>CM060934.1:890865206-891535206 GCA_030765085.1 Allium cepa | reverse complement strand
AGAGAAGATTTGTACTTCCTATCCTCATCTTTTTTATTGTAGGTTCTAGAATTCCTTTTTTCATCTTTAGATTTGAATAGTTTCTTTCTTTTATTATCCTTTGGATGGGTAGAACTTAGGATTTAGCCTTTGGATGGTAGGATTTGATGTAAACATGCTAATAGAACATGTTATGATTGATGTATGCTAGTGATTGCAAGTGGTTGCTAATGGATGCTATGGACGCATATAGGTATATTAGGCACTATTATTACTTAGGGATCGGCCTAACTAGGCACTAGAGTATATGTATATGGATGCATGCGCATTTTTATTTCATTTCCATGGTTGTTATAAATGGATGTTTATCACTTGATTGTTGCATTTGGGTGATGTTTGTAGCGCGCATATAGAATTATCAGTTATCATTAGGAAATTTTTGCATTCATTTGGATACATGGCACAGACATGATTGCATAAAAGGAGGTCAGCTGAATCAGTGAACCGCCTAATCTTTTGCATTAGTTAGAGACATTTACACTACACTAATTGCATAAACATCATAATTTGCATTAGAAAAACTTAAGGACAATGGATGAATGATCGATGATTGAGTAATTGGTTGTAGAATTGGATGAAAACATTTTATACATTCTTTTATGCTTAGAGATTTCGAGGACGAAATCGCTTAACTATGGGAGAATATAACAACCCAAAATTTAAGCCGTAATAATTAATTTGTTAATTAATTAAATAATAAAATAGCTTTGTGAAATTATCAGAATTATGCCATGGAAGTTTCACTATTGTGTCCATGGTAATTTTCTGGCCAATTTCCATATATAGAACATCAGAAATCGAGCTAATATGACCAAGTTATAAAATAAACTAAATAAGCAGAAATAGAAAAAAATATGTATATGCGGTCGATCGCCCGGTCGACCCACCTTAATTATTGGTGAGCGAGCAAACGTTCGTTCTTTCTAATGCTTCGGTGACAAGTAAACACGTCATTTGCATCCTTCATCTCAATCTGGTCCTTACAGTTTTGCATCGATGGCTCTTATTCAGCCTATGATGTGGTTGTATCCTATTTAATCTCCAAATCCAATAGTCTGAGATCCACTTCCACACTTGTAAATGGACCCTTAGACCTAACACTTTTTCTCATTCTAGGTTTTCTTCAATTGGGTTCACCTTTCTAGGAAGGACTCTAAACAAAATAATTTTTCCAAAGGAGAAAATCTTTGTAAACTAAATTATTTTACAAGTGAGTGATTGTAATTATTTTAGTATTTCTTTAAGTAATCTGAAATAAGAGACTTTCCAATAGTTGTACTTTTACTATGATTTTTGGAATAGCCTTTTCAGTAATTTGTTCATAGTTTTTAGAATTATTTTCAGTCTATTTCCTTTCAGCTATTCTTTTCAGTAATTTTGGTATATTTCTATTAAGCATAGCTTTTTATTGATTTACAATTTATTTATAGTATATTTACAGTATTTAAGTTTATTTACTGTTATTTACATCTTTTTTAGATTTTATGCAAGCGTCTATTCTTTTGATCCTCCTTTCTCTTCGCGTATGGATTAGAATAAATTAAATTATGAGTATGAATTATATAAGTAAGAATATTGAATGAAGCATAAGATGTAAATTATTAAGACTGCAATAAATAATGAGATTAGACTGTAATAAATAATGGAATTTGACTGAAATTACGCCTAATTATAATTAGAATGGGACAAATTAAAGATAATTGGCATAGTTATAACTTAGAATTATAACCAAATAGAGTAAAAGATGAAAGAAGCTTATTTCATGCTTAGACCTTGTGTTAAGTAATAAGCATGATTATAACATAGGTTATAATAAGAAATGGGACAAAATGAGACTTATTTTAAGAATTAGGATAAATTAATAAGCAAAGTAGAAGGGATAAATTGTAAAGGCTTATTTAAAATAATCTATCTAAGTTAATAAGCAAAGGTGAAGGTGGGACCTGTACGAAATAGCATTCTGTAGGGCACTCTTATGCTAAGAATGGTTGTAATTGGTCAAATAGAAGCCCAAATCATGAGGGATTTGAATAAAGAGGCACACCTAGATATTGTTTGGATGAAGAAATGATGGGTTTTGAGTTATGGATGTTGTATTTGGTATTTGACTTATTTATGAAGTAATTATGAAGCTTTATTTCAATTATGTTATGAATTTAGTTTCCGCTATTTTTACCTATTTTTGTCTTATGAATCTTAGTATCTATTAGTTTCAGTTATACCTACAATGCACCATGCCTTTTAATGTGTCCTTTTGGATATATTAAGGGATGTGGGGTGTTTCAGACCCGGTATGGACAAAATATTATAGACATTGACATTAGGAGAAATGAGAGGTTCATTCGGGGATTGAGCCCTGAGCTCGCTAGAGTGAACATGACACATGTCCGTGATCCTTGTTATGTGGTGGTAGAGATGGCTATTCACCATAAGGAAATGCTTACTAGTTGTGCTAGAGGGAAGCCAATGGAAACTCAGGATTCTCAAGGGAAGAAGAGAAAGTTCTTTAAGAAGAAGGGAGTCCAGAAGGGAGATACGGCTAAGAAGTCAAAGGTTGAGTTACTTTGTTATAAGTCTGACAAGAAGGATCACTTTGCTAATGCGTGCTGGTCAGGAAATGGGAAGAAATTGCCAGTAAGAAGAATGTGAAGTGCTTCGACTGTTATCATGTTGGGAATTACAAGATTCAGTGTCCAGAGCCGATTAGAGAGGACAAAGAAAAAGTTTTTGCTACAGGACCAGCTAGGCCTACTATAGCTGATAAAGGAAAGCCTGTGATGGAAGGTACGTTTTTTATTCAGAGTATACTAGTTAGAGTGCTTTTTGATAATTGTGCCTCACGTTCATTTATATCTAAGTGTTTGGTTGATAGATATGTTTAGAACCTACCTATCTTGTTACTTCGTTAAGGGTTGCGAATCCAATAGGAGGGTATGCAACTATAGAATTGAGATGTGACCAGATAAAACTTGATTTGTTAGGTTATAAGTTTTTATGCAGTTTGTATGTTATTGATTTCGTGGCTTTCAGAATCATTTTGGGTATGGATCGGTTTGGTAGGTATGAGGCTAGAATATTTTGCCAGGATAAGGAGATATCACCGAGACACCCTGATAGTCATAACCGAGTTATAATCTCAGTGGAAGATTCTGACCGGAGTGTTAGTGCTTAACTTAATGCTATGGAGGTGAGAAATGAGTTAAGTCATGTTCAGGTAGCAAGAGAGTTTGCAAATTTCTTTGAGCCAACCACTGGACTACCCTCGAAAAGAGCAGTTGAGTTTAGAATAGATCTTGTGTCAGGAGCCAAACCTGTAAGTAGACCACCTAGTAGGATGACACCAACTAAGATGAAGGAGTTGAAGGTGCGGCTAGTGGACTTGAAGGAAGGAATTTTATTAGATTAAGTAGTTCGCCTAAGGGAACGGCCGTGGCGTTCGTGAAGAAAGCAGATGGATCGTTAAGGATGTGTATTGACCATCATAAGTTAAATGAAACAATTAAGAATAAGTATTCTTTGCCAAGAATAGATGATCTATTTGGTCAGTTGAGTGGAGCCTGAGTCTATTTACAGTTGGATTTGGGAACAAGTTCTCATCAGTTAAGAGTGGCGGAGGACAATATTCCTTTGACACCATTTCGAACTAGGTATGGTTCATATGAGTGGTAAGTGATGCCATTTGGATTGACAAATGCACCCGCTTTCTTTATGGATTTGATGAACCAAGTTTTACGAGAGTACTTGAATAGGTTTTTTTGGTATTTATAGAAGGCATTTTAGTATAATCTAAGGATGAGAGGGAGCATGAAGATCTTCTTAGAATTATGCTTGAGACAATGAGGTAGAATTAGCTAAAGGAAAATTTTACCAAGTGTCATTTCTGGAAGAAAGAGGTTAAATTTCTTGGTCATATGATATCAGAGAAGGAATTGCATTCGATCCAGCTAAGCTCAGAGCCATGAATAATTGGAAGATGCCAAAGACGGTGACTGAAATCAGGAGTTTTCTTGGACTTGCTGGCTACTGCCGGAGATTCATTAAGGATTTCTCGCAGATAGCAGTGTCTTTAACTAAGTTAACTAGGAAGGAGGTGAAGTTTGTTTTATTTGAAAAATGTGAGAAAGCATTCCGTAAGTTAAAGCATTTGTTAAACAATGCACCAATTTAGTAGTTCTAGACGAGAATCAAGGGTTGGTGGTGTATACGGATGCATGTGGAACTGGATTAGGAGCGGTGTTGATGCAGAATGGTAAAGTCATATGCATTCATCTACGCAGCTTAGACCACATGAAGGTAGATATCCTACTCATGATTTGGAGTTGGCTGCCGTGATCTTTGCATTGAAGATTTGGATACATTATCTTTTAGGGGAGATGTTTGAGCTTTTTACCGATTATAAGTCATTAAGATACTTATTCTCCTAAAAAGAGTTGAATATGAGATAATAGAGGTGGCTGGAGTTTTTGGCTGCTTATGATTTTAATATAGAGTATACACTAGGAAAAGGTAATAAGATAGCAGGTGCTCTTAGCAGAAGACATCAGAATGCAATGTTAGCTATGTTGGAGGAGTGGAAGGATTTAGAAGCTTTGGCCAGTTGTGGTGTGCAGTTAAGGTCGACTTCTAGTTCTAGTCAGAATACTACCATGTTTTCATGTTTGGAATTTGACCAGTATTGATCGAGGAAATTGCTTAAGCAGAAGGAGGATCCATTGTTAGCTATGAAAGTCAAAAGACTTGAGGTTGGAACTGAGATCGATGATCTATAGAAATTTAGCCTTGACCAGTGAGGATGACTGAAAAAGAAGGGACGGTTGTGTGTTTTGAATGTGGAGAACTTGAGGAAGGAAGTTCTTGGAGAATGTCACCGGTCCAGGTTTATGATTCATCCGGGAGGACCCAAGATGTATTAGGATATGAAGATGAGCTTCTATTGGGAAGGCATAAAGAGGGATGTTGGCTTGTGGGTTAGGCAGTGTGTAAACCATCAACAAGTGAAGCCCGAACATCAGAATCCAAGTGGGTTACTTCAACCTTTAGATATTTCAGTTTGAAAATGGGATTCGATTTCTATGGATTTTATAGATGGGTTGCTAAGGTCAAATAGAGGTAATGAAAGTATATGGGTTATAGTGGATAGATTGACCAAGAGTTTTCATATCATTCCAATTAAGTCAACAGGAACGACATTGTTTTTACTAAGTTGATCCTGAAGAACATAGTTAGACTGCATAGAGTTCCTAGTAGTATAGTTAGTGATAGAGATGCTTTGTTCACTAGTGAATTCTGGAAGTGTCTAGAAGAAGTGATGCGTACCAAGCTTAATATGAGTACTGCATATCACCCACCGATGGATAGGCAGACAGAGAGAGTCAATAATGTACTCGAAGGTTTATTAAGAGCTTGTGTATTAGAATTTGCTGGATCATGGGAAGACCACCTACACTTGGTTGAGTTTTCCCATAATAACAGTTACCAGATAAGTATAGTAATGGCGCCGTTTGAGGCTTTGTATGGAAGACCATGCAAATCACCAGCATGTTGGCTGGAGACTGGGGACAGATTAGTCTTAGGTCCAGACTTTGTTAGAGAGGTGTCAGAGAAGATTGAGTTAATCCAAGGAATGATGAAAGAAGATCAGTCCGGACAGAAGAGTTACGAAGATAAGAAGCATAAAGACTTATAATTCTCAGTTGGAGATAAAGTTTTCATTAAGTTAGCACCAATGAAGGGTGTGATGCGGTTTGGAAAGTCAGAGAAGTTATCCCCAAGATATGTAGGTTCATTCCAGATCATTGAAAGGATTGGAAAGCATGCATACAGGGTAGAGTTGCTAAGCAGTATGGCAGGAGTCCATAATATATTTAACATGGCTCATCTTCGCAAGTATATGCATGATCTAGAGACTACTATTCCTCCGACAGGGTTGGAAGACTTAGTAGTAGAGCCTAATTTGACTTTTGTTAGACAACCAGTTCGGGTTGTAGCTGGAGATGAGAAAAGATTAAGGAATAAGACAGTGAGCTAGTGAAAGTTTAGTGGTGCGACAACAAGAAGGACTGTACTTGGGAGACAAAGGACGAGATTAGAGATACTTATCTTGATCTTCTTTGAGGGTATGTCTATATTTTATTTACATAGATGTTTGTTAGTCAGCTAGCCTAGTATGGTTGTTAGGTGTTGTTACAGATGATTGCTATGTTTAGTATTTAGTCCTTGCTGAATTTCGAGGATGAATTTTTTTCAAGGGATAGCCTGCAACATCCCTAATTTTTGATAACATTATTCAGGAAATTTAATTAGATAAACTAAATAAAATAAAGATGATAAGGGGATTGAGATTGAATAAATTATAACAAGGGTCATGCTTATTAACAAAGCAAATCGGCTTTAAATTGGTTTAAAGGATAATTTACTTACACATAGGCATGTTAGATAATAGCCATTTTATTTTTACACGTCTATATCCTTTGGAATTGTCCATTCACATTTCATTTTCCACTTCACAAATGAAAAATCGAAAGCTTAAACTAAAGCCGGCCATTACCAAGGAAGGAAAAGAATTTTTTTTAATCTAAAGCTAAGGATCAAAGCTAGCAAGGATTAATCAACAACAAATCTCAAATTCCTTATCAAGTTTAAGATGAATAATAATTCATTCCATCTCTTTTTGGTTTTACAATCAATGATTTTAGATTTGAGTATTTATCTTGTTTCCATGATATATTGGATGATGATATGCTTAACTTATGGATTGTTTGATTTAAACAAATTATTTATACATGTGATGCGTATGGTTTTAGGGTCAAAATCGTGGTTTATATATTTTAAAGTGCCTTGGAAAATTTTTATGTTAAGTAAAACATGATTTTAGAGATGGGTTTTAATTTTCAGAAATTTTCAACCTACGGAAATTTTATTAGGAATTTTTGAAGGTAAATATGAAGTTCTTAGGTGAAAGATTTATTTAGAATATTCGTGAAAAATTTGGGTCTAAATTTTTAATATGTTTGATTACATGTCGAAATTGATTTTCTGTAATTTATGGGGATTTTTCTCAGTTGATTTATTTGGGAAAATAAATTATTTTAAAAGAAGGGATTTTCAGCAAATGTTGGTTTTGTTATATGGAAAGGTTCTAACGTTAAAAATCCTTTAATTTGGATCTGAATAAATGCGGCATGTAAAGTATTTGAAATTTTTTTATGGCAACCAATCAATGGTTTACAAATAGGCAAGTTATTAGAAAGTAATTACTAAAAGTTGCTATAATTCACCTTTTAATTAGAAAAAGATGTTCCGCCTCTGTTAGTAAGTACCTATTGACTTCAACGACTTTGCCTCATCCCAGTCGAAATCCACACAGGCGCAACCACCATAGTCAAAATCAATACACATGATATCATTTAGATGGTATGTAGTGGATTGGAAGGAAGACAGAAGCATTGGTGTCGAAAGGGTAGCTGCTGTTGGGGTCGAAACCCTGCTTTGTTTTCATAAGTGAAAACTCTTGCCTTGTTTTACCTAAACCTTTCGATATAGTTGAAACATATATTTTCAAAAGGGTTTTACAATTAGCTTTCGAAGAAGGTTGTCATGTTGTGTTAAAGTATTTGTATTCGAAGGAGTACCTTTTTCCTCTAAATAATTGCTTTTGAAAGGACTGGTTTCGACCAAGTCGAAACTAAGCCACTAAGTTCCCCTACCAATTACATTGAAGCCTATGATTATCGAAGGGTTACTTCTATTTTACCTTAAAAAAGTCTTTTCCTAATTGTTTTTGAAAGGGTTGAGGGTTTCGAAGGTAATGGAGTGAAAAGGGGTTTCGACTCTGTCCTTCAGAGTTTTTGTTCTAAAGGATTTTTACTTTCAACTAGATGGTTCTGATGCCATCAATTTTTCTCAAAATTAATTTTTGATTGGTTTCGATGGACATATTTTCGTATATAACCACTTGGACCCAAATGTTGTTTTAAAAAGTAAACCACATGCTTTCGGAAAGGGTACTTTCATTTGTTTCAAGATCTATATTTTAAAAGATGATTTGATACCATCGAAAGGTATAATAGGTTTCGAAAGAGAATGTTTACTAGGGGTTTCGAATGGTATGTATACTATGTTTTGAAAAGAAGTCTTTGCTTTCGAGGGAGGTTATCCAGAGGTTTCGAAAGAGATGTTTTTATGTTTTTAAAATGTAAACGCAATCACAATTTAAAGTAATAACCATAGCATGAATAAACAAAGTGTTTTGAAACGAAAAGGTTTTTCTTGATTTAAAAGCTTAAAAGGTTTAACCAAGATATTTATACAAAGAGGATTTCAAGGATAATAAACCACAGGTGTTGGTATTATTTTGTTGTTATGTTTAGTTCTTCATATATTTATTGACATTGTTATTAACCCATAATTGTATTTTGGAAAAACAAGCAGAATAACCAATTAGGTTGACCCAGTAATGAATACAACTTGATAGATGTTAAAATTTTAATTAAAGATATTGCCAGGAGCCAATAGCTTTATAGTAAGCCAATGAAAACTGTATGATATTTGTAGGGGCCAATAGGTTCATAGTCAGCCCATGAAAACTATGATTTAATACTGGCAAGGGCCAGTAGGTTTGTAGTTAGCCCGTGAAAACTATATCCGGATTAAGATATTGACAGTTAGTCAATAGGTTTCTAATTAGCCCATGAAAACTAGGATAAGGGAAAAGATATTGAGTTACCAATAGGTTCTTAGTGATGTCATAAAAACTATGAAATTGGACAAATAGTCCGTCAACATTTAACATGTTAATAATTAAGATGATAGTCAAAATGAATGGGGATGGATAATCCAAATTTGATTTATATGTTTTGCATATCATCATAATGTTTTGAAATACTATGTTTTAACCATTGTGGATGTAGGGGCATGGTATATGGTTTTATAGTTGTTTTAGGATACTGGTGAAGGGAAAACCCGTTCCGCTAAGCAGCGTGGTCTCACTAGATATCGAAATGGTTTGAGATGGTAAATTATTATTCATACCAGGCTTTATGTCTGATTCGAAGATTTTGTTTTCTCCTTAAACTCTCGGGTAATCAATTGGTTTTGAGTAGGTTGAGAGTTAGGGTTTCTATGTGTTCTTTTAGACGAATAAAGCTTCCAAAGACATGCAAGAGGCAATCTTGTTACTAGAATTCTTTTATTTCCGCTGTGTGCTTCATTGTAAAGGCAAAACTATTTTAGTGCCTTATTATATTCTCTGATCATCCAAAGGGGCACCATTATATGTCGCTCTTGGCGTATTTTGTAATAATTATATGTTATCTGAACATGGTCTGTGAACTGGGAATATGTAATCAATTTGGAATGTTTTGAAATGTTATGTGGAATTTGTTTACTATTTAATTTTTTTTCCATATTCTTGTATTTCTGTGTATCAATGGATCTAATATCACCGTGTTTGTTTGTTGAGGATTAATAACTATGGATGACTGCGGCATCCGTAGCCATTAGTTTTGGACCTCAAAGTAAGGGGATGTTACAACTTCTCTAGAATTCACATATCATAAATTGATCGGAAACTAACGGAGAACAAAAATTGCTTGGGATAATGCTTAAAGGAGGCATGAAATCCTAAATTGGAAGAAGAGAAAAAGATGTAGGTAGGTTCAAGAAACTCTATTACCGACTATTTATATCACAGGAGACTATTTGGGAATTGAAGAGCAGTATTAGACAGGATAAAGGGATTTTTTTTAATTATGGTGGATTTTAAGAAGATACGGAGATAGGCAAGGAATGTGGATAATGTTTTTGGCTTCATAGAGTTCCATTTTACGCCTCTTATCAATTCTCTCTACGGTCTGTTTAACTATCAATACTTGTTTGGCGCTAGAGATTCACATGATGCTTGGTGTCGAATTCTGGGTTGGTGCAATTTCCGCCACCGAGATGAATTTAGTGTTTGTGATATGATTTCTGATATTAGTGTTTGTGAGATATATACCAAGTAATATCATAGTTGATTTATAGCATCGATAAGTTATGACAGTTTGATCGTAGATTAATATGTTATAGTTTTAGAGATATGTTATATAGAATTGATATTATAGTCCAATGGTGAATGTCAGGGAGATAGTTCGGTTTATATAGACTTACTGGAGAAAAATAATAGGAGTGTAGGAGGAATATTAGGAGATAGAAAATTATGGTGTTTTGAATGAAAATATATTTTGTACTTTGATTTTGTCATTGGTAATATATTGTAGGTGCAGGTTTTTTGAATGAAGAAAAAGTAATGTATTGTTGTTGCTTTTGGTTTTTGAGATGAATAGTACAAAAATATATTGTGTTGACTTTGCAATATAAGGAAATGGTTTATTTTGACAAATTAATCAATGCTTTACTTGATTCTCTCTGAACTATATATTTGATATTACTTTTGCCCATGAAGTCTATGAATACTCAATAAAGTAACAAAACAAATGATTGTTGTTGTCAAACACAATCATTGGTTGTATACTCCACAATTTACCATTTTTGATGATAACAAATAATAAGTTAAGATTTGTCACATATGACATGCATGTATTAAATGTGTGCATATAATATCATAGAAGCAAGTAAAATATAATGTCATGATTGTCCCAACGTATGTTACATGCTCCTCTACTTATATGCTCCCCCTCTTTGTGTGCTTCCATTACACAAATGCACTATCCGAATTTTTTCTAAATTATATATATATATATATATATATATATATATATATATAGTAAATATGAAAATGGATAAAAAAATATTTTATGGAATTGGTCAAATCTTAACTTCTGTCCCTTTTTTGCTTTGTACTCTCATCATAAGTAAAGAAAATGACGATGTAGAAGGATAATTTAACAGGGCAATATGAAATATGATCAAAATTAAACATCCAATACACATTAAAAAAACTTTGAAACAAAAGTTGTAGCAATCCATCTTGATTAGAAACTTATCCCATGAGAGTGAATACAACATAAACCAGTGATACACACATAGACACACACATACACTATATATATATATTGTGTGTGTGCGTCCGTATGCGTTCTTATATTGTGTTTTTCAAATGACATATCCCATAAGGAATTTCATAATTAATAAGCGTATTTTTAATTCATTATGAAATCAAGTCACTTTCATCCAAGCATTGCCGCAGGGTCCCCTAGATGAGAATGGCAGTAACTAGAAAATATATTATTTAACTTAGAATAACTTATCCTAACTTATCGTAGATGAAATCAAGAACCTTCAATCCATGCATTTCTACGAGGTTTCTTGGATGAGAATGGACGTTAGTTGATGAACCGACACAGCCATTTTATAGGATGCCGTAGAAGCTTAAGGGGTCCATTATATCATATGCATAATTTTTGTTAATTTTCAAAAGCTCTGAATAATCAATTTGGAAAATTTAGCCAAGGCATATATAAAGGAGAAGTAATGGTGATAAGAAATAAAATAAGGTGAGTTAGTAGAATATGAAAGTCAAATGGTAGATACGGTGATCATATGTTCCAAAAAATCAACCCTTTTTACAAATCAGGTATTATTAGTATTGAAAAAGTAAAAAAAATCTAGAAAAACAAAAATATTTGTTGATAAAAAATAAATGCTAGGAGGAAATAATAATAATAATAATAATCATAATAATCATAATAATAATAATAAAAACTATGATATTGGTTGATTTCTAGAATTCCCAAATCTAAACTTAAGCATGAAAATCTATCTTGTTAAAGAGGTTCTGTAAAAATATCAGTCGGTTGGAAATTAGTTAAGATAAATTCAATGCGAATATCCCCTTTGAAATTCAAACGACGTCTTATGTCTATATGTTTAGTATGAGATGGTAAAGGGGATCGTTTAATAGGCCTATTGCACTTTTGCTATCACATTTTATAGTTATGTGTTAAGTACTAAGACACGGTCTAATAGCATTTGCATCATCTAGAAATTTGTGCACAACTTCCCAATGCAATATATTCAGCTTTAGTGGTAGGTAATGTAACACTATTTTGTTTACGACTTGACCAAGAAACAATGAGTGTCCTAATAAGAAGCAATTCACTAGTGCTTTTTCGGTTCATAAAACTACCAGCGTAAACAGCATTAGAAAAACCAACTAAATTGAAATTATCACCTGATGGATACCATAGTTCAAAATTTTATGTACGCAAAAGGTATCTTATAATTCCTTTTGTGGCCTTCAAAATGAAATTCTTTTGGATCAGCTTTGTGCACATAAACAAACATTGAACATTATATTAGGTGTAGATGTCGTAAGACAAAGAAGAGCGACAAGCACCATTGTCTAGGTGGTTAAGTGATTCGGCTTTGGTGCGAGAGGTCGCAAGTTTGAAATTTGCATAGCGCGATTCGAACGTTTATTGACATGTGATATGTTGTCCCAGTGACATGTTGTATATAAAGTACCATTTCAAAAAAAGATAAAGAAAAGTATCAATCATACCTTGATATTTCTTTTGATCAGATTTAATATCGTTTTCATCTTTGTCAAACTTTGTTTAATGAATCGTAGATGTTCTAAGTGGTTTTGCGTTCATAATTTCAAAAAAAAAAGTAATTCCTTCACATATTATGTTTGTAAGATAAAGATTCCCTTCTCGGTTTTCTTGGTTTTAAATCCTAGAAACTATTTAATTTCCTACCAAGCTCGTTTCAAACTTATCCTGCATGATTTTTTCAAACTATTGACATAGTGTTTCGTTAGTAGCACCGCGGATAATGTCATGAACATAAATTTGAATATTTAGAAAATCAATGTGTTCGTGCACAAAATAGTGTCAGCACTTCCCTTTTTAAAACTTTTTTCAAAAGGATATGTGTTGAGACATTCATATCTAGAGCTTATTTAAGTCCTATAATTCTTTTTCAAGTTTGTATACATGATTTGAAAATGTGTGATTCCCAAAACGGAAGGGGAGAGGGGGAGGGGATGGGGAAAGGGGGTTTCGGCAAGCACATTTTCTTTTAATAAACATTTAAAAGACATTTTTATCATTCATTTGCTTGCCTCTAAAACTTGCAAAAGCACGAAAAATTCTAACTAATTCTAACCTAGCAAATGGGGGAAACGTTTCGTCTAAATCAACACCTTATATTTGGTGATATGCCTATACAACCGATCTAACTTTATTTCTAACCACTTTTTCGGAATCACCAAGTTTGTTAAACACTCATTTGGTAACCACCATAGGATAATTATCGGGTCTAAGGACTAATTTCTGAATACTATTTTGTACAAATTGGTTAACTTCATCTTGCATTTGCTATTATCCAACATTCATCTCTAAGTGTTATATCAACATTCTTATTCTAATTTCTAAAATAAAATCACTATGTATACACAAAGTACATAAATTTTTATTGAAAGAAGCATGTTTTTGTATATCTAGCATTGGATTACCTATAAACAATTCTGCATTGTGGGAATACTAATTCGAGACCACTCAAATCAAAATTTCAAAGCACAGCGGAAAACTAGATCGTGTTAAGAAGTGCAAAAAAACCAATCAATATCTCAATCCAAATCTCAATCTAATCCAAAATCAATCACAATCACCAAACAGGTAATAAAAAACCAAAGCAATAACGATAAAATAAATCATACACCGATGTATAGCGGTTTCACTAATGTCTTGTTAGTGTACATCCACTTTGCAAGAGAGCCTTTGTCAATACCATTGAGAAGAGTACAAGAAATTGATTACAATGATGAATATTCAAATAGAATTGATTTGTGGAGAAGAAAATTGAAGAAAACTATGTTTAGATAAATCCTAGGTAATGGAGGATAAACCCATGATTAAACCCTTAATCAACTGTAGTCCCTGAATCCTAAAAATAGCTTATATAAGAGAGTAGAAAACCTAGGCAAAATTTCAGAATTGCCGCTCTGAATATCACAAATCATCACATTAGGCCCGGGATGAAAATAGGTTGAAAAACGTCACAGATGTCTGCCACTCTATGATAGATGTCTTTCATATATTTAGGGAAAACATTTCCCGAAACCACACATGTCTGTCCTAAAGTGACAGACATATGTCTTAAGCCTCGGGTTCAAACGTTGAAGCAATAGACGTCTGTCCCTCCACGATAGATGTCTGTGCTACTGCTTCAAGCAGCACTTCCCTTCTCTTTGTCATAACTTCTACCTCCGAGCTCCGATTTGAAAACCGTCTTATCCAACACCAAGCTACTTCCGACCACTTCAATTTCTCCATATAGTGTCGCCAAAATTGAACACTCTACCTCGAGACTATATCCATCTCCAACTCCAATGGTACCATACCATCATCAACAACCGATAGCACAAACTATCACCAATTCTACCTTCAACCAAATAAGCTTAAATGCTTTCTCAATGAGCATTGGCAAAGCTACCACCCATTGCACTCCATCAACAAGCTCAGGCAAAGCCCCTGCTCACTAAAAAATGTTGAAAGCACCCAAATTCGAAATCGTCTCACCAAAAGACAGAAGCACTATGGAGCATAAACTAGTCTCACCAAGAAGACAGAACCACAATCTCTCACAGATACTCTTCCACATCCATAACCAAGCTCCTCCCCCAATCGAGCCACTCTATGGCACCTAGCAATTCAACAAGCGAATCAAGTTCGAGCGGTGCTCGAACTTCCTAACCAGCAATGCTTTAGTGAACATATCCACCGCGTTATCCTTTGTGTGCACTTTTCGAAGATATATTTGTTTATCTTCATCCATGGCTACTAAAACTGACTCTCTCGCTTTAATATGCTTAGTCCGTGAGCTAAATGGCAAATTCTCGACCGAGTGAATAACACTCTGGCTATCACATTGGACATCATTGCTATCATGCTCGTATCGCAAGTCCCACAACAATCACCTCAAATAATGTCCCTCCATTGTCGCCTCCACCGCGGCTATCAACTCTGCCTCCATAGTGGATAAAGCAACTAAGGTTCGCAATCTCGATCTCCAACTTATGGCTGTAACACAAAGTGTGAAGATATATCCGAAAGTTGATTTTCTTCGATCTCTATCATCGGTGTAATCTGAATCACAATAACCAACCAACTTGCAATTCATCCCCTCACTATCGCCAAAAACAAGACCATGAGATGATGTACCTCTAAGGTATCTCAATATAAGCTTCACATCTTCCTAATGCGATTTCCTCAGATTAGCCATATACCGACTAACTATCCCGATGATATTTGCAATATCGGGCCTTGTATGTACCATAACGTACATTAAATTTCCAACCGCAGTAGCATATGGCACCTTTTCCATATAAGCCTTGTCTTTCTCCAAGGTAGGTGATCCCTAATTCGAAAGCTTCATATGCAAAGGTAAAGGTGTATTTGATGCCTTTGCATTCTCCATGCTAAACCGACAAAGTACTTTCTCTATATATGCCTTCTGAGGCAATTCAACTCAAAATGCTTTCGATCCCTCTCTATTTCCATGCACAATATCCTCTTTGCTTCTCCATGATCCTTTATTTCGAACTCTGTTTTCAAACTCAGTTTTTAACTTGTTGATTTCATTCTTATCCTTTGAAGCAATGAGCATGTCGTCCACATACAAGAGTAAACACACCCAACAATCATTTTCCAACTTCTTGAAATATACACAAATATCCTTGATGTTTCTATCGAAACCATTTTCAAGCATAAATTGATCGAATCTCTTGTAACATTGTCTTGGTGATTGCTTTAAACCATATAGTGATTTATTTAACTTGCAAACCAAATTTGACTTACCTTCCACAACAAAACCTTCTGGTTGCTCCATGTAGATGTCTTCATCCAAGTCACCATGCAAGAAGGCGGTTCTCACATCAAGTCTCTTCAACTCCAAGTCATGAATCGCGACTATAGCAAGTAATATCTGAATTGAAGTATGGCTCACAACCGGTGCTAATATCTCATCATGCACCTTTCCCTTCCTTTGTACAAACCCCTTAGCCACTATCTTAGCTTTATATCTCTCATCGTCCTTCATCTTGTATATCCATTTGCAACCAATTCGTCAAACCAAATCACAAGTTTGATTCTTCAACAACGATTACAACTTGTCCTCCATGGAACCAATTCACTTCGAGCTATCACTCGGCTCCTTAACGTCATCAAGGTCCATCGGCACATCTTGGACTACGTGAAGAGCATAGTCCAAATTATCACAAAAGCTAAGATAGTTCCAATCACCATATCTATCGGGTGGCCTTATAGCACAATGACCCACCCGATTAGCAATATCATCACCCAAACTTCTTTCGACTCCACCTTGAACTGAATCCTCTTTAGAATCATGTGCATCGCCAACACTAATAGAGGAATTCTATGGAATATGTGATGTTACATCAACTGCTTCCTCCTTACAAACATCTCCAACCACTCTACTCTCTCTACTCTTTGGACAAAATATGGGAATTACTTTCTTTCCCTTCAATTCACCATGAAGCAAATCCGGAACATCCGATGAGCCATCATTTTACTTGAACAAAGCAGACTCACTGAAAGTAACATGACGAGAATTTATAACCTTCTTCGTTTGCGGATTCCATATGTGATAGCACTTTACACCTTCCGTATAACCAAGCAAAATCCCCTTGAAAGTTCTAGGCTCAAGCCTATCATTTCCTGAATCATGCACATAAACCGGGCTGCCAAACATACAAAAATAACTCAAGTTAATGCTCTTTCCCTTTCACACTTCCTCCGAAATTTCGTTAACAATAACTGAGCATGGAATTCGATTAATAATATGCACCGTGGTTGATAAAGCTTTGACCAAAAATCTCTTAGACAAACCCGATGTCAATCTTAAGCATCGAGCTTTACGGTTCATCCTCTCCTCAACACCATTCGACTATGGATCTCTTGGTATAGTAAAATGCCTTTGAATACCATGATGCTGCAAAACTCTAAGAACTCTCCAGAAATATACTCTCCACCATTGTCGAACCTTAGAACTTTTAAAGACTTTCAACTCTCATTTTCAACAAGAGCTTTCCATGCTTTGAAGTTTGCAAATGTCTTCGACTTAGCCTTCATTACATACACCCATACCTTTCGAGAAAAATCATCAATGAAAGAAATATAATACCTTGCTCCTCCCAAAGAAGCTACCGGTGTCGGTTCCCAAACATCCACGTAAACATACTCAAGAACCCTTCTCGAATCGTGTTTTTCTTCACCGAATGATACTTTAGTTTGCTTTCCCGTAACACATTCCTCAAAAAACTCTAGTTTGTTGAAACTCTCTCCATCGATCATCTCCCTCTTTCAAATAATATGAAAACTCTTCTCCGAGATATGATCTAACTTCAAATGCCACAACCAAGTTGCATCCAAGCCACGAGAGCTATCAATTTCCACACAGGTTTCACCTTCCATAGTCACTCCTCAAAGCAAATAAACATCATGAGTCCTAGCGCCCTTCATCACCACAAGCGCACCCTTCGAGACCCGTAAGCTATCATTCTTAATAGTGATGTTATAACCTAAAAAGAATCCAGCTGCTCCAAAGAGATAAGAGACTTCCGAAGTTCCAAAACAAAACGCACATTAGCGAGAGAGTAAGAACCACTCCATCAAACATCCGAATTTGCACGGAACCAATTGAAAAGACAGTGCGGATCGTGCTATAAGGAATTATACTAAACCAATGCCAAAATAAACTAAGATACTATAGAAATGTAAAGTAAATAACATAAAATAAAATAAGAAAAGCACACCAGGAATTTTTATACTGCTTCGAACTTCCCGTTCCACATCCAGTCCCAGACTCCTTCTAAAATTTCACTAACAATCCTCACTTAACCCGGAGGAACAGGTTTACAACACCTGAACAACAGAACAAGATTTCGATGCCTCAACAACCGAAGAGGACTTCACTTGCCGAAACAGTAGAATAGGACTTCAACTTATACAAAGAGTATTTGACACAATGTGTTCTTGATAACACGTATTTGTCTCTTGATAGTACAATCTTCCAATTATCTTATCCTTTCGATATATATATATGTGTGTATGTGAAGAATATGGAAGTAAATGAATGATTTTGTATAAACTTGAATGCACAAGAGTGTTAGAATCAAAGTAGATTAAGAATAGAAAGAGTTAGATCAATTTCGGTGAATCAAACGGATGATTCTAACTTGTTTATATAGATTATAAAAAGGTGCAATTGTTCGTGAATAGTTGTTATGAAAATATATGGTCATACCTGTTGATTAAAAGTCATATCTCTTTATGGAAGAGAAATGTCTGTTCAAAAATATAGCCGTTATAGAAATTCAGACATCTAAAACATAGAGTTCAGACTTTTGAAATTGTTCACGTGCAAATCAAAAAGGAAATAGGTCTTTTCTTGACCTGGTTCAGATGTCTGAAAATACCAATTCAGACGTCTGAATGTTGTATGTGAAATCAATTTTCATTCCAGATTCAAACGTCAGAAATGGTCAATTCAGATGTCTGAATTTGACCTGAAAAATGCAAATATCCTCTAAATGTGTGTATGTGCACGTATCGACATATATATTCAAAAGGAGAGATTTTAACATCATTTTAACTCTAGACAAGAACTCAATACAAATCATATGAATAGTATAAAGCTTATTTGAATTTGGTCTTGTAAATATTCCTGCAAAAAATAAGTTAGTATACAAAACCAACGTATATAGTTGTCGAGTCAAAATATGGTAAGTATGAAACGTTGTAGATGAAGTTTCAACATTCTTCCCCTTTTTGACGATGACAACTATATAAATATAATATGAGTAATGTATTTTCTATAAGCTCCCCCTGTCAAAAGGCAAGTTAGAATAAATAGACTTTATCAACTCCTTCTCCCCCTTTGGCATCGCAAAAAAGGAAAATATGAATATATGACAAAGCAGAACAGAGTCTTCAAAATACAATACCAGCAGATAATATAGGAGTTTATGCAGAAATAGAAAAGTAACCTACGAAAATGTTCAAAACATACTTGACAAAACAAAAGGAATTTAAAACCTAGGGCTAGAATCACTGGCTACATCATCATCATCATCTTCATCTTCATCTTCATTACCATTGTTGTTCCCGGAGCTTGATGACCATTGAAATGGAGCGGGGTTGAAAACTTAGGTAGATGATGAGGTGGAGCATCCAATACGCTCTCAAATTTTGTTTTTCAGTTTTCTTTTCAAGATTGACCATTCAGGTTCTAAGCTTTACTTGATTTTAGGAGAGAGTGACCAAAGAATTCCTTGAGCTAGTGTTAGGAAAAAGAATCACTATATCATCATCGTCTTCTTCTTCGAAAGGAGGAACAATAGGTTGAACGTGATGAACATGTTGACGAGGTCGGGGTTGGTTTTGATCACGGTTGGCAACCCATTCTTGAAATGAAATATATGCCAAACTTCCCGGTCGTTTTGGCAAACCCATAGGACCCAAAGTCTTTGATCCAAGCTCTTTGATCGCCGTGAATTCGAAATCGGAAAAAGGAATGTTAAAGTTTTGGAGAATCTTCATTATATGAGCACCATGATGAAAGGTCTTATAGCGCCTTCGACGATTAACATCCATGAATTCTTCTAGAATAACTTGAGCCCAGTTGATGGATTGACCGGAATAGATAGCATAAAGGGCTTGGAAGTTTCTTTTGTTAACAACTTCATAACTTCCTGTTGGAGGAATAACAGAGCAAATCAAAGCTTTATGGAGGATACGAGCTTGTGGGCGGAGTTAAATGGAAGTAAGTCTAGTTATGTCATCATTCAAAAATTGGTGTGAGACCTCGTCTCTATCATCCAATTTAAAGGAAACATCAATTTCATCCAAATCGGTCCCCGATGATGGACATTGAAGTATTTCACCAAGTCAAGCAAGGGGTAGATAAATTTTAACACCAAAAACTATTATCCAAATGCGATCGTTGCAATTGTGAGGAGTGTGATGGTCCAAATTCATATTAGTATAAAATAGCTTAACCAAAAGATGATTGATTTTGGTATTATTTGCAGCATAAGAGACAAGAGATTCTAACCCATTTAATATTACAGTTTGTTGAATTCGGCAAGCCTCGAATTCGTCAAATTTGATAAAAGCACCCGGAAAGAACTTAGACTACTCATTTGTGCAAAATGTTGTCATGCTTGCTCATTCCATAGCCATTGATCGACGTTTGGGGTAGATGACGAAGTAGATGGCCTTGATCTTTTTTGTTTTGGAGCCATTAGTGAATATGTGGAAGAAAGTTTTGATTTTTAATGGGGAAAAACTGAAAAAGAAGATGGAGAATGAGGATAGAAGAAAGGTATGGGTTGAAAAAGGGGTAGTTACATAGGAAAACATGCAAAAAGAAATTCAATTTTGAATAGCCAGAAGATTTCAGACCTATGAAATATTTAGTCCAGACGTGTGAAATAAAAAAAATCAAGTCAGAAAGGATACAGTTCATTTTGGACTATATTCAGACGTCTTATTTTGGAGATTCAGACGTCTGAATCTGAAGAAAAAGTGTCTTCTTCGGCAATATTCAAACGTCTGAAATATCCATTTCATACGTCTGAAAAGTGTATCAAAACATATTTTTCAGACCATAGAAAAAAATGAAAATAAGAAATAAATTTATTAACATTTGAATGATATATAGAATACAATTATGATCATTCAAAAATAAATATGAATGAATGAAAGCATTAGTTCGAATCACTTGGAGTTTTGCAATCTTCCGGTTCAATCTTGGTTATCTCCGTGTATGGTTGCAATGGAGACCAGTAGGGTTGATGTTTCCAAGAGTTTGGAGAAAATAGAGGACGCTATGGACTAGGCTCCCATGGATTCGAAGTTGGAGGTTGAACTACATATTTCTTTGGAGCTGTAACGCAAAATTTTAATGCCACTTGTTCAATGAAACTAAGTCGTTTGGCATTAACTTTCTGTTCGTAATACATCTCCCGTTGCAAATCCAACTGTTCTTTCTGGTAATGATGAATCTCGGCTATGTTTTCTTTAGTTGACGGAGAAACGAAGAAAAGAATTCGTCGAGATTACTTCCTTTCTAGAGTATAACCAGATGGTTCATATGAAGGATGAGGTCTAGCCGGTTCATGTGGTGTTGAAGTAGCCAATATTTCTAAGGAAGATGTAGAATATGATGAAGGTGAGTTTTCAGAGTTGTTGTTGTTTGAAGCCATGGTGAGAAGGAGAATAATCATGTTGAAATCCATAGTAATAAGGCTTTTTGTAAAAAAAAAAAAAAAGAGAACGGAATAATTTTATAAAAGATATTGAAAAGTTAAAAATAGAATGTAAGTTAAAAAAATGGTGGCTGAGTTGTTTTAAACAATAATATACACATATTTAAAACAAAGAAAATAAGAGGTTTTAAAAGAAAGTTTGTTTTAAATACTTAAGAGGTAAGAGTTTTGAGGTGGTAAGTTAACCAGAGACATCAATAGCCCATAGAAAGATATCATAAATTTTTAAGCGAGACGATACCAAGCTCTCGTCTAAGTTTGATAAAAACATTTTCTAAAAGAGGTTTTGTAAAAATATCAGCCAACTGATTTCCAGAAGAAACAAAATCCAAATTTATTGTTCCTTTTTCAACATTATCACGAAGAAAATGATGACAAATGTCAATATGTTTTGTTCGTGAATGATTGACATGATTTTTAGACAAGTTAATAGCACTAGAGTTGTCACAATATATAGTTGAATTTATTAAGTTTATATTGAAATCTCTAAGTGTCTGTTGCATATAGATTACTTGAGCATAAGCCAAAGCAGCATAAATATATTCTTCCTCACATGTAGAGAGAGAAACACAGTTTTGGTTCTTACTAAACCAAGACACTAGTGATTTTCCAATAAAATGGCATGTACCACTTGTACGTTTTCGATCTGTTCGAGATCCACCGAAATCGGCATCACTATATGAAACTAACTGGAGTGAACATTCTTTTGGATAGAATAGACTGAAATCCTTGGTGTTAGTGAGATAACGTAATATACGTTTCACGGCTCTTAAATGTGATTCCTTTGGGTTGGCCTGAAATCTAGCACACAAACAGACACTCATCGTTATGTCAGGTCGACTTGCCGTTAAATATAGTGATGATCCAATTATACTTCGGTATAAATTTTTTCAACACTTTTACCATTTTCATCTTTTTCAAGATGTGTAGTTGTACTTATTGGAGTCAGTTTGGCAGAAGGGTTTTCCATTCCGAATCATTTGATTAAATTATCACAATATTTTTCTTGATTAATGAAGATGTCGTTTTGAAGTTGTTTAATTTGTAAACCAAGAAAATATGTTAGTTCTCGCATATGAGACATTTCAAATTCCTTGATCATTATTTCGGAGAAGTCCTAACATAACTTGTCATTGGTAGAACCAAAAATGATATCATCAACATAAATTTGAACTATTAAAATATTCCTTTCTGAATGTTTAATGAAAAGTGTTTGATCAACTTTTCCAATTAGAAATCCTGAAGAAATTAGATAGGTATTTAATCGATCATACCAAACACGTGGTGCTTGTTTTAAACCATATAGAGCTTTTTTAAGTTTGTAAATATGATCAAGAAATTTCTCATGAATAAATAAGGGGGGTTTGTTCAACATACACATTTTCATTTATATAACCATTCAGAAAGGCACTTTTAACGTCCATTTGATAAAGTTTAAAATTGTGAAAACATGTATAGGCCATTAAGATCGTATGCTTCTAGTCCTGCGACAGGAGCAAATGTTTCTTTATAGTCAATTCTTTCTTCTTGATTGTATCCTTGTGCAACTAACCTTGCTTTATTTCTAGTAATGTTGCCTTGTTCGTCTGCTTTGTTCTTGTAGACCCATTTCGTTCCAAAAGCAGTTTGATCACTTGGTTTAGGAACTACTTCCCAAACTTCATTACGTTCAAACTGATTTAGCTCTTCTTGCATTGCAATGATCCAGTAGTCATCTATAGAAGCTTCTTTGGGATTCTTTGGTTCGATATTGGAAAGGAATGCTACGTGGCCCATTTGATTTAGTTGACTTCTAGTTCGTACGTTTGAATTAATTTCTTCGATAATATTTTGAACGGGATGATCCCGTTATATTTTTGGTGGAGATCGTATTTCATTATGAATAATGTTTTCATTATTTTCAAGATTTGTATTTGCGATGTTTTTTGGAAAATCTTCATCATCTTTAATACTTGGGTTTTGATGAAGATTTTCTTCGAAAGATACGGTAAAGTTTCTTCAACAGTATTTGATTTTTTATTAAATCTACGATAAGCTTTGCTACGATCTGAATATCCTAGAAAGATTCCTTCGTCGGATTTCGCATCGAATTTTCCAAGCCGATCTTTGGTATTTAATATAAAACATTTTGAACCAAAAACTTTGAAGTAAGATATCTTTGGTTTTCTTCCAGTAAAAAGTTCATAAGAGGTGTTTTTCATGAGAGGTCGAACAGACACACGATTCAAAACATAACAAGCAATTGCAACAGCTTCTGCCCAAAAATGTTTTGGAAGAGTGCTTCCATTTAACAAAGTTCTTGCATATTTTTGTAAAGTTCTGCTTTTACGTTCTACAAATCCATTTTGCTGTGGAGTTCTAGGGAACGAAAAATTAGGAAAAATTCATTTCTTTTTACAAAAATGGTCAAAATTTTCGTTCTCATATTCTCCTCCATGATCACTTCTTATGTTCTTTATTTTTAAACCTTCTAAATTTTGGATTCGTTTGACAAAAACTTTTAAATGCTCAAATATATCACTTTTATTTTTCATAAAAATGGTCCAAGTATATCTAGAAAAGTCATCTACTATTACAAATACATATCTATAGTGGTTTAAGGATTGAACTTAGGTTAGTCCAAATAGATCCATGTGTAGTAATTCAAGTGGTTATAAAGTAGAAATAACTTTCTTCGATTTAAAAGATGATTTGGTTAATTTTCCTAATTGACATGCATCACAAATATGATTGACTTTGAAGTTCATTTTTGGTAACCCTCTGACTAAATCATTTTTAGAAAGCTTGTTTATAGTTTTGAAGTTGATATGACAGAATATTTTGTGCCATAGCCAAGGATCATTTTCATTAGCTATTAAATACATATCTGAATTGTGATTGATTTTCATATTCAGAATATAGATATTTCTGTCTCTATTTCCTTCAAATATAAGATTTTTATTTTTATCAAAAATGCTACACTTATCTTCAGAAAAAGAGATTTAGAATCCTTTGTCACATAACTGGCTGATACTTAAATGATTCTGTTTTAAATTTTTGACTAGTAAAACATTAGAAATAAGAGGTAAATTAGATGTACCAGCATTACTGACGTCACCTTTTCCGATGATATATCCTTTGGAATTGTCTCCAAAAGTGACAGAGCCTCCATCAGAGTAAGTAATGTTTGGTAGCATATTTTTGTCTCCAGTCATATGTTTTGAGCAACTGCTGTCGACTATCCATTTTCCTCTCTTTTTAAGTGGGTCCTGCAAAATTAATAATGACATTGGTGTCCACTTTGTGATAGGGTCCTAAGAGTTTGGTCTTAGGAAACTAAACCCAAGTGGGTTCAGTATCCCCCTTAAAAATATAATTTTCATTTTTATGAACAGTTTCCAAAAAGGTATTTATATATTTATTCCTAATCAAATTATTGTTTGTTTTAAGAACCCATATTTTTATAATTTTTGAGTTAGTATTTCGAATAGTAAGTTTAGAAATATTTCTCCTAATTTTCGTTTTAGATGGAGCATTTGATTTCTTAAGGTATCCTAGTCCCTTTTTACTAGAAGTGGATTGAGAATTTTCAATACTTTTGGATAGAGTTTCTCGACCTTTATTAAAGTTAGAAACATTTCTAGTAATATTATCTAACTTGGTTTTGCGGCAAGTATTATCTAATTCTATCATCTTGATCTTAATTTTCAGCTCATGATTTTCAGAGATAAGAGAATCATTCTTTTCTTTTTGAGTTTCAATTTCTTGACTCAATAAAACAAGTTGAGAGTGATCATTAGAGAAGGTATCTTGAAGTTTTCCAAGTTCATTTTCTAATATTTTCTTTTCATCATTAAGCATATCTCTCTTGAATTCTGCATTTCTATGATTTTCTAGAGCCTCTTTATATTTTCTTTTGATACTTTTTAAGGTATCAAGAAGTTTTGAATTAATTTCAATCATGTCATCAAAAGTAAGATCATTTACCTTATTCTCTGAAGCCATGAGACAAATATTTGCTTGTTCTTTTTTGTTGAATATGCGCTTATATGATTTTTGTTTGATGATAATAAACATATATACATTCGTTTAAATGTATTTGTTAATGTACTATTTTATTTTTCATAGATTAAATAAATATTTGCTGAATAAAATTAAATAACACAGAATTTGAATTCAAACAGAAATTTTATCCAAACAAATATTTATTACAATTTTGAACAGTACAAATTCAAGCTCTCACTATACATATACAATTTTGATTACAAATACATCACAATTTCATATTTACATAAATTCCTCACTACATATCACTCACACTCGTAGTTCATCTTCAACTTCATTCCAGTTAGAATTCAGCATCTGAGCAATCTGCAAAAATATTCACTAACGCAGTAAAATTGAAAAAGAAATATTTTTGCAATATAAAATAAAATATGGATTTTGAAAATATTATTTGCCTCAGTTATTTGGGTTGTTCGTCATCATTTACATTTGAATTCATCACACATGAACAATGTGACATGCACAGTGTATCACTGTACATGCCACAAGGCCGTGCACACCGATATACACTTGATTGATTTACAGGGACAGGTGAGCACAGGTCAAACCCAAATTATCGGATTCAACTCAAGTGCAATACAAATAAATGTCACAACTCTCAGCACAAGGTCAAATCTAAACTTAAGCTGGATTCAACTCAGGTGAAATTTCGAAAAATAAACAAAATGCAAAGGTCAAGTCACTGCAATCTTGACTCAACTCAATGCATCAACCAAAGTCAAGGCAACATGAAGTCAGCAACTTCAATATGCTCATATACACAGGTGAATGAAAATTCTGTACTCAATGCAAAGAATACAAGTCAGTACAAACATGTATCAAACAATAAAAACAAAGAACAAAGCATCATGTGTTGAACAACATAAAGAATGCCTGCAGACCAAAGAGCAAAAGTAATCAAGATCAAATGACTTCAAGCATACAAACAGAAAAAACCAAAACAGTGCACCAAAGCAAACTACAAGATGTAGAGCAGCAATGCACAAGTGACACGGGCATCAGACTAAAGTACATCATGAAGCAAAACTGAGTTCAGTGCCACAACGAACATGGTTCGAAACAACATACCAAATGATACGAGAACCCAGACCACATAAACCAGAGAACAAGTTACATGAAGACTACTTGAAGTGTACACAATGAACCAACAGGCCAGTAGACCAAAAGGAAATACAACAGAGCGATTAACACTTTTACCTAAGTACACAAGTGCAACAGGTCAAGGATGTGTACCAAACAAATGCATCAATCAAAGACCAAGACTCAATATGCACAAATATGCAAACAGACCAATGAATGACCAAGTGCACCAGAAATATGCAAACATCTCAAGATGACAATACTACAGAGTTCAAACAGCAAATGCTTCGACCAAACATATATATGATTGACCAGAATAAACAGAGAGCATATGCAAGGGTCAAGCAAGTGGTATATACAAACAAACAAATGGATGCAACAGATGTATGGTGATGCACAAATTCAAAGACTCAGCAATGCTCAGTATACAAGTGACACAGCGAACATGACAGTAAGCAGTGCCACAAGACCACCAAGAAGTGAACAGTGCAGCATCAGGTCAATGAAGTTTTAACTCAAAACATGGAGCTACAGATCAAGCTACCACATGGCAGCGATATGCACAGTGCACATAAGTACAACAGTAATAGCAAGTTTGAAGATAATGATATACAGGTTAAACAAAAACAGTAATGTTCAGGGACGAAGTCACAGTGAAATCACCACGGAAAGCAAGTCAAAAATATACTTTTTTTGAACAAGTCGCAATCATCTCAAACGAACAAGTCAACAGAAAAAGGAACGGAGTTGAAGCCGTGGTCATCACGAAAAGAAATCAAAATTCCGTTTTGACCAAATATGTCGCAATTTCAAAATTAAAGCCGTGACCATCAAGTAACGAAGAATATACGATTACGAACAAGTCAGGAATAATCACGAGCATCCAAGCAACATCAATCGGCCAAGACAAATTCAAACATATTTTGTACGAACGAAACTCAAGGATTACAAACCCTATATAAACAATCATCATCGGCAATTTCAAAACCATGGAGTTCAATCAAGCATAACAGAATAGCATAAACGAAAATCACATACCGAATCAAAGTCGAACTCCATCAACTCGAAGCAACCGAAGTGAGCAACAAGGATTCGATCGAACAAGACTTCACGCAATTAACCATTGATTCGATCAATTTAGAGTCGGAGCTTCGAAAAAGCCCTAATTTAGATCGAACAAAGGAAACAACAGAGCCGCCATTATAAAAAAGAATTGGGACGAAGAAATAAAAGGAGACGGTCGAGATAAATTACGAAAGGGGCCGACCTTATTCTTCTTTTTATAAAAGGGATTTTTATTTTAAATTAGGGTTATTTTAATTTAAATTGTTTTTAATTTGTAATTCATTTTTAAACCGTTTAAATTTCTTGTCGTGTGACTAGGGAACAAACTACGTGGTGTAGTTTGAAAATTTGCAACTCAGTGGCTGAGTTGTGGCAGGGTTTTGAGCGTAGAGTTAGGTTTAGTCGATAGCTGGTGTCGCGAGTTTACGTGTGTAAGCGTCTGACTATCTAATTTCTAGTAGAAACCTTGGGGGCAGCACGTAGGCAGGGTTTTGCCGAAGCTGGGTGAATTCTGTGTCGTTCAATTTCTGCATTTTATTATTCTGCTATTTTTCTGTGCTGCTATTATTCTGTGATCTGTGTTGAAATAATTTTATAAGCTTCCGCAATTAATTTTTATAATTTATACCATCACCCTATTCACCCTCTCTCTAGGGTGAAATCGATCTTACAAGTGGTATCAAAGCTAGGAATAGAAGTCAACTTTTGTTTTAAAAACTCATTTTTCAAAAATCGATTTTTGTTTTAAAATTTTGAATTTTTAAAATGTCTTCTTTTAATAAAACTTTTATTGAGGGTCGTTCCAATATTATTCCTTCTATTTTCGATGGAACAGATTTTTTGAATTAGAAATTGAAAATGGAATTTTATTTAGAATCTGTTAATGTTAAATGTTGGGATATTATTGAAAACAGGTGTGATATAACAGATAAGAAAATTATCTCGATTAACGCTCTTGCTATGCATATATTATATTCTCATATTAATCAAGATAATTTTAATTTCATCTCTCATTGTGAAAATGCACAAGAAATCTGGAATACTTTCGATGCAATATATGGTGCAAAAGTCTACAACAATGAGAAATCCTCCACAACGAACTCAGTTGAAGAAATGTGCTTAACAGGATTTGTAAAAAGCAGTTGTGATGAGGATGATGATGATGGAGCAGCTGAGCTGGCGTTAATAATGAAGAAATTCAAAAGGTGGAACCACAAATATGGAAATCCAGCTCTAAATCAAAAGTTAAAAAGCAGAATAATCAAAGCACTAGACAACTCGGAAGAACACGGGATCATTTGCAACAAACTCGGTGATATCAAGCCCAATTATCCCCGAGTTCAACGCGATTTTGAAAAGAAATCAAAAAGGTGTTTTGCAGCCACGTGGAATAAAAGCGATAGCAGTGAGAGTGAGAAAGCAAATATGTGCCTTCATGGGAATATAACCGATAGCGACGATGACGAGCCAAGCGAGGTATAAAAACTTACTCACTCTGAATTACTTATTTATTTCCACGAAGTAAATGGCTGTTTTGAACGACTTAGGGAGAAATATGCTAAACTTGAATCACAAAAAGTTACTTTGATAGAATTAAACGAACAACTTGACCAATTAGTTAAAACCTATCAAAGTAGGATCCCTAAGTGTGATAAGTGTCCAACATTCGAAGAGGAAATTAAAAAATCAGAAATCAATATAAAATCACTTGAAAATGAAATTCTGATTTTAAAAGAGAATGAAAATACTAGGAGAGAGAATTCTACTAAAAAGTGCACACAATTGTTAAACGAAAATGAATCTCTCAAAACACAAGTCCAACAATTGTCAACGACTTTAGATAAATTTTCAAAAAGTGAAAAATCGTTGAATATTCTATTAGGAAAGCAAACTGTTAATACGGTAAGAAAAGGACATGGATATAATCATTCTGAAAATGTTGAAAGAAATATTAATCAAGATAATTCTATGTGCATAATTTGTAGAAAATATGGACACAATCACAATAATTGTTGGTATAGACCCAAACATGTGAAAACTATACCAATTTGGGTTCCAAAAGGCATAAATATAAAATCTCTCAAAGTTAAACAAATTTGGGTGTCGAAGGGAACAATTATAAATAGTTTTGGGTCTTTACAAAATTGTTTTTCAAAATTTTCTGCCACTAACAACCATGGACCTATAAAAAAATAGGTCACATAAATCTTTTTCCGTGTAGGTGTGGTGGCAGGCTAAGGAACAACAATAGCGCTACTTGGATTCTGGCTGTTCCAAGAGCACACCGAGCGACAAAGCAAAGTTCCTTAGCCTAGTACAAAGGTGACAGAATCACAATGGACAACAACGAAAAATTATCGTAAAGGTAAAACAGGCAAAGTTCTATTTATTTGAACGATATATTAAATGTGATAATCTGCACCGTATTCTGAATTAAATCAGCCAATAATGAGATGATGAAAAGATGACGATTCTGACTTATTCAAAATTGTTGGCCAATTATATTCTTATGCAAAAAACACTATAAAATTCTCTAAATTCTTTGAATTACTTCATATATATCAGTTTGGATTAAAAATAGTGTTTTGTTGGATGATAATACATTTGGTTATAATACGGCTAACTCTATATTTACAGTTTTTGATTATTTACACGGCTTCAATTACAAAAGAATGTCATTTGAATTGCTGTTAAAATTGAATTTGAAATTTTTTGGTGCACACTTCATGGTTTGGTCAATCGAATTCAATTAATGATAATTTTGAGTGAAAAAGAATTTCAGATGCAGATTACACTGGTAATCTAGTTAATAGAAAAATTACTAGTGGAACGTGATTATTTGAGACATTTAGTAACTGCATCATTTTTTCAAAGAAAATATCTGCATATTTTTCATTTCAAATAATTTTCAAATAGCAGAAAATTTTCTTATATAACCCCCTCGAGAAAATCATTTTTGACCATATTTTCTGATTAGTCATTTAGAAAAATTGATTTATAATTATTTCTGAATTTGATTTTAAATGATTACATTGACTAATCTAACTCCCTAATGATTATCGAAAAGATGAATAGTGATTGAAAAAGTGATGAGTGTTGATATTTATTATATATTATGACTCGAGACGGTATAATTAGTAAATTTCTTTAGAAATTTAAACAAGAGTTATAAAACTTTTTGTTGGTAAAAATTCCATGACCGTCTCTATTTCTATCATATTTCTAATGACCATCACTCATCAAAATTCTATATAGTTTGTCGATATGTGGTACTTTAAACAGGAATCGTTCGTTTTTCAGTTTTACATTTTTTTAAATAATAGAAAAAAATTATATAGTAAAAAACAATAATAAATAAATACCAAAGTATTCACTCTCATTTAAAAGTCCTCACGGTTATGCATGGGTGAATTACTTGGAATTTGTTATGTGCTTCCATGCTCATTTAAAAGTCCTCACGATTATGCATGTATGGAACGCATATCAAAAGTTGATTTTTAAATAAACAAGTTGATTCTAATCCCATTTAAAAGTCCTCACGGTTATGCATGGTTAGAAGATACTTGAATTCATTTTTTAAAATTGGAATACTACTAATCTCATTTAAAAGTCCTAACGGTTATGCATGGTTAGTAGATATTCAAATTCCTGATATAAATATACCACAAATAGACATAACTGTATGGTTTTATATGATGACATCATTCCCATCATTCTAAAAGTGGGATATGCGCATAACAAAATATTTATGATTTTTGTTTGATTTTTTATTGAAATTTAATATTTATATTCAATTGAGTTTTATGTTGGATTAATATCGATCACTTTATCACTATTTTCTCTAACACTATTATTCTTTTGCTGATAACAAAAGGGGGAGAGAAAAGTTAAAGATTTTTTCAAATAAAATCAAGCAAAGGTCAAATAATTTTCTATTTGCATCTAGGCTCATTTGCATATTTTTATTTGTATGCATATATGTAGGGGGAGCTTTGTGTAGAAGGGAAGCATTTAAATAAGGGGAGCAATTAGAGAATATCAATAATCAAATACATTTAACATATTCAAAATCTTAAATATATGTTTGTTATCATCAAAAGGGGGAGATTGTTGAATATGCGCTTATATGATTTTTGTTTGATGATAATAAACATATATATATATATATTCGTTTAAATGTATTTGTTAATGTACTATTTTATTTTTCTAGATTAAATAAATATTTGCTGAATAAAATTAAATAACACAGAATTTGAATTCAAACAGAAATTTTATTCAAACAAATATTTATTACAGTTTTGAATAGTACAAATTCAAGCTCTCACTATACATATACAATTTTGATTACAAATACATCATAATTTCATATTTACATAAATTCCTCACTACATATCACTCACACTCGTAGTTCATCTTCAACTTCATTCCAGTTAGAATCCAACATCTGAGCAATCTACAAAAATATTCACTAACGCAGTAAAAATAAAAAAGAAATATTTTTGCAATATAAAATAATATATGGATTTTGAAAATATTATTTGCCTCAGTTATTTGGGTTGTTCGTCATCATTTACATTTGAATTCAACACACACGAACAATGTGACATGCACAGTGTATCACTGTACATGCCACAAGGCCGTGCACACCGATATACACTTGATTGATTTACAGGGACAGGTGAGCACAGGTCAAACCCAAATTATCGGATTCAACTCAAGTGCAATACAAATAAATGTCACAACTCCCAGCACAAGGTCAAATCCGAACTTAAGCTGGATTCAACTCAGGTGAAATTTCGAAAAATAAACAAAATGCAAAGGTCAAGTCACTGCAATCTTGACTCAACTCAATGCATCAACCAAAGTCAAGGCAACATGAAGTCAGCAACATCAATATGCTCATATACACAAGTGAATGAAAATTCTGTACTGAATGCAAAGAATACAAGTCAGTACAAACATGTATCAAACAATAAAAACAAAGAACAAAGCATCATGTGTTGAACAACATAAAGAATGCCTACAGACCAAAGAGCAAAAGTAATCAAGATCAAATGGCTTCAAGCATGCAAACAGAAAAAACCAAAACAGTGCACCAAAGCAAACTACAAGATGTAGAGCAACAATGCACAAGTGACACGGGCATCAGACTAAAGTACATCATGAAGCAAAACCGAGTTCAGTGCCACAACGAACATGGTTCGAAACAACATACCAAATGAAACGAGAACCCAGACCACATAAACCAGAGAACAAGTTACATGAAGACTACTTGAAGTGTACACAATGAACCAACAGACCAGTAGACCAAAAGGAAATACAACAGAGCAATTAACACTTTTACCTAAGTACACAAGTGCAACAGGTCAAGGATGTGTACCAAACAAATGCATCAATCAAAGACCAAGACTAAATATGCACAAATATGCAAACAGACCAATGAATGACCAAGTGCACCAGAAATATGCAAACATCTCAAGATGACAATACTACAGAGTTCAAACAGCAAATGCTTCGACCAAACATATATATGATTGACCAGAATAAACAGAGAGCATATGCAAGGGTCAAGCAAGTGGTATATACAAACAAACAAATGGATGCAACGGATGTATGGTGATGCACAAATCCAAAGATTCAACAATGCTCAGTATACAAGTGACACAGCAAACATGACAGTAAGCAGTGCCACAAGACCACCAAGCAGTGAACAGTGCAGCATCATGTCAATGAAGTTTTAACTCAAAACATGGAGCTACAGATCAAGCTACCGCATGGCAGTGATATGCACAGTGCACATAAGTACAACAGTAATAGCAAGTTTGAAGATAATGATATACAGGTTAAACCAAAACAGTAATGTTCAGGGACGAAGTCACAGTGAAATCACCATGGAAAGAAAGTCAAAAATATATGTTTTTTGAACAAGTCGCAATCATCTCAAACGAACAAGTCAACAGAAAAAGGAACGGAGTTGAAGCCGTGGTCATCACGAAAAGAAATCAAAATTCGTTTTGACCAAATATATCGCAATTTCAAAATCAAATCCGTGACCATCAAGTAACGAAGAATATACGACTACGAACAAGTCAGGAATAATCACGAGCATCCAAGCAACATCAATCGGCCAAGACAAATTCAAACATATTTTGTACGAACGAAACTCAAGGGTTACAAACCCTATATAAACAATCATCATCGGCAATTTCAAAACCATGGAGTTCAATCAAGCATAACAGAATAGCATAACCGAAAATCACATACCGAATCGAAGTCGAACTCCATCAACTCGAAGCAACCGAAGTGAGCAACAAGGATTCGATCGAACAAGACTTCACGCAATTAACCACTGATTCGATCAATTTAGAGTCGGAGCTTCGAAAAAGCCCTAACTTAGATCGAACAAAGGAAACAACAGAGCCGCCATTATCAAAAAGAATTGGGCCAAAGAAATAAAAGGAGACGGTCGAGATAAATTACAAAAGGGGTCGGCCTTATTCTTCTTTTTATAAAAGGGATTTTTATTTTAAATTAGGGTTATTTTAGTTTAATTTGTTTTTAATTTGTAATTAATTTTTAAACCGTTTAAATTTCTAGTCGTGTGACTAGGGGACAAACTACGTGGCGTAGTTTGAGAATTCGCAACTCAGTGGTTGAGTTGTGGCAGAGTTTTGAGCGTAGAGTTAGGTTTAGTTGATAGCGGGTGTCGCGAGTTTACGTGTGTAAGCGTCTGACTATCTAATTTCTTGTAGAAACCTTGGGGGTAGCACGTAGGCAGGGTTTTGCCGAAGCTGGGTAAATTCTGTGTCGTTCTATTTCTGCATTTTATTATTCTGCTATTTTTCTGTGCTGCTATTATTCTGTGATCTGTGTTGAAATAATTTTATAAGCTTCTGCAATTAATTTTTATAATTTATACCATCACCCTATTCACCCTCCCTCTAGGGTGAAATCGATCCTACATTTTTCACTGTCGCTATTGCTTTCTGAAGAAGAAGAATCTGAATCATCCCATGTTACTGAAAATGCTTTTCTTTTAAACTTGTCCTTTCGGTTCTTATTGTGATATGTTTTCTTTTGTTCTGGACAATCTTTTTGCATGTTCCCCTTCTTGTGGCAATTAAAGCATTCTAGTATAGATGAAGATGGCTTATTTGTATTGTCGTTGAAGTTCCTTTTCCCGTCGTTTCGATTTCCTTTTCTGTACTTCAATTTTTTTTTAAAGTTTTTAGCCATGAATGCCAAGTCTTCTTCATCCAGTCTGGTTCTTCTTTTTCTGCATGAAATGCCATATTCTTTTTGTCTTGTGCTTGAACTTTTTTTGCCTGCAAATTTACTTCATAGGACATTAAATTTCCTATTAACTCTTCTATTTTCATGGTAGAAAGATCATTAGCTTCTTCAGTAGCTAAGACTTTTCTTTTCCATTCATCCATTAAAGAGTTATGGATTTTTGAAACAATATCAATATTAGAATATATTTCTCCTTGTCCTAATAAAGAATGATGAATATCTTGAAATCTGGAGTACATATCATTTATAGATTCATCTTGCTTCATCCTAAAATTTTGAAATTGATTCTTAAGCATAGATATTTTACTTCATTAACCTTGTTAGTACCTTCATGAGTAACTTTTAGTGTCCTCCATATTTCATATGCAGTGTTACATATGCTAACTCTGTTAAATTCATTTTTATCTAATGCACAAAACAACATATTCATAGCTTTAGCATTGGCAGTAGCATCTTGTTTTTGTGCAGCTGTCCATGTAGAATATTCAGTAGTAGGTGCAATATATTCTGCTTGAGTAATATTCCATGTATCAAAACTATTGGCTTGCATATAAATACACATTCGTGTTGCCCAATAGTTGTAATTCATGCCATTGAATAATGGAGGTCGTGCAGTAGATTGACCTTCAATAAAACTAGTGATAGTGCTTGTGTTGGTGTTGTTTTCCATATTAGCAATATATCAAATAACTTTGTAATGGTTATAAGAAAACCTTTGCTCTAATACCAAATGAAAAGATAGTGCAGATCGTGCTATATGGAATTATACTAAACTAATATGGAAATAAACTAAGATACCATAGCAATGTAAAGTAAATAAAATAAAATAAAATACGACAAGCACACCAGGAATTTTTATACTGGTTCGAACTTTCCGTTCTACGTTCAGTTCCAGACTCTTTCTGGAATTTCACTACAACAATCCTCACTTAACCCAGAGGAACAAGTTTACAACACCTGAACAACTGAATAGGATTTCGATGCCTCAACAGCTGAAGAGGACTTCACTTGCTTGAACAGCAGAACAAGACTTCAACTTTTACAAAGGGTATTTGACACAATGTGTTCTTGATAACATGGATTTGTCTCTTGATAGCACGACCTTCCTATAATCTTCTCCTTTCGATATATGTATGTGTGTATGTGAAGAATATGGAAGTAAATGAATGATTTTGTATGAACTTAAATGCACAAGAGTGTTAGAATCAAAGTAGATTAAGAATAGAAAGTGTTAGATCAATTTTGGTGAATCAAACTGATGATTCTAACATGTTTATATAGATTATAAAAAGGTGCAATTGTTCGTGAATAGTTATTATGAAAATATATGGTCATACCTGTTGATTAAAAGTCGTATCTCTTTATGGAAGAGAAATGTCTGTTCTAAAATATAGCCGTTATAGAAATTCAGATGTCTGAAACATAGAGTTCAGACTTTTGAAATCGTTCACGTGCAAATCAGAAAGGAAATAGGTCTTTTTTTGACATGATTCAGACGCCTGAAAATACCAATTCAGACGCCTGAATATTGTATGTGAAATCAATTTTCATTCCATATTCAGACGTCTGAAATGGTCAATTCAGACGTCTGAATTTGACCTGAAAAATGCAAACATGCTCTAAATGTGTGTACGTGCACGTGTCGACATATATATCCAAAAGAAGATATTTTAACATCATTTTAACTCTAGACAAGAACTCAATACAAATCATATGAATAGTATGAAACTTATTTGAATCTGGTCTTGTAAATATTCCTACAAAAAATAAGTTAGTATATAAAACCAACGTTATGGTTATCAAGTCAAAATATGGTAAGTATGAAACGTTGTAGACGAAGTTTCAACACCAATGCCTTTCGACTTATAAATAGCACCATTACCCATAACAATTAAATTTCCTTCTTTGTCGATATAAGAAGAAAAACAATTCCTATTTGACGTTGTATGATAAAGCGCCCTCGAATCGAGCACCTATTTGCTACTCGAAACATCTGATGCTACCACCGTCAACATATTTACATTTCTCTCACCAACTCCACTCTCCACCGCAACGGATGAAGATGCTACTTCCTTCTTTGTCTTCTCATTATCTGTACACTCATTCTTCCAATGACCAGGCTTCTTACAAATATAGCACTTGCCCTTACTTTCCTTCAACTTTCTTCTCCAACCGGGGTTCCTTGATTTAGAATGTCCATGGTTCTCCTTCTTCGTATATCTCTCCTTCTCCACAAATAAACCATGACCACAACTGGCACCACTACTTCCATCACCCAACTCCTTTATTTGATCCCGCAAATTCTCGCTAAGAACACCCATTTTGACATCATCCAGAGTCAAAGTATCTCGGCTATAGATCAAACTATTAAGAAACTCGTAAAATGGCCCGACAACGAACACAACAATGTCATCGTCCTTTGTTCTTTCTCAATCTTCAAATCTACTGCCTTCATCTTCATTAGCAAATCTGCAAAGATATTTAAGTGCGCCTTAAGCAAAGTACCTTCCTTCATCTTATAGGTGAAAAATATTTGCAACAAGATCAAATGATTAGTTAGTGACTTCTCCATATACAAATCCTCCAACTCGTTCCAAATACCCTTAGTGGTAGTCTCACTACTTATTTTAGAGATAACATTCTCCCCCATAGCAAGTTAAAGTATAGTGAATGTCCACTCTTCCATTTCCCCTCTCTTAACATCCCAGATGTCCGTCGGTAACAAATGTGTATCAAACACTACTCGATACATTCGATTCCACCTAAGAACCCACTTGTCTATAACCAATTGTGATCCCGATGCCGTGTTCGGTCCATATGCATACGACACTAGACCACTTGGACTAACCATTAAGGGACTACCTGAGGTATTATCTGATTTTCGCATTTTCACAACCACCTACGAACCCCAAAAGCTCCGATACCAAATGTTATTAGAATTCTAGCTCGAGACCACTCAAAATAAAACCCCAAAGTACAATGGAAAACGAGATCATAGTAAGAAGTGAAAAAACAACCAATCCATATCTCAATCCAATCCAAAATCAATCACAATCACCAAACAAGTAATAGAAAACCAAAGCAATAACGATAAAATAAATCACACACTGATTTATAGTGATTCCACTAACGTCTTATTAGTGTACATCCATTTTGAGAGAGAGAGAGAGTCTTTATTAATACCAATGAGAAGAGTACAAAAGATTGATTACAATGATCAATAATCAAATAGAATTGATTTGTGGAGAAGAAAGAATTGAAGAAAACAAGGTTTAGATAATGACGTGGCGGATTAACAATAAGTTGTCGCTAAATGATGCAGCAACAACAATCAACGATGGAACGATACAATGATAAATCGATGGATTGATAATACCCAAGATAAATGCACAAATCCGTTGATCTCGCGAGATACCGGATTCTAGCTATCTTTAACACGTTGATCGCGCACGATACCATGTTAGAAGATCTACGATTCTTCTACGTTGATCTCGTGCACGAGATTTCGTGAATCGACTTCAAATCCGTTGATTCGAGCGCACTCGAATAACCGAAAATGGAGAAAGGAGATAACACTCAACTTCCAATTTTAAAGAGGCACAAAGCACTCAAACAAAAGTTTATTCAAAATCAACTCCCTTTACAAATGATGCACACCCGTATTATAGAGATTTAATACTCACACACAATCATACAGGTACATAAACACAGCCGACCTAACAACATATGCAACATACAACGACATACGACTTAAGAAAAATACAAATACAACACATTAATACGACTCAACGACTTAACAAACAACATATATGCGACATAACAGAAAATACAGCACGAGCGACTTAACAATGTAACGACCTAAGAACATAATCTTCAGCGACTTAATATCAATGCACATCTTCAGGAATCTGCGACTTATCAATAAGCGACATAACACATCAGCGGCTCGAGCTTCAGGAGCGACTTAAAGTGAAACGACATAAATGATGAGCGACTTAAGGTCAGCGACCTAAGGTTGAGTGATATAAGAAATTTCAACATAGTAACAATGCGGCTTGCGACTTAAAGATGATAGCGACATATGCACGCGACCTATAGAGAAGCAGCTTGATTTCTTGGGGCGTTATCTCGTAAGGTCGGTGAATGTGTTAGGTCGTGACCTACTTAGGTCGGAACGCGTTAGGTCGTAACGACCTAAGGAAATGCGCGCTGAGTGAATTGACTTGCTAGGTCGATCAATACGACTTGTTAGGTCGTTGGGTTCACTTCCTTGAATCCTTAACTCGCTCGAGTTAGGTCGTAACTCCCAAATAGTGTTAGGTCGTAACTTGCAGGCATGTTGCGCTGCATCATCCTCCCTGGTTGAAAAGAATTCGACCCCGAATTCACACTTTCCTCTTCTACAACACGCTTATCCCCCTGATGTGGAATCAAATGTCTGACGTTAAAAACATCGGCAGTATGGACATGATCCGGCAGTCTCAACTGATAAGCATTATCATTGATCTTCTTCAAGATTTCTACTGGACCAATCTTTCGAGCTTTTAGTTTGTTGTAAGTTCCAACTGGAAAACGATCTTTCGTCAAAACCGCGTAAACAAAATCGCCCTCTTTGAAGTTTACACTCCTTTGCTTCTTATCTGCCAGTTGCTTATACTTATCATTTGACTTAAGCAATCGTTCATGAACAGTCCCGTGACACTCCTGCAACTCATTCACGAAATCATAAGCTCGTTTAACAACCCCTTTCCGACGTGGAATTATCGACAAATCCAATGGTCCTTTCGGAATTGCTGAATAGACTACTTGAAATGGACTGAATCCAGTACTTCGATTAACATCATGATTATGTGTGAATTCTACCCGACACAACTTGATATCCCAGCTCTTTAAATTATCCTTCACAAGACATCTCAACAATTTTCCCAAAGATCTGTTCACCACTTCCGTTTGCCCATCCGTTTGTGGATGATAAGCGCTACTAAAATTCAGCTTAGTCCCAACCATCTTCCACAGAATCAACCAAAAATGACTTAGAAATCGAGTATCCCGGTCAGAAACAATGGTCTCAGGTAGCCCATGTAGTCGATAAACTTCTTTAAAGAACAATTAAGCAACACGGACTACATCAACGGTCTTTTTACAAGTTATGAAATGTGTCATCTTCGAAAATCTATCCACCACAACATATATAGAATCGTTCCCTCGTTGAGTTCTTGGCAAACCTAAAACAAAGTCCATGCTAATATCATCCCATGGTCTAGTAGGCACGGGCAATGGCATATACAATCCTGCATTCGTAGCTGTCCCTTTGGAAACTTGACATATGTGACATCTCTGCATAAATCTTTCAACTTATTTTCTCATGGAAGGCCAAAAATATGACTCAGAAATCAACTGCAAAGTACGATCTCTTCCCACATGACCTTCTTCATGCAATTCTTTCACAATCTTCATTCGCAAACTGTACTCTGGTATACATAACCGATTTCCTTTAAATAGAAAACCATCTACCAACACATACTCATCCGTCTTCCTTTTCTCGACTTCATCCACAATCTTCGCAAAGTAAGGATCCTCAACAAACAATTCTGGAAATACTTCAAACCCCGTCACTTCAACTCTCATCGTAGTCAACAAATGATTCCTTCTACTCAATGCATCTGCCACACGGTTTGTAACTCCCGACTTATGCTTTACAACAAATGTAAACTGTTGCAAGTATGCGATCCATGACGCATGTCTAGCTGCAATCTTATCTTGTCCCTGCAAATGTTTCAATGCTTCATGATCAGTATACAGAACAAATTCTTTGTGGAACAAATAGTGTCTCCAATGCTTTATAGCTTGAACAATAGCATAGAACTCCACGTCATAAGTATTATATCTCATCTTTGCTCCCGAAAGCTTCTCTCTGAAATAAGCAATTGGACGGCCCCTCTGACTTAATACCCCTCCAATTCCTACTTTAGATGCATCGGTATGTAATTCAAATAGCAACTGAAAATCCGGTAAAACTAGAATTGGTGCTGTCGTCAAAAGTTCCTTGATTCGCTCAAAAGCAAATCCTGCTTCCTTTGACCATGAAAACTTCTTGCCCTTCATACAATCAGTAACAGGTGCCATCACGCTACTGAAATGTGGAATAAACCTTCGGTAGAATGATGCTAAACCATGAAAACTTCTCACTTCAGTTATAGTCCTGGGCTGTGGCCAATTTCTGATTGCTTCAACTTTACTTTGATCTACCTGGATACCTTCCTTGGACAATACATACCCCAAAAACAAAACATTATGCACCATGAACACGCATTTCTTTGTTGCCGCTTAAAATTGCTCCCGACGAAGTATCATCAATAGTTCATACAAGTGTTGTAGATGTTCTTCTGTGCTTCCACTGTATATCAATATATCATCAAAGTATACCACCATGATCTTTCCAATAAATGGTTGAAAAATCTGATTCATCACTCACATAAAAGTACTAGGTGCATTCGACAGATCAAACGGCATGACCAGCCATTCATACAACCCTTCCCACGTCTTGAATGCGGTCTTCCATTCATCCCCTGGTCAAATTAGAATATGATGATATCCACTCTTCAGATCAATCTTTGAAAAGATAGCAGCTCCGCTCAGCTGGTCTAACAAGTCATCCAATCTTGGCATTGAAAATCTGTACCTCACTGTAATCTTGTTTAGTGCTCGACTATTTGTACACATTCTCCAAGTTCCATCCTTCTTTGGTACTAACAAAGCTGGTACGGCACAAGGACTTAAACTTTCTTGTACGCGCCCTTGTTCAAGTAACTCCTCCACCTGCCTTCTCAACTCCTCGTGCTCCTTTGGACTCATTCTATAATGTGGTCTGTGTGGTAACACAGCTTCCGGAACAAGATCAATCTGATGTTGTATGTCTCTCAACGGTGGTAATTCTGTTGGTAATTCTTCAGGAAATACATCTTCAAACTCTTTCAACACTGGTTTAACTTCTTCAGGAGTTTCAACCGCTTCACTACTTTCACGCCCAATCAACAGAAATACTTCAGGCACATCCTCTACTTCTTTGACAAACTCCTTCAATGATAATAGAGTTTTAAGTTTCTCGATTTCCTCCAATTTGCTTTCACTTTGTTGTCGGTTTTTAGGAACTAAAGTGATTTTAGTGCCCTCGAACATGAAAATATAGCAGTTGGTCCTTCCATCGTGTTGCATAACTCTATCGAATTGCCACGGTCTTCCTAACAACAAATGACATACGTCCATATCTACCACGTCAACCAAATTTCATCTTTATACTTCTTTCCGATGGAAAAAGTTACACAAGCTCTTCGACTAACCTTCACTTCCCCACCTTTCCTCAACCAAGCTAACTTGTAAGGTTTGGGATGTTTCTCCGTCTTTAATGCTAACTTCTTTACAGCTTCTGTAGAGATGATATTATCACAACTTCCTGCATCGATAACAAACTTACAAACCCTTCCCAAAATAGTGCACATTGACTGAAAGATGTTACTCCTCAACCAGCTAGTCTCCTCTTCCTGCTTTGGTGTCAAGCAAGATCTCCTCATCATTAAAGAATATCCCTCGTCTCCCGCCAATAGTTCTTCTTCCTCCTCAACTTGTGGTGAATTGGAACGTTCTATTTCTGCATCCTCATCCTCAATCTCAGCAACCATCGCTCGCTTCTTAGGCTTCGGAAATTCATTGCTCTTATGACCAAACTCTTGACAGTTATAACACTGGAAATTGTTGTTGACCTTGGTCTTAGCAACTTCACTGACAGCCGGTTTTCCAACAGCCTTCGAAACATTCGTATTGCTACTAGCCCCTTTCACTTGATTGTTGGAATTTGTAAACACACCACCTCCTCTTCTACCTTGCCTCTCCCAAGCTAGAGCCTTTTGGTGTGCTTCTACAACGGATCTTGGATCAAACATATTCACCATATCCTAAATTTGCATTCTCAATCCTCCAACAAATCTAGCTGTCAACCGTTCCTCCGTCTCCATGATATCGTTTCTAGTAATCAGTTGATAAAACTCATCTGCATAATCATTTACCGACTCTGTCCCTTGTCTCAAATTCTGTAAGCGCTGATACATAAGAGACTGATAATTATAAGGCAAAAAAGTAGCCTTCATCAACTTTTTCATCTTCTTCCATGAAACAATCTTTGACTTTCCCATCCTTTTCCGTGTAAGTTTGTTGCCACCATGCCATAGCTCTTCCCCTCAATCGTGTAGCAACCAACTTAACTCTACGATTCTCGGAAACTTCCTTGAAGTCAAAAATTTCTTCAACATTTGATAACCAATCCAAAAATTCTTCCGCTATCATCCCCCCTTTGAATTCTGGAATTTCCGTTTTCATCCCCGACTCCCATTTACGATCTTTCTTTGAATCAATATATCGATTTCGCACTTGGCCTCGATCTCGATCATGAATACTTCCTCTATCACCATATTCCTCAAAATCATATGTATGTCGATATCGATCTCGTCCATCTACATTTCTACGATCATGCATGTCCCTTCTATCATGACTTTCGGCATCACGATACGGATCATCTTCAAATCCATGATAAGTTCTTCTCTCTTCACCTCGATACTCATGATGTTCTTGCCTCATAGAAACTGATGATCCTCTTCAATCTCGATGGGATTGTGGTGACACCCTCCTCGCTTTCGAAACCGATGGCGAAACCCTGTTTCCTCCGTGGTTTGAGATTGGTGACCTTCTCATTTGACTTTGATTCATGTCATTCATCAATTTCTCTAACTTCCCAATACCTTCATCGAACTTTTCATTGATACGTTGTTCCATTTGCTCAGCTTCTTGTCTTCGATACACATCTTCAACATTTTGAAATCGATTAGCACGTCTCGGAGGCATTGTCGAATCTTCAACAAATCCAAACACACACTTCAACTAGCACAACTTTAACTCAAATCTGAACTTGACTTCTCTCGGCCTGCACTTAGCTTGGCTCGGCTGCAATTGCTTTAACTCTCGGCCTTGATCCAACTTCTATACTCGGCTCAAACTCCAACACTTCAACTTTACTCCCAATAGGCTCGGCTTAGCTATGATTGGCTAAACCTGGCTCTGATACCAAATTGACGCAGCGGATTAACAATAAGTTGTCGCTAAGTGATGCAACAACAACAATCAACGATGGAACGATACAATGATGAATCGATGGATTGATAATACCCAAGATAAATGCACAAATCCGTTGATCTCACGAGATACCGGATTCTAGCTATCTTTAACACGTTGATCGCGCACGATACCGTGTTATAAGATCTACGATTCTTCTACGTTGATCTCGTGAATCGGCTTCAAATCCGTTTATTCGAGCGCACTCAAATAACCGAAAATGGAGAAAGGAGATAACACTCAACTTCCAATTTTAAAGAGGCATAAAGCACTCAAACAAAAGTTTATCCAAAATCAACTCCTTTACAAATGACGCACACCCTTATTTATAGAGATTTACAACTCACACACAATCATACAGGTACACAAACACAACCGACCTAACAACATATGCAACATACAAACGACATACGACTTAAGAAAAATACAAATACAACACATCAATACGACTCAACGACTTAACAAACAACATATATGCGACATAACAGAAAATACAGCACGAGCGACTTAACAATGTAACGACCTAAGAACATAATCTTCAGCGACTTACAACAATGCACATCTTCAGGAATCTGCGACTTATCAATAAGCGACATAACACATCAGCGGCTCGAGCTTCAGGAGCGACTTAAAGTGAAACGGCATAAATGATGAGCGACTTAAGGTCAGCGATCTAAGGTTGAGTGATATAAGAAATTTCAACATAGTAACAATGCGGCTTGCGACTTAAAGATGATAGCGACATATGCGCGCGACCTATAGAGAAGCAGCTTGATTTCTTGGGGGTGTTATCTCGTAAGGTCGGTGAATGTGTTAGGTCGTGACCTACTTAGGTCGGAACGCGTTAGGTCGTAACGACCTAAGGAAATGCGCGCTGAGTGAATTGACTCGCTAGGTCGATTAATACGACTTGTTAGGTCGTTGGGTTCACTTCCTTGAATCCTTAACTCGCTCGAGTTAGGTCGTAACTCCCAAATAGTGTTAGATCGTAACTTGCAGGCATGTTGCGCTACATCAGATAAACCCTGGTTAATGGAGGATAAATCCTTGATTAAACCCTTAATCAATTGCAGTCTATGAATCTTGAAAATAGTTTATATAGGAGAGTAGAAAACCTAGGCAAAATTCAGAATTGCCCCTCCAAATATCGTAAATCATCACATCAAGCCTGGACTGAAAATAGGCTGAAATACGTCACAGACATCTGTCATTTATGACAGACGTATGTCATATATTTCAGGAAAACATTTCCTGAAACCATATACATTTGCGAAGCCTTGGGTTTCAAATCCTGAAGCAACAGACGTCTGTCCCTCCACACAGATATCCGTGATGCTGCTCCAAGCAGCATTTCCCTTCTCTTCGCCACAAATTCTACATCCGAGCTCAGATTTGCAAACCATTTTCTCCGTCACCAAGATACTTCTTGCCACTTCAATTTCTGCATATAGTGTCGCCAAAATTCAACATTCTGGAGGGTGACTTGCCTTGAAATTTAAATTCTCAATTTCTAATCTTGATTTTTGAAAGATCAGTAGTGCATTGATCAATCTCATTGTTTTCCTTTAATGTTCTTCAGTTTATCCCATTTTCTCCATCATCATTGTCTTGATCTTTTCTTGTAGTCTTATCGCTATCCACCCATCAAACTTCACACTGACTGCTTCTGCAATAATTTTCAATCGTTTGTTGAAAATTCTACATGCTTTAGATCTAGATGAATATCCCATAAAAATACCTTCGTATGTTTTGGACTCAAATTTCCAAGATGGTCATATGTACTAAGAATATAACATGGATATCCAAAAATCTTAAAATAAGAAATTTTAGATTTCTTGTCAAATCAAAGATCGTAAGAAGTTTTATTGAGTATTGGTCTAATTATTATTCTATTCATTACATGGCATGGCATGTTAACTGCCTCTGCCCAAAAGGATAAAGGAATATTATGTTCATCATAGGTCAAGCCAATTGTTGAAACGTACAATTCTTTTTTTGGCCACCCTATTTTGTTGAGATGTTCGAGTATCTAGAATTTATGTTTAAAACCATTTTGTTCACAAAGACGTTAAAAATCATAATTTTCCAATTCACCACCATGCCTAAAGTAATAATTGGAGCATTGTCTTCATTTGGACTAGTTTTACGAATTTTGAAAAATAGTCAAATGTTTCAAATATTTTGGCTTAAAAATAGACCCATGTAAGTCTAGGGTGATCATCAACTAATACATAACAATATTTTTTACCACCTAAACTAGAAATATCATTAGGGAAAAACAAATTCATATGAATTAACTCAAGAATTCTAGAAGTATTCATGGTGTTTTTGGCATGAAAAAAAGATTGATTAAACTTATTACCGTGCAAGCATTACACATGTTACCAGTCGTGATGCGGTGAACCACTCACTAACTTCTTTTTTTCAAAGTTTTCCAATAAGCCTAAGCTAGCATGTCATAGGCGTTTGTGCCATATAATAGCTTCTTCTTCGTTAGCCCAAACACAGAAATAGTTAGATAATCAAAGGAGATAGTCTAAATGTTTTCTTTTCCCATTGGTGTGAATAAAACCTCACTAGAAGACCTGTTAATGACTTGTAAATATCGATATAAAAAACAACACTCATACTTAATGAAAAAGTGTCGTTACCTACGTTGCCTTTACCAATGGTCCTGCTTTTTCTATTATCACCTCTTGTAGATTTTCAAAGCTAAGAAACTTTGACTCGTCGCCTGTCATATATTTGTAATAGCCTGAATCCAAATATTATTCTTTTTGTTCCCTAGCCAGCCAACATACCTACACAAGAGAATAGTAAAAATACCTAGAACTCTTCATAGATCCATCAGCATTAGTGACAGGATATTAGGGTATCCAAACTTAATTAGTCTACAAAAATTAACGGTGGTGCCTTAGGAACCCCATTTAGTTTAATTGTCAAGTATTCTTCCTATATTGACAAGTATTCTTCCTTTGATTGTATCATTCATCATTTAACAGAACTGGGACTATGAATGCCTCTCTCAAGATTAAAAAAAAAAAAAAAAAAAAAAAAAAAATCATTTTCAAATAAAAGTAAAAGAAAGAGCCACTGGACTATGAAAATGACTGCATTCGGACAATAACTACCCTACTATTTTCATGCATTTGGGTTTAAGCACCATAATTTTGGATACGGTGCAAATACCATACGGATACAAAAAATACAGTAAGATATCTAAAAACACATAACTTAGCAAATATGCAGAACCAATAATCCAACAAAATAAAGGATGAGGATATTCGTTGCAAGCTTAACCTTTTGGAATATAAATACCGTTGGGAGCATGATATATACCTTAACTTTATCGGCTATTGAAAGATAAAGTAAATAAACTGGTACTAAATTATTTCCTATAAAACCGTCAACAAATACATACACAATTATTAATCTTGAAAGAACTTTATCGTTGATAATAAGCTCATTTCGAAAACATGGTTTGCAATGATTGTACCGCGCATAACCAAAATTAATTCTAGTTCACATAACAAAAGGCGGGATGTTAATAACGAACTAAGAAAAACAAGCAACCTTCACAATTTTTGATTTATCCTTTTTATAGCATTACAATACAAGATATAAAATACATGACAAATTAGTTTGTTTATTTTGTAAGATCGTTCTTGTTTTAGGAATTAATGAATGATAAAATTCATTAAAACGGTACCAATTTATTTTCTATGAAGCTATATTTAAAAACGTATGCATATTTATGAGGCTTAAAATGAAATTTATCATTGGTAATAAAAAGTTCGTCTCAAAAACATGGTTTGAAAACGAGGAAAAGATGCAACCTTTCCACATAAAGCCCCAGAAAAAAATATATATTATTGCACATAATCAAAAGAGAAGCATTAAGAACAAAGTAAGGAAAAGAAGCAACCTTTGCAATTTTCAATCTTGATTTTTTTTTAAACTTGAAACTGTATTATGTAACTTAGTGATTGTACGAAAATGAGTTACCTTCGAAACTGTATGCATATACTTTGCTTTACGGTATGAAGTATGTCGTGGAGGAATGTATCTAAAGTTTTTAACGAAGAGAAGGAATGATTTATATTGTTGAAAAAGTAAAGATGCTTAAATATATAATTTAGCAAAATCAGAAGTTCAGAACAACGCTATTCTCCTCCTAGGCGAAGGTTACCAAATCCAAGATGTAAACTCAAATATGGACCATATTTCAAATAAATTAGTGACATTTTTCTTGGGATAAAAGAAGAATAAAGACACATGAAAACCGCAAGAACTGAAATCCAATTTTCTAAAAAGAATAGCAAACAATCGACGTGAACAATAACATAATAACATGGAAAAAGAACAAAGGGGTTGGGGTTACAAACTAAAATCAAATTTAACTTAGCTCCGTGAGGATGAACGTTTGGCTCTTATGAAGTAGTTTTTCCTTAAATAGAGGGAAGAGCACAGATACAACTTACAAAGCAAAAGGTTATAATTAATAGTCCAACAAACGCATGGAATTCACAAATCGCGAAGGTGGAGGGTGTAGCTTCTGACAGTCGCCTCAAAAACTTATTGCTTTTGCCTCCATCAAATTTGGAGCCATCGCTTGTAGAGATGAAGCTTCCTTGTCAGATTGGTTCGCCTGCCTTATTGTCGTGCCTTTTTCTTGAAGTTGTGGTTGCTTTCCATTACACCGCAGTTGATGGTTTGTGAAGCTGCTGCCTATTATACACTTGTCGTTGTATTGATGGTGATGCACTGCCGATGTGATTTGGATAAACGAGATTCTGCGCTGATGCTGTTTTGATTTTGGTTCAACCGAGTTTTATCTGCTGCCGTCGAGATCTGAAAAAGCTCGAGATGGATGATGCTTGCAGAATAAAGCACAGCCCTTAAATTGAATTTAAATGCAGCTATCGATACTTGTTTGGTGCCAGAGATTCACAAGATGCTTGGTGCTGATGTTGCGTTATGGGTTGATTAATGAAGTTATTTGACGCCGAGATGAATTGAAGGTTGGTGGTACAATTTTTTATATTAGTGTATCATATATTCACTTAGTAATATCATATTTTTTACATGAATACTCAGTTCAATTTCAAGACCATACAATCACTTTTAAATTTTGGCAACCGAACAGTCTTCAAAATTTTCTTCGTCTGCACTGTCTTGTTTTTATCCATCCATTTCCTACGGCTGAACCTTACGTTCCCCAATAAGCCCTTTTCTTTTATTCGGCCTATCCCTTTCTTTTGTTCTTCCTCCTGCTTTGCTCTCAGCTCTCAAACCCTAAGTCTAAGACGATTTGATTTGCTCCCAACGCACCCTCGCACAACTACTGTACTATAATTCTTCCTCGCCCTGTCAACAGCAGTACCACAATTTACCTAACGTGAGTTTCTTCATTATTGTATTCCCTTTCTATTGTTATTGCGGTTAAAGTTATTGACTATATTTTCTTTTCGTGATTCTTGGTATTCAATTTGGCTCGAATTTCTGACGAGTGAACCCTAATTTGGTGCTTTTATGGACAAGATTTGTTCTAATTTGTCCTCTATCGATTTCACTTTCATGTTATTGGTTTCAAAATTTAAGTGTAATAATTTTAGTTACATAACCCTTACTTAGTTTGTAAACCAATGTTCTGTTTTATCGATCAATGTATGTAAATTGCCATTTTAAATTATCTAGCAATAAATGTAAGGGTTAAGATTTATTTCCTTAAACAATATCGACTATTTGTGTAATTAATTAAGTATGGACCGAAAGTTATACATATTGAGAAAATCACGAAGATGGAGAATGTGAATCGATGTATTCTTCTTTTATAGTTACCACAATACATCATTAAGGTAATCAAAATTTTGTATCAGCATCATTTTACATGGGAAATAATAATGGTGTTTATTTCTGTAAATCCTGTAAAACTTGGCTGGCATATAAAAAATAATGGCATTTTCCATTCAAGTGAAGTTTGTCATACTCTTATTGTTAATTCTACTACTCTATATTTACTATGCTTCAAGTAATAGTTATATTATTATCATTTTAGGTTGAAACAACTAACGAGTCAATGATCTATGTGACAATGAGGTAAATTTACATAACTGTTTGACTTTGCAAACATAAATGCTAGATGAGGAGAAATTTTTGCACTTCTTTGTGGATGTATTCTGTATATATGTATGTATATGCTCTGAATGAGAATGATATTTGATATGGTTGTTTTTATAGTTAGTTTATAAGGTTTAGGCATTTTATTAATGTAAGAAAGCAATTCAAGGCATTAGCAAACTGCATCGTAAACGATTAGGAGAAATTGTGTATGTGTTTATCCTATCTTATATATTTTGCTTGTTCAATTTTTTTAAACTGAAATTGTAGTTTATCAACCTTCGGCTTCATATACAAATGGTTGTCAAAATTAGCAATACTTAAAGTATTGTTACGAAAAACCAATTGTTCGTTGAAAAATATATTAGTATTTTTATAGAACTGCAATGTATAGAAGATGAATTAAGAGTTTACAAATGAGAATTTTTGGTGGTGCTATAAGATTAGTATGCACTGTAGCAGCTAAACAATCATTTAGAAGCTCAGCCAGTCAATTCACTGGATTCAAGTGAGGAAGGATTGAGATGTTGATTTCCATTTGGTGAAGCTATACTTTCCCCACCATTACCAGATTCCGTCGAGCGAAGAAAAATCGAAGTTCTTGCACTTCCCAATGAAACAAAAGTTGCTTTAGAAACATCACTGGTATGTATATCAAAATTCTACTAGGGTGAATTCTAAGTTGCATGGAAAACCTCTATATTGGAAACTTTTGTTCAAATTTATTTAATATTTTACAGCAGACAAGATATTTTACTACCTTTAATAGGCACAAAATACAATAAAAGGCATGGAAAATTATTTCGGTTCAATAAGGCATTTATGAATAAGGCTTTACCATTTTCCATATTTTCACTATGTAATATGTATGACTAGGCCCTTTCCCTTATGAGCTAACAATTCTTATAAACAAACCTTTTGATTAAAAGAATTTTGTTACATAACCGATCCCTTTAAGTTGTGTAACTCGAAGTATTGCAAAACTGTCAACCAGCTTTGTTATGTGAATGTGCAGCTAATAATTCTTACTCTTTAGCATCTTTAAAGTGTTTAAACTTTTATTTATTGCTTGCCATCTATGAACAATTTTAGTTGGAAGAACCCTAACCATAGCATAACTATAGTATACCCTGTAAAAATTTGATGAATAGTGCATCTTAATTAAATACACACTCTAAATTCACCTAAGGTCATAACAGTTACGGTTTGAATGATTTCCAAGTGAAACACTATAAACTTGGTTCTTTTGCAATAAAGCTTAAAGGAATAAAAATGATATAACGACCCGTATTTTTAACTATTTTAAATTATTAAATTTTATGTGGTTATTGAATAAAAATGGTTAGAAATAAAATTTAGTGATTTATTACTGTAGTTATTAAATATGAACTTAGATAAAATCTTGAAATAAACAATTTTGGAAACATAGGAATTATTTATATTGAGATAAAATTATAACCAATAATTAAAATTGGATCATAAGTGTTGAATTATTTAGATGGGAATAATTATCGATAACTAAATTCATTTGGAAATTTATGGTTGTTAATATAATTTATTGCATAATTAAATTGTTTAAACTTAATATTGAAAATTTTGTAAATAATTAAATTCTGAATTTAATATGAATGAAAATGATATCAAAAATTGATTTAAATTTTATTTAAATAAGAATGAAGATTTTTAACATTTAAAATTGGATTTAAAAGTGAATAACTAGAAATTGGAAATTTTATATCATACTTAACGAGTAAAAATAACAATTTTGGCCACTATCTCAGATTTCGACGAAACCAGTTTCATCGGATCCGTAATAGTGAATTGTTGTAGGTTTTCGTGTTCTTCTTTACTACAGTAATCCTTTCTTTCATTTGAACCAATAAGAAATCTCTTGCTCTTCTTTCACTAACGCCGGTAACGTTTTCTTATTTATCAATTTCCTTGCAGTTGTCGTTCTTCCTTACCCTTTCGTTGGCGATTGCCGCTTTTCTCCAATCACCTGTCTTATTGACCTGAAGGCATCGACATGTTGTCCAATGTAGGTACTCTTTCTATCATTTTTCACTCTGAATTAATTTATATGTGCTAGCACTCATGTTTCTTCTATCTCCCAAGTTCAGATCTTAATTTTTAACTTGGTCAAAACTGAAGTATCTTTTTTCCATCTCCAATAATTCTATTCTATAGAAAAAAAAAACAAATATTCAATAAATCCAAATTGAATTTGCCAGATATTTTTGTCTATATATTGATTATTAGCTTGAACTGTGATGGATTAAGCAAGCAAGATATTTAATATTTCTAGGATAACCCTAAAGAGGAGCTTTAAACTCTCATAGTTTGTATCTGGATGATGATTCCTTTACAAGTTATTTTGGATATTCTGGAAATGTATAAAAGGCATAATATATTTTTCACAGAATTTTATCATGAGGTAAGTGTTATATAATATAGGTTTATTGATTTATTTAACTAGGAATTATAGAAAGTATATTTTGAATGACTTTTCTAAGCATCAATTCATTTTCAAGATCATTGGGAAGGACTAGTATGGATTGCATAAATAATTAATCTACCATTTTGAAGTTGATAAACCAAGATATGCCTTTTTTGAACATATAATAAGTAGAAGATCTATTAAATTGGTGACAGGAGAATAAACGTATGTAGAAAAATTACAACCACATGAAATTGAGGACTCGGACCTACTACTATGGAAATATGAATAAAAAATGCTTTTATTAAATAAGTTAAAGTAAAAATTTACAATATACTTGGATTTAATGAATTCATAGGTGGTCGTCGAATGATTAAATGCGATCACGATGTATATAATAATGGAATAATCTAAATGGAATCTCATTTATTATCCAGCTCATTGTTCATAAATGAAAGCTTGGTTCTCTAAATCTTTAGAAATTTTTAATTTTATTATTATTATTATTATACACACACACATATATAACTTAAACACAATTTCTATGATTTTTATTGGTTGACTTTACACTCCAAGAAGAATAGTGCTTACTTCAGTAAGATAATAAATTCATTTGAAGTCTCTTTATTTTATTTTATTTTATTTACTGCAACTATTTATTTTTTCTTTGTAAATATAACGTCTCAAACAAAATTGAGAAATAGGTGCAATGACTAATGTATTAATGCTAAAATCCATAAAGCAAAGCTACATAATATAATGCTTTAGATACTAATACTGTAATTGAATTTTGTCTCATAACTAGATGTATAAATTCCGATGTTGCATTGCTGGTGCAAATTGTTTTTTATTTTTCAATGATTTTTTTCTTAACCATGAGTTAATCGCACTAGACTAGATTTTTAGGATTGATACCATAGCAAAGTAGCAACAAATAGAAATTAAGATTGCAACAACGATGGTTTTTAAATGATTTTTTTTAAATCTTTTAGAGGTAACAAACTACTTATCTCAAAATGGGTACTATTACAAGTTATGGTTATAAAAGTAACATTGCCAGCTGACTAAGCTTTTACAAGTGGCATTCAAACGAAGGACTTCAAAATAATTCTAAAACTAGAAGTAAGAAAACTATGCAAGTAAATAAACAAATCTTATAGTTGGAACCTAAAACTGAAAGATAGTCAAAGGTTTTTGAAATAAAAAATGCAGAAAGGGTTATTCATTTGAACTGTGTAATTTTTTTCTTATAAACTTTTAACTTATTTATTTCTTTCTCAATTTAGAAGGAATCTGTTGAGTTTACCCTCCTTTTTAATAACTGTTGTTGCCTACCCACTAAGTTTTGTGCATGAGGTTATACATAGTCTGTGCATATTTTATACCATGATTTCTATATGTTCTTAATTTAATAATTTTTTTTGTATATTATTATCATTGGGAAACAACATATGGAATTTATCCTTGACGAAATGAAGCACAGATTGAAATTCTAATGGATTATTCCAATTTTGGTACAAAATGAATTTGTTCTTATAAGTGCAGTGCTTTCCTTTTTCAGATTATTACCAAGAGCATAAGAGTGTAAAGAGTGGATTCAATGAATGACCTTTGAACCATCCAATGCTAATGATATTGGTGAATGTCAAATTTTATGGTAGTAATTCTTCTTAACTACGCTAATAAATTTGTAGTTTATTAATATGTACAATGATAAATTTTTTGCCTCCACCATTTTCAACTTGATTGTGGAATCTCCATATTGGTGAATTCATGCAATCTTTATTTAAAAGGCTGGTCATGTCTTACGTAGTTTCTATAATCTGAATATCAATGCATCTAATTATTACTGTCATGATAATTGTATTTTAAAAAAATAAGGCTATTACCAATTCAGTGGCTCTCATGAGAACTGAGTCATACCTCATTGCTAACACGATAGATGCAATAATATAACATGTCTCTTTTCTAATTTTCACTATGATATTCAGTTCTTTTTAACAAATTTTCAGTCGATTAGAAGTAGCTATATTGGACAAGGTTAATGTATGTTGATTCAGTTGTTGGATTAGTGAGTGCCTTATAACATGAAATCTCAGGTCAATTTTTTGTATGCTGTATCAAAATTATAAACGACTGATTCATGGTTTTGCATTAATTAATGTAAATCATAAAAAATTACTTTAGCCATATTTTAACTATTACTTTGCTTTCATACCTCACTCAACCTAAATTTAATTATAGTTCACAATCATTGAGAAGCGGCATGAAATAAATAAATTTTATGATCATTTGGGAAAGTGATCTTATGCGACAAAAGGACATTTGCCATAACATGTGCAATAGTCCAACCATTATTATGCTCTTGAGGAATGAGGTATTATTTGTTATATCAAATGTTATTTATGTTACTACATTTATTTCTTATTTCAGGAGCCATTAGATATGTATTTCCTAATTGCAAGTAGATCGCATAAAACAGTGATTGAATCTTTTGGGTTGATACAAGTGGAGAGGAAAAGACTTCAACATATGGTATGTAAGCTATCTGTATCAATGGTATCAGATTAATACCTATAATACAAAGAAGTGCATCTTGAACTCTTTCCATATTCAGTGCATGAATAAGCATTGTCAATGCATAAAAATCAAAGCCCAAGTATTTCAGTTGTAGACAGAGATGAAACCCACGTCGTTCAACTATGGACAGAGATGAAGCCCATGTCTTCCAATTGTAAAAGGAGATGAAGCGACATGTTTTAGTCACAGCAAAGTTGGATGGCTCGTCATCTTTATTATTGCACGTCCATATCTATTTTTATTTCCAGGCTTTCCTTTTTTCTGTAATATGTGTCTTACAGTGTAATAACTCCCATTTTTATGCTATGCTATGAAAATAATACTTTAAATATGTATTAAAATAAACATAAATTTTATTAACAGTTTGTAGTTTACTTGCTGAATTTAGTGATTGTATTATAACTTGATACTTATGTCAGTTTATTTGTAAAAGGAAATATATAATTGAATATGTACATTTTTCTCTATTATCTACTGTGTAAATGTGTAAAACGGATCGAAGTAGAGCATACAATGTGGGTGGCATGAGTAAAGACTATAAGCTTAAGGTAATCTTGAATCTGGATGTTAGCTAGAAATGTTTTAAAGTTTGTCTTTGTAAAAAAAAAGATAGAATGTTTCTGTTTGCAACCGTGTTCTTTTCCAACTGCGTTTTTCTACATACTGTTTATTCTTGCTTGGTTGAAACAGAGATCAATACAATATAAATTCATGGTTGTCCTTTCCTTTTTTGTAATTTTTTTTTGCTTTTACATGCTTTATATCCATATGTATACACATATACAAACACGTGTGTGTGTATTGTAACGACCCACCTCTTTGGACGGTTTAAATCGACAATAAGCCACAAATGTCAGACTCAAACCATTCAAAAGGGAGGATTGTTATGACGTAAATAAGAAAAAGATAAAGAAAGAAAGAAAAACAAAACACATAATCTCACAGTGGAATGACAAAATATAATAATCAAATAAACAGTTCATGAATCTGTTTTACAAATAACATTTGATTACACTTTACAATACAGATCAGAGTTACATACAAAAGAAATAAACAATAATGCAGTGGAACAACATGATGCAGTGGGGTAAATATAATAAATAATAAAAATATACAAATCTCAGTTTTCGTCTTCCAAAGCAGCCTTTGATAACAAAAAATTTCAGACCAACCCAAGCGAATTGAAAAGACAAAACACTCGATTCAGAACTAAAAGATCTTATGTAAGTTAGATCAATAGTAAATAAATATGCGTGTAACGGCGTCAGAGATGTTTACGGGGTTTGACATCTCCTATCCAGTGTCAACGTGAGTGCAATAACTTAAGAGATGTTCAGGATTCCATCTCCTAAGGATCCGTTAAACTATCTACATACATAGTACAATATGCTATTATAATAGTGTCTACAGTAAAGTAAAGTATAAAATAGCATTAAGACGTTACCCATATCCCCCTTAACACATTTTATATAATGTCATAGTCTATACATATACTGTAAACTCCACCGTAAACTGGTGGGCTATCAGGGAGCACTGTTGTTATGACATACAATCTAATTTTAATATTTACCAGAATATCAAAGTACATATCTGATGCAAAAATATGTTATGAAAAAAAAGTAAAGGATCATATTACTTTTTCAATATTAAAGAGAATTTAAATGATCGTGATTGTGTAGATTTTCCTGTTGGAGAAAACCTAGCAAGACGATGCGAATGAGAGGTTAAAAGACTTTGGGGATGCCCTCTACAATAGTAGATTTTTTTTGATCGTGGAATATTTTTTTTCCCATCAGAAGAAGATCGTTTGTATTTTTATTTAGAAGATGGTTGATTGTAGAAAGGAAGAAGAATTGAAAGGATGTCAGAAGAGATTTAAAATTGCAACTCATCGGTGATATCGTGAGGTAAAAATCAAATCTCTACTTAGTGAAGAACTATTTGAATTCACATTCTCGGTAATTTTCATCATTTTTAATTTAGTATAGTTTTCACACACGTTCACAAAGCATTCAAATTGTTAATGTGTGGCCTACCTCAAAAATATCTTGATGGTTTTACATTTAATCACTGAGTTTGTTACTATTTCAATCAAATACATCCATGTGTAAGGGCATTCTATCCAAAATAAATATTTATTTTGCAACAGAAGGAATATGCTCATCGTTATCTTAGCACACGTGAAGCTTACATGGTAGCACTAGGTATTCATAGGCATATATATTGTTTTTCGTAATGTGGATAATGTGAGATAACACCGAGGAGTTGATTTTAATTTCAATTTTATTTGATCATCTTTAATTCAATTATTTAGAGTACCTACGAACTAATTAATGATGGAAGAGCATTATTTGAGCTTGGTTTTTAGCATTTAATTTTAAAAAATTATGTTATTAGCTCTATTGTGGGAGGTTAGATTTTCTTTACTGCTTTTTGATGGTTGTAGATGTGTCATCTATTGCCTTATTGATCTTATAGATGTTTTCATTCTTATTGAGTTGCCTTGGATATTTCCTTTTAAGCAGTTACCTTCTAATCGCTATGAATTTGCACTGCGGCAGAATATACCAGTCAATAACTAATCTGACAAGTATAAAGATGTAACAACGAGTGAATTATCATGTAACAACTCAATATTTTTGAAATTAATTTTTATTTGAATTTATTTCACTTTGAAAATGTTTTAGAAATTATTTTACTTAAAATTTTGTTTTAAAATATTTTTTAAGTGAAGTAGATATTTTTCTAAAGATAGTGATGATTTATTTGTAATTTTTAAACCCTATTTGGAATTTTTAAGCAATTTCTTTAATTCTTTTTCTATTTCCTTTAAAATTAATTAATTATTTTAATTTTATTTTAATTTGTTTCAGTTTTTAAATTCCTTTACTGGTTTTATTTTTTTTATTTGATTTAAAAGAAATGGTTAATTGAAGAGACAAAAACTCTTCGTTTTCCTATGACTTTTCAAGTGCTTGACTTCTCATTTTCTTTTGTCGTTCTCTCATTTACTTCTGGTCGTGCATTTTGCATTTCATGTGAATGCAAAATATCTCATTTTATCATTTTTTTCAGCCTCTATCATTTTTGAAGTTATTTTGGTAATGGTTTCTTCTCTATATTTTTCTACTTTTCTTCTTGTTTTATTAATATTTTTGCCTTGCTTCTTCATAGTGTTGATCGGCCATGGCTCCTCCACCACCTCCACGACCAGCATCACCATCATCCATGGCCTCATCACCCTCCCCTCCACTTGTTTGACCTGGCCGTGACTTTTTTGGATGATAACACCACAAAAATTCCACTAAAATTGCAAAACAATGCCATAGCCGACCTTATGTTGCACAACACCTTCATTTTTCCACCTTTGCCACCCCATAGCCGCCAACACCAGTCCCTCCACCACCCCTGGCCGATGCTCCAGCCACCACCTAACCAACCCCTGACATGGCCATGCCAAATCCACCTCAGGCCGAGCACAAGTATAACACCAAATCCCCTCTTATTTGCATTGACCATTTATATTCCTTATGTTACAACTTCCACCACTTCGCATCATTATTTTCCTTGCCTTTTATGATCCATACCTGACCCTATAGCAGCTATGGCCGAATACAAATTCACCCTTAAGCCGTGCAAGCATATGTAGAAAACAAGGCAAAAGTTTGTGTGTTCAATTTGCTTTTTATGTCAAAGTTATTTAAATTCAATGTTGTATTGAATTTTAATTTTATTTGGTTTTGTTTTGTGTTGCAACACAAGATCTATAGCTTGGATCTTGCTCTCCACTCGAGTCTATAGTCTTGTCATTGTGTTTTGGAATCCGTTATATCATTTGAATTGATATCTCCAGTGCAAAGTGGTGAGTAAAGCTCACATGACATTATATACTTATGCAAATGTGAAGCGATAACAATTGAATGTGTAGAATTATATATGATGTTATAACTGCCTGTGATTGTTAATTATATGATGTTAAACCTGTTATTTTACCTGTCATCTCCTCTATTATTGATATATGTTGATAAACAGTTTATTTTATCTATTTCTCACACTGCAAGTTCCCTGTAGAATAGAATCACTATGGGCTGAAATGATACATACCCGAACGGACTTTAGAATAGGAAAAAATCATTATGGGCTGAAATGATAGGCCTGAACGGTTTATATTTATTTATTTTTACTTGGGATTGTGGGTTTGAAATGATAGAACCCAGATTTGTCCTTGTAAACTGCGGATTGAATGATATATTTTTGTATCACTTGACCTAGGTTAGAAAACTATATACAGGCCCGTGGTTAATTTTATAAAGTATTTTGAATATTTTTAAAAAGTGTAAAATTATAAAATTTTGATTTAAATTGGGTTTTAAATGTTTTAATAAACAATTTTGATTTTTCTGTAAGTTAAAATGTAATTTAAATAAATGGTAAGAGTGAATTTTTGGAAATATAACTTAAGTTGGAAAATTTGGAATTTTGGTTTAAAATGAAAATTAAGTTATATAAATAAAGTGGAAATTTAATTATATTGGAAAATGGAAGAAAAATATAACTGTTAAGTTTATTTGTTAAAACGCGAAGAAAAGAAAATGTTACACTTGAATTTAAGTGAAATTATTGAAAAATTTGATTTAATTATATATAAAAATCATATGTTAAAAGTAAGTTAAACGAACATTTTAAATGTCAAAATATGATTTTTATAATGTTTAAAGGGTTTAAATTGAAATTATTTATTTGCTGGAAATACTTTAAAATCTGGAAAATACTTTTTATAGCGTTTAGAAATGATATGGTTTCTGTAAATGAACTAAAACTGAATAAAAGAGGCTATTACAGCAGTTTTGAAATGCTGTAGTTGCTGTAGTAAGTTTAAAAGGCTAAAACTTAATAAAGGCCTATTACAGTAGTTCTGTAAATACTATAGTGGTCTGCTATCTTTGCTGAAATTAAATAAAACCTTAAACTTGAAACCTAAGCTATTATAGCATTTCTGAAAATGCCGTCTTTGCTGTTTTAAACTAAATTTGAACTAAAACTGAGTTTTAACAGTAGTTTTTAAATGCTGTCTTTGCTGAATTAAAATGTTTTCAAGTATAACAGCTTTTTCTAAATGCTGTGAAAGGCTGAAATTTTAAATATTTATGGTTTTTGACTTAGTAAATGAGCTCAGAATGGTTTGAAAGTTTGAAAATTGAATACTTGACTTGAAAAAAATGATAACTTCACTTTTAAATGATTAAATTTAATTGGAAAATAAATCATTTTAAAAGGTGATTTGAATTGAAATAAATGAATGTTATCTTTGAATTTAAAAGGGTATTTAAATTGGATATTTGGATTTGAATTCAAATAATGATTTGAAAAGGAAGTTTTGAAAGATATGATATTTTGATATATTGAAATGATTTGGATGATTTAATCGTTATTTGATAAAGATTTGGATTTGAAAGGATATTATATTTTGAAGTATAAATTATTATTTTTCAAAGTTATAACCACGGGTTATAATCACGATTGGTTGGCAAAGAGACCAGGATCGGATATGGACATACTCTCTGTCCATACCGAAAACCACTTTGACAACAGTATACGCGGTGAAGATTCCAAAATGAAGTAGGATGGTGGATATGTTCTTGTGGTATGTTACGTGTACCCAACTCCTGTGAGTTGGCATAAGGTGGCTAAAACAGGAGCGATCTCGGGCCAAGTGAGATCATACCTTCGATCGGACGCATTTTCTTCGATACAATACTATTACTTTGTGATTGTTTGGTGGCCACCATCTGATTTGGTAATGTGTTCCGGGGTGGGCGTAGTGGCTGCTACGTTACCACAAGCCCGTGTGCGTAATTGGTATATCTACCCTAACATTGCCTCGTTGTGCCGTGTCACCTACCATATCGAGCCTTTACTACGAGTTTGGTCTTCTCCCGTAGCCCATGCGTATCTTCTCGTAGTCTCCCGATCAGGAGATATGCAGATATTGGAAAGACTACTGGGACTATTACATGTCTAGGGCTATATGGGTAACCCCGTGATGATATTTTAAGGTAAGTTTATTTTACCGATAGACATTATTATAATAGCGTATACTACTACATAGTAAATAGTTTAACGGATCCTTAGAGGATGGGCGTTCCCAAGCATCTTCTAAGTTACTTGTACCTTTACTACAGTTCACTTGAGTTGGTTTACATTAGATAAGTATGTATGTCCTGACTCGAGTGTTTGTGTTTTATTTACGCTCGGGTCAGCCTGAGTATTCACAGATTTGAATTTCCACTCTCTGGAGGTCTGGAATCGCTAGAGATTATCAGCTTATCTAGTTTATGTATATTCAGTTCTATTGTTCTATTTCAGTTCTGTTGTTCTGTTGTCAGCTTTGTATTAGTGGACTTCTTTCTATTTAGGATTTTATGTTGTATCTGTTTTCAGACTGATATTATGTATTTGGTTTTGAGACTTTGTGATAGTAGCTTCATGAACTACTATGGTATTTTATTTTCCGCTACGAGATATTCTGATGTTCTGTGTCTGTGATTCTGTGATTTGATTTGATTTGCTCCGAATTCTATTACAATCTATTATTTTGTACTATTCAAGTCCGACATGTGTGGATTATTGTCGATTTGAATGTGGAAAATAATGGGTCGTTACATAGCATTTGACTACTAATTGATTTTTGGTTCATGTTACAAATATATTACCTTTTATTTTTGAAATTTTAAACGAAAACCGTGTGCAAAGCACGGGTTTGCACTAGTATATAATTGATATTGCAGTCCAATGGGGAATGCAGGGTAGATAGTTGAGTACATATTGCCTCATTAAAGGGAAATAAAATTATTAGGAACAAAATGTTTGTTTTCGTCAAACATGATCATTAGTTGTGCATTCCACAAATGTGACACCAAATTTCAATGTGGATAACGTTGAAGTTGATCAAACTTCTTTACTCGTTGTGGCAAAAAATGAAAGTGCATTGTTAAAAAAGATGCGAAAGCAACTTGATATGATGCACGAGTTAATCAAGATGCTTGTATCAAAAAAATCTTCAAAAAACGCGGGTTAGAAAAAAAGGGAAGAATTTGAGTCCACGGAATAACCATGCATCTCTCTTAAAAAAAGAAATATTGGAAAGGACATCCCAGAATCAGAGAGGAAAGGAATCATAAGCGAGAAACTATAAATTACTCCATCAAGATTCCATTGCAACGTTGGAAAAGGCACTGAAATAAATGAGAAATTAGTTCAGAAATTGTTTAAGAAACCCAAAAATTGTAATAAATACCCAAAAGTGCAATCTGCATGCTCTATTTTTGGAATAGGGTACAAGCGAAGTAGGAGGGACAACAAAGGTGATGAAACATACCTAACCGACTTTGCACATAAAATGGAAAAATATATGATAAATTTTAGGGAAAAAGAACCTTGGATCCAAAGCTCAATTACAATATCACGGGAGCTCCATTCGTGGGAGAAATAATAGAGGTCTCGATTCCTTCACGTATCAAAATTTCATCCATAAGATATGACTGATCTACGGATCCTAATGACTATCTTTTAGCTTTTGATAGTCAGATGGAAATCTGTGGTGCACCTGGAGCTGTGAGGTGTAGGCTATTGCCAATAACTTTTCCTTAGAGCTATTTGCAAAGGATATCAACAATATTGTGAAAAGACTAGCTACTTATGGAGATGGTTAGCTTACGATTTTTCTGCTCATTTTTGTACCTTAAGAGACCTAATTATAGATTCAAGTGTACTAGCAAATATCAAAGAACGTCCAGGAGAGTTGTTAAGAGATTACTTAGGAAGGTTCATTGTTGCGGCTAACAAAGCAGAAAAGGTGAGTAATATGGAGAAACTTAGGACGATTAGTTAGGTTTGATCAAAAATACCCCATAATAGAAGGAGTTGTACACTCATGGGTGTAGAGGTCTGTAGGATTTTTATTTCTAAGTTGATAAATTTGTTCGCCTTGATGGAATTTTCCATGAGAAAACGAAGTTAAAAAAAGAAAGAGTAGGTGGTAGAGTTGGTTTTTCCATACTAAACAAGAAAGAGAGATGGGATATGGTTCACAACTCTAATTTTGTATCTTTAAATTAACCCATTTCATCCCTATATTGTTACTAAGGATAAAATTAAATACCCCACCTCACTCAAAGCCTGAACCAATCCTAAGAAAAATAAGGAAGGAGATTATTTGTTTGTCACAAAGCTAGCACACAAAAGACTAATAATTTTTTGCTTTGGCAAGAATAATTTAAGGATTGATTAGGAGAGAAGCATTAAGTAATTCGTCAAAGGAGGCCAAAAGTTCTCATAACCAAATGAAATATGAATCCACTTACTAGTGGTGCTAATATCCAGAATATGATCCTTAAGGAGACTTTCTACCGACGCTGAACCATATAAACGTGATTCATGGAGGCCCACATATCGTTGGGGAAAGTAAAGGTGCAAGAAATAGGAAAATAAGGAAGGACAAGGAAAGAATCTATTCTATGGAAGTGGTACCTCTAATGAAATCTTTAAAAAGTGCAATACTAGACTTAATGATAACTACTAGAGAGCTAAAGGGAATGAGACATCTTCATAACGACCCTCTAATGATCATAGCATGGATTGGATTGTTGTTAATGTCCAAAGTCTTGGTGGATACATGAATTGTTGTAAATGTGATCTTCAAGTATGCCTTTGATCTTGACATCTTGAAAGCAAAGCTTAAACCAGGTCTAGAACCGATCTTCAGGTTCAATAATAAAAGGTCTACTCCAATCGGGCAATTTAAGTTGTATGTGCAAGTAGGGAATCTCCCATTATAAAAACTTTCAATACACTTTTCATTGTGTTAGACCAACCTTCATGCTATAATGCTTTCTTTGGGCAACCAACACTAGATGAAATAGATGCTTTTATCTCACAAAGGCATCTCATTTTAATGTATCTTTCTAACACTAGATGAGGAACCTTGAGGGTGAGCGGCGTAGTGCAATAGAAATGTATGTTGCTGCACTAGAATAGCTGAATAAAGAGAACGAGTCGATTTACTATTCCATGTTAAATAAAACTAAATAAATTAAATATAAAAATCCCTTGAAAACCAAACATCAAGAAATGGTAATCAAGGCAAACAACGATATTTTTTCCATTAATAAGAGGAAAATGTCATATAAAGTAGATGACGATATCATGTAAAGTAGATGACGAAAGTGGAAGGAAGTGGAAGTATAATGGGAAACCATGGGAAGACATGAAGTAAGCCAAAAGGAGGAAGAATAAAAGGAGATCTACAACAACTCAAATTTTCATGGCTATAAAATTTGCGTCGTAAAACGAAAAGTTTGATCGCTTGAACAATTTCAATAGTACACAGAGAGCTGAATTAACTAACTAGATCTTTCAGAACTCATGGAGGAATGGATTAAAATACAATAGAGATAAAGTAAAAAAATTTCATTTATATATATCATAAGTTTCACATAGTCTTTATACATACACACAGTGCCACGGTGTATATACAATATATCAAAACAACGAATAACATATGTAAACATCTCCATATCCATCATCTTTGAACACAAAATTTCCGGATGTCCTTAAGAAACCAACACGTCGCTTACTTACATTTCATGTAGTATGGATGAAGTAAAAAACACTTCAATCTTGCCCAGATTCAATTTAGCATTTTGAATGCCTATCGGTGGTCGAGTGTACTTAACACCGGTCGTCATACAAAATTTATTGAAAGATGATCATCTTGAAATAGTTCCTTCCCAATTCAACTTTCCTCTATTGCTCACTATTTTGGTATGTTTTTATACAACATACACATCATTTCTTACCGTCTTAACCTTCCTTATATCATAACCATATGTCCATAATTTTCATCCTAATCATTATAATTTGATCGTTTAATCCTAAATACACAATCTAACACTTGTTTAAACCAAAATGAATTGTCGTTAAAATTTTCAAATCTTATATCTACTTTAGTATTTATCCCTTAATCTGATTTATCCAAATTCAACATCCACCAATCTAAATTAGTAATCAATCAACGAATACTACTTCCATGTGCACACTATATAACCCAATAATGATTCTCACTCACCAATTAACACTATTAAGCCCTAAAAATCACCAATTAGCCTTCAATTCCTTTGCCATCCATAATTGAATCCTCTTAAGTTTCCCAAATCCGCAAACAATTGATATCTTTGTGTAGTCCTCTTTGTGCTCGTCGATTTTGTGTAGAAATGTTTAGGGTATGGTTTAGATTTGAGATAGGAAGAGTAAATCAGAGAGATCGAGGAAGAATGAGAAGTTAGAACATAAACGTACATGAAAGGGAAATGAATTCAAACTTCACAACTCGTGTGCTATAACCACCTGAACCATTGCTTCATCTAAAATGGGCTTTGGGCAGTTTAAATAAATCAAAACTCACTTACTTAAAACTCATGTATCTCCTTCATATGAACTCTGATTTGGACAAACTAATATACTATTCTAACCTGAAAAACGAGCTCTTTGCAATGGTACAAATCCCATCACCTAATTCTAATGTTTCTAAAATTACCATTTTGTCACTATTAATAAAATATATGCTTGAATTGCATGGGGTATTATAAGATCATTACTAAAAATGATGCATAAGATACTCAAGGAAATGTTAAATCTATGGAGGAATTGAGGAAATTTCCATGGATCCATAGGATCCAATGAAGGTAATCAAATAGGAAGAGAATTAGACATGGATATAGGAGGAAAGTTGATTACATTTTCTCCGCCGAGTTAGGATGTCTTCACCTAGACCCACTCTTACATGGTCAAAATTTATCCATTAATAATGTGTCATGCCCTAAATATAGATCCACACTTCACCCCGGTCAGGCAAAAGAAAAGGAAATCGATTAAGATTTGCTAGGTTACTTTATAAGAAGGTGTTAAAATATTGTTGGGAATGGATTTAACCATGAGGTATAATATCCCAAATAGTCGGTGAATCCGTAACGGTTAAGAAATCTAATAGGATATAGAGAGTGTGCATTGATTTTGGGGATGTAAACAAGGCAAGTCCGGAAGATTGTTATCTGCTTTAAAGGATTGACCAGCTAGTTGATGCTATTAGTGGATATAAAGTGCTATCTTTTGTGGATGCATATCCAGGCTATATCAAATTCCAATGTTTAAACCGAATGAGGAGCATACAAGTTTTATGATGGGTTAAGGACATATTATTACTAGGTTATGCCTTTCAGACTCAAGAATGCTGGAGCAATGTATCAATGGCTAGTTAATATAATGTTTGAATATCAAATTGAGAAAAACATGGAAGTTTATGAGACGATATGCTAGCTAAATCAAAGGAAGAAGAAAATCACATAAGAAGTTTTAAAGAAATGTTTGGAATTTTATGAAAGTATAATATGAAGTTGAATTCGCAAAATGTTCCTTTGGAATAAACATAGGAAAATTTCTAAAATATATAATTAGTGCACAACGAAGATAGGTTGATCCCGACCAAATAAAGATAATAAGGGACATTTCGGAGCAAAAAATAAGTAAAAATGTAATGAGTTTAAACAGAGGGGTATCCACAATCAACTAGTTTGTATAAAAGATGACTGATAAATGCATCTCATTCTTCTATATAATAAAGAAACGTAGAACATTTAAACGGATAAATGAATGTTAAGAAGCTTTTCAAGAGTTGAAAAACCATATAGAAAGACCTCCGATAATTTTCAACTTCATACAAGGTAAAGATTTATTCTTGTACACAGTGATATTAGAGAACATTCCAATAGGATAAAGATCAATAAGAAAGTAATCATGTAAGGGTATTATTGTCCCTGAATGAACAAAGATGCCTAGACTTATGTAAAGAGGTGTTATAAATGTCAATGATTCACAAGAATTCATTGACCACCTTTAAGCATATTGGCACCTGTAACTAGTCCATGGCCTTTCGATATATAGGCTATTAATTTAATTGGACCTTTACCTATCTCAAAAGGTGGAGCTAAACTTGTAGTCGTAGAAACTGATTACTTTACTAAATGGATGGAGGTTGAACCATTACCCAATATAACTACAAAATTAGTTTTAAAGTTCGTCATCCAGAATATTATGACCGGATATAATTAAAAGTGAAAAGTTCACTTACTTTTGTAAAAGGAATGGGACAACAAAGAGCTTGTCTCCAATAATCCATCTTACGGCCAATAGAACAAGCCAAAAATAAAACCATCAAGAACACCCACTGTGACGCCCCACCCCGAGACCCACACTAACAAAGAGCATTACTATGTAATACTGTTTGCTAGAGCAGAGAATATGGCTGGTTAGGAGTGACCATCCGTAAGCTTTGTCTTAAATGAGTATCGAATATGTCGATTGAGTCTTCATTTTTATCCCTTTCATTCTTTCTTAAGTGGATCGACATACTCGATTCAGGTTTAACACAAAACAACAGTGGCTAAGGATCGTATTCATAACAAATATAATAACATCAAATACGTCATCTCATAGAACAAGAACATACATACATATATAGAGTCAGCAGAAGTACAACATAACATGCTACATGAGTTTGGTTCTTATGAACCAAATATACATTAGAGTCACGAAAGAATATATACACATCAGAGTACTACAACAAAAAAGGGCTACATCAAATCATACACTAAGCAATAAAGAAGAAAGATGACAACGGAGCAAAGCAAGGTAAAGGTCAAGCTGCAATCTACTGACCTGTAATGACTCGGTCTGACTCACGCATCATATAAAAATATAAACACATGGGTCAGTCTAGCCTAAACAAGATAGTTAATACATGATAGGTGAAGATAAGATACACAAGGAGGATAACAACTTGCCATAGAGATGAACTCCATGTTCTCAAATCAACTATGGCATATAAACCAAATCATTCATCAACATAAGGCATATGAGCCAAATCAACATACAACATAAGGCTTGTGAGCCAAATCACTAAACAACATAAGGCGTAAATGCCAAAACATCATACAACATAAGGCGTATAAGCCATCTCACCAAAACAACATAAATCTCAACATATCAAACTCACTAAGGAGTTCAAAACAACAAATATGTAATCACCATGTCGTCATCATCAAATAGCTCAAAGGCTATGTATAACTCTAACATCCATGAAAATGGAAAAAACATTTGAAAATCAACAAATAATAGAAATAAAAAATAATGAAATCTAGAAAATAACAACAAAAGGTGGATCCCAACAAATGGCGAGTCTAAGCTACGTCGCACATGCATCAACAACATATGGCCGAAGCATGCCAAGTACTATCAACAACAAATTTAGCACCCAATAATTGACCCGAAGGTCCAACAAATGGTCCGAAAGCCCAACAAATGATCCAAAGGTCTAGTACTGGAAATCAACATACCCGAAGGTCCAATATAAAGTGTGACCAACTTCCAAATAGTAATCAAATCAGTGACAACAGTGCATCTCATACCATACATTCTCACCTAACCATTTACTATAAGTTAGTTAATTTCACTCTTGTGTATAACCTTAATCGAACAAGTCTGGAATAAACTAGAAAATTAAACACATGTGTCTTATACCACATGTTTTACAACATCGTTTAAGTCACTTTCTCGTTCTCTCGAAGAGTGCGAAAACGTGTAATTTTATAGAAAATAATTTACTTTGAAAAAACGAGTTAAAACTATTTTCTAAAAATATTTGGAAATTATTTCCTTTTAAAATACCTTTAAAAATAGTTAATTATATTATTTAATATTTATAATAGGCTTGGAAATAAATTTATACTTATAAAATCGATTTGCAAAAATATTTATTTCAAATCCGATTTTTAAATCGAAAATTCACTTTGAAATCGATTATAAAATCTGTGCACGAAATCACAGCGAATTGAAACTCAAGTAAATCAACAACATAGAAGTATGAAAACATCACTGAATATTGGCTTTCTAATTCACAAATAGAAGCCTTTAAAACAACACAAAACAATTTTGGAAATTCCAGAACAAACAGTGCAAAACAAAGCAAGGAAGTTGACGGGCTAACACACACAATCGCATAAAAAAATGATTCAGAAGACTGAACAGGGGACTCAAACAAGGGCAAGGTCGACCTAAACGGTCGACCTTCCCGAGCCCCAAGTCAACCTTCAAGGTCGACCATTAAGGGTCTCCGGTCGACCCCTAGTCGTGAATGGTTCTGCTTGTTTCGAGCAGCTCCATGTTGATTTTTCTAATGATTTTTGACCAGCTATTGATCAATCTAAATTATGAATTTCGACATGCATAAATAACATTCAGATAACAATCTGAAGAAATTCCAACATGAATTTAGTATAGGGATCATCAACAAAAAGGAGATAAAACAAGTAGTATGAAGAGATATTCGCTACATAAACTAATTTCACTAAGATTATACAGTAAGCCACGAAATTCATCAACCAAACGACTTACAGAGTTTGTTTAAGCAAGAAGAGTGAGTGTAAAAATCACCTTATTTGATTTTTGAGCAATTTAGCAAGCAAGTTGGAGTCTTTAGGCCAAGATATGAAGTTGAGAAACTATAAAAGAAGGAGAAACAAACAAGCAACCCAAACAAAACTAGTTACAGTAACTGATTTCTCAAAATCAGAAAATGGATGAAATAATTTGTGGTTTTGATATTGATTACTTGCTAGGAATTTGATTTACTGAAATTTCCTTGAATTTTCCTTTTGATTTTTGGAGAGTTTGCTTTTTTTAAAGGAGGCCATTATTGGAGTTTCTGGAGAGAAGTATGAGGAAAGAGGAGGATAAGATGTACGTAAAGATAAGATGTACGTAAAGACTTTTCACACCTCCTACCCTTTTCCAGAAATTCCATTTGGGTTTGGGTTTGGACCCAATATGGCTATGTTAAACACCTAGACAAATTTAGGCTATGATACATGATTAATCTCATATTTTACCATCTCTTTACACTAATTCACATTATTTAACCATATAATTATAATAACTTTTTGTTTCATGTTTAATAAATTGTTAAACAATACATAAAATTTATTTTAGCTATTAAAAACCAATTTCCATCACTAAAATTCTACTTTTGCTTAAATGCTTTAATTTACACTATTTATTTAAATAAATTAACATTTTAACAATAAAATTCCACGAAATTCATTTTCTTGTTTAAATAATCATAACAAACCGTATTGAAATTATTTTTACACCCAAATATTTTTTTAATCAATATTCCACATTTTTATTTACAATATTATCCATATTGATTTTTAATACATCATTAAAATTAACAAAAATAACTATTTGACCATTATTTCCACAATTATTGCATTTCAACAAATTAAAACCATTTAATGCTCATTTTTACCTAAAACTTACCTGATAAAGTTTTTAAAACTTTGTTTTCAATACTTCATATTTATTTCAGCAAACTAATGTTGAATTAAATTCTTTTATCTTTATTTAATTCAATTAACCACCAAATCAACATATTTCTTTTATTCAAAATTAATTTTCAACCAAACCAACTTAACTCCATTTTATTTATTCAAAACCCATTATTTATTTAAAATAAACAATATGCAACAAATTTCCCATCTCCAAATTTATTTTATTTCTTCGTTTTAAATTGTAACCATCGTTATAATTTAATTTCACAGGTAATCACAAAACCTGGGTTGTTACAGACTTCCCCCGTAAAAAAATTGCATCCTCGCAATTTCTATAAAAGAGTCGTCTATAACACATTATTTCATCATGAATTAGGAATAAAATAAGCTTGAGTCAAGAATACTCACCCTCAAATAGCAGAAGAAAGAAAACCAATATATGTTCGCTCGACAAATTGCAATCCTTGGGGTTAGCAGATATTGAATATTCACAAGCAGAACATCCTTATTTCGAAGGCGCTTAACCTCCGAAGCAAGCACACGAATAAGATTTTGCACAATACATAAATCGGCTATGATCTCAAGCTCTTTCAAAACATGAGGATAAATAACTGAATCAGAATCACGAAGACATTTTCGGAGTTGAGATACATGAAACACATTATGAATACCAGAAATCTGAGATGGAAGTGATACACGATATGCAACGGGGCTAATGCATTCAGTAATAGGAAATTGTCCTATATATCTAGGAGCCAACTTCTCGGTCCGGTTGAAGCGCATTACTCCCTTCAAAGGAGAAACATGAATGAACACAAGATCACCAACAGAGAACTTTAATGGTTTACTACGGTTGTCCGTGTAGGATTTCTGCCTGCTCCGAGCCTCTTTCATTCTTTGTCGGATGAGATTAATCTTCTCTAAAGCTTCACGAATAGAGTCGGGGCCTAGAACCAACATCTCCACGAACTCCAACCAACAAGATGGTGATAGACATGGCCTTTCATATAAGGCTTCGAAAGGAGCCATACTGATACTAGACTGAAAACTATTGTTGTAGGTGGACTCAACAAGAGGAAGTTGGTCTTTCCAACTACCACCAAAACCAGGAGTACAAGCACGAAGGAGATCTTTGAGAATACGGTTCACCCATTCACTCTTTCCTTAAGACTATGGATGATAAGTTGTGATGAAATTAAGCTTTTTACCCAAAGCTTTCTGGAGACTCTGCCAGAATTCACTAGTGAAAAGCGGATCTCTGTCACAAACAATATAACTAGGAACACTGTGAAGTCACACAATTTCCTTAATATACAGGTTAGCAAGATGACAAACAATCCGATTGGACTTAATAGGAATAAAGTGGGCTGATTTAGTCAAACGATCAACAATCACCCACACACTGTTATGGCCAGACTTTGATCGAGGTAAACCATCAATAAAATCCATCGAGACCTGATCCCATTTCCACAACGGGACTTCAAGAGGATGCAAAAGACCACCAAGACGCCGATGCTTGGCTTGGATAAGTTGACAAGTCATGCAATTGCTCACATGACTTGCCACATCTCCCTTCATGCCTTCCCAATAATATAGACGTTTCATATCGGCATACATCTTACTGCTACTGGGATGAATAGTATACTTAGAACAAACGCTCGTTAAGAATGTCTTTGCTAAGATCAGCAATATTAGGCACGATTTACCTATCTTTCCTACGAATACAACCACAAGCATCAATATCGAAATCCTTCAACTCATGATCACGAGATTTCAATTTACAAAGATGAATAAGATGGACAAGGTCAGGATCTTGCCTCTGAGCATCAACAATACGATCCAATAAACTTGGAAGAGCTTCCATGCTGAATAATAAAATAGAAGAATCAGATGTGGATGCACGATCACAAATATTATAATAAGACAAAGCTTCCAACATATTCCTCTCCACTAACATCATAGAAATGACAGCTTGCTGTTTGCGACTCAACGCATCAGCAACTTGGTTCCCCTTTCCAGGAGTATATTGGATATCGAAATCATAAGAAGCAAGGAACTTGAGCCAACACTGTTGCCACATATTAAGCTCTTTATGAGTGAATAGATATTTCAAAGATTTGTGTTCAGTGAAAAGAACAAATCGCTCGCCCAAAAGATAACGTTGCCAAATCTTTAAAGAAAAGACTATGGCGGTTCCAAATCATGGGTAGCATACCGAATCTCGTTCCTCAGTAATTGCCTAGAAACATAGGCAACCACCCGATCCTTCTACATAAGAACAACACCAAGACCACAATGGCTGGCATTGGTATAAACAATAAGATCTTGATTCCCTTCGGGAACCACTAAGAATGGAGCATGAGTAAGAAGTTCTTTCAATTTCTTAGAAGAAGACTCACACTTATTGGATCAAACGAAACGAACTCCTTTCCTTGTGAGGCTAGTCAGAGGTAGGACAATGCGAGAGAAATCTTTAATGAACCGACGGTAATAACCCGCCAATTCAAGAAAACTACAAATCTCAAAACATTCTCGGGCCTCTTCCAATTTCGAATAGCTTCGATCTTTAAAGGATCGATAGAGATACCATCAGAAGAAACAACGTGGCTGAGAAACTTCACCTTCTTCTCCAAGAAATGACACTTAGAGAATTTTTCCTTAAGTCGATTTCAACGGAGGGTACTTAAGACAATCCTCAAGTGTTGGGCATGATCAGCTTCAAATTTGGAATAAACAAGGATATCATCAATGAAAACAAAGACGAACTTATTGAGATATTCCCGGAATACTCGATTCATAAGATCAACAAAATAAGTAGGAGTATTCGCCAAACCGAATGACATCACGAGCCACTCATAAGATCTATAACGAGTGCAGAATGCAATAAGAAGAATGCTATCATCCGCAACTCGTAACTGATGAAATCCGGTAGCGAGATCAAGCTGAGAGAAAACTTTGGCACCCGATAATTGATCGAACATATCATCGATCCTAGGCAAGGGATACTTATTCTTAATAGTCAACTCGTCAAGCTTGCGATAGTCAATGCAAAGCCTAAGAGTACCATCAGACTTCTTAACGAAAACAACAACAGTGCCCCAAAGAGATGAACTATACTGGATAACCTGCTTAGCTTCTTGTTTCAAAAACTGCTTCTTGAGTTCCCCATTTTCCTTGGCTGACATCCTCGTATGAGGACGACTGACAGGCTGGGCGCCAGGAATAAGATCGATGCAGAACTCAATTGCCTGCTTGGGTGGAAAACTCGAAACAGGCTCAAAAACATCAGAGAACTCACAAACAATAGGAATTCGAGATATGTAATCATCATCTGAAGATTTGAGAGAAAACAACGAAGCTTTAGAGCTATTATTAACATCTCGAAGAATAACAGATAACAGATCAACAGAATCGGGATGCTTAAGACATAGAATCCTTTCGGGGCATAAGATTCGGGTTTCATAACGGACAGCCAATCCATCCCCAAAATCTAGGCCACGTACTATGACAGGTGGTACCTCAGTGCCTAGTCATTAGTTGGAAATCCATTCTCCCTATGTGCCTTTTTCGGTTTTGTTTGTATTACCCACGACTGTGGCTAGTAGCTGGAATTGAATGAATGTAACAATTTCAGCTATTTTAATAAGTATTTGTAAATAGACCCTATTATAATATCATAGGATTTTAATAAAAAAGTGTTTTGGCTATCATAAGGTTAAAACCCGACATGTTTATTTGTGACGTGGTCTTACGAGATGCTTTTGTTTTCAACAGATTTTGAAACTTTAATAATCCAATTGAGTGTGGTTTTCTCACGCTGGTATTCCAGACTGACTCGGGTGTTATTTAACTATAATGCTCGGGTCAGACCGAGTATTATAGGATACATGATATGGTGTTGTGGAGCTCAAGAGACGAGCTAGATGGCGATATGTACTTCCGTACTTGATTATTATTCCACTGTGTATTTAGTTTTGAGGACAAGTTTATATGACTGTCCAGTTGTATGTTATTGATGTTGTTGAACTCTGATGGTGTATTCTGGTGATGCATGTATAAAATAGATATAGTTTTCATTTGTGTAAAGATCTGTTATTATCTATTATATTTTATTCCGCTGTGATGGTAAGATTTTTGTTGTTGTTTCTATTTTCTTCTTCTACCTCTTTCTTTTTAAACCCTAATGGTTCGTATTTCCGTTCATCTTGAGTTGATTTGATGGAGAATAGTGTCGACTTAAGGAGTACGGGTTTGCGGGTCGTTACACTTGGTATAAGAGCTAGGGTTGGTGATAACCTTGGCTCTGGTGGGGATTACTCAATAGAAATAAAGTCCGTAAGTACTCTATAATGAGTTTGAGTGTATTAATAAGTATGAGCGTGTATTTGTTAGTGAATATAAAAATTGTTTTATGTTGTGTTGACTTTTCGGTTGAGTGTTTATGGATTCTGGTTGATGTGTGGGACGCCATGCCATCGATAGAGGTTTCTAAACTCTTAAACAAGATAAACCAACACGGTATTGTTTTAAATAGGGTAAATGAAATAATTTTACCCAAATTACTTTTGTATATAAAGGTCATAATTTTTCCTAAATTATTATAGTTATATATGGATGCTTGGTTGTTAGGAATGATAATATTAAATTATTATCATTGTTCTGTAAAATTGAATAAGATATTGAAATCATAACCAAAAGCTAAGAAATAAATTCATATACAAATGGGATTTGTAAATGTGATTTATAATTTGAAATATAATTCCAGAGAAATATTTGAAAATAATTTGTGATGAAAATTCAAGAGTAATGTTTAAATATGAATTGAAAGGGTTTGGAATTTGAAAATTTGGAAAATTTATATTCCTTTGAATTTGAAAATAGTTTTCAAAGGTTTTGGAGAAATAATAGTGATATTATTTGAGAAATATTTTTGAATTGGATTTGAAATCTAGAGAGATTTGGAATTTAAAAATATTTGAAGGGGTTTTAAAGCGATAAAAGCATTGAACTCTTTCGGTCGCTAGAAAATAACTTCGGTGATGACTGCAGCATCATCGATGTTCATTTTCGAGTTTTCAAGAGAGAAATTGCTATCAAATTATTTTAAATTGGAATTGTTTGCAAAATTGGGTTGGTTTTAAAAATTCGAGGAATAATTGGATATGCAATTGAATTATGGATTTCAAAAATGGTTATTGAAATGTTGAAGTTTTGGTTTGGTGAAACCGTTTTGATTTGTAATGCAAAGGAATATTTGGTTTGGTGAAACCGTTTTGATTTGTAATGCAAAGGAATATTTGGTTTGGATATAATTGATTTCAAAAAATGATTTTGAAATATTGAGTAATCGATTAAAAGAGACTCCGGAATTTATTTTAAAAATGTTTATGGATTATAAAAAGATTTGGAAATTTATAAAGTTTGAAAATTTCCTCGAATGGAATTAACTTGTAAAAAGTTAACGAGTTAGAAGAGTAAGTCGAATTAAATGAACTCAAGAAATTAAGTGAAGTGATTTTTGGAAGGTAAAAATCAAATTAAATAGAAGTGAACGGTTTGTAAATAAGTTAGAATGGAATAAAATTTAATATAAATTGTATTGGAATCAATTTAAAATGATTATAAGCTTAAGTAATTGTCTATTTACATAAATATCGCCGAATTTGCATAGAAATAATTGTCTTTTGACGAAAATGAGATTAAATAAAATTCTATGAATTAATAGAAGTAAATAAAATTGATTTTTGAATCAATTGAAATGAATATAAGTTCGTTTGGTTTAAAAATGAATCGTATGCAAGCAAGTGAGTTGTAAATCACTTAAATTGAATAGTATGGGTTGAGAGTTGATTGAAAGCAATTGAAATAAGTGTCAAAACTTTACATATGTGCTTATGAAAGTATATAACATGCATTGTTATAGAATCCATGTTTCAGCTATTTAAATATAAGTGAAATGCTATAAACTTCTTATATATAGTGCTTATATGTTTAAATTGAGTAAGTACAGGTATCCGAAGGCCGTTTGGCAGGATTTTGGTAGCGCTAATTGCTAAAATAATAAGCCACTTGCTTAAAAATGCTAAATAAAGGTACGCCTACGCAATAAAAGTTAGGAAATATGAACTATCGTTTGTTTTTTAGGACCGTGTGGGTCGATGTATATATATTTATATCTGTTGTCAAATTGCAAAAGCTCCTCCGTACAAAGGAGACTCAGCCAAAAATTTTCAAAAATTTTGGGAGTTAGAATTTTTTTTGTTAGCGACAAAACGATTTCAAATTGGAAATTGAAATAAATTAGTGGATGAATGTGACGACCCGACTTCCTAACTCCAGGAAATCGCATCATCTGGAAGAAAGAAAGGGATAGAAGAAGAAAAGAAAGAGAAAGAAGAAAGACAACAACATCAGAGAACTCACAGCGGAACGAATGGAATATAATATATAACATAAAATATTACACAGTATTTTATTACATCAGAGTTACACAACTTATTTAACACATATTAGACAGTGATAAACATCTGTCTAATTCATACAACTCAAGCACAATAGAAACAGATACAACAAACACAGTAGAACCAATATATATCTACACGTCGAAGCCGCCTGCTCCATATCTCCTCCAAAATTCGTCAAGCAAACCTGAGTCACTTGACTACTCATATATAATATGAGTACCCAAGAGTTTAATAAAACAGAAAATAAGCACTCGGGTCAGACAGGGGTCTGGTGTGAGTAAACGGGTTAAAATTGCTTAACTTTAGAAAACCTTTGAAAAGAAAAGGTATCACGTAAGACTTCCCACACATAAACATGGAAAATCTTTTACCTTACGCTAACCAAAACATTTGATAGGAAATCCAGTGATATTATAATAGTGTCTAGGGTTTTCAAGTAAATATGAAATAGCCGAAATTGTTACATTCATTAAATTCCAGCTACTAGCCACAAAGGCGGGTAATACAATCAAAACCGTAGGGTCTCGTAGGAAGAATGTGTTTCCATCAATGGCAGGGCTACTAGGGTACCGCCCGTCACAGTACGTGGCCTAGATCACTGTACCGAGGAGTACGCCCGCTCCCCTGCAACACAAGGCCGGGCCTATTCCTTACTGAACAGTCCTGAACAAGACAACCCCGGCGGTTGTCCGGAATTCAACCGCCCCACACAGCCGAATAAAAAGGGACTTCTAGAAAGGAGTAAATCTTGCTCTCCAGTGGGAGCTACCCACGAAGCCTTGCTGCACCTCCCCTGTTTTAGCCATTCCCGGTTGATGAGGCTTGAGGCTGCGATTACCTTATAGAACACATCTATCTTAGAATGCTCATCGTCCACCTGACGATGTGCTGAAAGCATTCAATCCATACAAGTTCGTTCCGGGTTCGAACGAAACCGAAGGCACTATCTCGTTGCACTCATTTTGGAATCACCCTCAGAGTCAACGACCATAGCCCTTGCACTCTAATCTCCATCTCGAACCTATAAGTACTATTCCATCAAACTCATTACGGAATCACCCACAGAGTTATACTGACGTATAGCCCTTACACCTCGAATCTTCACTTGCTCCACTTGGTTTCACGACCTAACGTTTAATTGGAATCGATGTGGTTTTTAGATATCCAAATATGGAAACCCGATCCCGGTCTCATCGAAACCAAACGCCATTTTAATGTCCAAGTTGTACTTAAGGGTTTAACAATTAAACTTATATTTAGGATGATACAACATATAGATGAATAACATTATCATATCAGATAATTCATATCAACATTCATCTCACAAAGACACATATCACAAATATCATAGTCATCCAAATCATCCAGTATCAACCAATTACCCAATATCAATCATCCAATATCATTCAACATCCAATATCAGTCACTCAATATCAACCATTCAATATTAATCAATTACCCGTAGCAGAATTGATTATCAATTTAATTAATCTCTAATTAAATAATTATTATCCTTTAGTCACTTGGATTATTGATTTATTACAAATCAAATTCATTATCATCTCTTAATGATCTTCCTTAATTAATCTTCCTCGATTAATTATCTTAATTACATTCGAGTAATTATCCTTAATCATATTCAGTAATTAACCTTTAATTACTATCATTAATTACAATAATTAATGATCCTTCATTTATTAATTAACTATAATTAATTTCATTTAACCATAATTAATTACAATTAATTAATCACACATAAATTAATTACTTTGATTAATTACTTACATTAATTATATTAATTAATAATCTTCATTAATTAATAATCCTTTAATTAATTAAATAATTAACTTGTAATTAATCTTCTCATTTATCATAAACAATAATTAACAATTTGTAATTACTTATCTTAATTAGTTAACTTCTTAATTAATTATAATAACCCTTTGATTAATTACTTAAATTAATTAATCTTTAATTACTTCATTAAGTAATTATAAAACAATTAAATTAATAAATAAATCCTTAATTTACTACCTTGTTAATTAATTACATTTTAATTAATTACCCTTAGAAATTAATCTTAAATTAATTAAATTCATTTATTAATTAATCACATTCATTAATTATCTAAAATAATTAAGTAATCAACTCTTAATTACTTACATAAGTAATTATCTCTAATTACTTTCATTAATAAATCTTAATTACTTCTAAATTAATTACTTAACAAGTAATTACTTCCATCATTAACCAAATCCTTAATTCTTTTATTAATTAATTATTTCATAATTAATTAACTTCAATAATTACATTAATTAATTTGTTTAATTGATATCATCAAACGATTACCCAATAATCACTCAACTTTAATTACTCCATGAGTAACCTCTACTAATTACCTCCATAATTAATTACTTTCGTTCTTAATTATGTTCAAAGATTAACCCTTGATTATTTCATTAAGTGATTACACTTAATTATTTCATAATTAAGTGGTTATTTAAAAATAATTAACTAATTATTTAAAATTAATTAAACAATTAATTAATTAATTTCTTATAATTTTAAAATCCTTAATTAAGAAAACATTATTCTTAATTAAACTCTACTTATTAACAAACTGTATCTTAATTAAGTAGTCTTCAGTTCATATCAAATTAATTTACCCTTGTTTAGTTCCATAAATAAATTATTTGAATTATTTAAATCTTATTAATGCAAAGACAAACTATTAAACTTGATTTACAAAATAATAATAATAATAGGCTTACTTGGAGATAAAACTTTTATAAATCATTTCCAAATTTAAAACACCTTTAAATTATCAATTTAAATTTACATTTCCAATATAATTTGTAATCTTGTTTTTAAAACTTTACTTTTTAAATTTTATCTTAAAACCTTAGATTTAATGACTAAATTCAAACACTCTTTTTAAATTAAAATTCAAAATTTATTTAAGATAATTACTTTCAAAAGAAATCGTCTTAAAATAATTAAATTTTGAAAATGAATTCAATTAACGCTTTTTAAAAGTTTAATTAACTTTTATTTACAAGAAAACAAGATTTAACCTTTATAAATTGGTTTTCTTTCATAAACTAATTTTATAATTCAAAGCTTACTTCCATTTATTCAACACAGGTTAAAATTTGCAACTTTATTAATTACAGTACTTAACTAAAGCAAACAACCCCAAAATCTCGAGACAACCTCAAAATTCCCCCGACATTGCTCCGAGACCATCTCTCAGACTCATATACTTCGAGTTATTCACGATGCAAACGCGAGCTTACCTTTGAGTTCAACTTGTCTTCCCCACTCGAAATTCTCCAGTGCACAAACCTGTGCACCGTGTACGTGCGCCGCTGCCTCCCGCCGCCATTGATCATCGCGACCATCCCCATCGGTCCCATGGACCCACGCGAGCATGAATTCGAACCCAGTTCGAAAAATTATGCACTCGAATCGAAAATCACTCTCGAGCACGAATCTGCAGAAGCACTTGACGCATACCCAAACCCAAAATTCCCCACGGCCATCGATAACGACGCCGTACAACCTTTGCCGTCCCCATCATCGATTCGCCACAACCCGAGCATCGTTCCTTCAAGAAGTGATCACCTCCGGTCATTCGTTCGCGACGCAAAATCCACTACAGTCAGGCCCAAAACGAGACCCACTAAAACCCTAGTTAAGTCGAATTCACACAATCCACCTTATGGAAAAAATTAAATTGTATTTTTCCCATAATCCTAGATTCATAAACAAGCTTCGATCCTAATTACAGCTGCAACCATCACGTTGAGCATCAGAAATTTGTCAAATTGCCTAAAATGATCATCCCTAAATTCCCATTTGAATATCCATTTAAAAAAAATTAAAATGTATGTTAAAATTCATCATTTTTAACAACAAATCCAACTATATATTTCAAAGCAGAAATTGAAGATATCAATTTTTGACATGCAACCGAGTTTCATTGTATTATCTTATTTTATCCATTATTTGTGAATTAAAAATTCAAAAACCATTTTTAAAATTACCATAAAACAATAACAAACAACTTTCATTTAATCATCAAAGTCAAATATTGATGTTATTGGGAGATTAGAATTTTTGAATGTAAATCTTGGTCTGGAAAGAACAGGTAACAGAGTTTTGACATATACATATACAGACCTATCATACATGTATACACACATCCATCAATTCAATAATATCAATATTGAAATATTTTCATGCAATCACCGGGATCAACTCACAGATTATCACATGCATTAGGATCAAAATCAATTTAATCTGTTTTTAAAAACATTTACTCACATGATTAAATTGCAGAGAGCAGAGAGCAGAGAACAAAGCATGGTAGTTAAAACAAATCAAACTGTTTTTTTAAAAGAAGTTTACTCACCACTTTTTATGCAGAGCAGAGCAGTATTTCTAATTTATTCCAGGAACTTCTGAACATTTATTTGAAAAGCTTTGATATGCATGTTGTTGAAATCCTTAGAAATGCAGGTTGAACTCCATTTTGAAGTGCAGGTCGATTTTATGTTGCAGGTTTGAAACTTCAGTTGCTTAAAAGTGTTGATCTTCCATTAGCATTACAGGTTGAAATTGCAGTTTGAAGATACAGATTGATCTTCATTTAGAAAATGCAGGTTGAAGATTTTATGTTGCAGGTTTGAACATTATTTGAATTGCAGGCTTTACATTTGCAGGTTGAATTTCATTTAGTTGCAGATTTGAAAGGTTGCAGAATTGATTTTTTGCACATTGATCTTCAAAACAGGTTGAAGATTGTAGATCTAATTGTTGTGAAGAACTTCAGATTTACTTTTGGATTTTATTTTCAGATTTTTGGAAATTTGTTTTTCTGATTTTTGCCATTAACATTTTGAAAGAAAGAAAATGTTTTGAAAGAAATTTGTTTTCTTCTAAAAACATTTATTAAAAATTAAAATTATATGTTGCCACTTGTCTTGAAGAGTTTACATTTGTCATTTAGTTCACTTAATTATTTTACAAGTGTTATTAAGGGTGTTAACTAGTTTACACATGTTTATTAGTATTTTTAATTAAATTTTCATTTAGTTTAAATTGTAAATATAACTTACTTTCTTAGGTTACTAAGTAAACATTTACATAAATATATAAATTTACTTTATTAATTAATACTTACATATGTGAATATAAATTCACCTTTATAAGAAAATGTTCTAAAACTAATTATAATATAAATATATCTTCTTATACATTTATGACCATTTTATATTAAGCAATTTAAAGATAACAAAAAGAAAATTTTATTTAAACTATTATATCTAAAAACAAACAATTATCTTATATTTTGAAAACAATTAAATTAGTCTTTAAAATAGCTTTTGAGGAATATTAAGTTTTTTAAAACAAAGCTTTAAATTATAATTGCATACAAATATAGATTATTAACAGATTAAATTTCAAACAAATCCAAATTATAACATATACATACATATATATATTACAATTTGAAAATTCAATCTTTTAAATTTGAAACAAAAGATCTCCTATTCACAATATATACCAAATGTATATATTATAAATAGAATAAATATTTCATTAGCTTTGAAAAACAAATCTCATCAATATTGCCATATTAAAAATTCATTAACCTTTAAAAGATTAAATTAGCCAATTTTAAATTAAAATTATAAAGAAAAATTTTCAAATCAATTTAATTATTAAATGCAGATTATTAAATCGATATTGCCCAAAATTCTGGGTCGTTACAATCCTCCCCCCTTAAAAGAATTTCGTCCCCGAAATTTAAAAGCAAAGGTAATTTAATACCCCAGCAAAGATTTCAATTTCAACCAGCAAAGTATTCCTATCAACCAGTTACTAACAACCATAGCAACCAATCGAACAAACAAACAATTCTAACTAATTATTCTGACACAAATCAGAATAAATCTCTAGTACTATCTTGAGTTTCCCAAGTATAAATCACCGGGAGACTCGCTCTTCAAAAGCCAACAAACTAACTACACTACCAAAATCCAGAGCTTCTCTCCTTTCTAGATTCATTAATCTGAACCAAACATCAGATTACTCTTAATCCAGCTCAACATCCAACTCCAACTGAACTACAGATTCAACAACCAATCGATGAATCATACACGTACTCCCTCAGAGACACGTGTTACAAAATGAATTTCAGCTATCCAAACTGGCAATTCAATCTCATAGACAACAAATCTTATCTTATCAGAACACGGATAAGAAATCTCAAATGCCAAAGCACTAACCAACCAATCTTACTCAATTACTACTCTCTTAACCAGAGAAATCTTAACAACAACGAAGTCTCCAACTTTGAATTCCAAAACTCCTTATCTCATATCTGTATATCTCAACAGACAATCCTAGGCTGTCAACCTCTTCCTGATCAGCTTAACCTATGCAGATACTTCCAGAAACAACTAGACCAAAGCAAACTAGCTTCTGGATCCTATTCAACAGAAAAGTCTTCCAAGATCCGTCGAAATCCAGAACTCATGCTCTTCTACTCAAGCAATAGCAAACAGAACTTGCTTCCTTCCTTGCACAGCTGCTACCTCGCTTCAGCTGCACAACTCTGATTCTGAAATAGAGGAGAATACTGTTGATGAACACGAATACAAACTTATCCACTAAATTCGGAAACTTGTTCATCAAATCCATGAAATCTGAGTGACTCATCTGACTTGGTCACACAACCTTACTACATAATCCAACTCAAAAGCTAGATCTAACTAATCCAAACTCCAAAAATAAATTCTTGAGCTGCTACACCAACTCTACTTCTCCATGAACCATCAGAGAAACAACCAACACTGCTGCTTCCCAAACTCTACTTCGATGATACTGCAAAGCTAAAAGATCCACTCGTCAGCACACCGATCACTTCGAGCTGAACTGCTACCACAACTATCCACAGACTTCTAATCCAAATGCTTCTCGAAAACCAAAACCATCTACAAACCACACAAAAGACCCTTCGAGATGGCAGACAACTCAAAGAAACTCGGTCTCCAAACCAAGCATCAACACCTCACTCTCCTTAAAGGATGACAAATAAGTCCATGCCGAAGTGAAACAACTTATAGACCTTAGTCTCATATTCCAGAACAGGCAACTTCTTTACTAAAGATCCAAACAACCTCTACACAGACGAGTCTTACCCGAGGCAGGTAAAGACTGCTCCTCAATCACTTCCAAAACTGCTTCAAAAGAAAACATCTTCAGAAAATATCCAAGGATACTGCATCTCATTATGCAGCTATCAAGATATCATCACTTACTTCTGCACTTCCAACAGATCCAAACTGACACTTCAAGGATAGACTCCAAATCTTTAAAAGATTTCCTTCGGATATCAGAGAAATCCTTACTCCAAACTACAAATCTTATTTGAGACGGTACTAGGTCTACAGTCTCGACAAATACACTTCCAACCTCAACATATGGACCTCTTCCGTCAGTGGTAGTCATGTTACAAACACACATCACTACTCTATCTACCTTTAAAACTCATGTTGGAAAATCCGAACAGATAACCCAATAGATCAGGTAGATATAAATATATATATATATAGTTATATATAAAAAATACAAGTACGCTCTCTCAAGGAAGACACCACTACAGAGCCTAGGTATTCACTCAACCTAATGCTCCCTAAAGAAAGACAAACTTCAAAGCTTAGTTATTCGCTCATCCTAATGCTCTGATACCAACTGTGATGACCCGACTTCCTAACTCCAGGAAATCGCATCATCTTGAAGAAAGAAAGGGATGGAAGAAGAAAAGAAAGAGAAAGAAGAAAGACAACAACATCAGAGAACTCACAGCGGAACGAATGAAATATAATATATAACATAAAATATTAAATAGTATTTTATTACATCAGAGTTACACAATTTATTTAACACATATTAGACAGTTATAAACATCTGTCTAATTCATACAACTCAAGCACAACAGAAACAGATACAACAAACACAGCGGAACCAATATATATCTACACGTCGAAGCCTCCTGCTCCATATCTCCTCCAAAATTCGTCAAGCAAACCTGAATCACTTGACTACTCATATATAATATGAGTACCCAAGAGTTTAATAAAACAGAAAATAAACACTCGGGTCAGACAGGGGTCTGGTGTGACTAAACGGGTTAAAATTGCTTAACTTTAGAAAACCTTTGAAAAGAAATGGTATCACGTAAGACTTCCCACACATAAACATGAAAAAGTTTTTACCTTACGCTAACTAAAACATTTGATAGGAAATCCAGTGATATTATAATAGTGTCTAGGGTTTTCAAGTAAATATGAAGTAGCCGAAATTGTTACATTCATTAAATTCCAGCTACTGGCCACAAAAGTGGGTAATACAATCAAAACCGTAGGGTCTCGTAGGAAGAATGAGTTTCCATCAATGGCAGGGCTACTGGTGTACCGCCCGTCACAGTACGTGGCCTAGATCACCGTACCGAGGAGTACGCCCGCTCCCCTGCAACACAAGGTCGGGCCCATTCCTTACAGAACAGTCCCGAACAAGACAACCCCGGCGGTTGTCCGGAATTCAACCGCCCCACACAGCCGAATAAAAAGGGACTTCTAGACAGGAGTAAATCTTGCTATCCAGTGGGAGCTGCCCCCGAAGCCTTGCTACACCTCCCCTGTTTTAGCCATTCCAGGTTGATGAGGCTTGAGGCTGCGATTACCTTATAGAACACATCTATCTTAGAATGCTCATTGTCCACTTGACGATGTGCTGAAAGCATTCAATCCATACAAGTTCGTTCCGGGTTCGAACGAAACCGAAGGCACTATCTCGTTGCACTCATTTTGGAATCACCCTCAGAGTCAACGACCATAGCCCTTGCACTCTAATCTCCATCTCGAACCTATAAGTACTATTCCATCAAACTCATTACGGAATCACCCACAGAGTTATACTGACGGTAAGCCCTTACACCTCGAGTCTTCACTTGCTCCACTTGGTTTCACGACCTAACGTTTAATTGGAATCGATGTGGTTTTCAGATATCCAAATATGGAAACCCGATCCCGGTCTCATCGAAACCAAACACCATTTTAATGTCCAAGTTGTACTTAAGGGTTTAATAATTAAACTTATATTTAGGATGATACAACATATAGATGAATAACAGTATCATATCAGATAATTCATATCAACATTCATCTCACAAAGAAACATATCACAAATATCATAGTCATCCAAATCATCCAGTATCAACCAATTACCCAATATCAATCATCCAATATCATTCAACATCCAATATCAGTCACTCAATATCAACCATTCAATATTAATCAATTACCCGTAGCAGAATTGATTATCAATTTAATTAATCTCTAATTAAATTAATTATTATCCTTTAATCACTTGGATTATTGATTTATTACAAATCAAATTCATTATCATCTCTTAATGATCTTCCTTAATTAATCTTCCTCGATTAATTATCTTAATTACATTCGAGTAATTATCCTTAACCATATTCAATAATTAACCTTTAATTACTATCATTAATTACAATAATTAATGATCCTTCCTTTATTAATTAACTATAATTAATTTCATTTAACCATAATTAATTACAATTAATTAATCACACATAAATTAATTACTTTGATTAATTACTTACATTAATTATATTAATTAATAATCTTTATTAATTAATAATCCTTTAATTAATTAAATAATTAACTTGTAATTAGTCTTCTCATTTATCATAAACAATAATTAACAATTTGTAATTACTTATCTTAATTAATTAACTTCCATCATTAACCAAATCCTTAATTCTTTTATTAATTAATTATTTCATAATTAATTAACTTCAATAATTACATTAATTAATTCTTTAATTGATATCATCAAATGATTACCCAATAATCGCTCAACTTTAATTACTCCATGAGTAACCTCTACTAATTACCTCCATAATTAATTACTTTCGTTCTTAATTATGTTCAAAGATTAACTCTTGATTATTTCATTAAGTGATTACACTTAATTATTTCATAATTAAGTGGTTATTTAAAAATAATTAACCAATTATTTAAAATTAATTAAACAATTAATTAGTTAATTTCTTATAATTTCAAAATCCTTAATTAAGAAAACATTATTCTTAATTAAACTCTACTTATTAACAAACTGTATCTTAATTAAGTAGTCTTCAGTTCATATCAAATTAATTTACCCTTGTTTAGTTCCATAAATAAATTATTTGAATTATTTAAATCTTATTAATGCAAAGACAAACTATTAAACTTGATTTAGAAAATAATAATAATAGGCTTACTTGGAGATAAAACTTTTATAAATCATTTCCAAATTTAAAACACCTTTAAATTATCAAATTTAAACTTACCTTTCCAATATAATTTGTAATCTTGTTTTTAAAACTTTACTTTTTAAATTTTATCTTAAAACCTTAGATTTAATGATTAAATTCAAACACTCTTTTTAAATTAAAATTCAAAATTCAAGATTTATTTAAGATATTTACTTTCAAAAGAAATCGTCTTAAAATAATTAAAATTTGAAAATGAATTCAATTAACGCTTTTTAAAAGTTTAATTAACTTTTATTTACAAGAAAACAAGATTTAACCTTTATAAATTGGTTTTATTTCATAAACTAATTTTATAATTCAAAGCTTACTTCCATTTATTCAACACAGGTTAAAATTTGCAACTTTATCAATTACAGTACCTAACTAAAGCAAACAACCCCAAAATCTCGAGACAACCTCAAAATTCCCCCGACATTGCTTCGAGACCATCTCTCAGACTCATATACTTCGAGTTATTCACGATGCAAACGCGAGCTTACCTTCGAGTTCAACTTGTCTTCCCCACTCGAAATTCTCCAGTGCACAAACCTGTGCACCGTGTACGTGCCCCGCTGCCTCCTGCCGTCGTTGATCATCGCGACCATCCCCATCGGTCCCATGGACCCACGCGAGCATGAATTCGAACCCAGTTCGAAAAATTATGCACTCGAATCGAAAATCACCCTCGAGCACGAATCTGCAGAAGCACTTGACGCATACCCAAACCCAAAATTCCCCACGGCCATCGCCAACGACGCCGTACAACCTTTGCCGTCCCCATCATCGATTCGCCACAACCCGAGCATCGTTCCTTGAAGAAGAGATCACCTCCGGTCATTCGTTCGCGACGTAAAATCCACTACAGTCAAGCCCAAAACGAGACCCACTAAAACCCTAGTTAAGTCGAATTCACACAATCCACCTTATGGAAAAATTAAATTGTATTTTTCCCATAATCCTAGATTCATAAACAAGCTTCGATCCAAATTACAGCTGCAACCATCACGTTGAGCATCAGAAATTTGTCAAATTGCCTAAAATGATCATCCCTAAATTCTCATTTGAATATCCATTTTAAAAAAAATGTATGTTAAAATTCATCATTTTTAACAACAAATCCAACTATATATTCCAAAGCAGAAATTGAAGATATCAATTTTTGACATGCAACCGAGTTTCACTGTATTATCTTATTTTATCCATTATTTGTGAATTAAAAATTCAGAAACCATTTTTAAAATTACCATAAAACAATAACAAACAACTTTCATTTAATCATCAAAGTCAAATATTGATGTTATTGGGAGATTAGAATTTTTGAATGTAAATCTTGGTCTGGAAAGAACAGGTAACAGAGTTTTGACATATACATATACAGACCTATCATACATGTATACACACATCCATCAATTCAATAATATCAATACTGAAATATTTTCATGCAATCACCAGGATCAGCTCACAGATTATCACATGCATTAGGATCAAAATCAATTTAAACTGTTTTTAAAAACATTTACTCACATGATTAAATTGCAGAGAGCAGAGAGCAGAGAACAAAGCATGGTAGTTAAAACAAATCAAACTGTTTTTTTAAAAGAAGTTTACTCACCACTTTTTATGCAGAGCAGAGCAGTATTTCTAATTTATTCCAGGCACTTTTGAACATTTATTTGAAAAGCTTTGATATACATGTTGTTGAAATCCTTAGAAATGCAGGTTGAACTCCATTTTGAAGTGCAGGTCGATTTTATGTTGCAGGTTTGAAACTTCAGTTGCTTAAAAGTGTTGATCTTCCATTAGCATTACAGGTTGAAATTGCAGTTTGAAGATACCGATTGATCTTCATTTAGAAAATGCAGGTTGAAGATTTTATGTTGCAAGTTTGAACATTATTTGAATTGCTGGTGTTATCCCGCTTTTCGGCAAAGCCGCGATACCAAAAGATCGATCGAAAACGAAGGACAAGTTCGCCTCGGAGGTTGATCGTACTTCCTTTCGCCATGGATATCACTGAATTTTATCCGAGTCCAGATTGAGCTACAATTGATAGGACACGGCAAGAAAGACCACGGGAGTCAGCATTTCAAATTTCAAGTCAATCCGAGTTCGCATGCTCAAGCTATGATCGGTTCAACTTAGAGGGAACATGCTGGTTTCGAACCCACCACGATGGGTGTCTTCGAACCCATCATCATGCACCACTCGAGACCATCACCTTCGAACCGAAGGACATCGAACCCATCGGTTTCGGAACCATCAAAGCGCCTCACCTTCGACTCCACTACCTTCGACTCCATCGTGTTCGAATCCATGTGCCTCGTATCCATGGAGGGGTTGCAGAGCTCATGCGCATCCAAGGAACGCAAGTTCGAACCCATCACTGAAGCCATGCTTCGAACCGATCACAGAGGCCTTCTTCGAACCCATCTGTGATACCATCTTCGAACCCATCCTGTGTAACTTCGTTCGAACCCACTGGGTCAACCAACCACGATGACGTGTCTTCCATCGGTTCGAATGCGCCGAGATACATGGAGTCGAAGCGGTCAACACGGAGTGAAGTCCGGATCGATTCGAAGTTTGCGCTCCACGTCACCACGAAGCCGCGTGCCATGATGGATTCGAAACCATCGTTTCGAATACATGGGTTCGAACCAGACAGCTATGCCAAAAACCCAATTTCGAATCCATCATATCTCCTAACCTATTGATCCAAATGCCACGAAATTTTCACTGAAGCTTGCGTACATGTTGAAGAATGTCCACGCCAAATTTCACCTCGATTGGATGAATTCTTGATCGGTTCGAATGGAGTTCGAACCGATGCCGAAGTGGGCCCAAACTTCCTGAGACCGTGCATGTGGGCCCCCTCACGTGCCAGACGTGGTCTCCCGAGTTTTCAGCGAGATATCAGCAGCCTACGCCTATAAATAGAGCTCCAGGGCCAGCAGAAAAGGGATCTTCTGGATCTTCTGACTCTGAGACGCCCAGACTCTGCCGGATTAAGATCTCCATCATCCTATACCATAACTTGATTGTTGATTTCGAATTTCCAGTTGTAACTTGCTGTTGATCGCTGTAACAACTTGTAATCATTGAAAGAGAATCAATAAAATATCAAAAAACTTCACAGTGGACGTAGGCAACACGCCGAACCACTATAAATCGATTGTCTACGCATTTTCTTTACCGTTGATTGGAGTTTTTGTTAGATAATATCTGTTTTGAACTTGCATTCTTAACTGTTATCTCTTCAACGACTCCCGAAGAGTGTTGTGCCCAATTTTGACGCAAACACTTTGGTGCTTTCACTGAGAAAACCCAGATTTTCTCATGCTCGTTGGATCTGTCATCGATACCGGATTGAATAAATCTAAGAGAGAGATCCAGATCGTTAAATCCAACTTCCTTCCCTTCTATTCAGATTTGCATAAAGTCTAGGAAAGGAACTCAACTCTAAAGATGGTTAGCACAAGAACCACCTCAAACGCCGTCAATCAAGAGGAACAGGATAGACAGAATCCTGCCCCTCTACCTCCACCTAATCAAGATGCCGCTGGGCACTCAGAACCGTCGGGTCCGGTTACCCGACAAGAATTGCAGTTGTTACTTCAAGAGATGACCCAGAGTCGGCGACAACTAGAAGAACAGCTACGCGCTAACGCTGAGCTAATCAACAAGCTGGATCGCCAAAAACGAAAAAGATCCATGAGAGATCGAGCTTCTCGCTCTTCCAGCGAAAGTTCTTCATCTTCTGATTATCATAACCGACCTCCACGACCCCGGTTAGATGGGAGTCGTATGCCACCCGCTGGAAACCAACCAACATTGACCGTTGGACAAATACGAGTTGGTCCGTCGGCCAGCTTCCAAACCGGACCCTCCTCCCGAGGAGGCGCCGTTCCTCATCACGCCGCAGAATACCGCACCACTAGCGCTGCGGCTCAACCAGGGGTCGACGCTCAAGACCAGTCGGACCTAGACCGTCGTCATAGCGGCCGTACTCCTGAACCGTACGTCCCAGAGGACTATGAGCCGAGAAGGCAAGATGTGAACCATCAACGATATCCGGTTCAAACCCAAAGTATGGAACGTCACCATACTCCGACGCAAATGCCGGATCTTTCAACTATGATACGTCAGATGATCCGTGAGAGTCAGGGATTCACAAACGACGATTGGGGAGTTTCCCGAAGTCACACTCCCTTTACGGACGACATTCTTAATGCTGAACCCCCACGGCGGTTCCGAATGCCCACTCTGCCCATGTATGAGGGAAACTCCAATCCCAACCAACATATTCTAAAATATGAATGGTCGATGACTGCTGCCAGAGCCGACGACGCTGTGAAATGTCGTAGTTTCCCCATATCCTTGGGGGGCATCGCCACCATGTGGTTCACCCGATTGCCTCCTCGATCCATCTCCTCATTCGACCAGCTGGCCACAAAGTTCGTTGAGCAATTCCGCATGCACGTCACGAGGCCGAAAGATGTCAACACTCTATCTAGTGTCACACAAGCTCCCGGAGAGACACTCAGACACTACTTAGAAAGATTCCATACTGCATGTGCAGAGATTAGTAATCCAAACGATAACTCCATCCTTATGGCGTTAACTAAGGGGATCGACCCCGATTCTGAATTTGGCAATTGGCTAGCTGGGAAACCACCTGCGTCATTGGACCGTTTCCATGCCAAAGCAGCTCAATTCCTAAGACGGGAAGACGCGAAACAGTCTAGGAAGCAAACTGACGCAGGACCAAATGCGGAAGGAACCCAAAGCAATGTTGCAATAAAACAATCCGGTGAGAGCTCCGGAAAAGTTCAGTTGAACATTAAAAATAAACAAGCTCGACGAAGAGAGAGCGTGAATCTACTTAAAAAACAAGATCAAAATCGCGGTCCGCAACGCAAAAATCCGAAGTTCGACAGTTATACTCCTTTGAATATTTCATTGGAGGACTTGTATTTGCAGACCCGTAATGCGATTCAATATGAAAAACCTGCTCCAAGACCGTCGTCAGAGAGACAAACCCAGACGGGAAAATTTTGCAGGTTCCATGAAGGCTACGGGCACGATACGAACGAGTGTCGTCACCTACAGGATCTTGTTGAAAAACTGGTCAGGGAAGGGAAACTGGAACAGTTTGTGCGGACACCACAGCCCAGAGATGCGGGCCCATCCAATCCAATCAGTGAACCCAATCGACCGAGGCAGGAAGACTCGACTTGTCCCCATGGGAGACTGGTGATAAACGCCATCAGTGGCGGGCCCACTCATTCAGAAGCCTGGAACGACGAAGAACCTCGTCACTGTCACACTTGACAGGCTCCTTCAATCCATGAATACTTTACAATTTCTTTTACATTCTGAATTTTGAATTTGTAATAAGGCACTGACTTTGCCACGTTTTCTCATTTCAGCAAATAAAATGCTATCACTTCAAGCTAAAGCTGTGATTCACCGAATACAACATTCAACAATCATGACACACGAAGAGCTAAGTTCCATCGAACAATGGAATTTATTCAAATAGCGAGTGACTGCGTTACAACCGGCCACTCACTAAGTGAAACCCCAGCTCGGGGGCAAGCCAACACATCGAAGGCTGAACTGGACTAACACACGACAGTCCATTCCATAATTCGTTCCCAGAGTGCGAACGGACTCCAAATTCCCGGAGCGCGAATTGGAGTATAAACACTTAACAATTCGTTCCCAGAGCGAGAACGGACTCCAACTTCCCACAGCGCGAATTGGAGTATAAACATTCAATAATTTGTTCCCAGAGTGCGAACGGACTCCAAATTGCCGGAGCGCGAATTGGAGTATAAACACTTAACAATTCGTTCCCGGAGTGCGAACGGACTCCAACTTCCCACAGCGCGAATTGGAGTATAAACATTCAATAATTCGTTCCCAGAGTGCGAACAGACTCCAACTTCCCACAGCGCGAATTGGAGTATAAACATTCAATAATTCGTTCCCAGAGTGCGAACGGACTCCAAATTCCCGAAGCGCGAATTGGAGTATAAACACTTAACAATTCGTTCCCAGAGCGCGAACGGACTCCAACTTCCCACAGCGCGAATTGGAGTATAAACATTCAGTAATTCGTTCCCAGAGTGCGAACGGACTCCAAATTCCCGGAGCGCGAATTGGAGTATAAACACTTAACAATTCGTTCCCGGAGTGCGAACGGACTCCAACTTCCCACAGCGCGAATTGGAGTATAAACATTCAATAATTCGTTCCCAGAGTGCGAACGGACTCCAAATTCCCGGAGCGCGAATTGGAGTATAAACACTTAACAATTCGTTCCCGGAGTGCGAACGGACTCCAACTTCCCACAGCGCGAATTGGAGTATAAACATTCAATAATTCGTTCCCACTGCGCGAACCAACCCATCAATGCGGACTCCAAATTCCCAGAGTGTGAATTGGAGTATAAACATCAATTCAAAGTTCCCGGAGTGCGAACCGAGGTATCAACACCAACTCCATGATCCCCAAAACATGAATTGGGGTATGAACATAAGTTACGGGTTCCCGGAGCGCGAACCGAAGCATCCGTGCAAACTCCAGATTCCCGAAGTGCGAGTTGGAGTATAAACGTCAATTCCGGGTTCCTGAAGTACGAACCCAAAACATACATGTTTTATCCAAGTTCCCGGCGTGTGAATTGGAGCACAAACACCAAGTCAAAGTTCCCGTAGTGCGAACTAAAGTGTTAATACTAACTCCAAGTTAGTAGAGTGCAAGTTGGAATGTGAAATCATTCCCAAGTTCCCGGAGCGCGAACCACGTTACAAGCATCAATAACACTCGAACTCCTGGAATGCAAACCAGGTTATCGATCTCAAATTATTCTAAGTCCCCGGAAGGCGGACGTGTGCTCAAGACTTGCAACAAGTGTGATCAACCACCATAAATACAAGTGTTGTTCCCCAAAATTGGGGGGCACGAAAGCTAAATATTAATCACTAACCGAAGTGATACAACGTCCGAAGTTCAACTCATTCATCAATCACAATGTGTGACCAAGATCTACAGACTTGGCAAATGAGACGAACTCTACTTAAACGATAAAAACACCACAAGTACACCGGACCGAAAACAAGACATTGCAAGTACTTAAGCACAAATAAATCGAGAGTTGGAACAAAGAAATTAAATTTTATTTCAACTAACTTAAAACAAGGACTTACACGCAAATAAGTTCTTCCAAAAAAGAATGCCTACTAGCAGGGGCCGAACCTGCATCTATACACGACCTACTGACAAAAAACGAAGACAAGTACCCATCTATCAAAATATCTGCTTGAGAAGTCGATTTATTTCTTCTTTTTCGTCCTTCTTACTAGTGGTACATCATCAGTGTCACTAGGGACAGAAATTCTTCGTTTTGAGTGTCTCCTCTCCGGCGGTGGCTCTTCGACTGGAGCCATGATGTCCATATCCTCCTCGGAGCTTGAATCTACACGGGGGCTTCTCACCGGAGGAGCATGGGGGACTGGATCCGTAACGAAAGTTGAGACAGTGCCACCCGATGGTGCTACCGTAGCAGGTGCTAGACTCTGCGCCGCCGTGCTGCCACCGACGGTACCGCTATGCCCCGCAGCCTCTAGTTCGGTGTTGATTTCAGCCAAAATTTCCTCATCACGAGTCGCATGGGCTTGGCTGGGGGCATCCACGGCCTGCATCGAAGAACTTGAGGACGGCGAGAGGCTACTAACGATGATAAATGGCAAGTCAGAGAAAGAACCACCCTGCTCACCGAGCAGTTCGCTCACCATTTGTTCGTCAACAGATAAGGATTCCCCCTGCACCACCTCAGCAGATACTGCGGTTACAACAGTAGTCTCGGTAGCGATGGCCTTATCTCCTCTGCTTGATTCTTGAGCCACAACAGTCGGCGCAACTCCAGTCACTAGGCAAAAAATAAGAAGTTATTAAAAACTGCTACAAAACAAACACTCTATTCAGAAAACGCTTGAGATAACTTCGGAATACCTTCCCCAGTTTGGCTCGCAGACGGATGAACGGCCTTGGTAGTACGCTCATGAATAGGACATAAGCGCGGCTGTTCCGGGTCGTAAGCAGGAACAGGTTGCAAACCGACCGCAGATACAGACACCGACGAAGATGGTGTGGTGACTTCAGTGACGACAGAATGGTGCTCAACACCTGACCCCTCTTCGACTTCCAGGGAACGACCACCGATCATTTCCTTCTCATGAGCGATGATAGCGTCATGAAGAACCTTCTTCTCATCGTCTGTGAGCAGCCGATTCTCAAGTTCGAATCGATCGACCGCTTCACCTGGGTGCGCTTCCTCTTCCTCCTCAACCAATTGGTCCCAGGCGCTATGAAGGTGAACTGGATAATCTTGAAGCCAGGCCAAGTTTCTGTGCTTCAACACATTGGCGTTGTAAGTTATGAGCAAATCTTCGATATCGGCCTCTAGTCTGGCCTCTGCATGTTGAACCTTCTCCTCCACCTCTGCTTCGACCGCCTGAACTTTGGCCACGGCCACATCTCTTTCAGTGCGAAGCACTACGGCTTGCTCGCAGGCTTCTTGCGCCGTGTTGTGCGTCATCTCTATCTTTAATAATCTCGGCAAATTTAGCCTTGAGCTCATTAAGTTCTTTCAACGCCGCATCTCGCTCAGCAGTGACGACAGTGTTCCGGTGGCCCATGTCTTCCACCGTAACATAGTGCTCCTTTTTCATTCTATCCATGGCTGCTTGAGCTTCGTCGACCTTTGTAAGAGCCTCCATCTCTGATTTTCGAGACGATTCAGCCTCAGTATTCAACACTTGTATGATGCGGTCTCTTTGAGCTAGCTCGGTTTGAAGCTTTCCAATGGTAGCCGCTCGTTCGAAGGCCAACGCTGATGCCTTATCGGCCGCCCTATACCACGCCTTGTATTGGGTGTAAAAGTCATGCACATAGTCGAGCGCTAACCGCTCGGCCTCCGGCGGGATTCTTTTCAGGTTCGGAGGAAAGACGTAGTTATCGAAACAAATATTCGGGAACTCCCTCTTTAATTGCGCAAGTCTAATTGCCCCTTCTCCCGAGATCTCTGTAGGAGGCTGCTCTGCGACTATCGGGGTCATCGCCTCGGATCGGGAAGGTTGAGAAACCGACGTATATCGAGAAGACTCGGAAGGATGAGGGACATGAGCAGGAGGTTGTACGGGATCTCTGGAAGGAGGAGGGGTACGCGATCGCGATCGACGCTTATAGCCCCTGTCCGTGTCATGTCTCTCGTGACTAGAATACCCAGAACGTCCCTGGTCATAATGCCCAGAACGCCCCTGATCATAGCCTCTATCCCCCTCTCGTCTGCGCGAGTCATAACATGAAGGCTTGCGGGCATGACGAAGACTCCCAAGCATTGAACCGCGCTTAGACATGATATCTGCGAAGCGAAATAAGATAGAATTAATCACCTTTCAAAACAGGTAGTTTACAGTCAAAGGTTATGCAGTGTCGTGAAATGTGTATGAATATGCATTTCCCCCAACCAACCGGAAATGTCGACCTCGCTAGTAATAAGTGGCTCGTTCAATTCTAGGGTGCGATGGAATTCCTCCAACCCGGCATCATGTTGAAAAGACACATCGTCCGGGATTGGAAGATCGGCAAGCCCTTCAAAAAGATTTTCAGTTCTCGGAGGAGACGTCTCCAAGATTCTAACTCCGGGAGAAGAACGGGCGGTGACGACCGATTTCAATCTCCCCTTCTTACTTGACTTAACCATGGCAACCTTGCCTTTTCTCTGCTCCGCGACATCCAGAACTGCGTCAGTAGGCCCGGTCAGCGGCTCATCATCGGTGTGGGTTCTTTCAGAGTCCGCTTCCTCAGCTGTGGTAACTCTGGGTTTCTTGTGCTTGACTCGTTTCTTCGAGACGACCCTTAGTGCCACTTCAAAGCTTATGCTCTGCCCTCGTTCGATCAAACCGCAGGCCCGGAGATTCCTATCCGTCAATAACACATTGATATCCCTATCTCCACCCGGGACTTCTCGAAGCACTCGCACCATCTCCCTAAAGTGCTCGCCCTCAGGTCGCTGGATCACCGCTGCAAAAAAGAATAAAATATAAGTTCCACTTCGGCTGCGATTGCCATAGTAATTATTTACGAACTCAACTATACTCACGTCTGAATAGCCATCGTCGGGCGAATCCAGGAGGACATCTGACATAAAACCATTCTGCCCTATAATAGCTCAACCTGGTCCAAGACCCGGTAACCACTTGGCAATTTCTCACCGCTTCCAGGAATGTGAAGGAGGGATAATCACCCCGAGTTTTGAAATTGAACAAGTATCTGATCTCGATTGGGAGCGGTGGTCGATGAAGATATTCCATAAATGCAATGAACACGCTATTGATCGACGCATATCCGTTCGGGTGCAGCTGAGATGGGGCAATCCCCAAAAACGACAATACTCCCCTTATATACTCGTTGAACGGAGGAAGTGTCCCGGCCGCGCACGCGTGGCGGTTAAATGCTGTATATCCCTCCGACGGATTATGCGGTTTATCATTCGGCCCCGGCAGTAGCACATCATCCAGCGACAGGCCGTGTCTCAAACATATTCTCCCCAACATGTCTTCAGAGATATTGGACGGAACGGAATCTGATGGATTGGCAATGAATGACGCATCGGGAAGTTCATCCGGGGCTGGACCAATAATCTCAGGGTCAATATCCGGAATCTCTAGCCTCGGAGAGACTGTAACTTGAGTCTCCTGCTATTGTGAACTTGACGACTTCATAACTAGCTAACTCACGAGAAACCATCGTTAGATGACAAAAACCCGTGCGTTCCCCAGTGTAGCATGTATGAGTGTGTGTTGTGCAGTGACATGCATTACTTGAATAAACGTTGCAGAGTTAAAGAAATATGCAAACGACAAGGCTACAGAGTCCAGCTATAATGACCGTCATCGCTGACCGTCATCACCAATCCGTTTCCATGATGGAAGTTGGTTCGGGTAGAAGTTGTTATAGTTCCATCGATGAGCTTCAAAAGGTAGTCATGTATGCAGTTTAATATTCAAGTCCAAATATGAAGGAATGAAGCTCGTCGGAGTTATGCTGGGAGAATTTCAAATTTTGGTATCCATCATGTAGGGTTCGAAACCATCACCAGGACTTCGTTCGAACCCAACCGAACATCTCTTCTTTCGAACCCATCCTGACGTCGCTTCGAACCCATGCGTTCGAGCCCATCCTGACGCGCTTCGAACCGATAAACAGATGACAAGTTCGAACCGATAAGGAAACCTCAACTCCGCATCATTCACGTTCGAACCGATCCACTTCGTATCGATACGAAGTTGTGGACTTCGAAACGATAGCCTATGGGTTCGAACCCATCGGTTCGAATGGACCCCTCGAATCCCTCGATCGGCGCGAACTGCGCATCCCAACAAGGACATTCCAAGGATCGATTCGAAATCCAATAAAAAGACGCCACCGTCATCGATTCGAACTCGAGCCCACGCATCGGTTCGAATCCCTCCCAAACCAGATCTGGTTTTGCCAATCTCGAGGCTACGCAATTGATAAAAAGAAATGGGTTCGAAATAACTTCGCCGTTTGAATCCGAGGCTAATTACCTAATTTGAATGATGAGTTCGAGAAATTGAAGATTCGAATCTTGAATGATTCGAGAGCGCGACGCAGTGCTTTCTCTTTTGGAGCTCCGAAACGATGAAGAGCACAGTAAAAAGCAAGCAAGAGTAAAAGTAAAAAGTGAAAAAGTGCCGAGGTCTTTGCTATTTATATGGGGGGTTGGAGATGACTGGGTCGATTCGCGTGCCGGTAGACTTGACCGATTACAACAGGTCAGAATGCAGAACCGGTTCGAAATCTACTTTCGAACCCATACGTTTGAGGCTCCATCGTGTGAAGCACACGGACCACTGCCACGAACAAAAGTCTCGAAACCATCCTATCACATCGATTCGAATGTCAGTTTCGAACCCATCACAACACAAGAATACTCCACCCTTTCAGATCGGTTCGAATGTCAATTTCGAATCCATCATAGCAGCAAGCGTACCGCGTCCATACAAACGTGGATTTCGAACCCATCAATGCTCGAATGCGTCGGTTTGAAACATTACGCTCGCGCAATATAAATTTGATCCCTTTAACCTTCTACATCGGTTCAGGAGAGGATCGATACGAAGGAACCTTTCAAAACAACCGCCAAGCGTTGTCTCAATTCAAATTTCAAAATTGGTTCAGGAGAGAATCGATACGAAATTCTATAGCAAACCAAACTGACGACGACTCGTGGACGCACGACGTTAACACGGGTCAAATTAACATATGCGCATACATGTCGGACTAACATTCGATTTTGGATATTCACAGGGATCAAACACTCATCGTGTTACAAATGCGACAGCCAACGGCTAAGCACTATTATGCAGTAATCAATCATATCAACGCAAGGTTACAGCAGTGCAACATACGAGTTTCGACAAAAAAGAAAGCAATGACTGTTCAGAGAGAAGTGGCAGCTATTCAAAGCACGTCATGTTCCCACAAGACGTACTTTGGGGGGGCAAAATGTTATCCCGCTTTTCGGCAAAGCCGCGATACCAAAAGATCGATCGAAAACGAAGGACAAGTTCGCCTCGGAGGTTGATCGTACTTCCTTTCGCCATGGATATCACTGAATTTTATCCGAGTCCAGATTGAGCTACAATTGATAGGACACGGCAAGAAAGACCACGGGAGTCAGCATTTCAAATTTCAAGTCAATCCGAGTTCGCATGCTCAAGCTATGATCGATTCAACTTGGAGGGAACATGCTGGTTTCGAACCCACCATGATGGGTGTCTTCGAACCCATCATCATGCACCACTCGAGACCATCACCTTCGAACCGAAGGACATCGAACCCATCGGTTTCGAAACCATCAAAGCACCTCACCTTCGACTCCACTACCTTCGACTCCATCGTGTTCGAATCCATGTGTCTCGTATCCATGGAGGGGTTGCAGAGCTCATGTGCATCCAAGGAACGCAAGTTCGAACCCATCACAGAAGCCATGCTTCGAACCGATCACAGAGGCCTTCTTCGAACCCATCTGTGATACCATCTTCGAACCCATCCTGTGTAACTTCGTTCGAACCCACTGGGTCAACCAACCACGATGACGTGTCTTCCATCGGTTCGAATGCGCCGAGATACATGGAGTCGAAGCGGTCAACACGGAGTGAAGTCCGGATCGATTCGAAGTTTGCGCTCCACGTCACCACGAAGCCGCGTGCCATGATGGATTCGAAACCATCGTTTCGAATACATGGGTTCGAACCAGACAGCTATGCCAAAAACCCAATTTCGAATCCATCATATCTCCTAACCTATTGATCCAAATGCCACGAAATTTTCACTGAAGCTTGCGTACATGTTGAAGAATGTCCACGCCAAATTTCACCTCGATTGGATGAATTCTTGATCGGTTCGAATGGAGTTCGAACCGATGCCGAAGTGGGCCCAAACTTCCTGAGACCGTGCATGTGGGCCCCCTCACATGCCAGACGTGGTCTCCCGAGTTTTCAGCGAGATATCAGCAGCCTACGCCTATAAATAGAGCTCCAGGGCCAGCAGAAAAGGGATCTTCTGGATCTTCTGACTCTGAGACGCCCAGACTCTGCCGGATTAAGATCTCCATCATCCTATACCATAACTTGATTGTTGATTTCGAATTTCCGGTTGTAACTTGCTGCTGATCGCTGTAACAACTTGTAATCATTGAAAGAGAATCAATAAAATATCAAAAAACTTCACAGTGGACGTAGGCAACACGCCGAACCACTATAAATCGATTGTCTACGCATTTTCTTTACCGTTGATTGGAGTTTTTGTTAGATAATATCTGTTTTGAACTTGCATTCTTGACTGTTATCTCTTCGACGACTCCCGAAGAGTGTTGTGCCCAATTTTGACGCAAACATCTGGCTTTACATTTGCAGGTTGAATTTCATTTAGTTGCAGATTTGAAAGGTTGCAGAATTGATTTTTTGCAGATTGATCTTCAAAACAGGTTGAAGATTGTAGATCTAATTGTTGTGAAGAACTTCAGATTTACTTTTGGATTTTATTTTCAGATTTTTGGAAATTTGTTTTTCTAATTTTTGCCATTAACATTTTGAAAGAAAGAAAATGTTTTGAAAGAAACTTGTTTTCTTCTAAAACATTTATTAAAAATTAAAATTATATGTTGCCACTTGTCTTGAAGAGTTTACATTTGTCATTTATTTCACTTAATTATTTTACAAGTGTTATTAAGGGTGTTAACTAGTTTACACATGTTTATTAGTATTTTTAATTAAATTTTCATTTAGTTTAAAATGTAAATATAACTTACTTTCTTAAGTTACTATGTAAACATTTACATAAGTATATAAATTTACTTTATTAATTAATACTTACATATGTGAATATAAATTCACCTTTATGAGAAAATGTTCTAAAACTAATTATAATATAAATATATCTTCTTATACATTTATGACCATTTTATATTAAGCAATTTAAAGATAACAAAAAGAAAATTTTATTTAAACTATTATATCTAAAAACAAACAATTATCTTATATTTTGAAAATAATTAAATTAGTCTTTAAAATAGCTTTTGAGGAATATTAAGTTTTTTAAAACAAAGCTTTAAATTATAATTTCATACAAATATAGATTATTAACAGATTAAATTTCAAACAAATCCAAATTATAACATATACATACATATATATTACAATTTGAAAATTCAATCTTTTAAATTTGAAACAAAAGATCTCCTATTCAAAATATATACCAATTGTATATATTATAAATAGAATAAATATTTCATTAGCTTTGAAAAACAAATCTCATCAATATTGCCATATTAAAAATTCGTTAACCTTTAAAAGATTAAATTAGCCAATTTTATATTAAAATTATAAAGAAAAATTTTCAAATCAATTTAATTATTAAATGCTGATTATTAAATCGATATTGCCCAAAATTCCGGGTCGTTACGATGAAACTAATTTAAAATAATGATATGAATCAGTTATAAATGGAAGATAAATTCAATATTCAGAGTTGAAGATAAATTGAATTCATATGGAAATGGGAGAACCAATTTAAATAGAAATAGATATTAACTAAAGTGGTGAAGTGAAAATAAATATAAGAAGCGTATAAAATACTTATATTGAACTTAAGAAGAAATGGTAGAATTCTTAAGTAATATGGGTGTCGGGAAAATATATTGAATAAGCATTTGAGTGAAGATTTAATAAAATGTGAAATGATAAGCGCTGATAAGTGAATAGAAATGAAAATGAATGTGAATAAAAGAGAATGGATATAAATACGTACGATGTACGTATATTATTTCTTTCGTATAGCAATTTGATCCAGAATTGAGCACATAATTTCGAGATAACTATATCGATCCGAGTTAGGATTTTTTCACTCGATTTTCGACGGTGAACCCTGGATATGGATTTTGATTAATTCTGGAAATTCTCTATCATAGTTATGACTATGCAAGGAGAATGACGGTTTCTGACCAAGAAACCAGAACTGAGTCCCCACTAGGAAGTCGGGTGGACTATGCTAGTTCGGAAATGAAATTGTGTGATCGAGTAAGTGATCGGATTCGGATTGTGTACGAATGATATAGGTACATCGTACGGGCTTGGATGAATAAATATTAAAATTTTGTAAAGAAGTGTATAAAATGATTTTGGAATCTGTAGTTGGATATGGTTAAATTGGATATAAAAGTATTAAAAAGCAAGTGGGAAAAATTGGGATTTTTGATTTCAGAAGATAAATTTGAATTGCTCGATAAAAAGGTATGTGTTTAAATTTCTGTATGAAATTTGATTGGGTTTTTGATCTCGGCACTTGGCGTTTTGTTTTTCTTTTGGAATTTGGGAGCCCGTAGAGGCATTTTGTAGTTGTACCGAGCTAGCCGCGCAAAGGAGATGCTGGCGAAATTTTTCGAAAATTTAGAGAGTTAGAAATTTTTTGAGAAAGTTTTGATAACTTAAATTTGGATTTAAATTTAAATTTGAATAAGTTGAGTAAATAATGTTGTTGGAAACTATGGAAGGTTTTGGAAAGTTGGTCGAAGTAATACTGGGTCTTTAATACAAGATATTTTATGGCAAGTTGATAAAACTGTTTGGTTTTGGAAAATAGTAATGGGCATTGGATCATTCTTCCTAACCAGCAATTTCGGGGACGAAATTCTTTTAAGGGGGAGAAATGTGACGACCCGAAAATTTTGAACATTTGAAATTAGAATATTAATTGATTTTAAATATTTGATAGTTAGTTTTAATATGAATTTCAAATATTAATGTTTATTTGACGATTAAATTATTGAATTTAATAAAATTGGAAATTGGGAAAATTGTTGAATCTTCAGTTTTAAGCCTGTTAAAAATAATTTGAAGGCTTGTAAAATTTATAGTGATAGTGTTGAAGATAATAGAAGTTTCAAAGTTGAATTTAACAGTGATTTGTTCAGTTTTGAAATTATGTCGTTTAGATTGATATTTTGAAATAGCCTTCCGAGGCACAGTCTCAGAAATCGACGAAACCAGTTCCATTGGATCCTTAATATTGTATTATTATCGGATTTTAATTTTCGTAGTGTATGGAGTGATCGTTTGGCCGTATGGTAGATAAACGCGTTGAAATCTATATCGAAAATTTTAATAACTGGGTTCAAAAAGCTATTTTCTCCAGACGATGAATTAGGACTCGAAACCTTTTCCATTGCGTTTGGAATAGGGGTATAATCTTATAAATGCCTAGCAGCACACCTCGATAGGGGTTTGAAATTTTAGACTGTGTAAATAGAGACAATTTGAATTTAATCAATATATATATATATATATATATATATATATTGGTCAACATCAGCTGAAATTATATCTATATCAAACCTTTTCATCACTTCAGCTTTTACTTTCTTCAAGACACTATAGCTTACCCTACACGCCACCTACCGCGTACAAAGATACCTTTCTTCCTTTATAAATCGTCCTACCTCCTTCAATCGAGAATAAAAAAAGAAATGAAAACAATCTCAAATAATGGCCAAAGATTTTCCCCTCTCCAGTTCAAATGAATTCAAAATTTAACAATTTCGTTCAAATAAAATAGGAATGGCCGAATCTCAGTCGAGTAAAGGGATCGAGCGAAGCTTCGAAAATTAAATCTCGTATCCACCTTCCTGATTCGATTTCGTATCGATCGAGAGGCTCAGAAACGCGGCCAGGGTTTCGTGCTAGCTAGTGGAGTTCGCGAGAAGGTGGGCGGCTCCGTTAGTTCGTGGTGGCGGGCGCGATTTTGGGTGATGGATGCTAGGGTTCGCACTCGCATTAAGGCAGGTCAATGTCGGGAAGAAGTGAAGCAAAGATTTCTGACGACGGTTCGTGTGGGTGTCGACGATGCTTGGTATTCGATGTGGATGGATGTCAGGTGGTGGTAAGTGTGAAGGCGCGGCTTGGATTCCTGGCATTGTAGTGAGGTATTTCATTACTTTTTAATTCGAATGATTTAATACCTGTATAAAATGGTATAATGAATTTTAAAATTTGGTTTATATTTTTACAGATATATATATATATATATATATATGTTGAATAGGAAAAGTTATTACAGAAGAGCAAACTATAATTTTGCTATTTGCAAAAGAAATTATATATATATACATATCTATGTAAAATATACATACGTTTTCGCAGACTAGGTTATTCTAAATTGATGAATTTTGGTGATTAACTCATTTAATAAACTTATTTAATTACCTTTGTCACTAAAAATATTTTATTTAAAGGAAATTGTTTGAAATTAAATTATTGGTCAAAACCCAAATTTATCAATTAAATTAAATAATAAATGGTGATAAATTGTTTGATTTATACAAATGTTAATAAATCGTAAATTGGTTTGTACAAGGTTAAAATCGTAAAACCAGTCAAGTCAGGATTGGATTGCAAACAAAAACAAAGGTGAGTTACTCTCACTCTTCTGGATTTCTATTCAAATTTAAATGATTAAAATTTAAATAATTGGTTGAATGATTGAATGGATTTGATGTGCTATATCATATATAGTAGTATATATATAGTATATATTGGAGTGATTGATTTCCCGCATTATATAGCGGATGAGACCCTATGCGTTGCATAATAGTGGATGATATTATAGTAATCCCATATACCGTGATATTCCACCTCGAAGTGGAATTGGTATTGTGCTAACATCTGTGGATGCAGGAAAACAGGTTGGAGGGATCCAACTGGATTCCTCAAAATTATTTAGATTGTTTAATATTCCGTGTTATGAATATTTGATATTCTGTGATGAATTATATCGATAATTGGAATATTGAATGCTATGGTTTGCTTGAATATATTTCGGTACACTGAGTTATCAAAATATATAGGATTGGATTTTTGAAAAGAAATTAAAAGAGTGAATTTTTAAGTAAAATAATTATAGAGAATTTGAATAAATTTAAGAATGAACTGGATAAGAATAAAAGTGATTTTAAAATTCTAATAAATAATTCCGAGTATGGAAAGGGGATTTTGAATAAACAGAGAAATAATGAATTTTAAAACTTAAGTAATGTTATTTAAAAGAATAAAAGAATTTACTTTAAATTCAAGGTTTAAATTTATTTGAAAGGATAAAAAAAGAAATTTGGAAAATCTGAAATTGGTGTTTTTAGTTAAAAAGATTTTAAATCATAATTATGGAATAAAATTTAAAGTTAATGGATTTTGAAATAAATTTTGTAAGTAAAGAAATTTATTTCAAATGGAGTAAATTGGGAATCAGAATTTTAAAAGGAAGTTCAATCTATGAAACTTATAAACTTGGTTTATAAAAGCAAAGCAATATATCAGTGGATATTTGGAAGAATAAATTCATGGTGGGAATTTATTATGGGAAAGGGTAAATTTGTTTAAAAATAAATAGTGATTTACTTTTAAAAGATGTGAGAGAAGCGTATTTCTCTAGATAGCCAAGTACGTTTTCAAAGCAAATTTTTAAATACCAGTTAAAGATTTTAATATTGTTTTTAAAAAATCATGTTTTAGAAAATTTATTATTTCTAAATGTTTAAATTCTAAAGTAAGTAATTTTTTATAATCTATTATCGTAGTAATTATTTAAAGGTGGCTTGGTATTTTGTTTTAAAGGAGAAAATCTAGTTTTATATTTTATAAAGTAAACTTATTTTAAATATTCCTAAAGTATTTATCTTTGAATAAAGCATTAAAGTAGTTTTCAGTTTAAATTTTAAAGTATATTTTATAATAAAGTGTTTTTAAATTATTTCAAAAATCTAAAGTATTGGTACTTGGTGTTTTCAATGAAAATAAATATTTGGGAATTTATTCCATGAGAAGAGTGTGGTTTGAAAACTATTTTCAAAAGGGTTGAAAATGGAAATATATCTTGCAAAGATATTTTGAGATTGATAAATAATTTGGAGAAATTATTTATTTGATGGTTGTTTGTGATTGTTAATTGATAGTTAAATAACCGACTATCAATATTGGCCAATGCGCTGATCATTTCGAAGAGACTAGGATCAGGATTAATTTCTCGAAAACCACTTCGATCCGGTTTGAACGTTTTCGTGTGGAAAATAAGAGTTTGGATTCGAAGGTGGAGCAGTGAAGTGCAAGGGCTAGTCGCTACCAATCCTGAGGTGATTCCAAGATGGATGTAGTAGGAATGGTGCCTTCGGTTCCATTCGAACCCGGAACAAACTTGTATGGATGAATGCTTTCAGAACATCGTCAGGTGGACGATGAGCATTCTAAGTGATATGTTCTAAAAAGGTAACGCTTAGCCTCGAGCCTCATCAACCGGGAATGACTGAAAATCAGGGTTTATGCAGCAAGGCTAAGTGGGTAGCACCCATTAGGGTGAGGTCATCCCTGTCTAGATGTCCCTTTTATTCGGCTTAGTGGTGCGGTTGCTGATCCCAACCGTGAGGTGATCTTACTCGGGATTATCCAGTAAGGGGTAGTCTCGGTCTTGTGTTGTAAGGGATTGGGTGTAATCCTCGGTACAGTGATCTAGGACACGTGCTGTGACAGGTGGTACCCCAGTGCCTAGTCATTGGTTGGAAATCCATTCTCCCTATGTGCCTTTTTCGGTTTTGTTTGTATTACCCACGACTGTGGCTAGTAGCTGGAATTTAATGAATGTAACAATTTCGGCTATTTTAATAAGTATTTGTAAATAGACCCTATTATAATATCAGTGGATTTTAATAAAAAGTGTTTTGCATATCGTAAGGTGAAAACCCGACATGTTTATTTGTGTCGTGGTCTTACAAGATGCTTTTGTTTTCAAAGGATTTTGAAACTTTAGTAATCCAACTGAGTGTGGTTTTCTCATGCTGGTATTCCAGACTGACTCGGGTGTTATTTAACTGTAATACTCGGGTCAGACCGAGTATTATAGGATACAGGAAATGATGCTGTGGAGCTCAGGAAACGAGCTGGATGGCGATACGTACTTCCGTACTTGATTATTATTCCGCTGTGTATTCAGTTTTGAGGACAAGTTTATATGACTGTCCAGTTGTATGTTATTGATGTTGTTGAACTCTAATGGTGTATTTTGGTGATGTATGTATAAAACAGATATAGTTTTCATTTGTTTAAAGATCTATTATTATCTATTATATTTTATTCCGCTGCGATGGTAAGATTCGGTTATTGTTTCTATTTTCTTCTTCTACCTCTTTCTTCTTTAACCCTAATGGTTCGTATTTCCATTCATCTTGAGTTGATTTGATGGAGAATAGTGTCGACTTAAGGGGTACGGGTTTGCGGATCGTTACATAAACCCTTCCTAATCTTGTCTTAAAAGTCTCCTCCAAAGCATTGTAGCCCAAGTCCTCAAGCAACTACTTCTACCAATTAGTTTTATACCTTCCATGATTAGCTAATGCTCGGTATCGACCTCAGGTTAGATTCACGAATCAACACCAAACAAATTGCGGCTTAAGTTGTAGGCTTCTCCCCTCCTCTACAGCGCCTCCTCTAAATTACATCCAGTTTTGAACATTTCGACCTCCTTTTACCCAAATCGATAACCGCAACCTAACTATACTAAAATCACTAGAAAAAAAATGTTAAAACAATACATGTAATGGCAAACATCATTGATAAGTTTTCTTTCCACACATAAAAGCCATCCATATGTTTAATATATAAGATTTACCCTAGATCTATGCAAAAATTATAATATGATCCAAAAGTGGTGTAAAACCATTTAAAATCCATTTATATCTTTTTATATTCGTCCAAAATCATATATAAAAAATAAATTAAAGTTTTAAAATGTTTTAACGGAGAAATTATATAAAAACATTATTTTTGACTATATGGACAAGTATCGAGTGGTGAGAGATCATAAATCACTCAAATAATACCAAAATTACCAACCTATAATAGACAACAAGAAATCCAAATTTAAGGCAACCAAAATGATAGATCTTCATTCCCCTTTGCTATTTACCCTTCTTATGATGATTTAAGCTAAGATTAGTATGAAAAAATTAAGCTTTTTAATGAGATTTAGACTAATGGAGGTTTAAAACTATTTTTAAGAAGGGGAAAATGATTTAGATCCATCACATCCACCCTAAATAGGCACAATTCACGAAATGGGTTAGTTTTGGGCTTAACTAATCATACACTAATCTGGTCAATAGTAGTATAAACTTAAAACAACCATATTTCCTAAATGGTAAGTTTGTTTTTCTATTATGACCACTCCATGGAAAGAGAAACCATTATCCCGATCTAATGAAGTTGTCTATGAGCCAAATTAAACACCTAACAAAATTTATAGCCTTTACAAAAATTTTGAGTTTTAACCGTCGAACAAAAATTTAAAAGTGGAAAATGTCCCTAGTAGTCATTTCCCCAAATTTTAGAGTCATACGACCCCATATGATTTAAATAATAGTATTTTACACTCCTCTAATACGTAAAATATGAGTCGTTGCATATTGAGTGCTATCAAGCTTTTACTAAAAGAGCTATCGAAGATGTAAGAAGTAAGCTATCGAAGATGTAAGAAGCAAGCTATTGAAGATGTAAGAAGTGAGATATCAAAGATATCAACAAAGGGCCGGTTATTGAAGGTATAAATCGAGTGCCATCAAGCTTCTACCAAAAGATCTATAAAAGATGTAAAAGCAAGTTAATTAAGATGTAAGAAATAAACTATCGAAGATACAGGAAGTAAGCTATCAAACTGTAAAAAGTAAGCTATCAAAGATGTAAGAAGTGAGTTATCAAAGATGTAAATAAAGGCTATCGATGGTATATGTAGAGTGCTATCAAGTTTCTACCAAAAGACCTATTCAAAATACAAAAGGTAAGCTATCAAAGACATAAGAAGTGTTGGATCAAGTGAATTAGCAACGAGGTTAAAAGGAAAATATTCGAAAAATATATACATTTTATTAATTTGCATGTAATCGTATTTTGTGTTTATATAAACTATAATTTTATACTAATTCATATTTATTATTATTTAATAAAAGAGTCTAAAGATATAAATTTTAAGTCAATTAATTTGTATATTTATTTATTTTGATGTTATTTAGTAATAATGTTTTATTATCAATTTAATGAATTAATTTAGTTTAGTTTAGTTTAATGTATATTTAATATGTTAGTTTCACAATACAAATAATATGGCTATAGTAAATATGATAATCTAATCTAGGGATAATACAAGAATATGTGTTATATTTGTATAATTAACCATTGTGACTTACGGTTAACAAATAGTTTTGGTATCATGGTTTAATAAGGATGTCCTATACACATACACGTGCGTACTTAAATAGTCAAATTTATATTCAAACTAATATAAACTAATTTGTTTATATATTGTTTTTAATAAATGAATATGTCATATATGTGTATATATAGAACAATGTTATTTTAAAATTATATATATATATATATGATTTTCAAGTACACACACACACATATATATCTACGTGTGTATATTTAAATTTTTATACGTATACATAAAGGAGAGGTCGGCTACACTTCTTACGCTACACCTCTTACGCTACACCTCATTGATTTCTTGGGTTAGACAATTCGAAATGATAGAAAATTTAGGGATATGTTCTCATATAGGTGAAGATCATCTTGACAAAAAATTCGATTGTTTGGATAATTTTTTAATTTTAACAAAATAATATTCAAAATTGGAAGGTTAATGTAACGAATAATATTTAATTTACAATTTAAACATGTTAAAAATCTTGAAATGATATGGAATTTGTATAGAAATGTTTGTAATGTTGCTTAAACTTGATAAAAACACTTAGGTGTAGTATAGAGGTGTAGCGTAAAAGGTGTAGCCAATCTCTTCCCATATATATTTAGTATGTGTGTGTATGTGTATATGTATATGTTTATTATTTAACAATCTATATAAAGGTTAATTTATAATTCAAAATTTAAAGTTTGAAATAGCTTGACATATTCAAATAATAAAAATAATTTTTTTAAACTTCAAAAACCTAGAAAAGTTAATTATTTATTGAAATCCTTACGGATTTTATTCTTTGAATATTTAAAATTTAAAATTGTTTGACCTATTAAATTAAATAAAAATTATATTTTTAAGTTAAAACTGGGAGCTTATTATTTTTAAATAAAATTGCAATGCATAATATATATATACATATATAATAATTTTATTAGAAATGAGAGCTATGGTAATTTTATTATTATTATTATTAAAATCCAAAAAAATTTAAATGTTTACATAAATAAAACATTTATCTTAATATATATATATATATATATATATATATATAAATCTGAAGGTACGTGTAATCATTTTTTAAAACAAAAAATATTACATATATATATTAATTTAACATCTTATCTAATTATTTAATTATTATTTTAATTTTTGATTTTTTTATTCGAATTATGGTCAAATACAATTGCAAGCATATACTTAAACATAACTATATATATATTAAAATATATTTAAATAAAAGTTACCTTGTGATGACCACCCAATACCTGTTGTACCCAATATACCTGTAAGGAGCGCCATGGAAGTACCCAGTCGATGTAGGGCAATAGTCAATGGTGTATAGTAATAAAAGTAAAAACACAAAACCTATAGAACATCTCTTAATGCATAGACAAAATATAATAATAATATAGATGCAAAACAGGTGAGATAGTAATATAATAAATGAACCATAAATAAGAACACCAGAGTGCAATATGTTCGCAGATTATACAAAAATGAAAATAAAAGGGTTTATACATTTTAAATCTGTAAAACAAACTCTATAACTATCTCTAAAGTGACACAAGTACCGGTATAGCTCTGCGGTATTGCACAGTGGAATAAGCAATAGTAAGCTACAAAGTATAAACATATAAAAGCACTGCCTCCTTCTCATACTTTGTATAACTCCATGCGCTATCAAAACATGTTTCCCTAATCTACTCATTTAAGATTACCTAAGGTAATAAGAAGAAAAGCATAAAACCTTGGGTCTGACAACAGTCTGGTGTGAGCGATGCATTATCTCAAATATACTATAAAAATCATGTATAGTAATAAGGACATAGGGTATGTAGGATTATACCTGACATCCTAGATTGATTACAGAACCTCCTGAAGTCCTCCTTTTCACCATGTCATGTCCAAGTAAAACACACAACCACACCGAAGTAGCCTCCCCAATAACCCGAAGTAGCCACTAAGTATCTCCGAACCCGTTTTCTTGTTTGACCCCAGAATCACAACACAACCCAACATCGTTTGCTGTCCAGTCTTTCATAGCACCATAACACCACCGGAAAACATTTGTCATTCAGGTCTTTAAACCACTGAACACCAAGTCAACCCGAAGCGGACCTTTCCCTAACACGAAGTGGACCCCAAGCAACCTATCACTGGATAAGTTTCACCAAATAAAAATGCTATAGTATCTCTAAAATTTTCGCTCCAATTCTATTGCTACGTTCCATACTTCGACTTACGTGCATTACCTACGACCCCTAAAATCCAAGAGTCATTTCATTGAAATCTGGTTCTACATTTTATTACCTATAATTCGCTTCGATGAGAATTTTCAACTATTTAAGCATACATATGAAAACCATACATGCATAAATCAATATACAAGCATGCAAAAAAATCATTGCAATCATAATATCATGTTTCCACAACATAGTCTAACATCTGTAGAGGCAATCACATATCCAAATAACATGACCAGAACAACCAAAATCATTTTAATCTCGTTTTTACTTCAGGTGGATTTTAAAAAAGAATACATGGTTTTAACCTTAAAAATGGATTCAAAACATGTTAAAACCTACTGGTACATATATAATAAGATGTGAAATGATAAATCTCTCACCAAATGCCCAAAATTAGCGATTTGCATGTAAAATGGGGAAAATTCAAAAATCTATGATTTAAACTTGATTTGGAAGAAAAAGGAGAAGGTTATGGTAAAGAAAGGGTTAATGGAAGCTTAGATCTATTTGGAAAGATGGAAAAAAATGATTTAGAGAAGGTCGTTTTAGCCTATAACAGCTTAAAACCTAAAATAGGTTAGTGGGCCTATCCCCAATCTCACTATTTAAGCTTCTCCAAAAACTATCAAACTTCAAACATCCATAACTTCCTAGCCAAAAAGTTCAAATTTCTATTATGACCACACTATGAAAAAAGAATTCATTGTATCTCCCTATGAAGTGGTCTCGGGCCCCAATTTGGCTTCTATGAAAAGTTATAGCCATTACAAGTTTTTAAAGGGTAAAATCGTCCGATAAAAAATCTAAAGATAGAAAATTTCTCTAGTAGGCATTTCCCAAGCTATAGAATCATATGACCTCATAAACACTTGAAAATAATAATTTGTGATCCTTCGATACATAAAATATGGATCATTACATATCTTCTCTTTGAGATCTTGTCGATTATTGAACACCTCGGTTGTTGGTTGTTTCCTCTATTGAACATCTAATTTAGTCTCCTTAGCTATTGGATGCAACGCCATCTCTTTAGCTTCACCAATGTTTGTTCTAACGGCGTGTGTTAAGAGATAATAAGAAAGGAATGTCTATTTATAACCAACTAAATCATAAATATCTAGCCCCTTTATATCAAATCCTAGGAGGTCCCTCCCTTCCCTATAAGCTGTGGTTGGCCACTTATGGGCATTTGGGCTCCCATATCTTAAGCTTAAATGATTTAATAGTTAAATCCTTCATTTTAATTAATTTATTCAAACTCATTAATTGAATCAACATACAACTTTTATACGTCGTTTTAAATAATTTTTAAGCTTCAAATAAATAATTAAAATGTCATTAAAATTTTAATACAACATCGTTATTTAATTTTATTATTAATTTATAAATTAATTTTACATCGATCAAATTCAAAAATAAAAAATAACATGGTTGTGTTGATCTAAGTATTTAATATCGGTACCTGGTATGTATCGATCAGGTATCGATATAAGATATTTTAAAAATCGTGCTAATATCGGACATGTGCTAAACATGCTATAAATGATTGTACTATGTTATAATGTTATGTTGATGTTAAGTATTCAAATATTTGGATAACTAATTCCAAATTACTATTAAAGACTGATTGCATATAGTTTATAGGTTATAATCTATTTACCAAGATATTCTATTCAGTACAAATCATAATACAGGCTCATAAAAACCAAGAAATTTGTATAATGTACATCTTTATTATTTTCTTTACTTTTATACTATATTCATTGTTTCTTCAATCATCTATATTATTTTTCCAACAATTTATACCTTTGTCGTTTTCATTTTCACTTAATTTATCGAATAAGGAATGTTGATTTGATACCAAGTACTACTTTAGCTTGTTTCTTATCGATATGGAAAATATATAATTTACTACTCTTTTATGATCTTTTGTTTAGTGGTAAAGTCTTCAAGGAAAATAAAACACATTAAATAATAAAATAAGCAGAGTTTTCTTTATTGAAATACTAATGAAGAAGCCTAAAACTATACGGTTCAAACTAAAAAATTAGTGCACTGCGATATCTATTATGGTCTACAAATTGTCATTCACCATATACAAAAAATATATTGAGAATGTGAATATATTTATTTGTAATGATATTTTCTTCAACACATACGGTAATGTAAGATATTCTTAAAAGTATCAAAAATTTTATACTAAATATAAGTGTGATATATCGGCAAATATCAGATGATATATCGGTAACGATATCTTAAGCCGATATTTTGAAAAAATATCGGCTTAAGAGCGATATAAAATATATTGGCAATATGTCAATGATATTATGCGATATTGACTACATAGGTGTTAACTCTCTGGTGTGAATTTGGTCCTCGGTTAATATTTATACAATTTATATACCAAAGCTTGTACGAACTTGGCTAAAATATAGTATCAGGCGCAAGTTCCACCGCTTAGAAACCATTTGTGTGAAATCCAATTTCTAATCAATACCAAGCTGCTAGAAACATCATTTTGTGCACTTATTCCTTTTTTCAATACCTAAGATATCTAGAGTTTGGTTTATGGTAAAAAAAACCTCTACTATTATCTGTAGCTAATTGCACAGACCACGTAAAAGTCTTTGGTTCAATCCAATAATATTTATCGATTAACGAATCCACTTTGGTAGAAAATTTTGACTTTAAGTTGACTATCTATTATGGTGATATAAACTTTCTACAATGAAAGATATGAATCCTCTCTCGAGTAATATTTCACTCCAAATAGTTCAACATATACCAAACCATGGCCATAACATGATCATGATGTCATGTGATTGCTCATAATCGAAGTATATTCTATTTACTCAAGTTTGATAATACGCCCAGTTTGAAGATTACTACAGTCGTTAACACAAGATCTTCTATTTTCACTTAATTTTATTTACCTAAAGAAGACGCTCATCAAGTCCTTCTGTGATTATTTAGGACAACTACAAGTACATAATCCCTTGGTACCCCTAACAATAATAAGTAATATACGTAAAAATTGAATTTGAGATGATATGTTTTGAACATGATGGAATTGGCTACCGAAACTAGTTCCATTGTGTTCGGAATGTGGGTATAACATATGGAACGCCAGGCATCACACTTTGTTTGGAGTTTGGAATTTTCGCGGATATATTATGTCGGAAATTTATATTTAGGGCCGTGAGAGATTTTCATTCGTCAAACCCTAGCTTAAAATATCATCCGCTCTCGTTCAAGAGCGATCAATAGCCGTAAATCCTCCTTTCTTCCTTGATTTCTCATAATCCATTCATCGAATTAAATGCTTCCGAAAGGAGAAGTGAAGATCTCCTCGAGCTTTACATTTTGGATGGTCGGATTAGGCCGAAAGCTCATGAGAACACTAGAATCAAGGCGATTAGGGAGCTTACTTTTTTGGGTTTAGGTAACAAACCGTTTTTCCGTACTCTTTGAATCGACAATAAATCACACATGTCCAACTCAAATTACACGAAAAGACTGATCATTAAGGGTGATAAAGAAAAGTAGACAGAACAGAATCTCACACGAATGGAATAACATATAATATTGAACAAATATTTTTACAGCGGAAAACTTTTAAATACATATATCAGAGTCTAACCTAAATTCAGCTTGGACAGTTATAAAACCTGCCCTTACAATTGCTGACAAACATCAAACAAAATACACTAAACAAAGCGGATAATAGAATATCTCCATACGTCGATGAATATCTCCAGCTCTCCACTGGAAACTCCAACCGTCTTCGACTATCCTGAAACTAGTAGGATCTGACCCGAGTATTGAAACTACCTGGATCAGACTTGATAAACCAGCATGAGAAAAACTCAATAATAAATGACAGTGTCATATATCAGCCTTTTTTGTAAATCCATTGGAAATAAAGAGTATCTCATAAGACCACTTCCATACATAAACACGGATGGGTTTTTACCATATGATTACTAAAGAACTTTTATATCAAAACATTTGATATTATTTCTAATGACATCTCTTTGAAAACATTTGCAAATAAACTTATTAATCTTAGCTGAAATTGTTACCATTATTAAATTCTAGCATACTAGGCTCTACAAACAAAACGTAGGTTCTTATTGGAGAATTGATTTCCATACAAATGACCAGGCACAGGATCTACCTTCCGAAATGGGTACACCTCTAGATGGATGTCCCGAGGCATAGAACATCTGACCTCTACCAACACAAGACCGGCCTACCTCTTTAATTAGATAGTACCGAATATGTCATCCTCCGGTCGTTACCGACCTTTAACCGAGCGCTCGTTTTCCATACACCACATAAATTAACATCCAGAACATCATAGCGAGAAGAAATATATCTAGAAGGGGATGATCATACCCTACTTGGGAATGACCCACTTAGCCTTGCTGCATCTAATCCTATTTCGGTCATTTCCAATTTGATGAGGCTTTAGGCTACGATTACCTTTTTACAAAGCATATATCATATCTTTGAATGCCACATTGCCTTTTCCATTTAACTACTAATTGCCCTCCACAAAAATACAACCCTTGAGCTCGTAAGTCTCAAGGAAGGTGTTAAGCTAAGAGAAGTTGCCTTCTCCGCCACCACCGATGTACGTTTGTAAAAACCAACGTACGTAATCGTTAGAAATGCAATGTCAGAAAAACATCCATACAAGTTGTCTAGGAACAGGACAAACCGAAGGCACTTTTCTCGACCATTATTAGGCGAGAAGCCCTTGCAATCCTCAAAATCTCCATCATGAGGAGACCACTGCTATATATAACTCGGGAGCTACCCAGAGAAATCAACAAGCAGTCCTCACGCTATAAAGATCCACGGTCTTCAATAATCATCGTCTTCCACAAGTCTTCAACTTCGAACGTATACATTGGTTCGAAGTGGTTTTCGGATAGGAATTAACCAAATCCGACTCCGGTTCCTCCGAAATCCAATCATCGATAAAAGCGAATATGAGTATATAGGATTTATTAAGTCTCTTTTCACTTTAATTATTTTCGGATGATTTCGAAATCTCTTTCTTTTAACTTAGGATGATTTTAAGAAATTTATTCTTCTGCTTTGGAAAATATCCCAGATTTTCTTACTTAATTCTTGATCCAAATTTCTTTACTTTTAAGCGGGTCAAAACAATGTTATTTAAGACATCATTTGCGATAAACCCTAAATCAATCTTAACAAACATTTTGAAGTAAATTCGATCTTAGAAATCATTCTTTCTGGAGATTGCTTAACTTTCGAATAATACCAATCTTCTTTTATTTCGGAAAACTTAACAGAATCTTTTTATTTAAGAGCATCCGGGCTTTTCCTTCGATCTGTTCCATCCCTCGCCTAAGAAAAGAAAACATAGACCAGGTAAGTTCAGGGCACTGGTTGCTCCATCCCTAACCTAGTTAACCACCTTGTTTTGTCTTTCCAGATCTCACAGGAGGGACAAATGTACTAGTCGTTTCCTCATACTCAGATTTTCAATTTTATTTTAGAATTGCCTATAAATATCCCAAATCATCTTTCAAAATGCTTAATTTTCCTTTTCAAAACATTCACAATCGATTCTGGAAGAATCGTTATTACATTTAAACTCATATTCCAAAAGTTATAGAATTCGCAGCAGAAAAGTGCTGCGGAAAGTGCTATATAAGCTTATTTGAATTAAACAACTTTTAAATATTTGAAAATTCATATTTTCCAATCCAAACCTCTTCTAAATCATTTGAATAGATTTATCAAATTTATTTCATATTTTTCCATAATTAAAATCGTTCATTTAAATAAATTTTCTGTTATGGTCACTAAACTGCACTAGCGCGATTTTTCTAGAAAATTGATTTGGCCTTAATTCAAAATCTACTTATCGAAACTTTGATTTTCTTTCTTCGTTTGGAAGATATGGATATAATAGTCCGGAATTTTCTTATCTCGAAGCATTCCGAGCCATATTCCACTCTGTACACTTATTTGAACTTTTCGGCGCGAAATCGTGAACTACCGTTGCGCGACGCGTCTAGTTTTAACTTATTTTTCAATACTTGAAATAATCAATTCAAATTTGATTTCAACACTTATAAAATCATTAGAAACCATTTTAAATCAATATTTTCACTTTTTAAAGTATTTAAAATATATTTTCACTATTACCATATTATAATATTATTTTATTCCCATTATTTTAATATTAAATTTTAAATTCCAATTTCAACTCAATTTCAATTCTAATCTCAAATTAAACACATTTAAAACTTAGATTTCAAATCTAATCTCAATTTAAACTTCAATTCAATATTAAACTAAACTTCACTTTTTCAAAATCGATTTCAATTTCAATTTCACTATCCATCTTAATTTCAATTTCAAATTAACTATTCTTTTCAATTCCGATTCACTTCAAATTTCAAATTCTCTTTCATTTTAACTTTAATTTCACTTTTAAATGAAAAGAGACTTATTTCCCCAATTTCTCATATTACTAAAATATGGTCCTACTAAACAAAGTGGTTGCTTAACTAATATGAATTTGATATCCAAATTATCATAACAACCATACAACGTCCATATAACATCAATATTTTCCATATGGTAAATGTCATAACATTACTACGGATTATCCAACATATTCAAACATTCAATCAAACATCCATATCATCAAATGGTGATAATTTAACATAACAATTTAGCATGATAATCAATATAATTTAAAAAGCGGTGAGAATTTCTCACCATAATATCCACTCCGTCAATCTTTAATGTGAGACACGCGTTTCTCGCTAACATGCTATTTTCCAACGTCTTGCCTTATTGCTTCTTTTCCGAATGCTTTTGTTTTCCTTTCTTTCTCTTTTCTTTTTCCTTTTTTTTTCTTTTTTCTTTGAAGAGGAGGGTTCGGCCTTGGGGTTTAGGCGTGTAGGAGAGGGTGGTGCTTGGCCTAGGGGGTGTGGAGCTCGGCTTGGGCTTGTGTGGGCTCGGCTTGGACTAGGGGGCTCGGCCTAGGGGGTAGGGCTCGGGTTTTGGGAGGGTGTGCTCGGCCTAGGGTGGTGTGGGGGTGTAGGCATGGGTTTTGGGTGAGGATGAGGTGGGTAGGTGGTAGTTTGGCTTGTGTAAGGTGATGTAACGTGATGGTTTGGAGTATGGAGGTGATAGCTTGAAGGTAGAAGGGAAATGGTAGAAGTAGAGAAGGTTTTTGGAAATTTTATGAAATAAAAGTATAGTGGAAATGAAGAGAGGTGTGGTTGTATTTATAAGTGAACATATTTAGTGGTAAACGACATTAATGCCCTCTTCATTTTTGAATTTAAATATACTTTTCTTTTATGTGAAAAAGAGTGATTTGATATGTATTAATGGTGATGGTAAGAAAGAGGAATGATTACTTCCTTAGATTTTGTGTTTAAAGAGAAGACTTAGGAATGATTTGATTTGCATTAAATGCATGTATGTATGTGTCATTAACTCCTTACGTTAGCTTTCTTTTCACTTTTGCATTTGCTTCTTTCCTATGTATAAACATAACTTCTTATTAATGAGATATGAAGTAGAGTAATGATGTTGTTTTATAAAAGGTTTAATAATTTTTAAATTTGTCAAATCATGCTTTTTTACTTTTTATACATTTATGTAAGTATTTTCAAAAGTAAACTCTTTTTGTTTTTAGTGCTAAATGTATAATGTTTATATAGTTTGTAAACTTGTATTTATAAGTTTGGAAATGTATCAAGTTGCAACAACTTGTCGACAACTTGTTTTGGTTAAAAACGACGTTTTTGGCGACAAATTATACAATCAAAATTTGATGTTTTTATTAAGCTATATATTGGAGTAAACCAAACTTTAAAATGAACTTTTTTACTTCTTTAAATAAATTAAAGCAAGTCTCTTTATATTTTAAAACCATATTAAATTAATATCAAAATCTCTAATTTTACAGTGTATGCAAAACTAACAAAATGCGACAAATTTTTGGTTTTTTTGTAAAACGACTATTAACAAACTATCCAATCTTTTAATATACTTTTATTATCTTTATTAGATGTTTTAAATAAGATTTATCTTTTTAAATAAATATTTAAATTCATTTATTTAAGCCTTTATTTATTTTTGACAAAACTTAACTTTTATCGGTTTGTTCCAAAATCCAAATTTATACTTTTCTATATATTAACTATAAGAATAGATAATTATTTATATATATAACATATTTATTTAAGATTTAAACTCCTTTTAAATTTAAATTGAACGAAATCTCTCATTTTCGAAGTAGCGAAATTACAGGCCGTTACAGTTTATGAGCTTCATGATAAGTGTGTGCGCAACTGGAAGGGCTGCGGTGGTAGAAGAGGCAGAGGCGGTTGATGTTGGAGGGTTTGATCGATGTCTGATCATCTTGGGTGGCACGCGCGGTGAGGCTTCGTGACACGAGATGTGATCTCGTGTGTTCCTGTACGAGAGAGAGGAAGAGGTAAAAGTTTAATTAAGTTATTATTCATTATTTTGTTAATTAAGTTGTTAATTAAGTTTAATTATTCGTTATGCTAATTTATTAATAAACTTTTACTTACGAGATCCGATTCGGACGAAACAAGTCGTGTTGGGTTCGTATCAGAGTCTTCTACGATATGGAATTAGATTCATAATTATTTGAAGCTGGAAAATTTTCTGTTTTAAATAAAGGTGAGTGTTTTAAACGCTCATGAAGTATTAAATATTCTTGTGATTAGCAAAATCGAAAAAATGAAGTGATTTATATTTATTGATGGTTGTTTGGTAAATTAACTGATATTTAGAATCGATATATGAATTGAACCGATAGGAATTGAATTGACAGTTAAATTGAAATTGAATTGCTACTTAAACGCCGTTATTGATAACTAATTAACTATTGTGATTTATTGACTAAAATTGAATTTTTTGAATTTGAATTGATTGATAGTTAAAATCGACATTTAAATTTGATTGATAGATTTGATATTAAAATTAATAGCATAAATTGACAGTTAAAATGATAGGAATTTGATTGTTAAATGGATAGTTGGAATTGATGGTAAATATGACATTTAAATTTGATACGAAAATTTTGACATTTGTTACACTTATTAAATCGACATCAAAATTTGATATTTAAATCAATATTGGATTGCATATCACCTTCAGTTAAACACCTTGGCATTGATAATTATTAATTGTTGTGTGATATGGTTGAATTGGTTGATTTGGATGTTATCTCATATTATGATGGATGAAACGTGCCCAGGCCTAAAAACCATCTCGGGTTAAACTTACTGGTATGAAACAGAGGACCAAACGACCGTAGGTTGAGCTAAAAATTGGTACACACATAGTCAAAAACATCAACTTTCAAATAAAAAAGAATCATTATATTTTGAATAGGAATAAGAAGATATGGTCATACAAAGTAGCAACCCAAAACTGTTTTTACTGTAAATTCAAAACAACACAAAATTCATTTACAGTAAACTATTTTTGCCATTTTAGCTTGCTATTTTTCTTTTTTTAAGCTAGAATTTGTAAGATTTCAACTCACCTTACAAAATAGTAGAGCAACAAGAGCAAATTGGATAGAATATGCAAGCTTTGGCCTTGAGAAAGCTTCAACAACTTAAAAAAAAGGAGTTTATACAAACATGCAAGAACTAAACTTCAAATAGACAAAAAATTCACCAAATTGGAAAAAGGATGAAGAGAAGTTTGGTTTTGGTTTAGATTACCTGAAATAATTGATTCTAATTTGATAAATTTAAGCAAATAATTGGATTGGTAATAAGAATTTGATTTTTACTTTGAAAGAGGAAAGTGGGTTTTTTTATTTTTCTTCTTTTAGTTATTAGGAAGAAGATGTTTACTGTACGTTCAAGAAATGAGAAAGGGGATGTTTTACTTCCTTTTCTGGTTAAGGAGTCAAATGGGCTAAGACCCAACAATAGCCCTAAAATCACATTAACACGCTAAATCACTATTATACACTAACATATATAAAAGTTATAACATATATACACATAATTCAACTCTATAAAAATCACACAACATATTTTTATGTTCTAAAAATTATTTTACATCAAAATAAAAGATAATTTTTCTTAAAATTTATTTCCATTATTAAAACTCTTATTTTAGTTTAAATACACAATTGACACAAATATTTGCGCAAAACACTATTTTTAACTCCAAAAATTGTACAAAAATTATTTCTTGCATAATAAAATGCAATAAATCATTCTAACATCATTTTTATAACCAAAACTTATTTTTATCATTTTTTTATTTATAATAAACACATATTAAAACAAATACTTCTTTTTATGAATCAATAAAAGAAGCAATTGGCAATAATTACTAGTATTATTGCATTTTCTCAAACAAAAATCATATTTCACTAATATTTCTCAAACAACCAAAATAAAGTTTAAAATTTTATTTTCACATTCTATTTCTAAAATCCATTGTTTATTTAAAGTAAACAATTTAAATCACTGATTCATTTTTTCTTTTTGTAAATATTAAATTATAACCACCATTGTTGGTTTGCTGTATGATGCTAGTGGTCTTGATATTTCCGTGTTATCACGCTGTTATTGCCACTATTGATATGATTGATCACTTTTACATTTAAATTTGATATAGACATTGGATATTCTATTTGATATGTGAATTTTGATGCAAAGTTGACTGCTTTGGTAGAATTATAATTTGTGATTCTATCGCTATTCGGTGAAAATTAAGTTTTATTTATTGAATTTTAAAAGGCTTTAAAAATATAACCTTAATTTTTTTTATATATTATAAGAATTTAGTTTTGTGAATCAAATTTAATTTTAGTTTCTGAAATTAACTTGAATTTAATTTATAAAATTTAAATTCAAATTTTTATAATAATATATATTTTCCTAAAAGAGCAATAAAATGTTTTGTGAATTTTTCTATAACTTTAATAAATGAAAATGAAATGTTATAAGGAGGCCAATATCTAAAATCCAACCATTAAATGATTTTGATACTTGATACTTTTGAATTGGATTATTTTCTAATTCGAGCTTTGGAAAAGTTGGAATTAAAATTGGTTAATAGAATTTGTGTAAAGAATTCAATTTGAAAATTTGAAGTTATAGTCGATATATGTTTTGAATTATGGAAATTGGATTATTTTTAAGTTTTGAATCGTAAAATTTGAACATTGAAGTTAAATTGATTTAAGTGATTTAAATCGATGTATTGAGATTAGACTCAAATTTATATGAACTGAAATGGTTTTGAAATGAGATCTGAATTAAAATTCGAGCCACTAAATTAAATAGTTTGAATCGAAAGTGAAACTGATCTAAATTGAAATCAAAATTGAAATTGATTTAAATTGAAATCGATCTAAATTGAAATCGAAATCGAATGAAATTGAATTTGAAAGGAATTGAATTGAAACATTGGAAACTCAAATCCATTTGTTTGGAATTTGGATCTGAGGCCAGATTTGTTGGAAATGGAAAGAATGGTTCGTTTTGAAACTATATTTCTCTTGAAATTAAAAATGAATTTGAAAGAAATTGAATTGAAACATTGGAAATTCAAATCCATTTGTTTGGAATGTGGATCTCAGACCAGATTTATTGGAAATGGAAAGAATGGTTCATTTTGAAACTATATTTCTCTTGATTTTGATTTGACTTGCATGAGGATTTTTAGTTCTGACTCGAGTTTTTTTTTTCATTATGCTCGGATCAGATCGAGTTTTTCAGTTATCAAAGACGGTCATTCCAGAGGACGAAGATGAAGATTTGATATTTCATATCTACTAGCATTTATTTCGATGCACTATGTCATTATGTCTACTAAAACTGTATAACTCTGATAATATTGTATAACCGTGATTCATGTTGTAAATTGAATTGACTATATATTGTTAAATAGCTTCATGAGCTGTTTATGCGATTATTGTATTTTATCTTTCCGTTGTGAGATTCTGTTGTTATTTTCTTCTTTTCTTCTATTTCTTTAAAATAAAACCATTGAGAATCTATCTTTTAAATGGTTCGAGTTGGACATGTGTGGTTTGTTGTAGACTTGAACTGTTCAAAAAGGTGGGTCGTCACAGTTGGTATTAGAGCTTTGGTTTAGCTTATACCTAGACTGTAGAATAAGCTCATTGAGTAATATACATATAGTAGAGAACGTATTTGTTAGTGATATAAAAATATTTTGAAATTAACAAATGAAATTATTTTAACTTGGAAATATACAGACTATAAAAGAATGAATTCTATAAAATAATAAAATCATTCATGACTGTTGATGATGATCTGATGTTATCTCTTTGTTGATTGATTATTTAATTAATATGGATGTGCATATTATCACTTATTGATTGATGAGTCATGCTCTTCCAGTTTATGAGCATCGATTATTGGCTGTTGATTTGAGCATTTAACTATGGTCGAAATTTTTTGGTGTTTGAAATATATTTAACCAGTTTGAGAAAATGCATGAAGTGAATATATATATATATATGTATGTATGTATATATATACATTTGAATTTCCCCTTATATTTTTAAAGAGTAATGGATACCATTTGCAAGTGATATATGAAATACGGTTTATCTAGATATGGTTAATAAATAAACAAAACGTTATTCAAATTGAAAGTTTGAAGGTTTGAATGCCGGGAGTTTTTGAAATTGGGTTTTAAGATTCCAGAAATATATAATAGCATAATTTGAAATTATTTTTTGAATAAAATTGTTATAAATGATTTCAAAGTGATTTTAAAGGGGGTTTTCAAAAGATTTAAAAGAAATGAAAGTCTGAAACTCACTTCTTTCGCTGGAAAATAATTTCAGTGATGAATGCAGCATCATCGACTTTCATTTTCGAGTTTCAAAGTTTGGGAGGCCATTGTGGTAGCTTGGCTACATGATTGATTTGATGAAATTGTTTTGATTCATATCCCTGAAGTATGATTTGATATCCGAAAGAAATATGTATATATTTATTTCAAACAATTTAAAATAAAACCCGGTGTTTAGTTCTCAAATTTTGGATTGAATTATATTATGAACACATGCATCATATGCATCAGGATTGATTGGTTGATTGATTATGCACCTTATTGAGATGATTGATTGCCGATTTTTAATTTGGAATTGGAATTTGATTTTTCTGACTACCCTGAATAGTCGAACACTTCCAAATTGAGAATAAATTTTCAAAGCTAAGTATTTTGGAAAGTTTATAAAGTTTAGTTTTGAAATTTTAAAATAAAAACTAATGGAATTGAAAAGGTTTTAAAAAGCTAAATATTTTGATAAGTAAATTGTATAAGCTTATTTTGAATTATATAAATATGAAATTTAGTTTTTTAGATGTTTTTAAATGAAAAGAATTTTAAGAAACATTTTAAACATAGTAAATATTTATAAAAACTTATTTTTGGCAAATTAGTTTTTGTACGCAGTTCTGACTTTGTATAAATATGGAAAATAGTTTTAAAAGGTTTATAATGGAATTTGTTTTAAAAACATTTTGAACCTAGTAAATGTTTTATGAAGAAAAAACATTTTGAAAAATATTTGATTTGAAAAGAAATTCGATTTTTATCTGAATTTGATATAAATATAAAAACTAAAGTTGTGAAAAACCATTGATCTGAAATTTTGAAAATTTTGAATTTTGAATGATATTCAAATTGAAAGGAAAAAATGATTGTTGAAATCATATATGGATGTGAAACTGAACTGATATATGAAAATGGATTGATTTTGAAGACCTTTGACTCTATATAAATATTTGATTTGAATGTTTTTGCTTCTTATATGAAAACGGTTTGTGTAACTATAAAGTTATTTCGAAAAATATTGATTTGAATGGGATTTGATCTAAAAACGATAATCTTATATATAACGGAATTTATATAAGAATGATATGATATATTCAAGACTATTGATTTTGGAAAGTACTCGACTTGGAAATGAAATCTTATATACAGTGGAATTTGTATAAATGTGATATTTGAAGTTATGACTTGGAATGGGTACTATATATATAGTATGATATATATCGAAGTAAAAGATATGGGAAGTACCCTCCGTGACTTTCGATAATCCACTTTGTGGATTCATTCTATTGATCAATTTCGGTCGTCCGGACATAAACTCATGAGTTCCTTTGAATTCTATAACGTAACCTATGGTCTTACGAATCGATTAGCGTAGCGTAATTCGAGGGGCGTGATGTCTACAGTCAACTTATGATTTCGTGGGGATAGTGATGTAACCATTGTGTAGCTGTGATCTATGGTCGATGTACATGGCGTAATTCGAGGTGGCAAAGATTTCCTATAGTTTACTATGATTTTGCTGTGATAGCGACGTAACCATTGGGTGTAACTACTAAATAAACTGCGATCCACATGGCATAATTCGAGGGGCAGTGATTGCCTATAGTCTACTATGTTTTCTCTAGGATATAGACATAACCATTGGGCTTAACCGCTAAGTAGACTACGATCCATTGGCGATTTGATTTCGGTTTGCATGGCATAATTCGCTAGGTAGAGATTACCCAAAGTTATAGATGTTTCCTCTGGGATAGGGGCATAACCATTGTGTAGTTACGATCCATGATTTGTTTTCGATTGGTACTTTCGATAACTGTTTTTAAAAGTTTTCTAAGTATTTCACTAGGTGATGAAATGGGTCAACTAAGTACTGAGAGATTTCTAGTCTTGTGTTTGATCAACATATTGCTAGATTCTGTAAGAACAAGGATAAACTTGTTGAAACATCGAGTTATCAATGGTATTTTCAATATAAAATTATTTCGATAAATAGTATTTTGTGATAAAAGCGTTTTAATAAAGAAAATATTCAAACATTTAAGGATTGATTATAAAAACCACTTGAATTATCTATTGGTGTAATCAAGAAACCAATGGAATAAATATATAAGATGTACATAGACCATTCTATTTGCATTTACAGTTGATTCAGATTTGAATACACGATTTTAAGGTAATTCACATCTGTCTGATTTAGGATTTTTCACTTGATTCTTGATGACGAACATTGATATGGATTTTTGATAAGAATCTAAAGTTCTCTATCATAGTTTATTACTATGTAAGGAGGATGGAATTTTCTAATCAAGAAGTTGGATTAGAGTCCGCACTAGAGTAATCGGGTTATCAATACCAGTTTGGAAAATAAAATTGCGTATTCGAGTAAGAGGTCAAAATTTGTTATAAAAACAAATGCCATATGTATATCATATGGATTTTAATAAAATGATTGCATGATATGATTGTTTCTTTCTTAGGATTGCTATGTTGTTTGGTTGCATGTAGTTTAACATCATCCTTATCAGTTGCATTACATTCATGTGTTGCATAAAGTTGTTTTAATAATTTCCAGTTGTATTTAGCTTTTACATTATTATAATTTCATATAGAATTGCATTGTCCTTGTAGTTGCGTCATATTACCATGTCATATCTGATTGCTTTGTTTTAATGATGCTATGTTGTTTTGGTTGCATGTAGTTTTACGTTTCATTATAAATCTGAATTGGTTGCTTGTGTGTTAAACATAGTGAAATAAATTGAAATTAAATAAAATTGTATGTGAATGAAATAGATAAGAATTAATTGGATGGATATTATTTGTTGGTAGATTTCTTTTGTATCAAATCATTGTTATAATCGTTTTGGTTTCATATGATTGTTATGTTGTGTATTAATGCTTATGTTTATGATTTAGACTTATAATATATGTTATATACTCTATACTATATTAAACTCATACATGGTTCTATATCTTATTATAAGCTACTAATATTCTAAGCTGAGTTGAGATAGGTGCATACGAAGACCGTTTGGACGTATACGTAGTTTTATTTTCTTTGCTTGCTTAATATAAGCGAACTCGCTTGTATTAATAATAATAAGGTACATATCTTGGATTACATATCGTATTTTTATGCTTTTCCCTACGGGATGCCACACCACTAAGATGAGATGTATATTTGGTTATATATATTGTATTGTAAATTTTTTCGATCGAGACGAGCAAAGGAGATGCTGCCGAAATTTTCCGTATATCCGGGTGTTAATTTCTTTTTGAGATTTTAAAAAATTTATCTTGTTTTTATAAATAAGTTGTAATTTTAGTAAAGATGATATCCGAGTGGCATAGCGAAAGCATAGTAAAGGTTTTCTAAATAAGATTTTAAAGTTTTATAACTTGGTTATTTTGAGAAAAATATATCGAATGTTAAATTCCTTACTCAACCCCTTTTCGAGGATGAAAAGTTTTGAGTGGGGGAGAATGCAACGACCCATATTTTTAACTATTTTAAGTTATTAAATTAAATATAATTATTGAACAAAAATGGTTAGAAACAAAAATTTAATGATTATTAATGTAATTTATTGAATATGAACATGAATAATTTTAAAATAACAAGTTTTGAATATTTCGGCAATAACATGTATAGAATGAAATTCAATATAATTGAATGTGTTTATAATCAATAGATGTGATTGAATAATAAATGTTGAATTTGTGCAAAATGGAAATAGTTGTGTTTATTTTTTTGAATTCGTTTTAAAAGTTAAATTTTATAAGTTAAATAACTTATATTTCAATTACTGTGATTTATTGATTAATTAAATTGATTAAAATCTAATATTGCAATTATTTAAATAATTGAATTCTGAATTTAATGTGAATAAAAATGATATCGAAAGTTGATTTAAATTTTATTTAAACAAGAATGAAATTTTTTAACTTAATGAATTTGAAGTGAACAAATTTATTTCGGAAATTTTATATTATAATTAACACGTAAAATAGCCATTCGGGAAACTGGCTCGAATTTCGATGAAACTAGTTTCATCGGATCCGTAATAGTGAATTATTATAGGATTTCAAGTTTTATAACGATCAGATTTGTCATTTGGCCGTACGATCTTAAAACGCATAGAGATTAATTAAAGGAATTTAATTAAAATAAATTGATTTTGAAATGAAATCTTCTGAATATGATGGAATTGGCTCCCAAAAATAGTTTCATTGTGTTCGGAATGGGGATATAACATATGAAACGCCAAGTGGCGCGCTTCGTTTGGAGTTTGGAATTTTCATGGATAGATCGGGTCGGAAGTTTATATTTAAGGCCGTGAGATATTTTCATTCGTCAAACCCTAGCTTAAAATATCAGCCACTCTCGTTCAAAATGATTAATGGCCGAAAATCCTCCTTCTTTCTTCTTTTATTTCTCTCAATCCATTCATCGAATGTCCGTGATTGGAAGGGCTTGGTGGTAAAGGAGGCAAAGGCGGTCGGCGAGGGGGGGTCTGATCGATGTCCGGTCGTCTTGGGTGGCGCGCGCGGTGAAGGTTCGTAATGTGAGAAGGGTTCGCGTGCGTTCTTGTACGAGAGAAGATGAGGTAACAATTTAATTAAGTTATTATTTATTATCTTTTTAATTAAGTTTATTTATTTGTATGCTAATTTATCAATAACTTTTTCGTACGAGGTCCGATTCGAAACAAACAAGTCGCGTTGGATTCGTAATTATTTGAAGCTAATTTTTTTCAGTTTCAAAGAAAGGCGAGTGTTTTAAACGCTGATGAAATATTATATATTCTTATGATTATCTAAATCGAATCATGAAGTGATTTATATTTATTGATGGTTATTTGGTAAATTAACTGATATTTAGAATCAATATATGAATTGAACCGTTAGGAATTGAATTGAAAGTTAAATTGAAATTCAATTGCTAGTTAAACACCATTACTGATAACTAGTTAATTATTGTGATTTATTGACTAAAATTGAATTGGTTGAGTTTGAATTGATTAACAGTTAAAATCGACATTTAAATCTGATTGATAGATTTGATAATAAATTTGATAGAGTAAATTGGCAGTTAAAATTGAAAGAAATTTGACTGTTAAATGGATAGTTCGATTTGATGGTAAATGTGACATTTAAATTTGATAGGAAAATTTTGACATTTATTACACTTATTAAATCGATGTCAAAATTTGATATTTAAATCAATATTGGACTGCATATCACCTTTAGTTAAACACCATGACATTGATAATTATTGATTGTTGTGTGATATGGTTGAATTGGTTAATTTGGATGCTAAATCATATTGTGATGGATGATATTGTTGATTTGCTGTATGATGCTAATGGTCTTGATATTTCTGTGTTATCACGTTGTTATTACCACTATTGATATAATTGATCACCTTAACATTTAAATTTGATATGGACGTTGGATATTCTATCTGATATGTGAATTTTGATGCATAGTTGACAGCTTTGGTAGAATTGTGATTTATGATTCTATCGTCGTTCGACAAAAATTGAGTTTTATTTTTTGAATTTTAAAAGGCTTTAAAAATCTAACCTTTAGAAATATATATATTATAAGGAATTTAGTTTTGTGAATCAAATGAAATTTTAGTTTCTGAAATTAACTTGAATTTCATTTATAAAATTTAAATTCTAATTTTTGTAATAATATATATTTTCCTAAAAGAGCAATAAAAGGGTTTGCGAATTTTTCTATAACTTTAATAAATGAAAATGAAATGTTATAAGGAGGCCAATATCTGAAATCCAACCATTAAATGATTTGATACTTAATACTTTTAAATTGGATTATTTTCTAATTCGAGCTTTGGAAATGTTGGAATTAAAATTGGTTAATAGAATTTGTGTAAAGAATTCAGTTTGAAAATTTGAAGTTATAGTCGATATATGTTTTAAATTATGGAAATTGGATGATTTTTAAGATTTGAATCTTAAAATCCGAACATTGAAGTTAAATTGATTTAAATCAGTGTATTGAGATTAGACTTGAATTTATATAAACTGAAATGGTTTTGAAATGAGATTTTAATTGAAACTCGAGCCACTAAATTAAATCGTTTGAATCAAAATTGAGATTGACCTAATTTGATATCAAAATTGAAATTTATTTAAATTGAAATCGAAATTGAAATCGAATGAAATTGAATTTGAAAGGAATTGAATCGAAACATTGGAAATTCAAATCCATTTGTTTGGTATTTGGATCAGAGTCCAAATTTTTTGGAAATGAAAAGAATGGTTCATTTTGAAACTATATTTCTCTTGATTTGATTTGACTTACATGAGGATTTTAAGTCCTGACTCGAGTGTTTTGTTTTTCATTACGCTCGGGTCAGACTGAGTTTTTCAGTTATCGAAGACAGTCCTTCCGGAAGACGAAGACAAAGATTTGGCATTTCGTACTACTAGCATTTATTCCACTGCATTATTTCATTCTGTCTATTAAAATTATATAACTTTGATAATATTGTATAACCATTATTTATGTTGTAAATTGGATTGATTATATTTTGTTAAACAGCTTCATGAACTGTTTATGTGATTATTGTATTTTATCGTTCCATTGCGAGCAACTGTTGTTATTTTCTTCTTTTCTTCTATTTCTTTAAAATAAACCCATTGATAATCTATCTTTTAAATGGTTTGAGTTGGATATGTTTGCTTTATTATCGACTTGAACTGTTCAAAAAGGTGGGTCGTCACAATATTACATTATTGTAACCATGATACATTATTAAATATTCAATGATAGAAAGCACCTGTAACGACCTAGATTTTTTGAAGTTTGATTTGGAATATTTAAATGGTTTTAAATATAGAATTTGAATTATAAATTGATTTTGAATATGAAAATTTGGGTTATTTATAAAATAAATTCAGAATTTAAATGCTCGCAATTTATTAGATAATTTAATTTTTGAATTTAATAATTGAATACTGGTTAAATTATTGTAGCTTGAGTTTTAAGCTAGATAAAAATAATTTAAAGGCTTGTAAAATTTATATTAATAATAATGAAGATAATAAAAGTTTTAAAATGGAATTTAAAAGTGATATGTTCAATTTTAAAAATAGCTTGTTTAAATTAACATTTAAAAAATAGCCTTCCGAGGCACGGTCTCGGAATTCAAAATAACCAGTTCCATTGGATCCTAATATTGAATTATTATCGATTTTTAAATTTCATAGTGTTTGGAGCTATCGTTTGATCGTACGGGATATAAACGCGCTCAAATTAATATCGAAATTTAATATAATAATTGGGTCTAAAAGGCTATCTTCTCCATACCATTGAATTAGAACTCGAAATTTTTTTCATTGCATTCGAAAAGGGGTATAACATTATAAACGCCTAGCGGCATACCTCAACAGGGGTTCAAGGTTTTAAGTTACAGAAATGGGGATATTTTGCAAGTTTAAATTAATATATATATGTATGTATGTATGTATGTATGTATGTATGTATGTATGCCAGTCAAACATGACTTTTCTTCTGCAACCTAAGATGGTGACTTTGTGTATTCAAACACGCAGATATATTTAGCATGCAACCTCTTCTTTTAAAAAGGCGACTTCGTTCAAATCAAAAACTATTTCGAACTTTGAATAAAAAAATTGAATGAAATGGACGCTATATCGGCAAGCTGTGGCAAAATCGGTGAGGCTCGAGCACGTTTTGCTGGAGGCAATCGAATATTGGGGAGGGTTCGACAGTATTATGGTGGGCTAGGGCTTGGTTTTATGGCTGATTTAGGGAAGGATGGGTGATTCAGAGCTTGGATTCGAGCTTCAGAAATTGAGGAGCACCATCCGCGATGAGTTAGAGGAGTCTGGTTGAGGTGGGGACGTGCGACACTTTTACTGTCGTTTCTGGAGACTAGGTTGCGCTCCGCTAGTGGTGGTCGAGCGTGAAGCTAACAGGTCCAAGAGGTAGAGCTTGCATAGAGGTGATGATCTGAAGTGTCGGCATGGTTGTTGGTCGATTGGAGAGGGAGAATGGAGGAGTCGAGGTTTAGCAATGGTGAAGTCTAGAGCAAGAATTTGAATTGAGGAAGAAAGGCTTAACAATTTAATTAAGGAATTGATTTATTAATTATATTTAAAATCGCTAACTTGTAAAATTTATAACTTCTCATACGAGGTCCAAAGATCATGAAATTAGTCGTGTGGGATTCGAAACTGCAAAATCTATGCAATAAAATTTAAATTAAAACGATCAGCAAATTTGAAAGTCAAGATGAGTAAAATCTCACTCATTTGGATTGCTAGAATAATTTAAAAAGGATGAATTTAAATTATTAATTGTTGGTTGATTTTATAAATTATTATTTGTTGGATGTCAAGTATACATACTAGCATATATATTAGTATTTGGAGTAATATTTCCGCCTTTTTTGGACCGTTTCTGATTGCAAATTTTTAAGTTTTTGTATAGCCCACACCCGTTTACTAAATTTGCAGTCGAAAAATAAGTGGTTATGAGTTTCTGTTTCTTTCCCGCATAAGTTACAGATATCTTCATTAAGAATACCCCAGCTTTTTAATCTATCTTTAGTACTCAGCCTGCCCTTGATTGCACACTACATATAAAGCAATCAAGGGCAGGCTGAGTACTAAAGATAGATTAAAAAGCTGGGGTATTCTTAATGAAGATATCTGTAACTTATGCGGGAAAGAAACAGAAACTCATAACCACTTATTTTTCGACTGCAAATTTAGTAAACGGGTGTGGGCTATACAAAAACTTAAAAATTTGCAATCAGAAACGGTCCAAAACTTAGAAATTGAGATTATTCACCTGAGTAATCGGGCAGATTTCAAGAACTTGATGAAGGAGGTTGTGAAAATTTCTTTGACGACAACTGTCTGGCATCTCTGGAGAGAAAGGAACATAAGGGCTTTCAAAAGTGGAAAAGAAAAAGATGAATTAGAATTAGCAGAGTATATTGCCAGAGACGTGAAAATCAACATCGGAAGGATTAAGAAACTCACCAGCTTAGAGGCAAAAGAAAAACTGCAACTGGAGAACTGGAAGTGGATGGCTGTGAAGCTAGAAAATCAAGCAAACATCTGGTAGTCGCCATTATTATCGAAATGAAAGAACCCTAATTAATTTAGGAAAGTGTTAGTTTGAGATGAGACTGTACTGGATTTGTCGGATGATATCTCGGAATGTTTATTGTAATTGTACATTCAGGCTATTGGGCCGCAAAGCCCGTTTAATATCAATTAACCCATTTTCAAAAAAAAAAAAATTCCGCACATTATAGCGAATGAGAGCTTATACACCATGCATAATAGCGAATGACCATTTATACCACGATATCCCCCTCGAAGTGGGATTCGTGTTATTTATGTTGTATAAACATCTGTTGATGTAGGGAAACAGGTTGGAGGGATCCAACTGGATTTCTCAAAATGTTAAATTTAATTTCATATATTGTGATATATGGATTGTGTAGAATAATCTATTATGGATTAATGTGGCATTTGGAATCACTGGTGCTATTTAGCACTAGCCTGGATTTTTATAACTTAAATACTATAAATATTTTTTTAAAAAGAATTAAAGGTTAAAGGGAATTTTTGATATAGAAATATTTATATTGGAATTGGTGTTATTTTAAAAAAATTGAGTTAAAAAATATATTGATTTTTGGTAACACTTAACTATTGAGAATTCTTAAATAGAGATTTGAAAAATGAATTATATAAGAGAACTTATAAATGATATTCTGGAAATATAAAAAAATTTAAAATCGGTATTAAAAATAGTTTTGAAGTATAAAAGGAATTTGTAAGGAATGAATTTATATAATGGAATTAAATAAATAAGATTTGCTTTATGGACACGTAAAACAAAGGGGTTATGGGATTTATAAACAATGTTTATAAATAAAGGAATTCGATATCAGATGAAAATTGGGACAATCGGTAAAACAGGTGTGAAAAAAAGTAGATTCTATTTTTGAAACGAGAATGGTTAGGGAATCGAAGATAAATCGATATGTTGTGAAATCGAGAGGAAGTTATAAATTAAATTGGTCATTGAGATTTTAAAATTATATTTTAAAATTTAAGAGTGAGTTTGTTTTAAAAGAATTTTTTTATTATTTTAGAACTATGGAATTTTAAACCAGTTGAGATTGAAATACTTCGGTAAGTAGATTTTCAAATGATAAATATTTACTTAATAGATTCTAACTTTTAAATTCAGCTTTGAAAATTTATCTGTTCACCTAAAAATGAGTTATAGATGTCATAAAAGTGTTTTAAATATTTTAAATAATAACTTAAGTATATTTTTAAATAAACTACTATTATTTAAAGAAAATACTCGTTATATATATATCGTTTTGAAATGATTGCAAATTTATTTATAAATTCTCTCAAGATGTGCAGACGTGTTTATTAAAGGATGAGTTTTTTATAAGAGAAATCTTGTAAATGGAATGTTAGAGACTTAAGAGAATTTTGGATGTCTAGATGCGATAACTTTAAGAAGATTCCGAATTCAATTAAAGGAGTTATAAATGGTTAGTTAGGGTTATAAATAAGTATAATCAGTTTGGAAATCATAGGAAGGATTTACTAAAATTTCGAAGACTTATGAGATAAGTTATGAAATATTTCCAAGTTTAATATTAAAATGATCTTGGGAACTATACGCATAAATATTCTCCTAAGTATTGAAAGGAAGGTTTTGGAAATATTTTTAATGGAAAATGATTTGGAATAGAAATATTTTTTCTAAGTGTTATAAAAATGAAAGTGGAAATATTTCTAAGTATTGAAAGGGGTGAAATATCCTGCTATGGATACAAGTGTTGAAATTGTTTTTTAGATATAGAAATATTGAAAGAGATTGAATATATATCTTGGTGAAGTTGTTTTGAAATAAATATTTTGGAGATTTATAAAATTGGGCCTAGTGACTGCTTATGGATGTTTTACTGTGGTTAAATAACCGACTATCATTATTGGCCAATTTCGTTAATCGTTTCGAAGAGATCGGGATCGGATTAACTATCCGAAAACTACTTCGATCCGGTTTGAACATTACGAATGAATATCGTGAAGATGAAGAAGACGGTGATTCGGTTTTTCCAGACCCAGGACAACTTGTATGGACGAAAACTATTAGAATATCGTCGTTGGAGGACGGTGAGCATTCTATGTAGAATTATTCCTTAAAAGGTAACGCTTAGCGTCGAACCTCATCAATTGGGAATGACTAAAATAGGGGAGATGCAGCAAGGCTAAGTGGTTCACATCTAATTAGGGTATGTTATCACTTTTTTAGATGTCCTTGGAAAACCTATTTATTATGAATATGGTTGTGCATGAAAGAAGGAGCACTCGATAGTAAGGGTGGAAACACCCAAGGTGATAATATATTCTGTCTATCCGGTTAGGAGTAGCTGGTCTTGTGTAGTAGGGGATCTCGGCGTGGTCCTCGGTAAATTGTTCTAGAGGTGTGTTGTGATGGGAGGTAGCCCAGTGGCCCAGTTGTTCATTGTAATCCATTCTTTAATACGAGCTTACGGTTTTGTTTTTAGAGCCTAATACGCTGGAATTTATTTAGTATAACAATTTCAGCTATTTGAATAAGTATTTGTATTTAGACGCTATTATAATATCATTGGATTTTCTATAAAATGTTTTGGTTATCGTAAAGGAAAATCCCATCATGTTTATAGGTGATGCGGTCTTACGAAATACCTATATTTTTCAAAGGATTTTGATAACTCTAATAATCCAAAATTGAGTGTGTTTTTCTCATGTTGGTTTTCCAGACTGACTTGGGTGTTATTTTATTATAATGCTTGGGTCAGACCGAGTATTATAGATTCAGGACGAAAGGCTATGGAGCTTAGGAAGCGAGCTGGAGGAGTATAGACGTATCTCCGTACTTGATTTATATTTTCAATGTACGAGGACAAGTTAGTAAACTATCCAGATTGATTGTTGTATATTATACTTTGATAATGGTATGTATATTAACAGCACAATTCTTGTATTAAAAATCTGTTGTCATATATTATATTTTGTTTTGCTAGGATTGTGAGATTCTGTTGTTGTTGTTGTTCTATTTTTCTTCTTCTATCTTTTCTTCTTTACCCTAGTTATTCGCTCTTCGTACAATTTGAGTTGAATTGGAGAGAAATTTTTGTCAACTCAAAGGAACTGCGGGTCGCTACTTTTGGTATCAGAGCTGAAGGTTAAGTGGGAATCTTGGCTCTGGTGGGGATTACTCATTAGGCATAGAGTAAGTAGTGCTCTAGAATGAGTTGAGTATAATAATAGACATGAGCGCGTATTTGTTAGTGAATATAAAATGGTTTTATATTGTGTTGACTTATCTATCGAGCAGCATATAAATTCCTGTCGAATAGTGGGATACCACTAAATCGATAGGAGTTTCTAAACACTTAAATAGAGTAATTCAACACAGTATGGTTTTGAAGTGGGTAAATGAAATAATTTTACCCAAATTATATTTTGATATAAATGGAATAATTTCTGAAAATTATTATAGTGGTGTGTTTGGTTGTTATTATATAATCAAAATAAGATTATAAATTTGGAGATGTTATATATAACCAAATGAAATTTTTTTACAAGTGTAAAGTATACAAATGGATTATAAAATGGGTTCAAACCAGAATTTGGAAGAAAAAAATTAAATCCTGGAGATTTTTAGAAGTGTTTTCCTAATTGTTTTAGAATAAATAGTAGTAATATTATTTTGGAAAATTTTAAAGAGAAAATAATTTTAAATAGATTTGTGAGTGTTATAGCACTAAACTAACTATAGTCGCTGGAAAATAATTCTGATGATGACGGCCGCATCATCGGTATTCATTTTCGAGTTTCAAAGTGATGGATTGCTACCGTAGTAAATTGATATGGAGATTTTTCGGTAAAACCAAGTGTTGTTTTGAAAATTCCGAGGGAATTTCTTTGGACAAAATCAGGTTGATTTTGAAATTCGAAGGAAGTGGTTTGTTAAATCAAAAAGAGTATATATGTATATATTTGATTCAAAGTGATTTGAAATAAATACCGGGTGTTTAAAATTCTGGAATCCTATGGAAGATGATATTTTTAAAGAGGGAAGCGTTAAAAGTTGAAGTTGGAATAAAATTTAAAGTGAGAAGATTAAGATGGAATTCAACTTAAGTTAGGTTGGATAAATTAAATTCTGGAAATTTAATTGACTAGATTTGAATTGAATTAATAGTGTATTAATAAAATGGTGAATTAACTAAGCAAAGTTAAATGGAATAAATAAATGAAGTGATGGCGATAATAGAATAAATTAGTGAATTAATTAAAAAGGATTGTATGAAATAAATTTAACCTATGAAAGTTAAATAAATTGAATTGGTAAAGTAAAATTTATAAGAATTTGAATTTAACTCGAGCTAAGTTAAATGAAATTGGAATGGACTGAAAAGAATATCAAATAAGAGTTAATATCTAATATGGATTGAGTCAACAATAGAATTTGACTTAAAAGCAAAACGAATTAAATGGGGACTGTTATGAAATAAATGGTGGAATGAAATTGAATAAAGCAAAAATAAATTGGTTTGGAGCGAAATTTAATTCAAACATGAATAACTCGAATTTGGTTTTGAAATGTGGGTTAAAAAGGAGTTGAAATTTAAATAAAAGTGAATTAGATTCGAATCATATGGAATTAAATTAAATACGTATTTGTGAATTATAAAGTGATATATAAGTTTAAGTTATAAAATTTTAGTTTGGATTGGAGATACTATCGAATTGAAGTAAATATAATTGTTGAATTGTGAAATATTATAAAACCATATGGTATAAATTTTGAATGAGATAAAAATTTAATAAAAATTGAATTTGTGAATAGATAAATTGGAATAACTTATAAGAATTTAAATGAATGGGATAAAAATTTACTTAGGCTATAAATAAATGTATAATCTCGAGTTAAAAATAAAATGTGGATATATTTGAGTATAGAATTGACGGAAATGTGAAAAATATAAGTTGTGTGACTTATAAATCGAAAAGTAAAATAGAAAACCCAAAATAAAAATTGTTTGATATTTTGTAAGGGAAATAAATCCGACTTGAATTATAAAATGAATTTGGGACTCAAGAAAATTAAATGAAGTCATTTTTGAAATAAAAATCAGAAATTGAATGTGGAACTTGAGTATAAATTAAAATTCGACAAAGTGTAAGCGAATTAAATATAATTGTAAATATTGTCGAATAAGATGGAGTTGGATTGAAAGGGTGATAGCTCGAGTTCTAAATAAAATCAATTTGAGTATAAATAAATCAAGTATGGACTTTATGTCAATTAAATGAATTCAAGAATAAACTTGAGTATGGAATTAAAAATTTAAGTGGATTAAGTGAATGAACTAATTGAATTAATTAGTAAGTGGAATGGAATTGATTGAATAAGAATTAATCCAAAATGGAAATGGAATTTTGTTGCAAAAGTAAGGAACTTAGGCTATATAATTGAAAAATTGAAAAACTGAAAACAAACGAATTAACTTAAGTTAATAATTTGAATAGAAGCGTGGCTTTAATAAATTTTTGAAATGGTTATTTAATATAACAATATGGAATGTTTCCGAGCTAAATTAAATGGATTTGAGTATAGTAAAAGTGAATTGAATGGAAATGTAAATAAATTGATTGAGAATAAATTAAATATGAAATAGAATTGAATATAAATTGAGTTGGAATCGGTTTAAAATATTTATAAACTAAAATGGATATTTTATTAAGAGAATATCGCCGAATTTGCATAGAAAAATTGGTCGTTTGATGTAAAAGAAAATAAATTAAATTCTGCGAATGAATGGAAAGTGAACAAATAATTTTTAATCAATTTGGAATGAATATTAATTTATTCAGTAAAAATGTGAAGTGAATGTAAGCAAATTGAGTTGTAAATCATTTTAGATTGAATGAGATAGTATATGGATTGATTGAAAGCAACTAAATTAGTATCTGAACCTTATAAATTGCTTATGATATATGTTTAGCATGCTAGTTTAAGAAACTTATCTGTTTACACTAGTCAAATAAATGAAATGGCTTCGAGTTTCATATATTTGGTACATACATGTTTAAATTAAGTAAATATAGGTACCTGGAGCTATGTTGCTTGACTTTAATTGCGCGAATAGCAAAATAAATAAGCTGCTTGCTTAAAAATTCTAAAATAAGGTATGTTTCGGATTAAATACTGTGAAAATATAGAATATTGTTATATATTTTGTTTTCGACCGTGTGGGTCGATGTACATATATTTATCTCTCTTATCATATTGCAAAAGGTCCTTCGTACAAAGGAGATCCTGCCCAAAAATTTCGAAAATTTAGGGTGTTGGAAAAATTTAGAAAAATTTTGGAATTTTTTTGTTAACTACAATTTGATTTCAAATTGTAATTGGAATAAGATGTTTTTGGTTTAGAATTGAAAACTAGTTGTTTGGGCGAAACTAAAAGATTAGAAAAGTGGATATCAAATTTTAACTAAGTGGGTTTTCATATGTTAATGGGTTTGGATCGTTTTTCATGCCTTAGCAATTTCGGGGATGAAATTCTTTTAAAGGAGAAGGAATGTGACGACCCGGATTTTTTGAACTTTTATTTGGAAGATTTAAATGGTTTTAAATTTTGAATTATAAATTGATTTTGAATATGAAAAGTTGGGTTATTTATAAAATAAATTCAGAATTTAAATATAGCGATTTATTAGATAATTTAATTTTTGAATTTAATAATTGAAAATTGGTTAAATTATTGTATCTTGATTTTTAAGGTTGATAAAAATAATTTAAAGGCTTGTAAAATTTATATCAATAATAATGAAGATAATAAAAGTTTTAAAATGGAAATTAAAAGCGATCTGTTCAATTTTAAAAATAGCTTGTTTAAATTGACATTTAAAAAATAGCCTTCCAAGACATAGTCTCGGAATTCGACAAAACCAGTTCCATTGGATCCGTAATATCGAATTATTATTGGATTTTAAATTTTGTACTGTTTGGAGTTATCATTTGATCGTACGGGATAAAAACGCGTTGAAATTAATATTGAAATTCAATATAATAATTAGGTCCAAAAAACTATCTTCTCCATACGATCGAATTAGGAATCGAAACCTTTTCCATTGCGTTCAAAATAGGGGTATAACATTATAAATGCCTAGCGGCACTCCTCGATAGGGGTTTGAGGTTTTAAGTTACGGAAATGGGGATACTTTGCAAGTTCAAATTAATATATATATATATATATATATATATATATATGTGTGTGTGTGTGTGTGTGTGTGTGTGTGTGTGTGTGTGTGTGCTTGTGTGTATGTGTGTGTATGTATATACCAGACATATTTAGCATGCAACCTCTTCTTTTAAAAAAGCGACTCCGTTCAAATCGAAACTAGTTTCAACTTTAAATAAAAAAATCGAATGAAATGAACGCTATATCGGTGAGCTGTGGCAAAATCGGAAAGGCTTGAGTAAGTTTTCTTGAGGTAATCGAATATTGGGGAGGGCTCGACAGTTTTATGGTGGGCAAGGGCTTCGTTCTATAGCCGATTTATGGAAAGTTGGGTGATTCAGAGCTTGGATTCGAGCTTCAAAAATTGAGGAGCACCATCCACGATGAGTTGGAGGAGTCTGGTTGAGGTGGGGACGCGCGACATTTTTGCCGTCCTTTCTGGAGAGTAGGTCGCGATTTGCCGGTGGTGGTCGAGCGTGAAGCTAATAGCTCCAGGAGGTAGAGCTTGCGTAGAGGTGATGATCGAAAGTGTCGGCATGGTTATTGGTCGATTGGAGAGGGAAAATGGAGGAGTCGAGGTTCCGCAATGGTGAAGTCTGGAGCGGGAATTTGAATTGAGGCAGAAAGGTTTGACAGTTAATTAAGGAATTAATTTATTAATTATATTTAAAATCATTAGTTAATAAAATTTATAACTTTTGATACGAGATCCAAAGATCATGGAATTAGTCGTGTGGGATTCGAAGCTGCGAAATCTACGCAATAAAATTTAAATTGAAACGATAAGCAAATTTGAAATTCAAGGTGAGTAAAATCTCACTCATTTGGATTGCTAGAATAATTTTAAAAGGATGACTTTAAATTATTGATTGTTGGTAGATTTTATAAATTATTATCTGTTGGATGTTAAATATATATAGTAGCATATATATCAGTATTTGGAGTGATATTCCTGCATATTATAGCGGCAGAGACCCTATACGCCTCGCATAATAGCGGATGACCCTTTATACGGCGACATCCCCCTCAGAGTGGGATTGGGATTATTTTATGTTGTATTAACATCTTTAGATGCAGGGAAACAGGTTGAAGGGATCCAACTGGATTCCTTAAAATGTTAAATTTAATTTCGTATATTGTGATATATGGATTATGTAGAATAATCTATTATGGATTAATGTGGTGTTTGGAATCATTTGATGCTATTGTAGCACTGGCCTAGATTTCTATAATTTAAATACCATAATTATATTTTTAAAAAAATAATTAAGGGATAAATTGAATTTTTGATATAGAAATATTTATATTGGAATTGAGATTATTTTAAAGAAATTGAATTGAAATATTGATTTTTGGTAACACTTAACTATTGAGAATTATTAAATAGAGATTTGAAAAATGAATTGTATAAGAGAATTTATAAATGATATTCTGGAAATATTTAAAAAAATGTTAGAATCAATATTGAAAATAGATTGGAAGTATAAAGGGAATTTATAAGGAATGACTTTATATAATGGAATTAAATAAAAAAAATTTGTTTTATGGATAGGTAAATCAAAGGGGTTATGGGATTTATAAATGATGTTTATAAATACAGGAATTCAATATCAGATGAAAATTGGGAGAATAGGTAAAATAGGTGTGAAAAAAATAATAGATTCTATTTTTGAAATGAGAATGGTTAGGGAATCGAAGATAAATCGATATGTTGTTAAATCGAGAGGACGTTATAAATTAAATTGGTTATTGTGATTTTAAAAATATATTTTAAATTTTAAGAAGTGAGTTTGTTTTAAAAGAAACTTTTTATTATTTTAAAATTATGGAATTTTAAACTAGTTGAGATTGAAATACTTCGGTAAGTAGATTTTCAAATTTTAAATATTTATTTAATAAATTCTAACTTTTAAATTCAGCTTTGGAAATTTATCTGTTCACCTAAAAATGAATTATAGATGCTATAATTTTTTTTAAATATTTTAAATAACAACTACGCCTATTTTTAAATAAACTACTATTCTTTAAACAAAATACCCATTATATATATATATATATCATTTTGAAATGATTGCAAATTTATTTATAAATTCTCTCGAGATGCGGAGACGGGTTTATTAAAGGATGAGATTTTTATAAGAGAAATCTTATAAATGGAATGTTAGAGACTTAAGAGAATTTCCGATGTCTAGATGCGATAACTTCGGGAAGATTTTGAATTCATTTAAAGGAGTTATAAATGGTTGGTTGGGGTTATAAATAAGTATAGTCGATTTGGAAATCATAAGGAAGGATTTATTAAAATTCTGGAGACTTATGAGATAAGCTATGAAATATTTCCAAGTTTAATATTAAAATAATTTTGGGAATTATACTCATAAATATTCTCCTAAGTATTGAAAGGAAGTTTTTGGAAATATTTTTAGTGGAAAATGATTTGGAATAGAAATATTTTTTCTAAGTGTTATAAAAATGAAAATGAAAATATTTCTAAGTATTGAAAGAGGTGAAATTTCCTATTATGGATGCAAGTGTTGAAATTGTTTTCAAATATAGAAATATTGAAAGAGATTGAACATATATCTTGGTGAAAATGTTTTGGATAAATATTTTAAAGATTTATAAAATTGGGCCTAGTGATTGCTTATGGAAGTTTGTTGTAGTTAAATAATCGACTATCAATATTGTCCAATTTCGTTAATCATTCCGAAGAAGAGACCGTGATCGGATTAATTATCCGAAAACCGCTTCGATCCGATTTGAACATTACGAATGAATACCGTGAAGATGAAGAAGATGGTGATTCAGTTTGTCCAAAACCATGACAACTTGTATGGACGAATGCTATCAGAACATCGTTATGGGAGGACAATGAGCATTCTAAGTAGAATTATTCCTTGAAAGGTAATGCTTAGCCTCGAACCTCATCAAGCGAGAATGACTAAAACATGGGAGATGCAGCAAGGTTAAGAGGGTCACACCCAATTAGGGCATGTTATCACTTTTCTAGATGTCCTTGGAAAACTTATTTATTATGGATATGGTTATGCATGAAAGAAGGAGCGCTCAATAGTAAGAGTGGGAACACTCGAGGTGATAACATATTCGGTCTATCCAGGTTAGGGATAGACTGGTCTTGTATAGCAGGGGATCCCAGCATGATCCTCGGCACGTTGTTCTAGAGGTGTACTGTGATGGACGGTACCCCAGTAGCACAATCATTCGTTGGAATCCATTCTCCAATATAAGCTTACGGTTTTGTTTGTAGAGTCTAATATGCTGGAATTTAATTAATGTAACAATTTTAGCTATTTGAATAAGTATTTGTATTTAGACACCATTATAATAACATTAGATTTTCTATAAAATGTTTTAGTTATCGAAAGGGAAAAACCCACCGTGTTTATGTGTGATGCGTTCTTGCAAAATACCTTTATTTTTAAAAGGATTTTGATAACTTTAATAATTCAAATTGAGTGTGCACGTTGGTTTTCCAGACTGATTCGGGTATTATTTTATCATAATGGTCGGATCAGATCGAGTATTACAGGTTTAGGATGAAATGATATGGAGCTAAGGAGGTGAGCTGTAGGAGTAAAGACGTATCTTCGTACTTGATTTATATTTTCGCTGTATGAGGACAAGTTATTAAACTGTCTAGATTGATTGTTGTATATTATACTCTAATAATGGTATGTATATTAACAGCACAGTTCTTGTATTAAAAATCTGTTGTCATATATTATATTTTGTTCTACTATGATTGTGAGATTCTGTTGTTGTTGTTCTATTTTTCTTCTTCTATCTTTTCTTCTTTACGCTAGTTATTCGCTCTTCGTACAATTTGAGTTGAATAGGAGAGAAATTTTTATCAACTCAAAGGGTAAGGAACTGCATGTAACGACCCGCAAATCCGTACCCCTTTGAGTCGACAATATTCTCCTTCGGTTCAACTCAAATTGGGTGGAAATACGAACCATTAGAGTTAAAGAAGAAAGAGGTAGACGAAGAAATAGAAAACAACATCAGAATCTCACAATCGTAGCGGAAAAATATATAATAGATAACAACTGATATTTGTACAAAAAGAACTATTATTGTTTTTATACATTTCATCGTCAGGGTACACATAAATCAATAGCATAATATCGGACAGTTATGATAACTTGTCCTCACAAGCTGAATGTACAACATGCAATACACATCGGAATATAAGTCAGATACGTGATATACGTCTCCATCATCCAGCTCCTCTCCTGAGCTACATAGCATCCTATCATGTATCTGTAATACTCGGTCTAACCTGAGAATTATAATAAAATAACACCCGAGTTAGTCTGCAAAACTAGTGTGATGAAACACACTCGATTGAATTATTAAAGTTTTCAAAATCCTTTGAAATCAAAAGTATCTCATAAGACCACGCCATAAATAAACATGTCGGGTTTTACCCAAAACATTTTTATCAAATGGATATTACAATAGTGTCTATAGAAAGTAAAATAGAATCTAGCTGAAATGCTTGCATCTCACGTTCCAGCAATAGTTGGGCACAATCAAAACCGTACGGACGCTTATTGGAGATTGGATTCCATACAATGACAGGGATACTGGGGTACCGTCCATCACAATACCTAGCCTAGATCGGAGTACCGAAGACCACTTTCGATCCCTTGCAACATAAGACCGAAGCTACTCCTACTGGATAGTTCGAATAAGATCACCCCACGGTTGGGATCAGCAACCGCCCACGCATCGGAGATCAAAAGGACTCTAGACAGGGATGACCTAACCCTAATTTGGGGCTACCCACTTAGCCTTGCCGCACCTCCCCTGTTTTAGCCATTCTTGTTTGATGAGGCTTGAGGCTAAGCGTTACCTTTTAAGAATGAATTTCACTTAGAATGATCATCGTCCTCCAATGATGATGTTCTGATAGCATTCGTCCATACAAGTTGCCCTGGGTCTGTACAAACCGAATACCCATCTTCATCAGCTTCACGGTCTTCATTTGCTACGTTCAAAATGGATCAAAGTGGTTGTCGGATAAGTAAATCCGATCCTGGTTTCTTTGAAACGATCGGCGCATTGGCTAATATTGATAGTCGGTTATTTAACTATCAAATTAAACAATCATTCGACCATTTATTTTATTCCCACTGGAAAACGCACAGTCTTATTAAATTTAGATTTCAAATCACTTTACCCAAAATATACACTTAAAATATTTAAAATGAAGCTACTTAATTTCTTTGTTCAAAATAATACTTATGAAATTCTATAATAATTCTCCAAGTAAAACTTTAGCCAAAAACTACCTTTAAAGTAAAATCATTATATAAAGTACAAATATTTAATTACTATCTTCTTTTTTTCACAACACAAAACCTTTAAAAATAATTAACTACTATACTAACTTTAATTTGTAAATACTTAACAATTTTTTAACATCCAAATAATATATTTCCTAAAAAACATTCTTTTAAACTCTTTAAAACGTCTAATTTAGTCTTAAAATCTTTCTTTGAAAATATACTTAACTTTTAAGGAAAATACACTTTTCACTCCAATAAAAACGGTCTTGTCATTTATAAATCCTTCTCGATTTATCTTCCGTTTAAATTTACATTCCCACTCCGTAACTTTCCTTTCCCTCATTTTTTAAAAATAAAACCACTATTTATTTTTAAAACGAATTACCCATTCCTCATAAATTCCCACTGTGAACTTATAAATCCAAATTATCCACTGATAAATATTTACGGTATTTGTAAACCCAGTTTATACTCCCATAATCTCATTCTCCTTTTAATCATTATTTTCAAAACACTTAATCGATCTTCAAACCACTTCTCTGCATTTGATCCCCTTTAAAGTTTAATTCTTGATTTATCTAAATTTATTCCAAAATCCATTAATTCCTGTTTTACTCCTTTGTTATGATTTAAAACCTTACTTAAATCTGAAATATCAATTTCATACTCTATTTCAAAATTCTCCTGTTATTATTCCCAACTCACTTAAATCCTACATTTAAAAATAAATTCTTTGTACTTAAAATCAATATTGCTTAAGTCCTTACTTTTTAAAATCCTCTAATTCACATTTATCCAAAGACTATTCTTTTTCTATGTTTGGAATTTATTAAATAGGATTTTAAAATCAACTATTTACATTTCCCCAAATTCACCATTTTAAATTTATCCATCTTTACTATAAATTTCCCCTTTTTATTTTCCTTTAAAAATTCAATATTTATATTTTAAAAATGCCATAATATATCCAGCAATATATTAATATCAGATAAATTAATTTTTCCACGTAATATGTCACAGAATTATTCGACATTTCATAAATTACTGAAGTGAAAATAAATTCAACATTTTTGAGGAATCCAGTTGGATCCCTCCAACCCGTTTCCCTGTATCTATTAATGTTAGCACAAAATAAAAATACCAATCCTACTTCGAGGGGGATATCGTGGTATATAGGGTCATCCGCTATTATGTGGGACGCATAGGGTCTCATCTGCTATATAATACGGGAACATCAATCACTCCAATACACACACACTATTATATATAATATCACATCTAGACTGATAAAAATTATCAAACTCAATCAATCATCAAATAATTTAATTCTAACTAATTAAATTAATCAGCAATCCAATTTGAGTGAGATTAACTCACCTTTATATTTTGTTTGCAATCCACTCCAAACCGGCTCGTCTCTCCACGATTTCAGACCTTGTATAAACATTATACGATTTATTAACATTTTTAAAAAAATCGAACAATCAATTATCCTTTTTAATAAATTTAATTACCTAATAATTTAATTTAAACTAATTTCTCTATGATAAATATTTTTTTAGTAACTAACATAATTAAAAGAATTAATTAAACAAATTAATCTCCATAATACATTATTTTAAAATTAAACTAGTAAGTGAAAATATGTATATATGTACATTTATCTTTTTTTTTAAACTACGTATAAAAAAGTAACCTATATACATTTAAAAATCTAATCTTTCATATAAATTCCACAACATTTTAAAATTCTTATATTTTCCCAAACTCGTATATATATATATTAAATTTAAAACCGGATTGTTTATATGTCCGACTGTAAAATATAATTTTTCTGTTTCTATACATAACAAAACAGTAGTTTGCTTTCCTGCAAAACTTTTCTTCTCTAATAAATGTATATTTGTAAAAATAAAAACCTGATTTTAAAATCCTTTCTTTTCCCTTTCTCTGTACACACACACACACAGATATATATATATATATATATATATATTAAAACAACAGATATACCTACTACCTCCCATCAGATCGCAGCCCCTTCCATCCATCACCACGCTCGAGCACGATCCTCCAACCTCGAACCTCTGCTCTAAATCGAGAATGCTCACAACTCTTCACGCGACCCAAATCGCGTCACTACTACCAGAACTCGCCGCGTCTTTCCCCCATCGCGCCTCCAATAACCACCTCCATCCTCCACCGTAGCCTACCGTGCCATGGTCAAGAAAGTCGACCTCTCTCTAATGCATGCGTACACACGCACGCATCCCCAATCGAACGCGTCTGCCAGAATTTACCTCCCACGATTCATTCGATAGAAACGCATTCCCTTGAAGCTGAACTCGAGAGAAAAATCGAATTCGATTTTATTCGTTTTGTTTTGAATGAGAAATGGATTTTGCTAAGAAAGATTTTGATACGAATGATTTGATTTGTTTAAATTCCTTGAGTTCCGCCATTTTTTTGTCGGTTTCTTTTTCGTTGTACTAAGGAACAGAGGGAATAAATAAGGACGACGTGATATTGATCTGAAAAGAAAAGAAACGAAGGTCACGTGTTGAATAGGAAAAAGGGAACAGGATTGGTCGGCTAGGCTTGCATAGGTATAAGATAGGGTGGCTAAGATGAGAGAATGGTGGCTGATGGGAAATAATTTCAGCTGAATATTGGCTAGTGTATGTGAATATATATATATATATATATATATATATATATATATATATATTCACATTGACTCGATTTACACTACGTAAAATTTCAACTCCTATCGAGGCATGCCGCCAGGCGTTTATAATGTCATATCCATATACCAAACGCAATGGAAAAGGTTTCGAGTCATAATTCGATCGTATGAAGAAGATAGCTTTTTGGACCCAATAATTATATTGAATTTTCGATATAAATTTCAGTGCGTTTATATCTTGTACGATCACACGACAACTCCAAACACTACGAAATTTGAAATCCTATAATAATACACTATTACGGATCCAATTGAACTTGTTTCGTTAAATTTCGAGATTGTGCGTCGGAAGGCTATTTTTAAATGTCAATTTAAACGATATATTTTTAAAACCGAACAAATCATTCTCGAATTCAATTTTTAAATCTACTATTATCTTCAGTATTATCAATGTAAATTTTACAAGCCTTCAAATTATTTTCAACAAGCTTAAAACCCAAGATTCAATATTTTACCCAATTCCCAATTATTAAATCCAATAATTAAATTATCCAATAAATGGAGGTATTTGAAATTCAGATTAAAATTAAATTTTAACTATTTAAAATCAATTAAATATTCCAATTTCAAATATCCAAAATTCCGGGTCGTTACACTGCGGGTCGCTATACCACTCCTAGCCATCTTATAAATTTGCACATATATGTACTGCTTACATTACGGTGCTATTAAAGGCAGATACTTAGCCTTTATAGTTGGATTTTTTACAACCTCTCGTTTGGAACTTTTCCAGCTTAAAGCTCCTTAATCAAAGGTGAAACAAAAATCCAAGATTGACTTACAATATTCGATGCCATTTATGAAGTTTGACTCCGAACACTCCATAGAGAGTCTATTGTTTCCACAAACAATTCTTTGGTATTTCATAAATACTTGGGAATACTGTTTACTACCATTCGATAACTTTACCTTAGATTTGATATTGTCTTAAAACCAAGTGTATAAGCAAGATCTAATATACCACATGACAAGCATATATGATGATTCCTATTGCCGAAGCATAAGAGATCTTCATCATATGTCCCACATTAACACTCTAATATGGTATCTGTGTATATAGATCTGGAGATTCCCAACATCCTCTTATACCAAGTATAAAAAATGTCTCTTTCAAATCCTTGATCAAGAATTAAACAACCAAACTTACACTGATTTTAAGATAAGTACATCTTTAACAATAATAAGCATATTGTTTATTTAATATTAGAAATGATTTACTACCTATGATTTTATTTCTTACAGACACACATTTCTTCTGCCTTTTGACCGAAAATAAACTATTTGATTTCTCTGTTAAAATACTTGCTCAATAATAGATGCAATTAAGGCATCATTATTGCAATGGCTCTGGGATCATATCCTAAAGCCACATACTTTGTTAGTGCTCCTACCGATTCCCATACATTTTGGCTGTTGTGTGCAAACAGTTTCTTCTAATCATCCTTTAGAAGTTCTATTTCAACATCAATGTGCTAGAACTCAAAGTATATCTTACAATGATCTTTGAGTAGAGTCTGAATGGACTTAAACACATTGACCAGCGAAAATACCCTGCTAATTTCAACATTTGAAATCGGTGTAGTCATTTCCTATCAAAATACACTATGCAATTCCAACAACGTCAATATTCTTCTCGACTTACTTGCAACCTATTGAGCATATCCTTTTAGGTAAAATTAACAAAATCTTACTTTTCCAAAATAGTTAAGATTCGTTAGTTTTAATGTATTGCCCCTTGTTACAGAATTTACTCTCTATGATATATCGATAACCGCTGAGATTGTTATCATTAATAATTCATTTTCTCCGCATTAATAAGAAACTCGTAGATTCTCTTTAATATATGAGAATTCTTACTTGACATTCAAATGAGCTGCATCCATTTTGGGTTCGATTAAAGTTACTTCATCTGTGTAGTCAATTGCTATGTTAGAATCATCGATCATATCTAAGTCGATTGCACTACCACTATTGAAAGAAATTTCTTTAGTATGAAAGTGGTGTTTCTTGAAACAACAATTTGTTTTCCAGTGCGGTGGAATAGGTAAACAAAACTTCTTATGAACTGCCTATAGATTTATAAAAAAAATTAGCGAAACTTATGTTAATAATGTAGATTGAACAACCATATACCTTAAACTATTTAAGGTTGGGATTTCTTCCTAATTCATATCTTATATGAATTTGTAAACCGTGGTTTAGATGAGATGAAATTTAACATATATAATTACTCTTAAACACATATCCTTATAGAAAGAAGTAACTCACTCCACTCATTATCAATCATACTTTGGCTGATAGGGTTTGATTACTCTTTATCGATACATCATTATGTAGCAAAGAGAGGAGTGACTTTGAAAATGAATTAATCTTATTCACTTTTAGGTACTATTGGAATTCTTATCCAAGATACTAACATATTCAATTAGACCAAATTGTATAGTTTCATTCGCATGTTATATTTTCTGCTTTCGTTTTATATTTTATAAACTTATCATAGATGAAAATTTAAGTGATCAAGGTACGAATGTTTTTAATAGTTGTATAATCTGGCATTAGGATGGCTCTTGAAGCGCCAACATGCCAACAGATTTATTGGTAAGTATATTTATACATTGCTTTGTCAATCTTTAATTTGGTTAATTTAGTATATTTTAATCAATAACCAATTTTATAAATTATAAATTATGCAAATTTATTAAAGTATATTTTATAGTATCACAAATATTCTTATAGTTATTAGTTTGGTTTATTATATTTATCTATTAAGGCCCCTATTGTATTTTGTATCTCTCAATAACCCGAAATGAGATGCGAGAATTTCTTAAATTTCTTCGGTCGGTGTTAGGACCCATTTATAATTTTACTACAACCTTAAGGGTGCTAAAAAAACTGTAATCCCCATAAATGGTAAGTGAATCTTTACTAATTTTATCTCATATATAACTCCTAACATGCTTTTACTGTGCTAAGGGTGCTCAACATATAATAAAGTATGTTACATATACTAGATCCACCATTTTACAATGGTCTAAGGGTAATTATGTAACCGTTGAGGGTACCGAATAAAATTATCTAATATTCATACCTATTTATTTACTTATTCTATAGCTTGAAGGTGCTCAACAACCATATGTATGTTAAGTACTCTATTTATATTACCAATGATGGAGAGCAATTTTGTTTTCAATTCATAGTTCAAAATAATTTTTATAGAGTATTATGGACAATATATAAGGGAGAGAGTATAGCTCATAACGTCATATGTCTATATACATCCAATGTATATTCTCTTAAGTTTACATGTTTGTAGTTTATTGAAAGCTCCTATTTTCTCTATACATATAACATATATATATATATATATGTATATATATATATTCATTTATTATAACATTTATAATTCATTAAAAAAAATTGGCCAGGCAAGCAGGGTTGGCTAGTCCCTTTCTATAATTCATTGAGTTATATATACATATATAATGCATATTCATATGTATCCTTTCATTAATTAATTACAAATATAACGTTTATATTTATATGTATAATTTTAAAAAAATACACTTATTTATAGCCATTATGAATATGATTTTTAATTATATTCATAACCCATATAAATTTTAATTATAATTTCAAAAAATCAATTAGCATTTTATGACTCCTTATAAAATTTTGTAATACATTATTTAAAACAATTTTAAACTTAAATTTATAGTATTCAAATATGCTTATTTGAATCAACCTAAGGCTTAAAATGCTTTTAAGCCTTCTACAAGGGCATACTCTTGGAATTAACCACTTCGACGAGCCAAGTAAAGGCTATAAATAGGAAAGTATTACGTTCATAAGAACATTTCTAAAGTAAAGCAACATTCTCCTTAGTTTAAAATCTTTTCCTTAGAAACCCGTCTAAATAGTTTTATAAAAGACTGCCCTATGTGCTAGTTAATTATTCATATAAACACAACGTGAGCTCTAATACCATTGTTGCATCAGGTGCATGGGCAGCGGGGTTAAAAAGGGGAAATTCTAAAAAGTTCCTTTTATTAATTTACACATGTTCATATTTTTTTTCTTCAGGGAAATAGAAACAAGGAAGAAGTGGAAAAAAAATTTAGTTTCAAGGACAACAAGTTTGTTTCTTAGTTTGAAGGACACTTTTTAGTGTAAACTAAAAATGATAGCTACAACTATCATTTTATGATTTACACTAAAAAGTGTCCTTCAGCCTACGAAACAAACTTCTTGTCTCTAAAAATAATGTTTTCCCCAACTTTTTCCTTGAGCCTAAAAACCCCTTTTTTGTTTATTTGAAATATAATTTATATTAAATTATATTTCACATAATTCAATAAAAGAGTTTAGGATATGGTTTTTTATTTAATTAATTATGTGTTTATTTTCATACTTATTTTGTTATTATTTAATAAAACTATTCATAATCAATTTAATTTATTAATTTAATTTTATTGTTTTAATATTTTTAGATGTTCATATTCACAATACAAATAATAACCATATTAAGTATGATAATCTAATCTAAGGGTAATATGGTAACATGTGTCCTATGAGTTTAATTAACCGTCGTGACGTACGGTTAATAAACAGTTTCAATGTCATGGTTTAATATATATATATAATATGTATATATATTTGTGTGCGTATTTATTTATAAAATTATATACATATTATATATATATGTACATATATTTATTTCTTACTAAATAATCGGCAATGAGCTTAATTTATAATTTGAATTTTATAGTTTAAAATAGTTTATCATACTCAAATATTATTTTTAACTTTAAAAACCAAGAAAAAAAAATATTTTTTATTAAAATTCATGGGAATTTAATACGTTTGAAAATTTCAAACTTCGAATTTAAAACTGCTTAACCTATTGAAATAAAAAATAGTTTTTATTATTTGAAACTGGGAGGCTATTTTTTTATAATAAAAAATTGCCATTATAATTATATATATAGATACACATATACATATATTTATATGTATGTTATGTATTTATGTATATATATCTATGTAATAAAAACAAAGAATTGTTTTTCCTATTACTAAAATTCGAAAATAATTTAAGGGTTTAAATAAATACAACATTTATTTTATAATATATATATATATATATATTCAGAACTAAAAATATATTTAAATTTTTTAAGCAAAAAATATTATACATATATACTTGAATATTATAATTTGATATTTTATTTATTATTTAATTATTATTTTAATTTTTGATTTCTATTATTTAAATTATGGCCGAATACGATCATAGGCATATACATGAACATAATATATTATATTATATTATATGTATATATATTAGAATCTATTTAAATAAAAGTAATCTCCTTTTTTGATCCCGTTGATCCTTGGACACCTTGGTTGTTGGTTGTTTCCTCGGTTGAATACTTTCTTCATTGAGGGTCGGCCATTGGGTAAAGCTGGGAAACCATCTGCTTTGGGCCTCATCAAAAACTAGGGCACTACTTAAAAAAATTTATTACGCACAACGAATAAAGAAATTACCAATTGGACGCGGAGGTGGAGCTCTAGAACCGCGACAGCCCATTGGGCTCTTCATACATCGATGCTTGTTTTAAGAGATTGTATCACCTTGATTGAGTGAAGATGTAATTATGAACATCGTAGATCTAATGATGAAGGTTTGTTGAAATATTACCTATAGTACTAGATGAAACTTACTGTCATTTTCCTTCTGAGTAACCTGATTTAGTCACTCTCTTGCATTCTACCTTCCTAGTTTATGTTGCCAACAATAGAATAAATTTGTGCCATTGATGGTCACCTTATGCTGGTATGATTCATTGGTAGATATGTATGGATACCTTATTTGTGTTTTTCCACTTTGATACCATTACTATGTGAGTAATATTGATACGTTCTTTGAAATGCTTGAGATATTGCTTTAATTTGTTCTGCTTGATGCTCCTATATTATGGAGAGTGCTCTAGTATAGATGCATGCTCAAGTCTAGATGTATGGAGATTGCAGTTTGGAGTTTTGAACTACTTTTATTGAGGATTTTGTATTTTTACCACTATGGCCAAGGTTGGGTGTATATTGGTTATATATCTTAGGTTGTTGAAGAACATATTGTTAGTGTTGTTCTTTATCTCAGATGATTGGACACCTTGAAGATATGGAAGATTAACACTGGATGATCTGCTAGGTGATGATTAAATTTGATTAGGTTTTAATGTATTGATTTGTCGTTGCATCTAATTGCAAAGATGATGAAAGTTGTGAGATAATTATTGGATGAGATCTTGTTTGCTAGATGTTTAGCTAAACGAGTTTGGGTTTATGCTAGTGAATCATATGAGCTTTATCGTCGTTCAATGTTTGCAGAAATATGAAGTTGCAAGGAAGTTTGGTGCCATGCTTTTGTTTCTGGACATGTTATGTTGATGAGATATAATGGTATATATCTAGAATGGAAGCATGGTTTGTTGTTAAACTAAACAAAATATCTCCTAAACACTAGGACCAAGGCAATCATCCGGTAATTGAAGCTCCTACAGCAGATCATGATATCCATTTGAACCACAAGTTTACTTTAGTAGTGAAAATCTGTTTACATTTATGTTTTGTTTATTGAAATATTGAATTCATATAATTTTAAGGTTTAAATTTTTGTAAATTCGAATTAAAGTTAAGCTTTACGTAATAGATAATATTTATTTTTGTGTAATAGTTAGTTAATATAAAAATAGTTGATAAATAAATAAGTTTGTGAAATATTTATTTTTATGTAATGGTTAGTTAATGTAAAAATAGTTGATAAATAAATAAGTTTGTGAAATATATAGTTAATGTTTATAAGTCGAATCAAATAGTAAAAAAAAATTAATGCAAATATTTCTGATAAAATATAACTCGTAGATAAGATAATCAATTAATTTTATCCTTTCGAATACCAATGACCTATATAAGGTTTAAAAAAATTATTTTCTTGAAAGTAGATATTTGTTTTGAGATTTATTCTGTAGTGTTGTTTGTGGAAGAAAACTATATGATTTAGCAGAAAAGACATTAACCCATTAATTTTTAATTTTTTAATACTTATTAATATATAGTATTTTTCAACATTTTATAGTGTTTAGAAATGTGCAATTAAGAAACCGGACACGCTAAAAGTGTTACAGAAAGAAGTCTAGATGAACTCACTAATTCACATAATGGCGCTGTTAATAAATTTTTCATCGAAAATAGTCAAATAGAAAGCTCAAGTTTAAATGTGGCCTCTCTTACTGATGGGAATGGTGATAATATTAACGATGATATTTTAATAAGCGACAATGAAAAAATTTAGCGAAGAGGAAACAAGCAAAAGCAATTGAGTTGCGTAGTGCCATAAATTCTTGTTCGAGGAAGTCAGATTTTCCAAATGCTTTGATTGCATATAGAATAATTCCGACTATACCGGTTACAGTTGTCTCGGCTAAAGGAGTTTTCTAAAGCTAAAGTCGATAAAATCTTATCTTTGTTCTACTATGTCATGAAAATGATTGAATGGTTTGGTATTCTTATCAATTGAACAAGATATATTCAATGAACTTGAATATGAAAATATTGGTAGTAATTTTGCAAGTTGGAGGGTTAGATTAATGTTTATAAGCAACTAATATTAATTTTTTTTGTTCAACTTAAATTATTACTGTGAATAAAGTTATATTTTTTTCCTTTTTGATTATTTATAAACAACACAAATTATTTTGATGATTTAATTGACGACAATAATATTAGCTTTTGTATAGGGACTTGGTTTTGCCATTGGTTTTATGTGACAATCCAAAAATCCATACCCTTTGAATCGACCATAATCCACACATGTCCGAACCAAAAAGCACCGATTGACGGAAAGTCAAGAGAAAGAAAAGAAGAGAGAAGAAGAGAAGAAAGAGAGAAGATAGAACTAAACAGAACAATACAGAATCTCACATCGCAGCGGAAAACATATAATATCATATCAATGATCTTTACAAAACAGAAACTGTGTATACATACATCAATCAGAGTTCAACAATCAATCAATAGTTATCAGCCTAAACGTTGTCCTTACAAATGCCGGTAATTTAAACAACAACTAAGCAATGCAACGGATAACTAAGCAAATACGGATGTATGAAAATGAAGATCTCCAGCTCACTTGCTGAAGCTCCAAAAGCACCAAAGCATAACCTATACATATACTCCGTCTGACCCGAGCATTGAAAGGGAAGAACACCCGAATCAGTCTGGTAAACCAGCATGAGAAACACACTCAACTGAATTTAATAAATTACCAAACTTTTCCTTTATCAAAACAAAAGTATCTTGTAAGACAAGTCCGCACATAAACATGGACATGTTTTTACCTTATGATAACTAAAACATATCATATCAAATCCTCTTATATTATAGTTGTGTCTACTGTATACAAATAATATTAATCATAGCCGAAATTGTTACATTGATTAAATTCCAGCATATAGCCCAATTGGTTAATACAATCAAAATGGCAATGTCAGACATATAGCCCAATTGATGTACGTTTGTAAAAACCAATGTACATAATCTATAGAAATACAATGTCAGACAAACATCCATACAAGTTGTTCAAGAACAGGAAAAACCGAAGGTACTTTTCTACTACATCCTATCGAGAAATCCCTAGGATTAGTAGCGAATAGTCCTTGCATTGCATATTTCATAATGAAGAGGCTACTGCTACTGGATGTATATTGGGATTTTAACCCCAAACAATCAACAAGCAGTCCCCCACTATGAAAATATAGAATATCAATATCATCACAAGCAAGCTGCACAATCGTGGCATATACGTTGGTCTGAAGTGGTTTTTAGATAAATCTGATCCCGGTCTCTTTGCACCAACAACGCAAAAGCATTTCTCAACCTCATACAGAAATTAAGTCTCATAGGCTTATCACGTTTCCAACTTTCAACTTACTATCCTTCAGGCCAAGAAGGAAGCTCGATAGATTGGAATAATACTCCACACTATACGAATCAACATCCTCAACACACACGATAATCAAGCCTGCATAAAAGGCAACATACTAAGTGTACGACTAAATAGTTTCCACATGAAGTTGAGGAACTAAAATTTGGCCAAGTTTGATAGTCGGTTATTTAACTATCAAAGCAAACAAACAAATATTTAGCACCAAAACAATCACTGGGCCTTTTAATTAATCTTTATTAATTAATTCACTTGCCAAATATTCACCTTAAATTATCTTTAAAAAGATATATCTTCGAAACTAATACAACATTGGAAAACATTTCCAAATACTTATTTAATAATAAGTAATTCATAATTCAATTTATATTTTCAACATTTAGAAAATATTGCATATACTTAAATCACGATTGAGAATGTATTTTATTTTTCGAGGAAAAGATTCTTTTAAACATCTTTATTTTGGATCAAAACGAATGTTGCGTAAAACATCGTTACGACAACCCAAAATTAATAGTATAGGGATTCGATAATAAGATTGATATATAAATCCCAATACTATACAAAAACATTTCCTTTCGAAAATCATTTACTATAACAACAGTGTTATAGTCCATTATTTTTTTATTTCTCGAAAACGTCTATTTCAACAATAAATGTTGAAATCTATAGTTTCGATATTTAACACATTTTTAAAATATCTTTAAACCATTTTACTCCATTTAAAAGATTACTTTCCAAAACATTTATTAAAAGATTATTCACTGTCCAAAATCGTGAATATAAATCGTTTACCAAATTTAATATTATTTCAACATTTTTCTAAAGGATAATTCACCGTCAAAAATCGTGAATGAAATTCCTTTAAATAAACTTCTATATTTAACTTATCAAAATCGATTGATTTCAGATTTATAAAACAATGTTTATAAATTCACAATTATATTTTATAAAAACTTCATTATAAATATCCTTTATTAACCAATTCCATTTATCTCATTTATATACCAAAAATCCAAATTATAAGTTAGTTACTTATAAATCATTTATTTTACAATTTCATTTATTTTATAGCTTCACAATTATAAATCTTATTCACTTATAAAATCCATTTATAACTTCATTTTAACATTTATAAAACCCCTTTATAATTCTAACACTTTGATTTATAAAATATCAAATTTATAAATCTTATATATATATATATATATATATATATATAAACCGTTTATTATAACTTCAAAAATCTCCATTTAAACTATATCACAAACAATTAACTTCATATTTCAAAAATCACATTTCAATTATATTTCTCAAATATCATAATTTTATAACATAAAAATTATAACTTTTATTTGTTCAAAATAAATTTATACTTAACACTTCAAAATTCAACAAAACGTCTATTTTCAAAATCACTTGAAAATCCTTTTTAATTTGAAATCACCACTTTAATATTTTAAATTACCAAAAATAGGCCCAATGCTGCAACAACGCTAAATACATCAATCACGACATCCAAAACATCATATATCATCATATGATAACAGCATATATATCAATATGTGTAAATAAATCAATACGGGTGAGGAATCAAGTTGGATCCCTCCAACCTGTCACCTACAATAAATATACATATTAGAATATGTGTACAATGTCCACTTCGAGGCAGACGCACGTACAAAGGGTCATCCGCTCATACACGAGAACGTATAGGGTCATCTTCTCCACTAGGCAGGTTTATATATCCAAATACTAATCAATGTATCATATATCATTCAAACAATCATTAATCAACATAAATAATATTTATTCTCACTTATATAAAAACATCAGTGAGTCAAAAAGAGTGATTTGTACTCACATTGCTTGCAGTCGTCGCGATGGCGATTTATTCCGATTAAAATTAAACAAGCGTTTAATTTCAACCAAAACTTTTTCTAGCTCAAATACTTCCCAATCCAGATCCATAATGTAGTGCTCATCCATACTAACCCAACGCAATTCGTTTCGTGCGAAACGGACCTTGTATGACAAAGATATGGTATTTTAAAGTTTAAACGAATTAATATAAATTAATTTACTATTTTCTTTTTCTTTTTAAACCTCTTAATAATCTGGGCCGTTGATTTTCACCCTTCAGAACTGAGCCGAGCACGATATCTTCTTCCTTATCGCGTGAAAATAACGCACATATAACCCAAAGGCCGCCGCAAAACCCTAGTTGTCTCCACCTCCTCGCTAGCCTACGCGTCGATCAGGTAGCGTCGAACAATGCGCCTCGCCTAGATCCACAATCGGCTGCCATATCCTGAAGCTCGGCCCCCATCTCGTCGTGATAAATGAACCCAAATGCGATGCCCTTCCCTCGAGATCCACACCAATATGTAGCTCTAAAATCGATCACATCCATATGGATTTGAAGCTCTCGTGATCCTCTACAAATTTGTAGTTCAAAGTATTTGCCAATTCTTCACGGATTGAAAGATTTAAGGGGAGAAGAAGATGAAATTCTGGCCATTGGAAACTTAGGTGGCGGCTATCCCTAACCCTAGTAGGGTTTGGTAAAAATGAATAAAAGTTGGCATCCTATAGAAAATTTCGCGACACTATTCACCCGAAAAATTTTCGAACTCGAAACGAAGCATGCCGCCTGACGTTTATAATGTTTTACCCCTATTCCGAACGCAATGGAATATATATCGGGAGCAAATTCGATCGTATTTGAAAGATAGATTTTCGAATCGAATTATGTAAATTTAAAATTGACTTAAACGATTTTCTACGTGTTTTAGCTTGCCCCGGACAAACCGTAAATCCGATTGACACGAAATTTGAAATCTTACAATAATTTAACATTACAGATCCGATGAAACCGGTTCCGTCGAAATCCGAGATTGTTCGAAAAATGACTATTTTTACTCGTCAATTAAATATTAAAATATTCAATTTCTGTAATTCAACTTTAATTCAATTTTAAAAGTTCTCTAACATCAATCTAATTCAACTTTATAATTTATTTTTATTCATTTTAAATCCAAATTTCAATTATTTCTACAATTCCAAATATTAAATTATCAATTTAGTTATCCAATTAAATCCAGATATCGAAATATTATTTATTCAGCTTATAAAATTTACTTGTGAATATTTAAAATCAATCAAATATATGAATTTCAAATGACTGAAATTCTGGGTCGTTACATTTTAGGTACCAAAACTTCTATAACTGGCCATGTGTTCAGTCTCCTTAGCCAAGGGATGCAACATCTTCTCCTTGGCTTTCCTAAAATCTTCTCTAAAGGCTAGGTCTAGATCTATTCAGTCTCAAGGGATAATTAGAAAGGGTGGCTATTTATAGCCAACAAGATTATAAATATATGGTCATTTTCTCTCAAATCCTAGGAGGCTAAATCCCCTCCCTTACCAACTATGGCCTCCATTATATAGTTGCTCCCATATTTTAGGCCTAGATGATTTTAACAATTGAATCATTCATTTTAGTCAATTTATCCGAAGTCGTTTGTTAATTAAATTAATGTACAAGTTTTATATGTTGCTTTAAGTAATTTTTCAAACTTCAAATAAATAATTAAAATGCCATGAAAATTTAGTACAATGTTTGTATTTGATTTTATTATTAATTTATATACTATTTATAAATTAGTTCTACTGGTTAAATTTGGAAATAACTTGCAACCAATTATGCTGACTTTCTGCTGTGAACTCGTTGGTTAATAAATATTTAAAAAATTCAATTATTGAAGCTCGTATAGACTTTGCTAAAGTACAATATCGGTCATAAAATTTAGTCGCTTATAGATCAAGCGAAATTTAATTTCTAATCTACATCAAACTCACCAAGTATGCATGTATTCTTTTCGCAAACACTGTATCACTAAGATATTTAGAGTTTGGTCTATGGTCAAAGAATTGTACTAATATTCATAGTTAATTGCATGGACCACTTCAAAATCCATGGTTCAATCCGATTATATTTATCAATTAACCGATTTACTCTGACCAGAGATTTTGACTTTAAGTTAATTATCAATTACGGTTTTACAAACTTTCTATAGAGAAGGAGACTAATCCTCTCATGGGTAGTGTTTCACTCCAAGTAGTTCAATATATATCCAACTATGGTCGTAACGTGATTGGTATGTCATGTGATTAATCATAATCAAAGTATGGTCTAGTCACTCAAGATCGACAATACCCTCAAGTGTGAAGGCTACTGCAGATTGTTACCATGGGATCTTGTATTTTGACCTAGTTATATTAACCTATAGAAGACTCTCATTGAGTCACTCAGTGATTGTTACAAACAACCATAAGTACGTAACCCCTAAGTGTCCCAACAATCATGAGTAATACGCCTTGACTAAGAACATTTAAAGAGTAAATATTTAAATATCGATTTAATACTCATGGTTACGAACACATTGCCAAGTGTATTCAATAACATACTTCTCCTAAGGTTTTTCAACATACATACATATGTTTGAATATACTACAATACAAGTGCGAACCCGTGTTACGCACACGGGGTTTGTTTAATTCTTCAACCAGGCATTTTTTGGATATTTACATGAGGTAGAAAGTAAACTTTTAGATTATAATTTTTTCAGGTTGATGTTTTCTAGGAAACCGCTAACAGACCTTATTTGATAAATATGCTCAAATAATTTCAATGGATACCAAGTATAACTAATAATTTTGGATACAATTGTGTTATATGACAAACATTAACATCAACTATAAGTCCCTAACTGAAAGCTAACATTAGTAATAATGCCAATTTTCTAAATTGAATTGAAAGCAACTAATTCCTTTAATTTAATGGAAATATTATTTGGTATGACTATAATTTATTGAATTAGAGAGTTAAAATGATAATTAAATCGTATTTTATTATGATGGCTTGCCTTTTCGACCTTTAAAGTCGACACTAATACATCCATGGTATTCACGCACTGAGTATCCGAGTGCCAAAATGACAGATTGTTGGGGTGAAATAAAGGAAAGACAGAATAGAATCTCGTATTTTGACGAGTAATATATAATATATAATATATAATAAATCTTTACAAAAACATTATTATACATACAACAACCAGAGTAAACTAACCTATGATCAGCCTGAATAATTATAATAGCATGTCCTTATAATTTTTTATAGATATAAAACAAGAAATACAGCTGAAAATAAAATACGTCGGGTCTTGATGGCATCCAATTTGTCTCCTGAAGCTCCAAGCATCCATTGCTAAATCTAGATAAGTACTCGGTTTTAACCCAAGCATTATAAGAAAATAACATCCGGATCAGTCTGGTAAACTAGCATGAGAAACTCAAATTATTTGCATTATTTAATGTTATAAAACCATTCAAAAATAAAGGTATCTCATAAGACCATGCCATAATATAATACTGATGAGTTTTTACCTTATGATAACCAAACCATTTTTTATTAGAAAATCCAATGATATATAATAATGTGTAAGGTTGAAAATAAATATATAATATAGATGAAATACTTGCATCTCACATTTTAGTATTTGGGCACAACTAAGTCCGTAAGGCACATATTGGATACTGGTTTCCATCAACGGTATGGCTACTGGGGTACCGCTTGTTACAATACACTTCAAAAGAAAATGTACCAAGGGACTCACATGGATCCTTTGCCAATGCAAAACTGGTCTACCCTTTACTAGATAGTACTAAATATGTCACCACCCCAATTGCATCTTACAACCGTACCGAGCCTCTAGCATACATAAATCCATAAATATCAATCTAGATCGGGCGATGACCATACCCTACTGGTAGCGACCCACATAGCCCTGCTGCGTATCCCTTGTTTCGTCATTACTAGGTATGATCTTGAGGCTATAGTTTAATTTCTAGCAAATCCCACTTGGAATGCTAACACTACCCCTAGCATTCATCTATATAAGTTGTTCATGAGATTAACAAACCGAAGGTACTACTTCTACTATTTCCTTTTTGGGATCACCCTCAAGATTTGCAGCATGTAGCCTTTGCACTTCAAAGAACTCTATCTTCGATAGCCATCGTCTTTAAGATGTTCCTAATTCGAATGCTTATGCCATTTTGAAGTAGTTTTCGGATAACTCATGCTTATCTGATCTTGGTCTCTCCAAACCAACAATCAATAGTTTCAAAATTTACTAAGATTTAATAGTTGGTTATTTAACTATCAAATAAGCAAACAATCCGGTCATAGATTTAATTTCATATGGAAACCAAGTATGATTAAGCACATAAACAACCACTAAGCCTCTTTAATTAATCCTTTCATTAATTAAAACCACTTTGTAAATACTTGAGAAATATTCATATACTTATCTTATTGATATAAGTATATTCACAAAATCTTAAGAAATATTTCATTTCCAAAATTATACTTAATTGGGTTAAGATAAATATCACTTAAAAACATTAATAGCTGTTAACCCGCCTTTCGGCAAGGCCACAAACAGGCGGATTTAACTAAGTCAGCTTCTTGTTTATCAAGGTTGGAGTACGATGGATTTGGTTTAAAATGATTAAGTTCACTTGGAGATGTCGTTCGGTTAAGAAGTGGAAATGTTACATGGCTCAGTCTGGAAGTCAAGGGCAGGTCGGCCTTAGTAATGTTGCTCGGCATTGTTGGCACGACTGCCCTTGGTGAGATGGTTCGACCTATGTAAGGTCGCTTTGCGTTGTAGAGAAGTTAGGGTCGCTCGGCGTTGCAGAGAAGTTAGGGTCTCTCGGCATAAGGTAGTGGCTTCGCTGATGCCGCTCGGCATCGTACCTTGCCCGACATCGTACCTCGCCCGGCATTATACCTCGCCCGACATCGTACCTCGCCCGGCATTATAAAGGAAGGTGGCTCGGCATTGAGATCGGCGTGACTCGGCATTGTGGAGGTAGGTGGCTCGCCATTGCGGTGAGACCGTTGTGGCTCGGTATGGAAGAGGTATGTGGCTCGGTGGAAGGCCTTGATGGGCCTATGCCATTCAGAAAGCCCAACAACTCAAGATTTGTCTATAAATACATGTGGGAGTTCATAAAAGGGATCTTCTTTCTATTCTCTAGTTTTCTATTTTCTAAGGCTGAGGTTACTCCACCATCTTGTAACTATAATCGATTCTAACGTCAATAAAAAGGAAACTTCTGGAGTGGACGTAGGCTGGAGTTAGCCGAACCACTATAAAATCTATTGTTCTTTACTGCTTTCATTTTAATTTTTACTATTCTTCACATTATTACTCTCTACGTATACTTTATTTGTGATTTGTGTTTGGTACTTGGCGCTTTCGCTTGGATTTTGGTGTTAATTAGTGACCAGTTTTGGCGCTAACATTTTGGTGCTTTCACTGAGAACGCAAGCACTCAGGGATTTTGGAGCTAGGAAATTGGATTCTAGAAAGCAATGGCTAGGCCATCAACAAAAAAGCAAGTGACAGAAAGAAGCAATCTAGAGGGAAGTCAAGAGGCTTCCTCTGGAGCTGGAACAGGTCAAGCATCCATCTACATTAGCAGAGATGAGATGGAAGCGATGCTGAAAAGACAAGAGGAGATGTTGCAGGCTCTTCTCAAATAATTTACATAAGCAGGAAATGCAGGAGGTCAGATCCGTGGAGCTGGATCAAAAGCCCTCAACTAGCAAGCGGAGGAAATGGCTCGACAAGGGACAACCCCCAGTCAGCAGACGGCTATCAACCTATATGGATCAAGACTCGAAGGCATACCACCAGGAAATGCTGGACCAATCCATGGAGGGATACCAGATGATGATGTGCAACTCGACACCAACAGGAGTGCAGGAGTACAAGATGAGCGGTATGTGCCAGAATTCCCTCATGAACTCAAGGGGAAGACCGGAGGCAACAGACAAGGGTTACAGTTTGGGGACAATAACAGATTAGCGAAGATGGTCAGACGAGCTGTGAAAGGTGGATAGGTAAACATTAGAGGATGTGAATAGGAGTCCCTTTACTCCTACTATCAGGCAAGCTAGGAATCCACTGGAATTTAAGCTACCAATGTTGGATGTGTATGATGGGAGAATGGATCCCACCATTCATCTGATGAGGTACATGAGGCATATGGAGGTACTGGGGGCATCAGATGAGGTCATGGCTCGATGCTTCCCCTTGTATTTGACGGATATCGCAGCTATGTGGTTCAGACAGCTAGAGAGTGGTTCTATCGGCACATGGACCGAGCTGATTGAAAGGTTTATGAGACAGTTTCGGGTCCATATAGTAAGACCCAAGAATGTAATGACTTTGACATCAATGAAATAATGGAAGGGAAAGTCACTCAGGAACTTCTTAACCAGATTCAACGTAGTGGTAGCCTCAGTGGATTGACCCGATCCTTTAATGGTTTTGATGGCAGCGGTCTCAGGAATCGCGGATAATTTGGATTTCAAGATGTCATTGGAACGGGACCTACCGAGGGATCTCGGGTAGTTCTACCATGAGGCAGAAAGGTTCTTGAGACAGGAGAATGCGCAGGTTGAGAGAGTAGGAAGAGAGGCTGAAGCTTATGTAGTGAGGGTTGGAGGTGCACCCAGGAAGGATCCAAGTAAAGACGATAAAGGAAAAAGGAAAACAAATGTCAACATCAACACTTCGAAGAGGCCTCAAAGGGTGCCAAAGTTTTCTTCTTATACAGATTTAAACGAGACTCTAGAAAGGACTTACTTGGATGCCTCCAATATCAAAGGTCGGCAAAGTGAGAGCCTTCTGAATATGAGCGGGCATCGGGAAAGCATTGCCTATTCCATGAGCTAGATGGGCACAACACGAATGACTGCAGGCATTTGAGAGATATCGTGGCGGAGCATGTAAGGAATTGTCACCTGCAATAGTACATAAAGAATCGAGCTGTGGCAAGGGAGTAGGAGCGAACACTACATACCTCGAACGATGGTGGTACTGGATCTGGTCAACGCCGGCTTGTTATAAACTGAATGGCTTTACGGTTCTAAATAAGTAATATTATCCAATGTAATACAGCTAGGTCACTTACACACGTACGTGATCGAGGACGGTCCTTAGGCATGCTCTAAGATGACGAAAAACCGTACTGCTTGGGTCTATGAAATCCTATTTTCTTTCTGTGTTTCTGCAAATTCTGGTTTCCTCTTTGGTAATTTGGACATTTACTTTTCTTTGGTATGGTTTTAGGTTTTGGATTGAACTCCCGGTTTGGTTGGTTTTGTGGTTCGCCATTTTGGTTTGCATGTTTGATTTTTGATTTGGATTTTGACTAGGATTTTTGATATGAATTTTTAGATTTCTGATTGAATTCGAATCAATGTAATTAACAGTCCAGGGTTTGCGATTACTGTCCCGACCGGAGAGACAGGGAAGTGATTGCGAGTTACGAGTCCTTTCGTCGAAGCGTGATGGAATGGACTCGAACATAATATAAAAGTCCTTGGCCGGAGTGCCGAAGCCGGTGAACATAAAAGTCCTTGGCCGGACTGCCGAGGTCGGTGAATATCAAAGTCCTTGGTCAGAGTGCCGAGGCCGGTGAATATAATAGTCCATGGTCAGAGTGCCGAGGCCAGTGAATATAAAAGTCCTTGGCTGGAGTGCCGAGGTCGGTGAATATCAAAGTCCTTTGCCGGAGTGCCGAGGCCGATGAATATAAAAGTCCTTGGCTGGAGTGCCGAGGCCGGTGAATGTCAGAGTCCTTGGCCGGAGTGCCGAGGCTGGTGAATATCAGAGTCCTTGGCCGGAGTACGGAGGCCGGTGAATATAAAGGTCCTTGGCCGTAGTGTCGAGGCCGGTGAACATCAAAGTCCTTGGCCGGAGTGCCAAGACCGGTGAATATAAAAGTCCTTGGCCAGAGTGCCAAGGCCGGTGAATATCAAAGTCCTTAGCCAGTGTGCCGAGGCCGGTGAACATCAAAGCCTTCGTCGGAGTGCCAAGCCCGGTGGATACACAAGCTCTTGGACGGAGAGCCGAGGCCGGGGAACATACAAGCCTTTGACTGGAGAGTCGAGGCAGGAACGGTATAACGCGGCCCGGCGAGGTCTACAGATTCAAAGATTAGACCCAGTAAGGTCATGTGTTTGGCTATTGGTTATTGATGGATTAGAACTCGTCATCGAGTTCAGATGGATATGGATTTGGCTAAGGATTTGGTTACTGGATTCAGAACCGGATATCGACTCGGAGCAGTTGTAGGTTCAGAGAAGGATACGGTGATGGTACTTGGATAAAAAAGATTGGATTATGAATCGAAAAGTATGAATGTGGATGATATACGAAATTCAGATATCAGACTCGAGGCTATTCAAATCACATCTTCCAATAGCAAGGCATGTTTTGGGGGGCAAATGTTAACCTGCCTTTTGGCAAGGCCATAAACAGGCAGATTTAACTAAGTCAGCTTCTTGTTTATCGAGGCTGGAGTACGATGGATTCAGTTTAAAATGATGAAGTTCACTTGGAGATGTTTTTGGTCGGGAAGTGGAGAGGTTACATGGCTCGGCCTGGAAGCCTAGGGCCGGTCGGTCCTGGTAATGTCGCTCGGCATTGTTGGCATGGCTCGACCTTGGTGAGGTGGTTCGACCTACATAAGTTCGCTCGGCATTGCAGAGAAGTCTGGGTCGCTCGGCGTTGTAGAGAAGTCAGGGTCACTTGGCATAAGGTAGTGGTTCGGCAGATGCCGCTCGGCATCGTACCTCGCTCGGCATCGTACCTCGACCGACATCGTACCTCGTCCGGCATCATACCTCGCTCGGCATCGTACCTCGCCCGACAACATACCACGCTCGGCATCATACCTCATTTGGCATCACACCTCGCTCAGCATCGCACCTTGCTCGGCATTGGTGAGATGGCTCGACATTATAAAGGAAGGTAGCTCGGCATTGTGGTATGGCCGGTGTGGCTCGGCATTGTGGTGAGACCGGTGTGGCTCGGCATTATAGAGGTAGGTGGCTCGGCTTTGCGGTGAGACCGGTGTGGCTCGGCATGGAAGAGGTAGGTGGCTCGGCATTGCGGTGAGACCGGTGTGGCTCGGCATGGAAGAGGTATGTGGCTCGGTGGAAGGCCTTGATGGGCCTATGCCATTCAGAAAGCCCAACAACTCGGGATTTGTCTATAAATACAGCGTGTGGGGGTCAGAAAAGGGATCTTCTTTCTATTCTCTAGTTTTCTATTTTCTAAGGCTGAGGTTACTTTGCCATCTTGTAACTATAATTGATCCTAACGTCAATAGAAAGGAAACTTCTAGAGTGGACGTAGGCCAGAGTTAGCCGAACCACTATAAAATCCGTTGTTCTTTACTGCTTTCATTTTAATTTTTATTGTTCTTCACATTATTACTTTCTACGTATACTCTATTTGTGAGTTGTGTTTGGTACTTGGTGCTTTCGCTTGGATTTGTGTGTTAGTGACCAATTTTGGCGCTAACGATAGCAATAAACTGAAAACACTTTTTTGTAAGTAAATGGATTATATAGAAATTAGACCAAATATACTTATCATCGCATTCCATTTCAAACTTGCACTATCCCTCGATTATCAATGAAGTTAGACAAGTTAGAAAACTACCATTGTCTTGACATGCATTTTTAATTCTCGCAACTAGAGATGAGTTTCCATACCTCAAAGTGTTAAGTATGATAAGGATGATTTCTATACCGTAAATTATAAATCACTTATAGAAATTAAATCTTCTATTCCTATCACATTTTTGATATTTCGAATTACTTTTCCCTCGTCCAAAAACGAAGCCAAGCAAGTCAGGGTGCTAATTACTCCTAGCCTTGCTTTAGTTAAAACACTTTGATCCTAGATCTCACACATAGAGGATCAATTTACTCATCATCTTTTAGTGCCAAATATATGAATACTTAATTTCCATAAGTAACTAAATTTGTATACGGAAAAAAATACTTCATGCACTTAATTTCAAACTTAGACTATCCTTTGGTAAATAGTGAAGCCGTTAAAATTAGGTTATTATTACCTCTCAGACTCTTACTCGACAACGTTATTATCTTTCAGGATAGGTAGAAGTTTACCTACCTCAAAGCTTAATGTCATGTATAAGACTTCATAATTTCTCTATATTATTCTTTTAAAAAAAAGTGTTATAAACCAAATTTCTTCCACTTTTCCCGAAACCATTTATATAATAAGAATGTTATAGTCCATAATATCTTTCCTTTTCTCGAAAACATTTATTACAATAATGGTGTTGCAATCCATGATTTCTTCCTCTTTTGAAAATACCTTTGAAAACTCTTTAAAAAATAGTTGAAACTTATATTAAAAACATTCCTTTAAAAGTGGTCACTTTTAAACAATACGTGACTTTTGAAAACAAAGGAATTTCTTTATAAAATTTAAACCCCTTATTTAAATAACTAAAAAATTGTCAAAAATATATATAAAACTTTAATCTTCTTTTTAAATACTTAAATGGCCATTATAAAATACATCTAAAAGAGAATTTACAAAATGTCTAAAGTAGATAACCTTTTGTACTTTATTAGAATCATAGATTTTCAAAGTGTGTCCATAGTGACTATTGCTATATGGACCATAACTTTTAAAACTTTGCTTTGTAAATAAAATATCTTTTAAATCCTATTTTTCTCTATATTTTAAACCACTTTAATCCTTTGAAAAAAAGTTTGAAAAATAAAAGTCAAGTTCGAAAAAAACATTTCAAAACACTTTAGAAATCAAATGACAAAGTCGCATAAAAGAGAACTATAGAAATCTAATGCCGCATTTAAACATCCTTAAAAATCCAAGTAGAAAAAATTATTTCAACGGAAAATCAAAGTCATAAATCACCATAGCATTTTCAGAAGTCGTAAAGAGGCTGCGGAGCTACATTTGCACTTAACACATACTACTACTTCTTTTCTTAAAGAAAAAGTTCAGCCTTTAAACTTATCAATGTTTTACATAAAACATAGCCAAGCTACAAAACTTTTGGTGTTCAACAATTTATACGACAAGTATATAAATGAAATTAAAATTAAAATAGTGGTGTGGAATCCCTTAGGATCCCACTATAAAATTTCTATTCTTTGAAGTGCTTTCGTCGCGACCTATTGGCTCCGAACACATTTTGACTTGCATTTAATTTTGCTAGTCCCCTTTCTGGTCCTTATGTGCCATTTGAGCTCATACACCAATGCATATGATAAAGTCCCCTGCAAATCAAAGTATCATATGCCCCGCTACTAAGCGGGAATAAATTCCAAACATAAGAAAAATTACATACCCATATACACAACAATATACACAATTTTCACAATAATAATATATAACTTTTAATGTTTAGTTTCTTGCTTTTAACCTAAACCAAACTCTGCAAAAAGGCCACGACTTCTTACTATACCAAACCTCCTACCATCACCCTTCTTATTAACATCCAAGCATCCCTCTCCTCCTTAGTTGAACACATCCAAGGTCTCCCCTTTCCATCAAATAGCGCATTGCATGGGCCATTTTGGGATGTGGTGTTCCAAATTTTGTTTCCTTGTGAAGGTGGTGGTGTTAGCTATGATGTCCTAAGAGTTATACTTGAATTTGGGGATGGTTTGAATTTATTTTTCTAAGGAATTTTAGAAGAGAGAAGAGAGTGAAGAAGAGAAAGAAATGAAAAATGGAAAGTGAGAATATGTGGGCGTATATATAGACTTAGGCAAAAATGGTTTCTTACCATACTTTCTCTTCCACCAAATGACACAACTACCCCTCCCGTACCATCCCATGACAAGCTTCCCCCATATGCCAACCTGTGTGCCTATGTATTTAGCATGATGTTAATTGTATTACTTAGTACAACATTCCTTAAAATAAGAGAAGAGTCTACTTTAACCAAAATTTTAATGCGGCGACTACCCTTCGATAAAAAGTTAATAATCCGAAAAAGAATCTTGGTCACATTTTTAATTTTTCATCAAACTATTTATTTTTGTAAACAAATATTCAAAATGAGTTTGCTATCATTGCTTTAATTAAAAGAGGGTTATTTTATTATTAAAAACCATTCGTTAAATATTTAAAATTAATCAATATTCAAAAATTAAAACGATAAAATTATGGGTCGTTACATTTTTTCGAAGTAAAATTTTAAATGTGAATATGTTTACTATAACTAAAAATTTGGAACAAATGATATTATCAACTTATATTTGCAGATAATTATTGAAATATAAAAAAATTCATTATAAAAACGTGAAATAGGGGGCCGCATAAGAGCGAACACAAGTTTATGGTTTTGTGCAACATAGTAAATTATCATAAATAGACTTTTTATATAAATTTGAGTTTAAAATAAATAAATAATGAATGAAATACAATTAACTCTAGTTAATTATTATTTATATTGTTTTAGTTTGATTCCAACATGAATAAGAAAATTAATTAATATCAATTCAATATTTAATACCTTCCTAAATAATGAATTAATTATCATTAATGGGCATATTCATTGAATAAAAATTAATTGACTTAATTTCAAGATGGATATGATATTATTCATTTATAATATTATCAACAACCAAATCAAGAAATAAACGTGTAATTTACATTTTTCACTAACTGAATTACACTTTTCTCTTTGAAGTTCATATAAAATATTTTTTACAATCTAAGAATTTTGATTCAAAATAAAGAGATAAAACGAGTCAAACTTAACATTATTTTCGAAAATGATCTTTGCAATTTTGCATTTAAACATGGCAGCTATCTCACCATTAAAAATTTTAGATCGTGCATTAGTTATGTGTATTACTAAAGATAGTCATTTTGTTCTTATCGGTACCACTATAATTCAAATATATCCATTTAAAAATTTACTATTTTTAATATTAAATTCCATCATTTAATAATTAATTAAAAGGCACTAAAATATAATTTTACCAAGTGAAATTCGCGGCAGCTTCTCCATTGATCATTAGAACTTTATTAGTGAAATTCAACAATGTCCGATTTACTAACAATTGTTTTATCTACATATTCATCAATAACAACCTTTTTGAAAATAACAGTTAGTAAAAGGCCATAAAATTTCAAAAAGCAGCATTTAAATTTTTTGACTTTAGAAAACTTAAATAAATATACTATTTTTTTTCACAAAACTACATATGGAAATTCTTTAAAGCATCTTCATAAGAATCTAACTTATTGTTAATTAAGGGAATCAATTGCTAATGCATTCAATATTTGTTCAAAAATTAGGGAGGAAGATGAATTTTGTTATTCAACTATCCGTTTGAGGGATGTTGGTAAACTTTTGAATAATAAATATATGTAATTGTAGTTGAATGCACCATTAGCGGTATTATGAAGTATAATAAATGGTTTTGTTGGTTTTTTTATACATGGTATTAATAAAAAGAAAATCAAAGTGTGTTTTGAGTAGTACCTTAGATCGTGAATTAACAAACTTTTTATACTTTAGTACTCATTATACACTTTTACTATTTTAGGTTTCCAAAGAAAATTAATTCCTAAACTGTGTGTATTCCGGCTTTGATGATCCCATGAATATGATCCTGCTTTGTAAGAAAATATGCAAATATTGTTAATAAAACTATACAATGTGATTTAACGAAATCATGCCTTAGAAAATATGTAATTAAGTAAAACTAAATACCAATTTTGATCCATTGCAAAATCAAATATTATATTGAAATAAATTGTAATCTAATTTAAGCATTACAAAGAATTAGTATATAGTTGGTCCTCTTATTAGATAAAATTTAAAAGAATTAACTATTATTAATTATTCTATTCGTAAAAGTTAAAATAAATGAAATTAGAAGCAAATAATTCATTTTATCAGTTGAATGACAATTTAGTTTGAAATGATCCTTCGAGATTTAAATTAGTTTAATTAAAACATTACAAATCAATGCATCCCTAATCCGTAATTATATATAAAATCTCCAAAACTATAGAAATTCAAAATAATATAACATTAAATGCACTTTGTAGAAAATAAATTACCTTACAGTTTTTTGAGGTTTCCAAAAAGTTGGTGATAGTCATGCATTCAATGGAAACTTATGTTACTTATGAATATTTCATTGGCTATAAAATAACACCACAGAAAAATATATCGAACCATAGGTTGATTAAGATAAATAATATTAGATTTAAAAAAAAAAATTTTATGTTAAGTAAGATAATATAAAATATTAAAGCAAGAAGTATAAGTTTATAGAGCAAATATTTACAATTAAATTATAAAAAAAATCAAACTTGTCTTCTGTTGCCAAAATAAATGAGCTACTTATATGTTTCTATTTTATTACTAAAACCTAGTATGGAATTTATTATATGAATATTCTTTTATCGCATATTTTTTTCATGACTTGATTTTATTTTATATTTATGTTTAAGAATGGGAAAATGATCAACCTTACCACTGATAGACTATAAAAAAATTTGAAGATTGTTTGGTATCCACGTATAAGTAAACAATTTATGCCCTATAAAATAAAATAAGTAAATGAACTTCATTATTTATGACTAAAACAAAAATCAAATAAAATTAACATTGGATACAAATGTGGAGATTGAAAAAAATAGTTCATTTAACCTATAATAGCTTTAACCAAACAATCAAAGATTTTATGTTACCATTATATTAGTAAATCCAACAACTCCTGCTAAAAAAAGAAGGAAAATAGATTCCTAAGCATACCAATACTGATATTATAACATTATTAACTTTAAAGAAGTAATTAGTATTGTTGAGACTTGATTTTGGTTCATGACACGAAGCTATCACTACGACATACGGATTTGACGACTGCTACGACAAAAAGAGACAAGGAGACGAGACTTTAAAAACCGGTGCATCAACTATGGTATTTTGTTTTTAAGTCTTAGGTCAATAATTGTTAAAATCTTATGTCTACATTAGCTTATATATTTAATCATCATATTTACTAAAATATTTTATACATACATAAGTATACATTAAAATTATAAAAGTAATTTAAAGTTATAGAAATTAATATATCTACGTAATTGTGCAAACTGCACAAAATTAACCAGGTCAGTCAACTGGCCACCTGAGACAATCGACTGACACTAGTATTTTTATGCAGCATGCACAGTTACATAAATATATGAATTTAAAATTTAAAATTATTTTGAATACTTAGTCGACTGACCTAGAGGCTCAATCGACTGAATTTCTATAACAACCACTTTTTTGAAAGGACATGATTTTTGTGAAGAGTTGCGAACCTTTAACGAAAAGATTTGGACGCAACACTTCGATCGAAACTCTTCACCAACAGTCACTGCTTTCTAGCCTTTATAAATACTGTAACGACCCAATATTTCCAACCATTCGCATCCGCACATGTCGGACTTGAATTGTTCAAAATACTGCGTTGTAGAATAAATTTAGCAAACTCAGAATATACAGTAAATAAATCACAGAATCACATACACAGATATCAGAATCTCGCAGCGGAAATTACAATTTAGTGGTTCATGAAGCCACTGATACATCTTTAACAAAACAGGAATTTCATTGTTTATAATCCTCAATACAATTTTAAAACATAAATAGAGATAGAGTCTTCAAAGTCTGGGATTCCAGAAAAGATAAAGACTGAAACAAACTTCCAGCAGCACGAATGGTCTACGGAATGTCCTAGCTCCGGAGAGGAAACTGAAGCTGCAACTCAGGCTGACCCGAGCGTAAAATAAAACAAACACTCGAGTCAGGACATACATACTTATATGATGTAAGCTAAATCAAGTGTACTGTAATATAGAGCAAGTAACTTAAAGGATGCTTGGGACCGCCCATCCTCTAAGGATCCGTCAAACTATTTACTATGTAGTATATTGCGCTATTATAATAGTGTCTATTTATAAAGTAAACATACTTATTTCTTAGCATTAAGGGGTTACCCATATAGCCCTTAACACGTAATAGTCCCAGTAGTCCATCCAATATCATAGCTCCTCCTACTCGGGAAGCAACTAGAGGATACCACACGGGCTACGGGAGAAAAACAAACTCGTACAAGGCTCGATATGGTAGGTGACACGGCACAACTAGGCAATGCCAGGGTAGATATACCAATTGCTATCCGGACCGGTGGTAACGCGAAGCCGCAGCAACCGCCCACCTCGAACAACACTCCCAAATCAAAGGTGCACCCAAACAATCACATAAGCAATAGAATGGTATACGAAGAAGTGCGTTCGATCAGAGGAGCTACCTCATTAATCCGAGAATCGCTCCTGTTTTAGCCACCTTAAGCCAACTCACGGGAGTCGGGTCCACGTATATACCTTTCAAGAAACCGTCACCACCATCCTACTTCATTCTGGAATCTCCACCGCGTACATGGTTAGTCAAAGTGGTTTTCGGTATCGACAGAGAGTATGTCCATATCCGATCCCGGTCTCTTTGCCAATCAAACGTTATTATAACCCGTGGCCATTTAAAAACAGTTTATACTTTAAACCAGAATAATCATTTCCATTTCAAAACTATAGATACGATATCATTTTAAAGCCCAAAACAATATGATATCGTTATATTCAAAATATAATTCTTTCCAAAACTATATTGCTTAAAATTTATAATATCTGGAAACCAACCATTTGAATTATATCTTCAAAACATATTATTCTTGGAAATTTACTTTAAAACCATAACTCCCAAAACACAAATGGTTCGGATATTTAACGGTATATAGAATAAATGGGTTAATTTTATGGTTACTTTGTAAAGAAGAGAATTTACATAGCTTTACAAATAATTCCTCTATTTAAAGTTTTAAACCATAAATTAAATATCATTTTATGTTCCCAAAACATTACAATTCCCATATATATATAAATTGGGGTATTTACTATTCAAAACTAAGTTTGGGTTTTATTCTTTCCCAAATCAATGTTTTTATTATTTAGTCTTCAATATTCCCATAATTTCCATAAATAAAACTCCAAATTTTTAGCCATTAAATTTTCAAAATTTACTTAATACCAGAATATTCATCTTTAATTTATTAAGGAAAATTCAGTTATAAATATTATGTCTGAAGTTTTTCCAAAACTTAAGGTAAAATAAAATTTATCCAATTCCATAAATTTTAGAGCAATCAAATTCTAGATTCCATAGCACTTAGGAAATGCTACCTAAAGTTATGGGTAAAACTAGTCCAATTTCAAAAGACGGCATTTAAATGCTGTAATAGATTGTTTACTTAATAAATATTTCCAAATATAACTTATTTATTTATTTATTAACTGAAATCTTATTCTTTCAAAATCCCGATTTACCAAATAAGTTATATTCCAAATTTTATTCAAACATTTATTTATTTTTATTTATAACTTATTAAAAATCAATATAAATTCCTTTAAAGATATAAATCGAATATTTAACTTCCAAGATAAATTTTTTAATATTTCAGAAAATATTATAAGGACCACGGGCCTGTATATAGTTTTCTAGCCTAGGTCAAGTGAGACGGATTTATATCATTTCAACCCGTAATTTATAAAACCCCGGGTTCTATCATTTCAAACCCGCAATCCCAAGTTACCAGTTAAGCAGTTAACAGAATAAATGAACAATAATCATTTAGGCCTATCATTTCAGCCCATACGAACTAAATTTAACAGGGAACTGGCAGTGGTGATCTAAGCAGTAAATAAACAATAACATAACTGCAGAAATAATATAACAGATAATACTGATGAGGTGTCAATTTAAATGGGGTTCATAATTCTATATTACACTACAGACAGATAATAGTGGAATACAATTTTACACATACACTTGCAATAATTTACCAAAATATAAATACGTATGTCTGGTGAGAAATACTCACCTGAGAGTTGCAGAAAATTTGAATTCAAACGGCTATTCACCGGTAAAGAATGACAGAGAATACGATCAAAATTTCTCGGATGTCGCTTAGATTCAAATCTAGAACAAAATTTCAAAATATTGAAACGCGACTTTAGAATTTACGGTCAAAGAAAAATTAAAATGGGACGAAAATTTGTTTGACTTGCTCGACCACTCCACCGTGTAATGTGACCAAAATATACCCAAAAACGTGAACCGTGCTAACGCTAAAATTTTCGACCAAATTTCCTAAAGATCGACTAAACAATATGGTGAAGCTTCTCTACTATAAGTCGGGATATATATGTACACGTGCACACATTTTTTTTCTTCTTCTTTTTTTTTTCTTTTCTTCCCACATTCGAACTGCATCAGTTAACACATCCCTACCCGAGTCATCCCTCAAAATACTTTGAGCCAATCAGGTGACTTCTTCGAGAAAAATGTGCAAACTCTTCGAGTCCATCTTGCCAAAACATCGAGTCACGTCTGTAAACTCTGTGACTAATTTACTCAACCCCCATCTCTAACACTAACACTATTACTACCTAATATATTGCTCTGTACTTCCCCCCATCAACTCAAATGCCATCACTATTACATTCTGATTTAACATCAACTATTCCAGACTTCCCACTCCAAGCTACTTCGAAGACCATGCACTCAGTGACACTAACATGCACATCCAGTGATACCAATGTGCACAGCCCTTCCAAGGTTTGGTTATAAATGCAGACTTACTTCTAAACATAAATGCAAGCTTCTAAATAAAATATGAACATATGCAAAGTATATGCACAGACTTCTCTCTTTGTTATGCATTTCGATTTGTTATTAGTCAGGAGTAATTGGTTTTGAAATATATAAGTCTGATTGATTTATAACCTATGGTTCTAACCCCATACTTATTGTCTGGGCTACAGCTACTCGATCTTCACACGTAACAACTTTTAAGTTTTATATCCACACCTTGGCTAACACCTACCAAAACTCATAGCCTAAGTCCTCTCCTTAAGCTATGCAAATATGAATGCACACCTTTGTCATACAGCAGTGGTGGAGGATCCCACTACACTATTTCCTATTAACTGGTCCAAAGGCACGTCCCAATCTTTGGGTCACATATACACACATATACACTACTTTCTAGCACTTCAGTCATGTCTTCTACTCTGGTCAGTTTTATCACAGAGATACATTGTATCCAACTGACACAAACATATACACAGAGACACAATTTGCTTCCCTACCTCCTCTGCTTAACCTTGTATATATGCAAAGGTCTTCCCTCTCTCTTTAGTTCAGCTAACATGCCTACTGGGACACAAAGATATGTACTGCCCACTGTGGATTTTGTATATGCAGACAACTTCTTATGAATTTGAAATCTGGAAAACTCACACCCTATATGTACCATGTCTTATTATCTTTGCATCACTGCTCTAGTCACCTATTTTTTCCAAATGTACTGCCAATCTTCTCATTTAAAACCTAGCTTCAACTAAAACAACTTCAGTTTTCAACAACTCCTAACATTACCACTCATCTTATGTTTTAAATTCTTTCAGACTGAACTGACCATGCCTAAATTACAAATCTATTTATATATGCAGACCACTTTAAACATAAATGCAACTGACAACTCAGACATGCCTTCTACATCACCACTATTTTATCTCATGAATATATGCAAAAGTCTAAGTCATATGTAACTGAAAATCCTAGATGCTTATGCAGACTTATCCTTTGATATGAAATCTGAAACTTACCTACTATTCAGACTTCTATTGAACCAGATTAGCCACTAGCCTACCAATATTTCATACAAATTATGGGTCCTATGCAGACAGTCCTATGGCAAGCATGGCAAAAAAAAATGGAATGGCCGAGCAAGGCATCTAGGAAAGGAAAACAAAGGGACTGAAGAAGAAAAAGTAATTACCTGATGAAGCTTGGATCAGAGAGGAAAAATGAAGTTGAGATCCAGAAAGGAAAAATGATGAAGTGGGAAAGTATATATATAGGCAGAGGAAGTAAAAGCAAAATCATATCAGTTATTTTGATATGAATACGAATACGTGATTATAGTTTGATACCTGATGATCAGGGCAGAGGAAAAGAATTTGTTGATTTTTGTATCAATCCAAGGAGGCCGAGAGTTTTAAAAAGTAGACTTGATGATAAATACATATAAAGGCTTTGAAATGGTAGATTTGTTTCCAGATGAATGCAAAAAGTCTTGCTCGAACGTTGCAACAGTCAGTTATGAATTTCCAGAGGCAAATGGAATGAATGCTTCAGATATAATTATAAATAGGCCAGTGCGTGATGAATTGGAGAGGTGAATGCATCAGTTAAAAATAGAATTTGTTCTGATATACTTTGATTAGCCTTCAGTTACGTTTGTTTTCAAGTATCAGAGCAAAATGTGCTTCCATAAATACGAAAGCGTGATTTAAGGAATGGGATAATAGATGTGCAGAGTTGATAAAGTTTGATTTGCAACTCTTTAAATCATAAAATAAGTTGCGAGATATCTGCATACTTGATTTTTGCAGAGAAATGTATTAGTTACCACAGTTGTGAATATGTTGCGTGATACAAGAATTAGGCAGTTACACAACTGGATTTAATGCATGCGTGAGTTATGGTTTGATTCAATTATTTGCATCGTGTAAAACTGAAGAGAACAGAGCAAAGGAAAAGAGTGGAGTGCACGTATCAGTTTCAAAATGCATGCATTGATTTATAAAGTCCTGAACGTTGTCAAGTTGGTTTTCATTCAGTTTTATTTTTGATTTTTTTTTTTTGATATCAATAAATGAAATGGTAAATATTTATGTAGGCTTTAGAAAAAAAAAACGTATGCAATTTTATTTGAAAACAGACCGTCAATTAAAACAACGTAACGGTTGCCATAAAATCTCTGACTGATATTTTCCTTCAAATTTATTCGAAAACTTGATTTTTACACTACGTTAAACAGACGCAGTCTAAAACATTAAAAATTTCGATAAAAATAGCATTTTAAAAACACACGTTTTATTACGTTGTTTATACCCTATAATTAACGCGTCCTTTAAACGCGAAATTCAACTGTTCAAAAATAGCTTAAATTTTCACAGTTATTATTCACTCTTTTTAACATTCACAATTTTATAAAATATATCTCCCAATTAAATAATTAAACTATATTGTTAAACATGAATTATATAAAATATATTTAAAAATTGAATAATTAAAATAAAATAAATAGCTAAAACTAGGGTTGTTACACTCTCCCCCACTCAAGAACTTTTCGTCCTCGAAAAGGAGCGAAAGAAAAGAATCAAAGGAAGATAAGCTAGATAAACAAGAATCTTAAACGGATAGTTCCGGTATTGGGAGCACGAAGAAGATCCTCTAGAACCGGTTTTACCCCTTTCAGTTTGACTGTCAGCCTATGGTGGTAAGCGGTGCTCAGGTCCCGATGAGTAACAAGGATTTCCAAAGATTATAGAAAGATTTCTAAATAGACCGGTGGAAGCGATAGCCTCCCCAATCTGTAGCAGATAGGAAAACCAAGGACACTTAAAGATAGTTTGAAAACAAAATAAGATAATAACTTTGAAATCATAATGCTTTTGAAATCATAATACTTTGAAAGTCATTAAGATGTTATAGATATTATCATTTGGAAATCATACCACAAAAATCATAACATTTTAAAAAAAAAATCTTCATTTATACTTTTTAATTTCAATTATAAATTTTCAAACGTTTTATTTTTAGAACAGCAGCACTTATACTATGCTACCGTAGATAAAATAGTAATTTCCAATTAGTTAAATTTCTGAAATATTCATTTGGATACCATTTACTTATATTTTATGAAACAACTTTTATGAATGGAATATCCAACTTCACTTATTAAGTCAAAGTTCCTTATTTTACTTAACTCTTAATTTAACAAATAACCTAACCCATATTTGAAATACCTATTTTATAAGATATTCCTTTAATAAGTTATACTTGAAATTTTCATTTGAAGACCAAATTCTCAATTATCAAATTTCAGTGATATTAACATACATCTTAACTATTTAAATCATAATTATCCATTTTAGAAAATAACCTTTATTAAATTTCTCAGTTAGATTTAAGGTTCCATATTAAATCAACTTTGCTTATTAGGTTATTTAAATAAATTCCTCAAATTCCTTTTTCCTTATTTACCTCCTATTAATCTTTTATAATTAAAATTTAAGTGTATACCATTTATTATAACCACTCAAATTTTATTTATAAAATCCTTTTTATATTGTATATTATCCAATTACATTGTTAACTTTTGAAAATCAAGGTAAGTTATATTGAATGAAATTGAGTATTATACAACTAAAACTTTCAAATTCAATTATCTCTAATTAAAATTCCTTATTCAAAATTTTGTTTTATTTTTCAAGGTAAACTTCAAGAATTTTATTTATTTTTTTCCTTTTTATTTTATTGAAATTTTTCCTTAAGATAAATTTTAAGAATTGAATTTCTGATTCCCTTCAAACCATTTAGAGATAAATAAATAAATAAATACATAATATGTCAAACAAAATTTAAATTATATATCTATATATATTAAGCCATATTTTAGAAATTCAAATCAATTAAAATCTCAAGGAAATACTGTAGCCAGACTACAGAATGGTCTTTCCACTTCGAAACTCGAAAATGAATGTCGATGATGCTGCAGTCATCACCGAAATTAATTTCCAGCGACAAAGAGAAAAGCACTAATTTTAAAATTTCTTTGGAAACAAATTTCTATTCGAATATACTTTAAATAATATATCCTTTAAAATTTTAAACACAAGATTTGAAATCATCGGAAATTGAATTCTCAAGTTCTTGTTTTAAATTCATTTCGGTTTCTAAATTAATTTATGACCATTGTTTATATCAAATTATTTATTAGACAAACACATGGTTTACAAACCATAAATAAATCAAACTATTTAAATTAATTATAAAAATTCTGAAAATTATACTTATATATATATAATATTAGATTTTATCTTTAAATATAGAAATAAATTTTTTCAAAACAAAGATAAAGATTTAAATTTTGATGAACTCAAATCAAATAGAATTCAAGATAAGTTGAAATCAGAAGATCCGATGATAAAAATCAGAATAAGGAAACTGGGTAAGTCTTTATAAATCGCGGACAACCTTGACCGGGTCAACCGGGACTTAAAGAGTCAGATCGATATGGTTGAGTGAATCTACATTTGATCTGAAGAGATAGAGTTTGGAATAACCAAAGATACTATCATATAAACTGAGGATAAATATAATCCTCCGGTGAATCAATGATACTGGTAAAGGAGTTTCACCCCTTTATTAGAATAATGGCGAGACCGCCAATTCACTATAAAGATCATCCGAAGTGGAGTTACGGGACACTCCAGAATCTAAAGTAGATGATAAGTGAGGGACACGAATGAACTTTGGAACCACAGGGAATGTTCCAAAATTCGAAGAGGAAGAGATTCAAACTCTGATGAATGTGATTCTATAAATCAAATTTACCATACATTCTAAGTTTTGCCTAGAGCCATAGCTCTGATACCAACTGTAACGACCCAATATTTCCAACCATTCGCATCCGCACATGTCGGACTTGAATTGTTCAAAATACTGCGTTGTAGAATAAATTTAGCAAACTCAGAATATACAGTAAATAAATCACAGAATCACATACACAGATATCAGAATCTCGCAGCGGAAATTACAATTTAGTGGTTCATGAAGCCACTGATACATCTTTAACAAAACAGGAATTTCATTGTTTATAATCCTCAATACAATTTTAAAACATAAATAGAGATAGAGTCTTCAAAGTCTGGGATTCCAGAAAAGATAAAGACTGAAACAAACTTCCAGCAGCACGAATGGTCTACGGAATGTCCTAGCTCCGGAGAGGAAACTGAAGCTGCAACTCAGGCTGACCCGAGCGTAAAATAAAACAAACACTCGAGTCAGGACATACATACTTATATGATGTAAGCTAAATCAAGTGTACTGTAATATAGAGCAAGTAACTTAAAGGATGCTTGGGACCGCCCATCCTCTAAGGATCCGTCAAACTATTTACTATGTAGTATATTACGCTATTATAATAGTGTCTATTTATAAAGTAAACATACTTATTTCTTAGCATTAAGGGGTTACCCATATAGCCCTTAACACGTAATAGTCCCAGTAGTCCATCCAATATCATAGCTCCTCCTACTCGGGAAGCAACTAGAGGATACCACACGGGCTACGGGAGAAAAACAAACTCGTACAAGGCTCGATATGGTAGGTGACACGGCACAACTAGGCAATGCCAGGGTAGATATACCAATTGCTATCCGGACCGGTGGTAACGCGAAGCCGCAGCAACCGCCCACCTCGAACAACACTCCCAAATCAAAGGTGCACCCAAACAATCACATAAGCAATAGAATGGTATACGAAGAAGTGCGTTCGATCAGAGGAGCTACCTCATTAATCCGAGAATCGCTCCTGTTTTAGCCACCTTAAGCCAACTCACGGGAGTCGGGTCCACGTATATACCTTTCAAGAAACCGTCACCACCATCCTACTTCATTCTGGAATCTCCACCGCGTACATGGTTAGTCAAAGTGGTTTTCGGTATCGACAGAGAGTATGTCCATATCCGATCCCGGTCTCTTTGCCAATCAAACGTTATTATAACCCGTGGCCATTTAAAAACAGTTTATACTTTAAACCAGAATAATCATTTCCATTTCAAAACTATAGATACGATATCATTTTAAAGCCCAAAACAATATGATATCGTTATATTCAAAATATAATTCTTTCCAAAACTATATTGCTTAAAATTTATAATATCTGGAAACCAACCATTTGAATTATATCTTCAAAACATATTATTCTTGGAAATTTACTTTAAAACCATAACTCCCAAAACACAAATGGTTCGGATATTTAACGGTATATAGAATAAATGGGTTAATTTTATGGTTACTTTGTAAAGAAGAGAATTTACATAGCTTTACAAATAATTCCTCTATTTAAAGTTTTAAACCATAAATTAAATATCATTTTATGTTCCCAAAACATTACAATTCCCATATATATATATAAATTGGGGTATTTACTATTCAAAACTAAGTTTGGGTTTTATTCTTTCCCAAATCAATGTTTTTATTATTTAGTCTTCAATATTCCCATAATTTCCATAAATAAAACTCCAAATTTTTAGCCATTAAATTTTCAAAATTTACTTAATACCAGAATATTCATCTTTAATTTATTAAGGAAAATTCAGTTATAAATATTATGTCTGAAGTTTTTCCAAAACTTAAGGTAAAATAAAATTTATCCAATTCCATAAATTTTAGAGCAATCAAATTCTAGATTCCATAGCACTTAGGAAATGCTACCTAAAGTTATGGGTAAAACTAGTCCAATTTCAAAAGACGGCATTTAAATGCTGTAATAGATTGTTTACTTAATAAATATTTCCAAATATAACTTATTTATTTATTTATTAACTGAAATCTTATTCTTTCAAAATCCCGATTTACCAAATAAGTTATATTCCAAATTTTATTCAAACATTTATTTATTTTTATTTATAACTTATTAAAAATCAATATAAATTCCTTTAAAGATATAAATCGAATATTTAACTTCCAAGATAAATTTTTTAATATTTCAGAAAATATTATAAGGACCACGGGCCTGTATATAGTTTTCTAGCCTAGATCAAGTGAGACGGATTTATATCATTTCAACCCGTAATTTATAAAACCCCGGGTTCTATCATTTCAAACCCGCAATCCCAAGTTACCAGTTAAGCAGTTAACAGAATAAATGAACAATAATCATTTAGGCCTATCATTTCAGCCCATACGAACTAAATTTAACAGGGAACTGGCAGTGGTGATCTAAGCAGTAAATAAACAATAACATAACTGCAGAAATAATATAACAGATAATACTGATGAGGTGTCAATTTAAATGGGGTTCATCATTCTATATTACACTACAGACAGATAATAGTGGAATACAATTTTACACATACACTTGCAATAATTTACCAAAATATAAATACGTATGTCTGGTGAGAAATACTCACCTGAGAGTTGCAGAAAATTTGAATTCAAACGGCTATTCACCGGTAAAGAATGACAGAGAATACGATCAAAATTTCTCGGATGTCGCTTAGATTCAAATCTAGAACAAAATTTCAAAATATTGAAACGCGACTTTAGAATTTACGGTCAAAGAAAAATTAAAATGGGACGAAAATTTGTTTGACTTGCTCGACCACTCCACCGTGTAATGTGACCAAAATATACCCAAAAACGTGAACCGTGCTAATGCTAAAATTTTCGACCAAATTTCCTAAAGATCGACTAAACAATATGGTGAAGCTTCTCTACTATAAGTCGGGATATATATGTACACGTGCACACATTTTTTTTCTTCTTCTTTTTTTTTTCTTTTCTTCCCACATTCGAACTGCATCAGTTAACACATCCCTACCCGAGTCATCCCTCAAAATACTTTGAGCCAATTAGGTGACTTCTTCGAGAAAAATGTGCAAACTCTTCGAGTCCATCTTGCCAAAACATCGAGTCACGTCTGTAAACTCTGTGACTAATTTACTCAACCCCCATCTCTAACACTAACACTATTACTACCTAATATATTGCTCTGTACTTCCCCCCATCAACTCAAATGCCATCACTATTACATTCTGATTTAACATCAACTATTCCAGACTTCCCACTCCAAGCTACTTCGAAGACCATGCACTCAGTGACACTAACATGCACATCCAGTGATACCAATGTGCACAGCCCTTCCAAGGTTTGGTTATAAATGCAGACTTACTTCTAAACATAAATGCAAGCTTCTAAATAAAATATGAACATATGCAAAGTATATGCACAGGCTTCTCTCTTTGTTATGCATTTCGATTTGTTATTAGTCAGGAGTAATTGGTTTTGAAATATATAAGTCTGATTGATTTATAACCTATGGTTCTAACCCCATACTTATTGTCTGGGCTACAGCTACTCGATCTTCACACGTAACAACTTTTAAGTTTTATATCCACACCTTGGCTAACACCTACCAAAACTCATAGCCTAAGTCCTCTCCTTAAGCTATGAAAATATGAATGCACACCTTTGTCATACAGCAGTGGTGGAGGATCCCACTACACTATTTCCTATTAACTGGTCCAAAGGCACGTCCCAATCTTTGGGTCACATATACACACATATACACTACTTTCTAGCACTTCAGTCATGTCTTCTACTCTGGTCAGTTTTATCACAGAGATACATTGTATCCAACTGACACAAACATATACACAGAGACACAATTTGCTTCCCTACCTCCTCTGCTTAACCTTGTATATATGCAAAGGTCTTCCCTCTCTCTTTAGTTCAGCTAACATGCCTACTGGGACACAAAGATATGTACTGCCCACTGTGGATTTTGTATATGCAGACAACTTCTTATGAATTTGAAATCTGGAAAACTCACACCCTATATGTACCATGTCTTATTATCTTTGCATCACTGCTCTAGTCACCTATTTTTTCCAAATGTACTGCCAATCTTCTCATTTAAAACCTAGCTTCAACTAAAACAACTTCAGTTTTCAACAACTCCTAACATTACCACTCATTTTATGTTTTAAATTCTTTCAGACTGAACTGACCATGCCTAAATTACAAATCTATTTATATATGCAGACCACTTTAAACATAAATGCAACTGACAACTCAGACATGCCTTCTACATCACCACTATTTTATCTCATGAATATATGCAAAAGTCTAAGTCATATGTAACTGAAAATCCTAGATGCTTATGCAGACTTATCCTTTGATATGAAATCTGAAACTTACCTACTATTCAGACTTCTATTGAACCAGATTAGCCACTAGCCTACCAATATTTCATACAAATTATGGGTCCTATGCAGACAGTCCTATGGCAAGCATGGCAAAAAAAAATGGAATGGCCGAGCAAGGCATCTAGGAAAGGAAAACAAAGGGACTGAAGAAGAAAAAGTAATTACCTGATGAAGCTTGGATCAGAGAGGAAAAATGAAGTTGAGATCCAGAAAGGAAAAATGATGAAGTGGGAAAGTATATATATAGGCAGAGGAAGTAAAAGCAAAATCATATCAGTTATTTTGATATGAATACGAATACGTGATTATAGTTTGATACCTGATGATCAGGGCAGAGGAAAAGAATTTGTTGATTTTTGTATCAATCCAAGGAGGCCGAGAGTTTTAAAAAGTAGACTTGATGATAAATACATATAAAGGCTTTGAAATGGTAGATTTGTTTCCAGATGAATGCAAAAAGTCTTGCTCGAACGTTGCAACAGTCAGTTATGAATTTCCAGAGGCAAATGGAATGAATGCTTCAGATATAATTATAAATAGGCCAGTGCGTGATGAATTGGAGAGGTGAATGCATCAGTTAAAAATAGAATTTGTTCTGATATACTTTGATTAGCCTTCAGTTACGTTTGTTTTCAAGTATCAGAGCAAAATGTGCTTCCATAAATACGAAAGCGTGATTTAAGGAATGGGATAATAGATGTGCAGAGTTGATAAAGTTTGATTTGCAACTCTTTAAATCATAAAATAAGTTGCGAGATATCTGCATACTTGATTTTTGCAGAGAAATGTATTAGTTACCACAGTTGTGAATATGTTGCGTGATACAAGAATTAGGCAGTTACACAACTGGATTTAATGCATGCGTGAGTTATGGTTTGATTCAATTATTTGCATCGTGTAAAACTGAAGAGAACAGAGCAAAGGAAAAGAGTGGAGTGCACGTATCAGTTTCAAAATGCATGCATTGATTTATAAAGTCCTGAACGTTGTCAAGTTGGTTTTCATTCAGTTTTTTTTTTGATTTTTTTTTTTTGATATCAATAAATGAAATGGTAAATATTTATGTAGGCTTTATAAAAAAAAAACGTATGCAATTTTATTTGAAAACAGACCGTCAATTAAAACAACGTAACGGTTTCCATAAAATCTCTGACTGATATTTTCCTTCAAATTTATTCGAAAACTTGATTTTTACACTACGTTAAACAGACGCAGTCTAAAACATTAAAAATTTCGATAAAAATAGCATTTTAAAAACACACGTTTTATTACGTTGTTTATACCCTATAATTAACGCGTCCTTTAAACGCGAAATTCAACTGTTCAAAAATAGCTTAAATTTTCACAGTTATTATTCACTCTTTTTAACATTCACAATTTTATAAAATATATCTCCCAATTAAATAATTAAACTATATTGTTAAACATGAATTATATAAAATATATTTAAAAATTGAATAATTAAAATAAAATAAATAGCTAAAACTAGGGTTGTTACAAATACAAACTCCAACTTGATTTCAAATCACTTAATCACAATCGAATTCTCTTATTCTCTGATCTAACTTTCTGAAATCTATTTGCTATCATACTTTCAATTATTCTGCATTAAGGCAATACTATACCTTTTTATTCTTCATATACTTCAAATATATATATATATATATATATATATATATATATATATATACTCGAGGAGAAGATTACAGAAAGGGTGTACAACAAGTGACAAATCCGTGTTATCAGAACACATAAAAGTCAAAACTATTTCTTGTATTTGTTGAAGTCTTATTCTACTGCTCAGGCGAGTGAAGTCCTCTTCGACTATTGAGGCGAAATCCTGTTCTGCTGCTCAGGTCCCCGTTCGGCTGCTCAGGAATATATAAACCTCTTCCTCCGGGTTAAGTGAGGTTGGTTTTTAGTGAAATTCCAGAAGGAGTCTGGGACTGGACGTAGGACGGTGCTCCGAACCAGTATAAAAATCCCTAGTGTCATTTTACTATATTGCTTTTTATTCTGCACTATTTACAGTATTATTATCATCATTATAGTCTGTATTATCATATATCCATATTATACGATCCATAGCACTAACGCAAGCATTAACACTAGCTTCATTGAAGGACAATCCACTGCACGTCCACCACTATTTAATGGTATAAATTATAACTATTGGGCCACATGAATGAGAATATATATGCAAGCAAATGGTTTTGATTCATGGAATATAACTCAGAAAGAATATACTACTCCTACTGAAGAATATTCCACTTGGTCAAATACACAAAAACTAGAAGCCACAACTAATGCAAAAGCCATGAATATGTTGTTTTATGCCTTAGATAAAAATGAGTTTAGCCGTGTTAGCATGTGCAATACTGCATATGAAATATGGCGTACACTCAAAGTTACACACGAAGGAACTAACAAGGTTAAACAAAGCAAAATATCCGTGCTCAAAAGTCAGTTTCAAAATGTTAGAATGAAAGAAAATGAACCCATAAATGACAGTACTCAGGATTTCAGGATATCTATCATTCATTAGTAGGACTAGGAGAAAAATATTCAGACTTTGATATTGTATCCAAAATCCTTAGCTCTTTAACAAAAGAATGGGAAAAAAGTTCTCGCTATTGAAGAAGCGAACGATATTTCCAAAATAACTCTAGAAGCGTTAATAGGAAATCTAATGTCTTATGAAGTGAATTTGCAGGCAAAAAGAGTTCAAGCTCAAGATAAAAGAATATAGCATTTCATGCAGAACAAGAAGAATAAGATTCAGACAAAGGCGACCTAGCTTTTATTGCCAAGAACTTCAAGAAATTCTTGAAATATAGGAAAGGAAATATAAATAATAGCAAGAGAACCTCAAACAACAAACCGTCGTCTTTATCAGTTATTGCAGAAGGACTATCCAGATCAAAAGAAAGAATATCGAAATAAAAAGAAGGAAAAATTCAAAAGAAAAGCATTTTCAGTCACATGGGATGATTCAGATTCCTCATCTTCTTCTTCAGGAAGTGAAAGTAATAGCGATAATGAACAAGCTAACGTATTTTTTATGGCGAAAGCTAATAAGGTTGGTGATTTTACTTTTGATGATATGATAGAAATAAATTCTGAATTATTAGATACTTTAAAAAGTCTCAAAAGAAAATATAAAGAAGCTGTAGAAAATTAGAACAAGGCAGAATTCGAAAGAGATATGCTTAAAGACAAGAAGAAAATATTGAAAAAAGAACTTGAGAAAACTCAAGAATTTCTGTCTAATGTTAATTCTCAAATTATATTATTGAGTCAAGAAATTAAAACTCAAAAAGAAAAGAATGATAGTCTTATTTCTGAAAATAATATTTTAAAAACTAATGTTAAAATGGTAGAACTAGAAAATTCAAGTCTAAAGACCAAACTAGATGGAATCACTAAAAATATTTAAAATTTTAATAAAGGAAGAGAAAATTTATCTAGAATTATTGAGAATTGACAATCTGTTAGTAATGAAAATGGTTTAGGATATAAGAAGAAAGTTAAAGAGTCACAATCTAGTAATTCAAATAAAGTTAAAAACGATAAAACACCCACGTCTTCAAATAAACTAGTTTCTAAAACTATAAATATATGGGTACCTAAAACTAATAACAAGTTAATAAGGAAAAAGTATATTAGTTCTCATACAAGATGTTCATAATAATAAAAATTATATTTATAAAAGGGATACTAAACCCTCTTGGGTTTGGTTTTCTAAGACCCAACTCTTAGGACCTTATTAAAAAGGTGGGTACCAACGTCATCTCATATTTTTTGCAAGTCCCACTCAAGAAAAGTGGAAAATGGATACTCGACAGTGGTTGCTCGAAACACATGAGAGGAAAGGATATGATGGTATATTACATACTCAGATGGATGTTCTGTCACTTTTGGAGATAATTCCAAGGGATATATCATCGGCAAAGGCGATGTGAGCAATTACGGTACATCTAATTTACCTCTTATTACAAACGATTTACAAGTTAAGAATTTAAAACATAATCTGTAAAGTATAAGTTAATTATGTGATAAAGGTTTTAAAATATCATTTTCTGAAAATAAATGTAGTATTCTTGATCAGAATCAAAATCTTATTTTCGAAGGAAATAGGGATAAAACCATTTATGTTTTGAATATGAAAATTAATCATAACTCAGATATGTGTTTAATAGCTACAGAAAATGATCCCTGGATATGGCATAAACGATTCTGTCATATCAATTCAAAAATATAAATAAAATTTCTAAAAATAATCATGTAAAAGGATTACTAAATATGAACTTTAAAGTTAATAATATATGTAATTCATGTCAATTAGGTAAATTAACTAAATCTTCTTGAAATCTAAGAAAGTTATTTCGACATTACAACCACTCGAGTTACTTCATATGGATTTATTTGGTCCTACCCAAATTCAGTCCATAAATCATAATAAATACGTATTTGTAATTGTTAATGATTTCTCTAGATATACATGGACTATTTTTATGAAGAATAAAAATGATACCTTTGAAAATTTCAAAACATTTGTTAAATAAATATAAAATTTAAAAGGTATTAAAATTAAAAATATTAGAAGTGATCACGGAGGTGAATTTGAAAATATACAGTTTGATAACTATTGTAAAAAGAAAGGAATATTCATAACTTTTCATCTCCTAGAACTCCACAACAAAATGGAGTTGTAGAATGTAAGAATCGAACTCTATAAGAATATGCAAGAACTTTACTAAATGAAAGCACGTTACCAAAATAATTTTAGGCAGAAGCTTTTGCAACTGCTTGTTATGTTTTAAATCATGTTTCTATTAGACCTCTCACCAAAATTACTCCTTGCGAACTTTTTAACGATAGAAAACCAAATATATCTTATTTTAAATTATTTGGATCAAAATGTTTCATATTAAATACCGAAGATCAGATTGGAAATTTAGATTCAAAATGTGACGAAGGAATATTTCTTGGATATTCGAATCGAAGCAAAGCTTATCGAATTTTTAATAAATGAACTAATACAATAGAAGAATCACTCCATGTATCTTTTGATGAGAACTCTGAACCTATTTCTAATACAATTAGTGACAATGACTCACTTAATAATAATAAAACAAATATAATAATAAACAATTCAAAAGATGATGACGATATCATTCATAACTCTAGCGAAAATGAAAACATTAGTAATAAATTAGAAAAAAGAAATAATACTAATATAATAAGATCTCCTCGAAGTGTTTTACGAAATCATCCTACAGAAAATATAATTGGAGAAATAAATTCAAATGTTCGAACTAGAAATCAATTAAGTTTAATGGGTAATGTAGCTTTTCTTTCTACTATAGAACCTAAAAATGCTAAGGAAGCATCATCCGTTGAAAATTGGATTATTGCTATGCAAGAAGAACTAAATTAGTTTAAACGAAATGAAGTTTGGGAACTAGTATCCAGGCTAATCGATCAAACTATTATAGGAACTAAATGGGTTTATAGAAATAAAATAGACAAATTAGGAAATATAACTATAAATAAAGTAAGACTAGTAGCACAAGGATATAACCAGGAAGAAGGAATAGACTACGAAGAAACGTTTGTTCCAGTTGCTAGACTACAAGCAATACGAATTTTATTGGCATGGCATGTTTTAATAACTTTAAACTTTATCAAATGGATGTTAAAAGTGCTTTTTAAATGCTATATTAAAGAAAACGTTTATGTTAAACAACCTCTTCTATTTATTCATGGAAAATATCTAGATCATGTATTTAAACTTAAGAAAGCTTTATATGGTTTAAAACAAGCACCACGTGCTTGGTATAAACGACTAAAAAGTTATCTAATTGATTCTGGATTTGAAATAGGAAAAGTAGATCAAACTTTATTTATAAAACACTTGAAAAATGATATATTAATAGCTCAAATATATGTCAGCGACATTATATTTGGCTCGACTAAAATGAATTATGTAATGAATTTTCTGAAATAATGACTAGAGAATTTGAAATGTCCCATATGGGAGAATTATCATATTTTCTAAGACTTCAAATAAAACAAATTTCAAATGGAATTTTCATTAATCAATAAAAATACTGTAATAATCTTATCAAACGTTTTTGAATGAAAAAGACTTCTGCAAAACCAACACTTATGAGCACAACAACACATCTTGATAAAGATGAAAACGACGAAAGTGTAGACCAAAAACTATATCGTAGTATGATAGGATCACTACTTTATTTAACAGCAAGTAAACCAGATATTATGATGAGTGTGTTCTTATTTGCACGATTTTAATCTGACTCGAAAGAATCACATTTACATGCTGTAAAACATATACTATGCTTTCTTAGTAAAACTACAAATTTCGGACTTTTCTATCCGAAAGAGTGTTCGTTCGAATTAGTATCATACAGAGATGCTGATTTCGGAGGATCACGAACAGATAGAAAAGGTACAAGCGGTACGTCTCACTTCATTGGTAAATCTTTAATATCATGGTTTAGTAAGAAACAAAACTGTGTCCCTTTATCAACATGTGAACCAGAATATATTTCTGCGGCACTAGCTTTCACACAAGTAATTTATATGCAACGGACACTTAAAGATTTTGGAATTAATCTATTAAAATCAACAACTTACTATGATAGTTCTAGTGCAATAAATCTATCTACAAATCCAGTAAACCACTCAAGAACTAAACATATAGGTATTAGACATCATTTTTTACGTGATAATATAGAAAAAGAAGTAACAAATCTGGACTACGTATCATCAAAAAATCAATTAGCCGATATTTTTACTAAATCGCTATTAGAAAATACGTTTATAAAATTGCGACGTGAGCTCGGTATAATTTCAAGTAAAGATATATAAAAAATATATAAAAAATTTAACTAAAAACACAAAAATAATTTTTTTTACAAAAATTCAATATCCTGACCATGCTGAGACTCAAACTCGTGACCTGCTGTGAATAACCCAAGTTGTCTTAACCACCTAAGCTATTAATGTTTTCTGTTCTAGTCTGGTATGACCATCTTATTATATGCTAACATTAATTTATACTGCATTACATGTCACTTTTAACTTTATTAATATATATACATATATAACTATTTTTATAAACATTTAAAAATTATACAAAATAGCTCAGCCAACAGAAAAGCTAATGTTTCACCATACTTCTTGGCTAGAATTAATATAATCCACTAAATTCCATCCTATTTTTTCTTAGAATTAGGCTATAAATAGTTACATATTCTATTTTCTTAAAATCAAATTGAAATTAACTCTGAAGCTTTCATTCGTTCTTCATTCCAACAAATTACATTTCAACAATGTCAAACTCCTCCACAGACTCTATTGAAATCATTGCCTCGAATAACTCTCCAAAAACTCCAGACCATAAAAATTCAACATCATCGGTCTATCAAACCGGATATACTCCGGACAAGAAAAGGGGGAAGAAGACTATTGATATTTATTCGAACACAAAACAAAAGATCGACGATCTCCACCATTATCAGCAAGAATCTCTAATGCCACAACCGGAGGTGTATTATGAACAAAAAATAAATTTCAGACGGATAGGAATAATTGAGTACATCGCTATGAAGTTCTGTGGGGGCATCGTCACATCCTATAAATGAACATGTTGTTTCGCTATCAGATGACCATCAACTTTGTATCCTCCACGACCATCATACTTATCGAATTCATGGGATCGCAACGAGGAATCGAATGTTCATCGTAAGCAACCTAAAGAATTCAAGATGCCTAGCCCCTCGAAATAATCATAGTTTTAATTATCTTTCGTTGTATTTTCAAATAAATTCTCTACATATGTACGTTTCTTTTTGAAATAAATTTATTTCTGGTGCATTAATCGACATCTCGCATATAGAAAATATTAACATTTAACAGCAAAAAGTTATTTCTATATCACTTATCAAAATAAAAACTATTTATATTAAAAGAATTAACAGACATAAATAATATATATACATTTCACATCAAAACAAATTCATTGCAGAAAATACTCCAGGTCATTCGACTGGACCAGGAGGTCAGTCGACTGACACGGCAAACAAATTTTTTTATACACCTGGCCGGTCGACTGTCTCAGAGCTCCAGTCAACTGGACCAGAAGGTTGAATATTTTCGACCTTTAGCATCAGTCGACTCAGTCGACTAACGCAGCAATATAAATTTTGATAACATTGCCAGCTGACTATCTCAGAGCCTCAGTCGGCTGGACCAGAAGATCGAAAAATTTCAATCTTCAGCTTTAGTCGACTGAAGCCCTGAGCCAGTCAACTGAGCCGTAGATCTGAGTTACTTTTTAACTTCAACCTACCCTTTCACTCCTTTTATCTTTCACTTTACCTTCTCCCCTCATTACCATTTCAGATTTCCAAATTAGGCTCTCCAAAACTCAATTTTTATTCTTCAAAATTAAAATTAAATGGCTCCAAAAAGTAAGGGACAAGCTTCTTCATCATCTCAACCTCCGTCAAATGAACAAATTCAAAGGTGGATATTTGATGACACCGCGATGAAGAGGTGGAAAGGAATGCAAGACTCAAGGATTTATGAAGGTTCGTTTGTCAAATTCCCTGATTTTTCTCCATATCACATCAAGAGTTAGCTCGAAGGAGAAATTTAGAGTCGTTAATTAACATTGACGATAACAAACACAAAATCAACCAAATTATGGTGAAATTGTTCTATGCTAACTTAAATTTGAGTCATCAAGATGTTTCAAACCAACGAGACTGTGTATGGAGTCTCATATGTGGGAAACCCGTCTTTTTCTCTCTAGAACGCATGGCTCATATTTTACAAATAGAAAATGATGGTGTAGAATTAGCTACTATTGATCTTGATTTGGTTATTCGAGACCGTGTATGCCATTTGTTTCTGGAAGACGACATGCGTCAAATAAAATCGATGTCTTTACGACCACAGGCACGAATTATTCATTGTGCTCTAATGAAAACTGTAACTCCTAGAACCGGGAGTTATGAACTTGTCTATGAAAATAATTTTAAAGCTTTGTATCCAATCTTTGGGAACATCAAAGTAAACTGGCCCCGTTTAATTCTTGATGAATTTTTAAGCTTCAACAACGGTAGGATGAATATAATTTACTACGGCGAATATATTATGCGTCTTCTCAAAGCTTGTGAAGTTTTGGAACCGGATTCACCAGTTTCTACCGTTGGATGTTTGAACGCTCGGACTTTAGCCTTGATTAAATTACCAGTTTCCCAAACCCCTTATATAATATCTTTTGAAGATTGGTCCCAAAAGCAAATAGCTCAAGACCAACCACAACAACATGGCAAGCCATTTCAACGACCATCTCGTCAAAGATTGTCTCGTTATCAATAAGAAGAAATTATGATTCCAAATGAAGGTCTTCAACCATGTGAATCCATCAATATAATTTGCCGTAATCAATAATTCTACAATCAAACATCAACAAAGTTGATAAGAAGCTCGATAAGGTCAAAGGATTTTTCATCAAATTATGGCAAGCTACATCATGCTCTTCCGGTACATCTACTGCTACTATAGGCGATCCAGTTAAGCAACCCGTCTTTACATGTTCTTCTTCTTTTGACAACGATCTAGCTAGTAGTAGTGATGGTGATGATGATGAAGGTTACAGTGGTAGGTGTAAGCAACCGATGGCGTAAGATGTTCATTTATTTTATTCAAGACATTTGTTTTCAATTCATATGGCTTGTACTAGATGGCCATTCTAGTTTATTTATTTTGAACTGTAACATCCCATAAATTTTATCAATTTAAAATTAATAATTTAATTGAATTTTCGAAATTTAATTTGGAGTTCATTTGAATTAATTTTAAATTTTCAAAACATATGAATATTTTTTTAATTATATATCTATATATATAATGGATTGGATTTCAAATTTGAATTTGAATTTGAATTTGAACTTGTATTTGAATTAAAATTTAAAAATAAAATATCTTGAAAATATTTGGATTCAAAATATTAACGTATGTATGATTTTTATTAATGTGTAAATTAGTATAAGAAACAACCTCTTTTTTTTAAAAAAAAGTTGTATAAATTCAACAAAGGAATGTAATTATATAAATAAGAGAAAAATAATATAAAAATTTGTTTAAAACTTTATGCATGCATAACAAGTGTTAGAGTCATAAATAAATGAATTTACAAGTGTTAATGAATCAAGACAATGTCATTTTTCTTTGTTTTCATTTTTGAAAATTTAATTAAAGTAAGAAAACAAGATTTTAAAAACACTTCATCTCCTCCTTTCGAAGGTCTTTCTGTAACGATCCCGATTTAAAGACGAATTTAAGCTTGTAATTAAATATAATTTTTGGGTTAAATTGTGGATTTGTTTGAATTTTTTCAAATTTAATAACGTATATATACTTATTAGTTTTTGGATTTGAAGCTCAAAATAAATGTTTTCAATTGAATTGGTTTAAAATTAAATTTTGATTTGGAAATTCAAAAATAAATTCAAAATGAATTGGATTTAAAGATTGTACTTGGAAAGAATAATATGTATAATTATTTATTAAATGTATAGATTGTATTTTAATTAATTTTCTTTAAAGAGATTATAAAAAGTATAAAATAAAATTTATCCTATCAATATTGAGTATAAGTGAAAAATACAAAATAAAATATATGTTACAAATTTAATACTTGATAGTTAAACTATAAAAAAGAAATAAAAATTCAAGAAATTATGTAATAAATTATATGGTCATATAGCAACATGAGATAAACTATAAATAACAAAATATAATAATAACAAATGGAACACATATAGGATTGTATGTGAATTAGGCAAGTAAGAAATAAATAAAACAAAGTGTTATGTACATGTAAAGAAGAAGAAAAGAAGAAGAAATAAGAAAAAAAATTATCTATAAAACACAAAGGCTTATAAAGGAAGATAATGAAACAAATAAAAATATTTACAAAACAAACAAAACTACACATATAGTATCAAATGGATTGTATGTAAACAAAAAATGGAGACATAGCATTTAATGCTTCCTTCTCAAGCACACAGAATATATATATATATATATATATATATATATATATATATCATCTCAGTTGAAATAAATTACTTCATTTCAGTAATAAACAAAAATATCCTTAGTCAAAACAAAAGATAAACTCAAGCCAGTTATGACCTTCCCTGTAAACATTTTTTTTCTTTATATATGTACACTATTCTTTTTGTATCCCAGTTCATCCATAACCTAGTATTCCAGAGAAAAAAAAATAAGAAACATCATTCAACTTATAGAAAGCAAAACAAGATTCAAAGAAGATCAATACTGCAGATTCAGAACACAGAGCTGCCCTTTGTTCTTCAAATTAAAGTGAGTAAACTTCTGTTTAAAAACAGTTTATGATCTGATATTATGATGGTATTCATAATAATTGTTGAAGTAGTAAAACAAATGATGTTTATATGCATGGATTCATATGTGTATGTATGGTTGTGAGATGATTTGGGTTTGTGATTATCTGTGTTGAACAGGTTCTGTATCTTTCAGGCCCTACATTCAAATAGGAAAATTATTTATATCCTTCCCTGTAATCAGTTTTAGGCTAGAATATATAAATGAAAATTGGTAATTACAATGTGTTATGAATTTTAAGAATAATAACTTGTATTCATATTTAGCAACTATCAAAAAATGAACAATGTCAGTGATGAGCTTAAAATTCATCGGTAATCAATCAAGTAAATTTCAATTTCTGATTATATAATCTGAATAGTAGTATCAATTCATGATTTTAGGAATTGGAATGGTGATTTTTAGTGAAGTAAATTCTGAGGAAATCAGGGATGAAGAGTTTTGGGTTTTTGGGGTGTTGCCGTTGAACGACGTCGATTGAAGCTTCGAGTTTTGGCACGAAGAAGGCTGGAGTAAGGTAGAGTGATGGAAAAATACCGTTGGACTTTTATTTTGTCTGTGATGATCGAAATTTGTCATACTAGGGTTTAAAGTTGGACTGGGAAGACGTGGTAATTGGAATTCGTTCATCGCCGTGAGGTGACCGGTCTCAATCGCATATGGGGGAAAACGTGGCTGAAGTCGTGACACTGCTCTAGGTAGGTCGGCGTGGGTACAGGTGATCGGTGGCGTTGGCTTGGAGTGGTTTCTCCGATGGGTCAAGTTCGAATTTCGTTTGTTGCAGCTCGTTTTCGTCTCACTGGAGTTTTGGCAATTTGAAATGGTCGGGGTGGAAGTTGAGATCACCAGTGACTCGCGAGCATGGTCGCAAGGTGGGAATGCCGATCTAGTCACCGTGCACGTGCACGGGCACGTTATCGTTGGTGGCGGGTTTGATGGTGGGAAGCGACATGAGTTGATTCTCGAGAAAGGTGGGTGAATGCTTCGGGTTCATGCTCGAGTTCATGAGTTGATTACCTGATGCTTTCGTCTAAAACTTAAGTTTAAATCAATTGGAAAAAAAATAGAAGGAGAAGAAGCGCGAGAAGAAAGAGAGGGGGACTCGGGGAAAGCTGTTGGGAGACTCGAGTTTTACTCGAGTAAATGGGGAAGATTGCGCGGGTTGTTTCCCAAGCCTGCGAGCTAAAAATAGTAAGTTAGGTAAACTAATTCAATAAGCTTTAGTGGTGACGACAAATTAATGAATGACAAATTTAAGTCAAGCTTTATTAAAAGACAATGAATTAAGTGAATACTTAACAAAGTTTTAGGTTCTAGTTAATACTTTAATCAAATAATTAATATAAAACAAGCATTGGAATTTAATTAACATCAAAGTTTTTAATTAGTAATAATTGATTTCCATGTTATAGAAGACTTTAAAATGTTAATTAAGACAAGTAATAATTATTATTATTTGTTTTAAAAGGGTAAATAATGGATAATTAATTTAAATTCGTAATTAATTAAGTAACTAAAGATTTGTCGAGTTGAAATTAAAGATTTGATTAATTCACAATTAAGTGTTTAATTTATTTGTAATTACCAATTGTTAATTAGATGATTAAAGATAACTAATTTATGATTAGTAGTTAATTAAGATAATTAATTAAGGAATAATTAATTAAAGATTTAATTAACTTATCATTAACAATAGTTAATCACTGATTTAAATCCATCAATAAAAATAATTATGTGGTTAATTCTTTTAATTCACATTCACCTCGATTGAAAATAATCAACTATTATTGTGTACTGGATTGGTATTTCTGTTTGTGATTGTAATACTGCATGATGTAAATTGCCTTATGTTGTACTGTGATTTGTGATTTGTCTCTGTATTTATGTGAAACCCCTTTGTCCCATAAAACAATATTTGAATTTCGATGCGACAGGGAGTCGGATTCCAGTTGATTATCCGAAACCCACATCGAATTGTAATGATGAATCTTTGTGATTGATAAATTTACTTTATAAATCTGTGAATGGAGATAAGCGTTATGGACTATACCGTTTATCGATATTGATATATCTGCGGTGATTGATGTTGCACTTCTATTGTGTAAAACTCCTAGACCACACTTATGCACACACAAATATGGATTACTCGTGGAAATCGATTAAGTCATAGATGTTTTATTTTTTTTTAAAATAATTTTGAATTTGAATTTGAAAATTCAAATAGTTTTGGAAATGGAATTGAATTAAATATAAAGAGCTTTTAAAAAGGAATTCCAAAAATAAAAGTTATTCTAATAACTTAATAAAGATTGGAAATTTGAATAATTTAATTTAAATTGGAATTCAGTATCTGAAATTGAATTTTATATTTGGTATTTATGATTTAAAAATGGTATACAAGTTTATATGAGTTTTAAACCCATTTTTAAAGTGTTGTTTTAGGAATTTGAACTAACCCAAAGGTTTTTTACTTGTATAAATGTAATCGGATTTTCCGAAATGAAAACAGTTTGTTTTCAAATAGAAGCTTTCATATGAGTAATGAATTTCCAATTTGTATTAAAGGGATTTCAAGTTGGAATTGAAAACGATTTTCCAAATTATGAATGAATCTTTGGAAACGAGTTTTGAAAGCTATGAGTTAAATCCTTGGTTTAAAGATTAAATGAGTTAATCCAATTGAAATGGAAATTGTTTTGAAATCCGTGAATGGATCTTTGTGAAACTGAGTGAACTTTGTGGAAATGACCTCATCGAGCCTCACAAACCGGTAATGGTCGAAACAGGAAAGATGCGGCAAGGTTTCAGGGGTAGCTCCTTAAGAGGGTGACCATTCCTTCTGGAAAAGGGTAGTATCATGGTATGGAGCCCAGATCCTTACTCATGTGGGCACTGTAGTATATTTATTACTGTGTGATGTTGTTGGTGTAGAGGATCCTCGTATAACGGTCCCAAAGGACCAAGGGCGGCATATCTGTAGGTATTACTCTCGGGCAGGGAGGAAACCGGCCTTGTGTTGGCAGAGAGCTGGGTAGGTTCTCGGGGCGTCCCGCCAAAGGCATTCCCACGTGGCAATAAGAAGTTCCTTAGCGTGACCATTTGTTGGAAATCTAAACAAAACAATACGTGCCTTGTACGGTTTTAGTTGTATAACCTGCCATCCACTTATGGTGGCGCCCCATTGTTTGGGTGGTAGCTATAGTAGGCATAGTTCGAAATGTCTATGCTAGCTAAGATTAATATTATATTTTCGAAATGTTTTCCACTATGCACTAATAATAATAATAATATCATAATGGTTTCACGTATTAAGCATGTTTGACTATCATAAGGAGAAATCTCCTCCAATTCTGCGTTTGCATGGTGTGTGTGGCGGGAGGCCTTATGGTAGTTTCATTTTCTAACAAGCATTGAGGATTTCAATTTTAAGATCCTTTGATTGTTTTTTTAAGACAAACAATTTTTGTTTGCTCGCACCAGTCCCATGATTGACTCGGAGTTTATTGTGCCCTTTCTAAACTCTGGGTGCCCATAATTTTCCACATGGGTAGTCAAGATTTTGGTTTTTCAGATAGTCAGATTTAGTAGATCATTTGGAGCTAGTTCAGTCCTCGGGCGATTGACCTTGCTTATCTTGGTGAAACGTGATGATGGATCGAGCTTGGAGTTTGTGGAGCTTTGTCTTTGGAGTTTTGGATCAGAGTTGCAGTATTGGATTCTGTGAAGACTTATCTCATACTGTATCGTGTTCTGATGTATTCTGTTTTGTATATTCTCTGATATTGATGATTATCATTGTATCAAAATGATGTATTGGATAGTGTATTCATGTTGTATCAGTGATATCATCTTTTATTTCCGCTGTGTTATTTATCATCTAATGGTGTTGCATGCTCCGGCGATACGAATTTGATGTTGTTTGTCGGACATCGAGTTCGGGTCGTGACAATTTGGTATCAGAGCTAAAGGTTGAGTAAGAGCTTTAGCTACGGAGTGTAACACATTAGATGGCTCATTAGAGATAGGGTGAAGTATACCCTAGAATGAGTGTAACCAGTGGAACCAAAATCCAAACTACTTAGTCTATTCTCTTCATCTGTTGTTATTCTCTAAGATATTCCATCTGAATGCCTAAATCGGTCTTCTTACTATTTACGGATGGTAAGAATGAGTGGAAGAATTGGACAAGATAAGAGACAGGAAAGTACCATTTCAGCTGGTCAAAGCCCTGCAACGACAGATATTCCCATTCAATCTCAATCAAATTTGGCTAATTTGTATCGAAGCTTTTCTTGACTTGGTGGAAAACCGTTCACTAGCAAAGAATCTGTTATCGAAACATAAGCCTGGATTCAATCGTGTGAAAGGATTTTCAAGGGATTAAAATTGGAAGATGATCAGATGCGATTAATAGCTTCTTGGAAACTACAGGAAGAAGCTTTAGCATGGTGGGAAACTGTTACATTGGATGAGCCGACGGACGAGTTTACTTGGAGTCGTTTCAAAGAAGTGTTCGAGCAGCGATATATGCCGTCTGCTGGTATTTCTAGAATGTACCAAGAGTTTATGGATTTGAAGCAAGGAAGTTTATCATTTGAGGAATACTTAAACCAATTCAATGAATTATCTCGATTTGGTCCAGAATTGGTGAATACACCGTTAAAGAAGAATGAAAAGTTTATTCGGGGAATGAACCAGGAATTTCAGGAAAGGATGACTACTCACGTAAAGGAATCTTTTTCTGAATTAATTGATATGGGTTATAGATACGATACTCTAGATAAGCAAAAAGATCTGAAGGAGAACGGAAATACAATTAATCTGAATTGGAGGAAAAGGAAGTTTAGCGAAAAGAAATCGAGGAAAGACAAAGGAAAGAAGAATATACAGAAGAAAAAAGTGAAAGATGTTACTTGTTTCAACTGCTTGGAGAAAGGCCATTACTTGAATAAATGTAAGAATCCTAGGAAACAAGGAATGAGAGAGCAATTTATGAAGCCAGAACAGGAATCTAGGGAATGTTGTTACTGCCACAAGCCGGGACATATGATCATGAATTGCCCAGTACTGAAGCAAGCTCAAGCAGCGAGGACGTATGTAATCAAAGGTGATTCTTCAACCTCAAAAGCTGATTAAGGAAAAGGAATTTTATAAGGTAACTATCTCGTTATGAATAAATTGTTCGAATTTTGTTCGGTACATGAGAACTACCCTTAGTTTTATTTCTCAGCAAATCGTAAATGAGTTAAATCTTGGATTTGAGATCGTAATCGAATATATTTTTGTCTATTTCATTGGGTTTTGATATATTCTACGAATGGTTAGTTATTCCTTCGAACTAACTAATACCCCTGTATGTTTTTAGATCAGAAAACCCAATTGTTTCATAGTTGATCGAGTTTGTTCTCATATCTATTGTTGATATTTTGATTTGGTAAGCTAAATGCAGAATAAACATTCGGTTTGATCTGAAGAGATATTTCTCTATCTTTCATCTATCTTTGTTATCTGCTTGGCAAATTTTGGGAAAAAAATTCTTAAGGGGGGAATCTGTAATGATCCCGATTTAAAGACGAATTTAAGCTTGTAATTAAATATAATTTTTGGGTTAAATTGTGGATTTGTTTGAATTTTTTCAAATTTAATAAGGTATATATACTCATTTGTTTTTGGATTTGAAGCTCAAAATAAATGTTTTCAATTGAATTGGATTATAAATAAATTTTGATTTGAAAATTCAAAAATAAATTCAAAATGAATTGGATTTAAAGATTGTACTTTGGAAAGAATGATATGTATAATTATTTATTAAATGTATAGATTGTATTTTAATTAATTTTCTTTAAAGAGATTATAAAAAGTATAAAATAAATTTTATCCTATCAATATTGTGTATAAGTGAAAAATATAAAATAAAATATATGTTATAGATTTAATACTTGATAGTTTAACTATAAAAAAGAAATAAAAATCAAGAAATTATGTAATAAATTATATGGTCATATAGCAACATGAGATAAACTATAAATAAAAAATATAATAATAACAAATCGAACACATATAGGATTGTATGTGAATTAGGCAAGTAAGAAATAAATAAAACAAAGTGTTATGTACATGTAAAGAAGAAGAAAAGAACAAGAAACAAGAAAAAAAATTACCTATAAAACACAAAGGCTTATAAAGGAAGATAATGAAACAAATAAAAATATCTACAAAACAAACAAAACTGCACATATAGAATCGAATGGATTGTATGTGAACAAAAAATGGAGACATAGCATTTAATGCTTCCTTCTCAAGCACACCAAATATATATATATATATATATATATCATCTCACCCAAATAAATTACTTCATTTTAGTAATAAACAAAAACATCTTTAGTCAAAACAAAAGATAAACTCAAACCAGTTATGACCTTCCCTGTAAACATTTTTTTTCTTTATATATGTACACCATTCTTTTTGTATCCCAGTTCATCCATAACCTAGTATTCCAGAGAAAAAAATAAAATAAGAAACATCATTCAACTTAAAGAAAGTAAAACAAGATTCAAAGAAGATCAATACTGCAGATTCAAAACACAGAGCTGCCCTCTGTTCTTCAAATTAAAGTGAGTAAACTTCTGTTTAAAAACAGTTTATGATCTGATATTATGATGGTATTCATAATAATTGTTGAAGTAGTAAAACAATGATGTTTATATGCATGGATTCATATGTGTATGTATGGTTGTGAGATGATTTGGGTTTGTGAATATCTGTGTTGAACAGGTTCTGTATCTTACAGGCTCTACTTTCAAATAGGAAAATTATTTGTATCCTTCCCTATAATCAGTTTTAGGCTAGAATATATAAATGAAAATTGGTAATTACAATGTGTTATGAATTTTAAGAATAATAACTTGTATTCATATTTAGCAACTATCAAAAAAATGAACAATGTCAGTGATGAGCTTAAAATTCATCAGTAATCAATCAAGTAAATTTCAATTTTTGATTATATAATCTGAATAGTAGAATCAATTCATGATTTTAGGAATTGGAATGGTGATTTTTAGTGAAGTAATTCTGAGGAAATCAGGGATGAAGAGTTTTGGGTTTTTGGGGTGTTGCCATTGAACGGCGTCGATTGAATCTTCGAGTTTTGGCACGAAGAAGGTTGGAGTAAGGTAGTGTGATGGAAAAATACTGTTGGACTTTTCTTTTGTTTGTGATGATCGGAATTTGTCATACTAGGGTTTAAAGTTGGATTGGGAAGATGTGGTAACTGGGATTCGTTCATCACCGTGAGGTGACCGGTCTCAATTGCATATAGGGGAAAACATGGCTGAAGTCGTGACGCTGCTCTGGGTAGGTCGGTGTGGGTACAGGTGATCGGTGGCGTTGGCTTGGAGTGGTTTCTCCGATGGGTCGCGTTCGAATTTTGGTCGTTGCAGCTCGTTTTCGTCTCACTGGAGTTTTGGCAATTTGAAATGATCGGGGTGGAAGTTGAGATCACCAGTGACTCGCGAGCATGGTCGACAAGGTGGGAATGCTGATCTGGTCACCGTGCACGTGGATAGGTACGTTATCGTTGGTGTCAGGTTTGATGGTGGGAAGCGATGCGAGTTGATTCTCGAGAAATGTGGGTGAATGCTTCGCGTTCGTGCTCGAGTTCGTGAATTGATTACTGATGCTTTCGTTTAAAACTTAAGTTTAACTCAACTAGAAAAAAATAGAAGTAGAAGAAGCGCGAGAAGAAAGAGAGGGGGACTCGGGGAAAGCTATTGGGAGACTCGAGTTTTACTCGAGTAAATGGGGAAGATTGCGCAGGTTGTTTCCCAAGCCTGCGAGCTAAAAATAGCAAGTTAGGTAAACTAATTCAACAAGTTTTAGTGGTGACGACAAATTAATGAATGACAAATTTAAGTCAAGCTTTATTACAAGACAATGAATTAAGTAAATACTTAACAAAGTTTTGGGATCTAGTTAATACTTTAATCAAATAATTAATATAAAACAAGCATTGGAATTTAATTAACATCAAAGATTTTAATTAGTAATAATTGATTTCCAAGTTATAGAAGATTTTAAAATGTTAATTAAGACAAATAATAATAATTATTAATTTTTTAAAAAGGGTAAATAATGGACAATTAATTTAAATTTGTAATTAATTAAGTAACTAAAGATTTGTCGAGTTGGAATTAAAGATTTGATTAATTCACAATTAAGTGTTTAATTTATTTGTAATTACAAATTGTTAATTAGATAATTAAAGATAATTAATTTATGATTAGTAGTTAATTAAGATAATTAATGAAGGAATAATTAATTAAAGATTTAATTAACTTATCATTAACAATAGTTAATCAGTGATTTAAATCCATCAATAAAAATAATTATGTGGTTAATTCTTTTAATCCACATTCACCTCGATTGAAAAATAATCAACTATTGTTGTGTACTAGATTGGTATTTCTGTTTGTGATTGTAATACTGCGTGATGTAAAGTGCCTAATGCTATACTGTGATTTGTCTCTGTATTTATGTGAAAACCCTTTGTCCCGCAAAACAATATTTGAATTTCGATGCGACAGGGAGTCGGATTCCAGTTGATTATCTGAAACCCACATCGAATTGTAATGATGAATCTTTGTGATTGATAAATTTACTTTATAAATCTGTGAATGAAGATAAGCGTTATGGATTATACCGCTTATCGATATTGATATATCTGTGATGATTGATGTTGCACTTCTATTGTGTAAAACTCCTTGACCACACTTATACACACTCAAATATGGATTGCACGTGGAAATCTGTTAAGTCACAGATATTTGAATTTTTCTTAAAATAATTATGAATTTGAATTTTAAAATTCAAATAGTTTTGGAAATGGAATTGAATTAAATATAAAGAGCTTTTAAAAAGGAATTACAAAAATAAAAGTTATTCTAAATAACTTAATAGTGATTGGAAATTTGAATAATTTAATTTAAATTGGAATTCAGTATCTGAAATTGAATTCTATATTTGGTATTTATGATTTAAAAACGGTATACAAGTTTATATGAGTTTTAAACCCATTTTTAAAGTGTTGTTTTAGGAATTTGAACTAACCCAAAGGTTTTAACATGTATAAATGAAATCGGATTTTCCGAAATGAAAACATTTTGTTTTCAAATAAAAGCTTTCATATGAGTAATGAATTTCCAATTTGTATTAAAGGGATTTCAAGTTTGAATTGAAAATGATTTTCCAAATTATGAATGAATCTTTGGAAACGTGTTTTGAAAGCTGTGAGTTAAATCCTTGATTTAAAGATTAAATGAATCAATCCAATTGAAATGGAAATTGTTTCGAAATCCGTGAATGGATCTTTGTGAAACTGAGTGAACTTTGTGGAAACGAATCTTTTTGTTTAGAAGATTTGAAACGGTAATTGGTTAAAACCATTTGAAAGAAAGTTGGATTTTAAAGTTGTGACTTAATTGAAATCCCACATCCATATGTTTTAAAATATTGCGCTCATTATTTGGTTTAGCCGGGAGAGGGCTTTGTGTCATATAACCCATTCCGAATAATGATACGTCGTTATGGATAGCATTTGAAGACCGGTAGTGAAGATCGGGTATTTGTGAGAACGATAGGATGACCTATCGATTGTCTCTGCACTGAGTAGCTACGGTATAGAGATTTCCTAAGTGATGGGAACTCCGATCGGGATTGTGAATACCCGGATTGCAAGGGCTTCTTCGAAAGTGCCTTCGGTTCTATTCGAACCCGGGATAGACTTGTATGGTTGCATGTCTGACATTACATTTTGAGATATAAAGCAGATTTCTTTCAAATACATATCTGTTGATGGCGGAGAATTTATTCTCTTAGCTTAACACCCTTTTTTGAGACGTACGAGCTCAGAGGTTATGTAGTTGAAGGTTATCAGCGATATACTCCTAATTTGGTAGTGTGGCATGCTAAGTGCTGCTGTGTGTTGATGATCATTGGTTGATCATTTGTGATCAAAGCATGGCATTCATGTAAAGCGTAGCTTTGTGGATGAGACCTCATCGAGCCTCACAAACCGGTAATGGTCGAAACAGGAAAGATGCGGCAAGATTTTAGGGGTAGCTCCCCTAGGATGTGACCATTCCTTCTGGAAAAGGGTAGTATCATGGTATGGAGCCCAGATACTTACTCATGTGGGCACTGTAGTATATTTATTACCGTGTGATGTTGTTGGTGTAGAGGATCCTCGTATAATGTTCCCAAAGGACCGTGGGTGTCATATCTGTAGGTATTACTCCCAGGCAGGAAGAAAACCGGCCTTGTGATGGCAGAGAGCCGGGTAGGTTCTCGGGGCATCTCGCAAGAGGCATTCCCATGTGGCAATAGGAAGTTCCTTAGCCTGACAATTTGTTGGAAATCCAAACAAAACAATACGTGCCTTGTATGGTTTTAGTTGTATAACCTGTCATCCACTTATGGTTGCGCCCCACTGTTTGGGTGGTAGCTATAGTAGGCATAGTTCGAAATGTCTATGCTGGCTAAGATTAATATTATATTTTTGAAATGTTTTCCACTATGCACTAATAATAATAATATCAAAATGGTTTCGCGTATTAAGCATGTTTGACTATCATAAGGAGAAATCTCCTCCAATTCTGCGTTTGCATGGTGTGTGTGGCGGGAGGCCTTATGGTAGTTTCATTTTCTAAAAAGCATTGAGGATTTCAAGTTTAAGATCCTTTTATTATTTTTTAAGACAAACCGTTTTTGTTTGCTCACACCAGTCCCATGACTGACTTGGAGTTTATTGTTCCCTTTCTAAACTCTAGGTGCCCACAATTTTCCACACGGGCAGTCTAGAGTTTGGTTTTTCAGATGGTCAGGTTTAGTAGATTATCTGGAGCTAGTTCAGTCCTCGGACGACTGACCTTACTTATCTTGGTGAAACGTGATGGTGGATCGAGCTTGGAGTTTTTGGAGCTTTGTCTTTGGAGTTTTGGATCAGAGTTGCAGTATTGGATTCTGTGAAGACTTATCTCATATTGTATCGTGTTCCGCTGTATCCTGTTTTGTATATTCTCTGATCTTGATGATTATCATTGTATCAAAATGATGTATTGGATAGTGTATTCATGTTGTATCAGTGATATCATCTTTTATTTCCGCTGTGTTATTTATCATCTAACGGTGTTGCAAGCTCCGGCGATACGAATTTGATGTTGTTTGTCGGACATCGAGTTCGGGTCGTGACACTTTCGCCTTCATTTTTATTTACAAAACGCTGTACAAATTCTCAAACCAAATCATTAAGCAAACTTTAAAACAAATCAAAACAAACCAAAAAACATTTCAAAACAAATTTAAAAAAAAGGCTTCTTCAATATTTGAATCAGCAATAAACGATCAAAGGCGAACAACCAAGTCTGTAAAAAGAAAAGCACCATTCAATAATCAAGTTTCATCATCAAACAACAAGATCAAGCCCAGACCAATAATTCAATAATCAATTTTTTTCCTCCAGTCTTCAAGTTTGACAGCATCAACTTCTTCTCTATTTTTCCAAATTCACAAGTGAGTAAATTTTTTTAGATTTGAACCGAAACCTGTTATTGTGAAAAAATATTGAATTTTGAATTGAAAATTTGAGTTGCATGTATATTTGTACATGAAAATGGAGTGTGCATGTCCGTACACTTGAAAAGGAGCTCTGTTCCAGGTTTATACGCATAAGCCTGTTCAAAAAATTTGATTTCTTCTTCTTCGATCACTATTAAACTATAGGATCCAAACAAAAGTTGTTTTTTTAGACATGATTCATGTTCTAAAAATAGATTCAGGTAAATCAAATCAAAGCATTTTTTGAAAAATTGAAATTACCGGCAAAATCTTAAACATGCTGGAAATTTAATTATCATTATCTTTGATTTCAATTATGTTAGTTGAAATGTTTTAGAAAACAATGATTTTTGAAAGTAAAATCATAATTTTAAAAAAAGTATTTACCGAGAAAGAAAAAACAAACGAATTTGGGGTTTTTGGCCATTGCTGATCGTCGAAGCAATGGAAATGGTCGGGGTTCCTCTTGAAGGTGGAGGAAGACTCAGGGATCATCAGAAAAATACTCGAGGATTTTATAATTCATCATGGAGGGCTAACGAGATTGATTTAGGGTTTGAAACCATATTTGCTCATGGTTGGAAATGGGTTTTGCTGCGTCGTCGCTTGTCGATCGGAGTCGATCGCACCAATGCAAATCGAAGCATCAAACATCGATGAAGTTTCAGTTGCGATCGCTTGACCTCCGATGGCCAGAGGTGGAAGAACGAGGTGATTGATTGCGGCTCAGTGTGTTCCAGTGTTGGGTTCGATAGCAAGAATTCGAATTCGTCGTTGATTTGGGGTTCTGGGTGGTTTGAAGGGTCGAGGGGGTGATCGTCAACTGGACGGTGGTTGTAGCGTCGACCAGAGGCTATCGGAACGATGTGCAACACACACGATTTACTAATGTGTATTATTAGTATATGTTCGGAGAAGAAGGCAATGACTCGAAGCGATCTTCGTGAGGATCGTGTGATAGCTCGAAGTTGGGCTCGAGTGAATTTATGGATGCGTCGGGTAAACACTTAGAAAAAATTTAAGTTTGAAAAATTTAGGCACACGGGTGGATTTTTGTTAAAACTCGAAGCAAATGGGAAATGGACTCGGGTGAGACTCGAAGTGACCTCGGGTCCGATATGTAAAACATATTTAATTTAAAATAAAATTCGAACTTTTAAACATTTTTAAAACCATGTTTTCAAATGATGATTTTGATTAAAAGTTTGAATTAATTAAAGATTTAAGTAAGATATTTTTTAAGTAATTAAATTTTAATTTAATTAATTTTGTTACATTATTTTATTAAGTTATTTATATTAAATAAATAATGTAATTAAAAAGGGGAATTAATAAAGATAAAAAATGTTATTTAAGCTAACCTTCACCTTTTAAAGCAACAAATGTGATAAAGATGATGATTAAAAAGTTTTATAAGATAATCAAAGTAATTAATAAAGATAAAAAGATTTATCTTTCAATTTATTAAGCAATTAATGATTTGTTAATATAAGTACTTTAGAATAACTACTTAGTTAATTACTTAATATTAAAGATTAATTAAATAAATAATTAAGGTTAACTGATTTGTAATTAATGATTAATTAATTAATTAATTAAGGAATAATTAATTAATAAAAGTAATTAAGATTTAATTAATTACAATTAAGGATTTATTTAATTAAGATAATCAATTAAGGAATCATTAATTAATGAAGGTGATTAAGATTTAATTAATTTATAATTAAGGATAATTAATCATTGATTAAATATAATTAATGAAAGTAATTATGTAGATAATTAATTTAAACCACACGATTAATTCATCTTAATTGAAGATGATTGATTATTATCATTGAATGCTGTGTATTGGATTGATATCTTTGATATATGATTACGATGCTATGTGATATGAATTGCTTTGTATTGAGCTGTGATATCTGTGATGGATATATTTCTGTGTGGATGTGAAACCCAATAGCCCGTAAAACGACATTTGAACTTCAATGCAACAGGGAGTCGGATTCCAGTTGGTTATCCGAAACCCACATCGAACATAAATGGTGAATCTTTGTGAATGATATATCCACTTATTTTAAATTAAGCGCTCACTATTCGGTTTAGTCGAGAGAGGACTTTGTGTCATATAACCTATCCCGAATAGTGATACGATGAAATGGAAAGCATTTGAAGACGGTAGTGAAGACCGGGAGTCTTCGAGAACGATATGATTGTTAGTCCTTGAGATGATGGTTTTGATGACCACAACCTTAGAATAGATTATAAAATATAAATACTAACAGTATAATTTAGATATATATGTATATTTTAACCATATAGATACCAAGAATGAAGACTGTATAGTATAAAAATTCCAGATATCAAGATTGAAGACTCATGAGTATCAAGAATATCAAGATTATCAAGAGTCAAGATTACAAGAATACGTAATTTTAATTAGGAATTTTTTTAAAACTCCTAGAAAAGCACTGGCATCTTAAAATCCAATTTTTAGTGGAATGGAATCCACTTCGTGCCCGTTAAAGGGATGGAACCCTAAGTATGATGGAACCTACGAAAAATCTAATGGAACATTGTTTTGTATCCGCTAACTTTTATTCAAATGATTTTACAAAATTATCTTGTTTTCAAAATAATTTTAAAACCTTCCTTTTAAAAGAATAAAAAACATCTATCCTGATTTTAAATACTTTTAGCCTCAAAATATTCTTTAATTTCAAAATCAAATTATCCTTAGTTTTAAACTATCTTTTGATAATAATATATTAAACTTTTAATATTTATACTTAGATTTAAATATAAAATTTTATATATACCAAAATGTTATTCTCTATATTTATTTATGTATTTTAACTATAGTTAAGTATATTTATGAAAGTTTAAAATAGTTTTAATATAAGATAAAAGTTATTGTTAAAGAAAAACAAAACACCAAAATTTCCTTTGGGATGTCGACATACCCAAGTTACCCATTTCGACATAGTGTCAGTTGATTTCAAAAATTTGAATTTCAAAAGAAGTGTCTATTCATCATATCCCTTCACGAATGGACATGGTTGTTGTTCTTCTATAAATAGGGGCTGTTTTCAACGAATTTTCAATCATATTTTTCTGGTTTTCACTTCCCTTCTTCTTCCACATTTCTTTATACATATTCTTACCATTACTCTACCGAAATCAACATTGAATCTAATTAGATCATTTTTGGTTTGATTCTCTATCACTATCTCAACAAGATCCTCAGTGCTATTCAGAGTTATAGACTTCTTTGTAGTCAATTTAGAGAGAAAAGGTGTGATTGTAGCTTTGGAAATCAATCAAGCAAGAAAAGGTGTGATTGTAGCCTTGGAAATCAATTGGGTGAACTTGTTGCCCGAAAAATCAAGTATCTCTACCCAGAGGATTATGAATCTGGAGGGTGTACCTCGTATCCTTGAAATCGAGGGTGTAATTGTAAAGGTTGCTTTTGAAAGGAAATCCGCACTTTTGTGCAGGACTGGATGTAGGGTAACTCTGAACCAGTATAAAATCCGATGTATTTTTTCCATTACTGCTTTTACTTTATATTTGCATCTGTGTTTTATTCTGTGATCATATCTGTGTCTGAATATTGCATACATCTGTGTTCAAATTAACAAAAACTCAAAAAGATTTAGTAATTTCTTTAAACACTATTCACCCCCTTTAGTGTTAATCCTAGCCTTAAGATCTGTATTCCGCATTTCTCATAAGGATAACCTGTCGAATGACTCTACACTGAGTTGCTCCGGTATAGAGATCTCCATATGTGATGGGGAGTTCGATCGAGATTGTGGTTGCCCGGATTGCAAGGGCTTCTTCGGAAGTGCCTTTGGTTCTAACCGAACCCAGAACAGACTTGTATGGTTGTATGTCTGACATTACACTATGAGATATAAAGCTGATTTCTTTCAAACACATTTCTGTTGGTGGCGGAGAATTTATTCTCTTAGCTTCACACCCTTCTCTGAGACGTACGAGCTCATAGGTTATGTAGTTGAGGGTTATAAGTAATATACTCCCAATTTGGCAGTGTGGCATGCTGAGTGCTGCTGATCATATGTTGATCGAAGCATGGCTTTTGTGAAAAGTGTTGCTTTGTGAACGAGACTTCGTCGAACCTCAGAACCCGGTTATGGTCGAAACAGGAATCATTGCAGCAAGGTTATTGGGGGTAGCGCCTCCTGAGGGTATGTTCATTTTCTTCTTGATAAGAAGTGGTATCATGGTATGGAGCCTAGATACTTAACTTTGTGGTTGCTGCAAAACTTATCGCTTTGTGGTGTTGATTGGGAGGCGCCTTAGATAAAGGTTGGTAGCGACCGAGAAATGGCATACTCGTGTCAGTAGTTACCTAGTTACAAAGGAAACCCGGCCTTGTGTTGGCAGAGATCCGGTTAAATTCTTGGGGACGTCCCTCCAGAGGCGTTCCATTCGGTGTAGGAATTTCCTTTGCCTGACCATTTGTTGGAAATCCAAACAAAACAATGCGAGCCCTGTACGGTTTTAGTTGTATAACATGCCAAGCAGCGTGGCGGTAACCTGCTATAAAACATGGTAGCTATAGTAGGCATACAATAATGGTTGTATGCTGGCTAAGATTAATATTATACTTTCGAAATGTTTTCTACACTATGCACTAATAATAATTTCAAAGAGTTTTCTCGTATCAAATATGTTTGACTATCATAAGAAGAAATCTCCTCCAATTCTGCGATTGCATTGTGTGTGTGGCGGGAGGTCTTACTATAGTTTCTTTTTCCAAAAGCATATCGGATTGCTTTTATAAATTGTTTTGTTCAAAATAACTATTTTTGTTTACTCATACCAGTCCCATGACTGATCCGGAGTTTGTTGTTCCCTTCCTAAACTCTATGTGCTCATAATTTCCACACGGGCAGCCTAGAAGCAGGTTATCCGTGTTTTGGAGCCAGCTTGGATTTTGAAGTCTTTTGGAAGCTATCTGATTTTGGAGAGCTTTTGGATTTGGAAATCTTTCGAAGTGCTTGGAATTTTGAAGGCTTTATCAAAGTTGAAGTAAGTTGGAAATTTGTTGAAGTTTCTGTTGTCGTTCCGCTGTGGTGTTACCATTTTTGTTGTTGTATCATATGTGTAGCACTCTGATATTGGTGATAGATGTTGTAATGGATATTGTATCAAAGTTGTATCTGTATTGTGATCAATGATATTCATTTTCTTTCCGCTGTTTATTTTCATCTAATGTTGTTATAAGCTCCATCCGAACTGGAGTTCAACGTTTGAATCTCCGACAGTCGAATACAAGTGAGGTATTTGATGTCGATTTTCAATCGTTGGATTTCGGATCGTGACAAGTGGCATAAGAGATAACGGTTGAGTAAGAATTTTAGCTACGGAGTATAACACATTAGGTGGCTCATTAGAGATAGGGTGAAGTATACCCTAGAATGAGTATAACCCGAAAGACTGAAACCCTAAAATTTCTTGGTCTATTTCTTTAAACTGTTGATATTCCCTAAGATATATTGTCCGTATGCCTAAATCAAGTTTTCTTACTATTTACAGATAGTGAGAATGAGTGGAAGAAGAGGACAAGGTAGGGGGAGGGGAAATACCACTACAACTGGTCAAGTCCCTACAATAGCAGCTACACCTACTCAACCTCAACCGAATCTGGCTGATCTATATAGAAGTTTTCTAGACTAGGTGGAAATCGATTTACGGGCAAGGAGACTATTGTTGAATCCCAAGTCTGGATCCGATCATGTGAAAGAATTTTCAGAGGATTGAAATTGGAAGGCGATCAGATGCGACTAATAGCTTCTTGGCAACTCCAAGAGGAAGCTCTAGCTTGGTGGGAGACAGTTACAGTGGATGAACCGAAAGATGAGTTTACTTGGAGATGATTTAAAGAAGTGTTTGAGCAACGATACATCCCATCTGCTGGTATCTCTCAAATGTACCAGGAGTTCATGGATTTGAAACAGGGAAGTTTATCATTTGAGGAATACTTGAATAAATTCAACGAATTGTCTCGATTTGGTCCGGAGCTGGTGAATACACCTTTGAAGAAGAATAAAAGATTCATTTGGGGAATGAATAAGAAGTACCATGAAAGGATGACTGCCCACGTAAAAAAATCCTTTTCGGACTTGATCGATATGGGTTATCGATATGCTACCCTGGATATGTAGAAAGTTCCAGAAGAGAAGGGGAGTTCAAGCAATCCAAATTCAAAGAAAAGAAAATTCGAATGGAAGAAGCCGAATCAAGGCAAGGAGAAGAGGAGTAATTAGGAGAACTCGGCTAGGGATATTACTTTTACAACTGTCAGGAGAAAGGCCATTATGCAAACGATTGCAAGAAGCCAAAGAAACCAATAAATAAAGATCAATCCATGAAGACAAGTTAAAGATCCAAGGAATGCTATTGCTGTCACCAGCCAGGTCATGGAGTTAAAAATTGCCCGAAAAAGAAACAAGCACAAGTAGCAAAAATGTACACGATAAAAGATGACCCCTCAACTTTAAAGGCGGATAAAGAGAATGGAGTTTTAGAGGGCAACCTTATCATTTATGATAGATTTGTTAGAGTATTGTTCGACATGGGAGCTTCACATAGCTTTTTCTCCCAACAAATCGTGATGAACTAAAACTTGAACCTAAATTTGTCAACGAGCCTATTTGCGTGAAGAATCCTGTTGGAGGTCCTGCAAATCTTTGTCTATATTGTAGGAAAGTGCCTATCTTATATTCTTGCCATCAATTTCCTATTAACCTTTATGTTCTCGACTTTAACGAATTTGAAATATTACTCGAAATGAATTGGTTGACGAGATACGAAGCCAAATTAGATTGTAACAATCGAACGATCGTGGTCAAAACAAAACTTGGAGATTTCATTGAAATCTCTTATGAGGATCCGAGTCCTAAGAGAGATAAGCTGATGTATACCCTGGGATATCCTGAACCTAGTCTGGAGTCCATACCTATTGTCCGGAAATTTCCAGACGTATTTGAAGAAGTAAAAACTTTACTCCTACACAGAGAAATTGAATTCAGAATTGACTTAGTTCCAAATGCTCATCCTGTCGTTCATGCAAGTCGTAGGATGACACTCAGGGAAAGAGTAGAATTAGTCAAGCAAACCCGTGAATTACTTGAGAAAGGATTAATTCGTCCTAGTGTTTCCGAATGGGGTTCAGCAGTGGTGTTTGTGGTGAAATCTGACGGATCCTTGAGATTATGTGTGGACTACAACGATCTCAATAAGCTAACTCTCAAGAACGAGTTTCCCTTACCCAGGATCGATGACTTATTCGATCAACTGCACGGCGCTCGATTCTTTTCAAAAATGGATCTAGCCCAAGGATTACATCAGCAATGAATTGCCGAAGATTGTGTTCACTTGACTGCTTTCAGAGGTCCAGACATTTTTCTATGAATGGTTAGTCATGCCTTTCGGACTAACAAATGCTCTTGCATACTTTGAAGATTTAATGACCCGTATGTTTCAAGAGGTATTGAATAAATTTGTTTTAGTGGTCATTGATGACATTCTAATCTATTTTAAGACCTAGGAGGAACATGTTGTGTTAGTCCGTGAGATGATGGTTTCGATGACAACAACCTTAGAATAGATTATAGAATGTAAATACTAATAGTATAAGTTTAGATATATATGTTTATGCAGGATGTAACCATGCAGGTAACAAGAATGAAGACTGTACAGTATAGAGATTCAAGATATCAAGATTGAAGACTCATGAGTATCAAGATTATCAAGATTTCAAGAATTCAAGTAATTTACTTTTTAATTAGAAAATTTGTTAAAACTCTTAGAAAACAGTGGCATCTTAAAATCCAATTTATTCGTGGAATGGAATCCACTTCGAGCCTGTTAAAGGGATGGAACCCTAAGGAGGATGGATCCTATGAAAAATCTAGTGAAACATTGTTTTGTATCCGCTAACTTTTTATTCAAAATCATTTTTCAAAATTATATCTTGTTTTCAAAATGATTTCAAAACCTTTTTTTTTAAAACATCAAAAACATCTATCCTGATTTCAAGTATTTTTAGCCTCAAAATAATCTTTAATTTCAAAACCAAATTATCCGTGGTTTTAACTATCTTTAATAATAATATATTTAACTTTTAAATATTTATACTTAGATTTAAAATATAAAATTATAGTAAAATTCTATATATGTTATTCTCTATATTTACTTATGCAGTCAAGTATATTTGTAAAGTTTAAAATAGTTTTAATATAAAATAAAGGTTATCTTCAAAGAAAATCAAAACACCAAAAATCCCTTTGGGATGTCGACATGCTCAAGTACCCTATGTCGACATGGTGTCAGTTGAGTTCAAAAATTAAATTTCAAAAGAAGTGTCTATTCGTCATAACTCTTCACGAATGGACATGGCTGTTGTTCTTCTATAAATAGGGGTTAGTTTCAACGAATTTTAATTCAGATTTTCTGGTTTTTCACTCCTCTTCTTCTTTCATATTTCTATATACATATTCTTACCATTACTCTGCCGAAATCAACATTGAATCTGACTATATTATCCCTGGTTTGATTCTCTATCACCATCTCAACAAGATCCTCGGTGTTATTCAGAGTTATTGGCTTTTTGTAATCAACTTAGCGAGAAAATGTGTGATTGTAGCCTTGAAAATCAATTAAGCGAGATAAGGTGTGATTGTAGCCTTGACAAATCAATTGGGTGAACTTGTTGCCAGGGAAATCAAGTATCTTTACCCAGAGGATGGTGATTCTGGACAGTGTACCTCCCTTAAAATCGATGGTGTAATTGTAAAGATTGTTTTTGAAAGGAAATCTGTACCTGTATACTGGACTGGATGTAGGGTAACTTTGAACCAGTATAAAATCCCATATGTTCTTTCCTTTACTGCTTTTACTTTATATTTGCATCTGTGTTTGATTACTTGATCAAATTTGTGTCTGAATATTGCATACATTTGTGTTTAAATTAACAAAAACTCAAAAAGATTTAACAATTCTCTAAAACACTATTCACCCCCTCCTCTAGTGTTTATTCTAGTCTTAAGATCCTTAATCCGCATTTTTCACATTTGGTATCATAGCAAGGTTTTCATAGTTTCATAATCTGATTTTTGAAAAAGTTTTTAAAATGGCTACCAACACTGGTATTGTTACTAACTGTAGTATCCCTGTCACTAGTTCATTTGCAGAAAGTCAGTCTACTGTCAGACTACCACTTTTTAATGGCAGTAACTATGCATATTTGGCATGTAGGATGAAAATATATTTACAATCTATAGGATTAGACACTTGGAATATCACACAAACTGAATATTCTGAACCCGCAACTGATTTTGCACAGTGGACCGTGGAGCAAAAGACTGTTGCACGAAATAATTCTAAAGCAATGAATATTCTGTTTTGTTCACTAGATAGAAATGAATTTAATAGAGTGTCAGTTTGTAAGTCTGCATATGAAATCTGGAAAACTTTGCAAGTAACTCACGAAGGAACAAGTAAAGTTAAACAGACCAAAATTTCCATGCTCACAAATCAGTTTCAATTATTTAAAATGAATCCTAATGAGTCTATTTTCGATATGTATAGCAGATTTCAGGATATTGTGCGTTCTTTAATATCCTTGGGAAAAGAATTTTCTGAAGAAGATCAAGTCAGATTTATTTTTAAATTATCTTACTCCAGAATGGGATCAATAGACACTTGCGATCGAAGTGGCAAATGACATCAGTACCTTAAAGATAGAAGAATTATTTGGAAATCTAATGTCGTTTGATGTGCAAATGATCGGGAGAAGAGAAAGCAAAGCATCTGAAAAGAAATCAATGGCATTCAATGCATTGACCGATGGATCAGACTCAAACAGTGATAATGATGAAGAGATAGCCTTTATGACCAGAAATTTCAGGAAATTCCTAAAATACAAAAAGATGAATAATATCAAGAGAAACAACTATAAGAACTCTAGAAATCATAATGTAATGCCAAATAATGTCAAACGTTTCAACTACGATGAACTAGGTCATATCAAAAGAGACTATCCTTATCCAGATAGGCAAAATCCTCCTATGAACAATGAATTAGTAAAGAAATGGAAGCGTGCATTTACTGCTACTCTAGATGACTCAGACTCATCCTCAAGCGATGATGATCAGAAGACAGATTTTATGTTTCACGGCAGTTCACGATTCCGAGAAATCAGAGAAACGGACTCGGAAAAGGTACACATTTACAATACAATTGGTTGAAATTGCATGCTTAGAATCAGATGCTTGATTGCTTGATTGATTGATTTTAATTAGTGTGTTATTTGAATTTTAAAATTTTTATTATTATTTTATTATTATTTTATTATTAATTTTATTATTATTTTCATAGTATAATAATATATTGAAAATACTATAACTCTAATAATATTCTACATATATATACATTAAATATAATAAGTGTGTGTGTGTGTATTAGAGTACTTAGGAAAAATAAATCACATAAATTCATAGGCACATGCCGACATGGTCCCCACCATGATGTCGACATGTGTACCAGAATTTGAAATTCAAAATTTGAATTCAAATGGTTGAATTTCCCTCCACCTTTTCACTTCATTCAATTCTCTAAAAAGGCATCTTTTGACCAGAGAACATGTCCTTTGAGAATCTATTTATTCACTATCTTTTATCATATCTTTTCATTCTTATTTTCAAATTCAAACTCTCTCTTCAAAACTTCAAGCTCTCTACTCTCTACTTTAAAGGCTTCTTCAAGCAACCACTCCACCATGGGAATTTCCAGAAAAATAAAAGAGCAACTCTTCAATGATCCGAAAACAATACATCAATTATGCTAATTATGCCATAGTCCATCCCAGAAAGTTTGCTATTTTTCAAGATTTTTCTTCTTATGAAATTGATTCTCTTTTTGCAAACAATCAAATTCTTAGTCTTGTTGTTGCTTCTCAAAATGATTTTGTTTGCTATTCAAACCTTATCAAAATTTTCTATGCAAATTTAAACCGTGGGTTCTATAATGGAAATGAGGATGAAATATAGAGTAGTGTCAAAGGCACTAGAATTGTTTTGAATTGTGATCTTTTGGGTACCATTCTCAATTACAAGAGCACGGGAATGGATCTTTCTAATTTTAAAATCGATGAAAATGATCGTGATACATTTCATCATATTTTCGAAGGGAATGATAATTTTGAATTCAAAAATCAAAAATTTCGACCAAAAGCAAGAATTGTCAATCTTCTTTTGCAACATACTTTGACCCCAAGATCGGAGAATTTTAAAAATCCTACTTCAAAAGTTTGCAAAGCACTTTTTGCTATTTTTGGAAATTATGACATTAATTGGGCGTAAGTTATTTTGGATGAACTTCGTCCTAAAAATCTTGAAATGGGTGAGAACACTTTGTGCCATGGAATTTATCTCACTCGGATTTCTAACTATTTTAGAGTGGATTTCAAAGGCGAAGAATTCGTTTCTAGAAAAGTTTTCAATCATTCCAACTTTTCTCTTATGAAAATTCCATTTGTTTTTCAACCTTATGAGACTCTTGCCGAAAAGGAAGAGCGTTTGGCTCATGAGGAGATGGAAGAAGAGGAAGAGGAGGAGGAAGAAGAAGGGGTTGAAATGGAAATTGAAGAAGAAGAAGAAGAAGGTGAAACTTCTTTGGAAAGCATCGACTATCCTCCTAATCCTTCCAACAAAACCCTTCTCAAAAACCAAAAGACGATTGTTGAGAATCAACGGATTCTTAAACGATCAGTTAGTAAGCAGTTGGACAAAATTTCACCCAAGGTGAACAAGTTCATTTTCAAAGTCAGCAAGAAACTTGGACTTTCTTCTTCATCATCATCCTCTAACTAGTTCTACCTTATTGTATCTCGTTGTATTTGTTTTAGTTTATTTTGATTTAAATGTTCGTGTAGTTCTTTATGATTAATCTTTGTATCGTCTTAGTATGAAATGAAATGGAATTTCCTTTCCGTTATCTAGCTTATCTTATCTCCAGAATAAATGTTAGTACATAATATATATATATATATACACACACACAATTATTCACAAAATCAAAATAGATCATCAAATTTCACTACACCATGTCAACATACCCCCTATGACTATGTCGACGTGTACTGGTCAAAAATGACAATTCATTTTGAATTTGAAATTTGAATATCTTCCTTATGTCTATTCATTTCAAACGAATTTCTACACCTATAAATACCTATTTCTTCCAGAGTTCATCACTGAAAACTATTTCTTATCTACTCTATCTCTCATTCTTCTCACAAACCCAAATATGGCTAATCTAATTCATAACTTATCCGAAAATCTTGAAGAAACTCTTAATTCGTTCAAGAATATACTCTTGTTCATTCTTCATAACTAGCAACACTTAGAATTGAGTCAAATGCAGATGATCAAGGAGCAAGAAAGGTATTTTGATGCAATACGATGAATGATTTCCACCCTACACAAGGATGATAACGAAGCACATCCTCCGGTCTCTCTCACCAACGACAATGAAAATTGGTATGCTATTAAGGCAGAACCTATCTTTGGAGAAGAAGGATGGGTGGAAGTTCCTCGTAACGTTTAATTTTATTTGGTTGCTTTGTTTGAATTGTTTGCTTTGATTGATTTGATTTCATTTGTTTTGTCTTGGTTTGATATTGATTGATATTTAGTGTGGATTAATGTTTGTTGTACAAAACATATATAATTATACATTGATAATCTTTGATTCAATCTTGTGACTATTAATATAATTATCTCTTAATTCTATATTCCATTGTATAAGTTTATTAATGCATGTATTTTAGTCCAAGAATGAGGGGGGGTTCTATAGTTTAGTATTATATAGTTTAGAGTTAGTTTTTTGTCGATGACAAAGGGGGAGAAGTATAAAATAAGGTAGTTAGGCATAGATTAAGGGGGAGTTATTAGGATAGAAGTAACATTTTATAAACAAAGATTGTCATCATCAAAAGGGGGGAGATTGTTAGTCCGTGAGATGATCATTTTGATGACAACAACCTTAGAATAGATTATAAAATATGAATACTAACAATATAAGTTTAGATATATATGTATATGCAGGATTTAACCATGCAGGTAACAAGAATGAAGACTGTACAGTATAGAGATACAAGATATCAAGATTGAAGACTCATGAATATCAAGATTATCAAGAGTTCAAGAATTCAAGTAATTAATTTTTTAATTAGAAAATTTGTTAAAACTCCTAGAAAAGCACTGGCATCTTAAAATCCAATTATTCATGGAATGGAATCCACTTAGAGCCTGTTAAAGGGATGGAACCCTAAGTAGGATGAAACCTACGAAAAATCTAGTGGAACATTGTTTTGTACCCGGTAACTTTTTATTCAAAATGATTTTTCAAAATTATATCTTGTTTTCAAAATGATTTCAAAACCTTCTTTTTAAAAACATCAAAAACATCTATCTAGATTTCAAATACTTTTAGCCTTAAAATAATCTTTAATTTCAAAATCAAATTATCCGTGGTTTTAACTATCTTAAATAATAATATATTTAACTTTTAAATATTTATACTTAAATTTAAAATATAAAATTATAGTAAAATTCTATATATATTATTCTCTATATTTACTTATGTATTTTAATTATAGTCAAGTACATTTATAAAGTTTAAAATAGTTTTAATATAAAATAAAGGTTATTTTTAAAGAAACTCAAAACACCAAAAATCCCTTTGGGATCTCGACATGCTCAAGTACCCCATGTCGACATAGTGTCAGTTGAGTTCAAAATTTAAATTTCAAAAGAAATGTCTATTCGTCATAACTCTTCACGAATGGACATGGTTGTTGTTCTTCTATAAATATGGGTTAGTTTCAACGAATTTTAATTCAGATTTTCTGGTTTTTAACTCCTTTTCTTCTTCCATATTTCTATATACATATTCTTACCATTACTCTGTTGACATCAACATTGAATCTAATTAGATTATCTCTGGTTGGATTCTCTATCACTATCTTAACAAGATCCTCAGTGCTATTCGGAGTTATAGGCTTTTGGTAATCAACTTAGCGAGAAAAGGTGTGATTGTAGCCTTGGAAATCAATCAAGCGAGATAAGGTGTGATTGTAGCTTTGGGAAATCAATTGGGTGAACTTGTTACCCAGGAAATCAAGTATCTCTACCCAGAGGATTGTGATTCTGGTGGGTGTACCTCGTTGCCTTGAAATCGAGGGTGTAACTGTAAAGATCTTTTTTGAAAGGAAATCCGTACTTGTGTGCGGGACTGGATGTAGGGTAACTCCGAACCAGTATAAAATCCGGTGTGTTCTTTCCTTTACTGCTTTTACTTTATATTTGCATCTGTGTTTGATTCTTTGATCATATCTGTGTCTGAATATTGCATACATTTATGTTTAAATTAACAAAAACTCAAAAAGATTTAACAATTCTCTAAAACACTATTCACCCCCTCTCCAGTGTTTATTCTAGCCTTAAGATCCTTAATCCGCATTTCTCACATGCTGAGCATTTGAGAATCGTTTTGGAGATATTAAGGAGGAACATCCTATTTGCAAAATTTTGTAAACGCCACTTTTGAGTCAAGAAAGTCAGATTTCTCGGCCATATTGTTAATGAAGAAGGAATTTCTGTTGATCCGGGCAAGATCTCAGCTATCCTAGATTGGAAGCGACCCACAATTCCGAAAGAAGTTCGATGTTTACTGGGTTTAGCAAGGTATTACCGGAAGTTTGTTCAGGACTTTTCTAAGATAGCTAGTTCATTGACTAAGATAACAATGAAGAATGAAAAGTTTGATTGGACTTCGAAATGTGATGAAGCTTTTCAGGAGTTGAAGAAGAGATTGACTACTGCTCCTGTTCTCGCTATCATTAACGGGAACCAAGGTTTATCTGTTTATACAGATGCTTGTGATAATGGTGTGGGTGTAGTGCTAATGCAAAATGGTAGAGTAATTGCCTACGCAAGTAGACAATTACGTCCGCACGAGAGTAACTACCCAATACACGATTTGGAACTCTTGGCAGTTTTTCGCCTTAAAAAATTTGGCGACATTATCTTTTGGGTAAGAATCTTCTTCAGCTTTTCTTAAAGAAAATTTTAAAGTTCAATTTAACTTAATATATGCTTAATTTATCCTTCTTGTTTAGGTGAAAATTCGAATTATTCACCGACCACAAATCTCTGAAATATCTCTTCACCCAGAAAGATTTGAATCAGTGACAACAACGTCGGTTGGAATTTTTGGCATCCTATGACCTAGATATTCAATATACACACGGAAAAGCGAATGTCGTTGCGATGCTTTGAGTAAGAGACAAGCTATTCTTGCATATCTTGTTGTCACTCCTACCCTTCTTGAAAAGATCGCCAGTAAGTAGACATAAGACAAGTTTCTTCGAGAAATTTGTAGACGAAAATGTCGAGGTGAGGATTCCAGTTTTGGAAACGATGGTAATGGAATTGTAAGACTGAAAGGCGGGATGTGTGTTCCTGATATCCCAGAATTAAAACGTGAAGTTTTGGACGAATGTCACAAGTCTAAACTCAGTATCCATCCAGGAGTTAATAAAATGTATAGAGATAACAAAAGAACTTTCTGGTAGAAAAAATGAAAAGGGACATATCTATATATATGAGTCGTTGTGCTACCTGTTGAAAAATTAAAAGTGATCAGAAGAAAATGGTTGGTTTACTTCAGCCTTTGGAAGTACCGAAGTGGAAATGGGATCAAGTATCGATGGATTTCATCGACAGGTTGCCATAAACTAAGAAAGGAAATGAAGCAATTTGGGTTATAGTGGACCATCTGACCAAAACCGCTCACTTCATCCCGGTGAAATCCCCTCGTACATCGGCAAGTTTGGTAGAGCTATATATAAAAGAGATTGTTCGTCTCCATGGTATACCTGACAGTATAGTGAGTGATCGTGATCCGATCTTCACTAGTAGATTTTGGGAGGCATTTCAAGCCGCATTGGGAACAAAACTGAACTTCAGTACTGCTTATCATCTGCAGTTTGATGGGCAGGCTGAAAGGATTAATTGAATTTTACAAGACCTTTTTCCAACTTGTATTCCCGACTTTGGTGGTTCGTGGGAGGACTATTTACATCTGGTTGAATTCTCATATAACAATAGCTATCAGGCCAGCATCGAAATGGCTCCTTTCAAAGCTTTATATGGTCGTCTGGGTCGATCACCTACATGCTGTATCAAGTCAGGTGATAGACTCGTCCTTGGACTAGATATGATTAAAGAAGCTATGGAGAAAGTGGATTTTATTCGAAAGAAATTGATAGCTGGTCAAAGTCGTAAGAAGAGTTATTATGACCGCAGGAGAAGAACTTTAGAATTTTAAGTTGGAGATTCTGTTTTCTTAAAAGTGTCTCCAATGCGTGGTGTGTTGAGATTTGGGAAAACTGGTAAGCTGGCACCACGGTATATTGGTCCTTTTCCTATTCTAGAGAGGATCGATCCTTTGGCATATCGACTGCAGCTACCCAGCTGGTTATCTGGCATGCACAATGTGTTTCATATTTCTAACCTCCGAAAATATGTGCATGATCCATACTATATTATCGAAGAGGCAGCTCGGTAAGATTTGGAATTCACTCCCAACTTAGCTGTAAAAAGAGAACCATTGAAGATCATTGATCGTGATGTGAAGCGGTTAAGAAACAAAATGGTGAGACTGGTGAAAGTGCAATGGAGTGGCGATCCAAAGGACTGTACTTGGGAAATAGAGAATAGTATGCAAAAGTCCTATCCCAATTACAGAGTGGATATTCCAACTTGATTGGTAAGCCATTTCTCTATCTTTTATATATACATGTGTTCTTTGTTTGTCTTTCTCTCTCTTTCAAATTTTGAGGACGAAATTTTCTTAAGGAGGGAGAACTGTAACATCCCCGAAATTTTATCAATTTAAAATTAGTAATTTGTTTGAATTTCTGAAATTTAATTTGGAGTTAATTTGAATTTATTTTAAATTTTCAAAACATATGAATATTTTGTTTAATTATATATATATATATAATGGATTGGATTTCAAATTTGAACTTGAATTTGAATTTGAACATGTATATGAATTTGGATTTAAAAATGAAATATCTTAAAAATATTTGGATTCAAAATATTAACATATGTGTATGATTTTCATTAATGTGAAAATTAGTATTAAAAACATCCTCTTTTAAAAAAAAGTTGTCTAAATTTAACAAAGGAATGTAATTATATAAATAAGAGAAAAATAATATAAAAATTTATTTAAAACTTTATGCATGCATAACAAGTGTTAGAGTCATAAATAAATGAATTTACAAGTGCTAATGAATCAAGACAAGTGTCATTTTTCTTTGTTTTCATTTTTGAAAATTTAATTAAAGTAAGAAAACAAGATTTTAAAAACACTTCATCTCCTCCTTTCCAATTTCTTTCACCTTCATTTTTATTTACAAAACCATGTACAAATTCTTAAACCAGATCATCAAGCAAACTTTAAAACAAATCAAAACAAACTAGAAAATATTTCAAAACAAATTTAAACACAAGGCTTCTTCAATCTTTGAATCAGCAATAAAGGATCAAAGGCAAACAACCAAGTCTATAAACAACATAGCAAAGCACCATTCAACAATAAAGTTTCATCATCAAACAACAAGTTCAAGCCTAGATCAACAATTCAACAATCAATTTTTTTTCCAGCCTTCAAGTTTGACGACATCAACTTCTTCTTTGTTTTTCCAAATTCACAGGTGAGTAAACATTTTTAGACTTGAACTAAAACCGATTGTTGTGAAAAAATATTGAAGTTTGAATTGAAAATTTGAGTTGCATGTATATTTGTACATGAAAATGGAGTGTGCATGTCTGTACGCTTGAAAAGGAGCTCTGTTCCAGGTTTACAAGCATATGCCAGTTCAAAAAATTTGATTTCTTCGATCACTATTAAACTATAGGATACAAACAAAAGTTGTTTGTTTAGACATGATTCAAGTTTTAGAAATAGATTTAGGTAAATCAAATCAAAGCATTTTCTAAAAAAATGAAATTACGGGCAAAATCTAAAGCATGCTGAAAATTTAATTATCATTATCTCTGATTTCAATTATGTCAATTGAAATGTTTTAGAAAACAATGATTTTTAAAAGTAAAATCATAATTTTTAAACAAGTATTTACTGAGAAAGGCAAAAACGAACGAATTTGGCTTTTTGGCCATTGTCGATCGTCGATGCAATGGAAATGGTCGGGGTTCCTATTAAAGGTGGAGGAAGACTCAGGGATTATCAGAAAAATACTCGAGGATTTTATAATTCATCGTGGAGGGCTGACGAGATTGATTTAGGGTTTAAACCCATATTTGCTCATGGTCGGAAATGGGTATTGCTGCGTCGTCGTTTGTCGACCGGAGTCGATCGCACCAACGCAAATCAAAGCATCAGACATCGGTGAAGTTTCAGATGCGATTGCTTGATCTCTGATGGCCAGAGGTGGAAGAATGAGGTGATTTATTGTGGCTCGGTGTGTTCCAATGTTGGGTTCGATAGCAATAATTCAAATTCGCCGTTGATTTAGGGTTCTGGGTGGTTTGAAGGGTCGAGGGGGTGATCGTCGACTGGACGGTTATCGTAGCGTCGTCCAGAGGCGATCGGAACGATGTGCAACGTACATGAGTTACTGATGTGTATCTGTAGTATATGTTCGGAGAAGAAGGCAATGACTCGAAGCGATCTTCATGAGGATCGTGTGATAGCTCGAAGTTGGGCTCGAGTGAATTTATGGATGTGCCGGGTAAACACTTCGAAAAAATTTTAAGTTTGAAAAATTTAGGCACACGGGTTGATTTTGGTAAAACTCGAAGCAAATGGGAGACAGACTCGGGTGAGACTCGAAGTGGCCTCGGGTCCGATATGTAAAACAGTTTTTACTTTAAAATAAAATTCGAACTTTTAAACATTTTTAAAACATGTTTTCGGATGATGATTTTGATTAAAAGTTTGAAATAATTAAAGATTTAAGTAAGATATTATTTTAAGTAATTGAATTTTAATTTAATTAATTTTGTTACATTATTTTATTAAGTTATTTATATTAAATAAATAATGTAATTAAAAAGGGAAATTAATAAAGATAAAATGTTATTTAAGCTAACCTTAACCTTTTAAAGCAACTAATGTGATAAGGATGATGATTAAACAAGGTTTATAAGATAATCAAAGTAATTAATAAAGATAAAAAGATTCATCCTTTAATTTATTAAGTAATTAATGATTTGTTAATATAATTACTTAAGAATAACTACTTAGTTAATCACTTGATATTAAAGATTAATTAAATAAATAATTAAGGTTAATTGATTTGTAATTAATAATTAATTAATTAAGGAATAATTAATTAATAAAAGTAATTAAGATTTAATTAATTACAATTAAGGATTTATTTAATTAAGATAATTCATTAAGGAATAATTAATGAAGGTGATTAAGATTCAATTAATTTATAATTAAGGATAACTAATCGTTGATTAAAGATAATTAATGAAAGTAATTATGTGGTTAATTAATTTAAACCACACGATTAATTCATCTTAATTGAAGTTGATTGATTATTATTATTGAATGCTGTGTATTAGATTAATATCTTTGATATGTGATTACAATGCTATGTGATATGAATTGCTTTGTGCTGAGCTGTGATATCTGTGATGAATATATTTCTGTGTGAATGTGAAAACCCAAATGGCCCGTAAAACGGCATTTGAACTTCGATGCGACAGGGAGTCGGATTCCAGTTGGATATCCGAAACCCACATCAAACCTAAATGGTGAATCTTTGTGAATGATACATCCACGTGTTTTAAATTAAGCGCTCACTATTCAGTTTAGCCGGGAGAGGACTTTGTGTCATATAACCCATCCCGAATAGTGATACGATGAAATGGAAAGCATTTGAAGACGGTGGTGAAGACCGGGTGTCTTCGAGAACAATAGGATAACCTGTCGAATGACTCTGCACTGAGTTGCTCTGGTATAGAGATCTCCGTGTGTGATGGGGAGTCCGATCGGGATTGTGGATGCCTGAATTGCAAGGGCTTCTTTGGAAGTGCCTCCTGTTCGAACCCGGAACAGACTTTGTGGTTGTATGTCTGACATTACACTTTGAGATATAAAGATGATTTCTTTCAAATACATTTCTGTTGGTGGCGGAGTGTAATATCTCGATATTTTTAGCCATTCGCATCCATACATGCCGGACTTGAATTGCTCAAAATACCGCATTGTAAATAAATTTGGAGCAAATGAAATACAATCAGCGAATCACAGAAACAGAAATATCAGAATGACTCGCAATAGAAATTAAAATACCATAGTAGTCAAAACAAAATACATGAAATCAGTCTGAAAACATATACAATAGAAATCTCAAATACATAGCAGTTTATAAATACCAGAGCTGAAATAGAACACTGAAACTGAAAGGGAATAGATAGCTAGACAAGCAGAATCTCCAGCGATTCCTAGCTCCAGAAAAGAGATCCAAAGCTAAGATGTAGATACACAGGCTGACCCGAGCGTAAAGTAAAACACAAAATACTCGAGTCAGGACATATATACTTATATAATGTAAACCAACTCAAATGAACTATAGTAGTAATGCATATTATCCTAAAGGATGCTTGGGATCGCCCATCCGCTAAGGATCAGTTAAACCATATATTAAATACATCCCGTGGTTAAAATTCAAAAATGCAATTTTATACTTCTAAATCAAATATCAGTTTCAAAATCCAATATCATTTCAAATTCATTTCAAATATCAAAATATCATATCTTTCCAGAACCGCATTCATTTTATTTAATTTAAATATCCTTCCAAGTCACATTTCAAAATGGTTTATATTTCAAATCAAATTACTTCATTTAAACCATTAAAATTTGAAGTCATTATATTTAAAATCAAATATTAAATTTTCAAAATTTTAGCCCTTTCAAAGTTCATTTATTCACTTAAATTTATTAAAACGGTGAAAATTCAACTTTCACAGCACTTAGAAAAGGCTACGGAAAGTTATGTTTAAAAACAATTCAATTAGCAAAAAACATCATGTAAAACGCTGTAATAGATTTAGATTTCAATTAAAACTTTAGTTAAGTCCAGCAACTACAGCACTTACAAAGTGCTATAATAACCCTTTATTAAAATTTAGGCATTTGGTTTATTTATATCAACTTCAGCATTTACAAATATCGTAATATCATTTACATTAGAAATAAAAGCATTACAAAAATTGCTGTTAATTAACTTTAAAATATCCAATATAATTTCGTAAACCATTAAATTTTATTTACATCATTTTAAACTTGTAAAATCATACATTTTCACATTTATAACCATTATTTAATTTTCCTTAAATTCATGACTTTATAAAGTTAAATTTCCATTCAAAATCAATATTTAATAATAATTCACTTATTCAATTCCAACATTCAATTTCAATTCATATAATTAAATTTTTAACTTAACACTTAAGTTTAAATTTCAAATATAACTTAATTTCATTTTATTTACTTAACTTAAAAATTCACTTTTAAACCAAATTTACAAATTTCCAATTGAAGTTATATTTCAAAATTCAACTCAGTATTCATTCATTTAACATTTTAACTTTATTCAAAAATCATTAGTATATTATAAGATCATTTTAAATTCATTTAAATTCAAAATATCCTAAATTTATCATATTTCATATTTAATTTAAGTTCCATTTATCACCAAGTTATAATTTCCAAAATAACTTACATTTCAGATTTTCTAACTTTACCATTAATTTATTTCACTTATAAATTTTCAAAAAATCAATAATACTTTACAAAAAAATCATTTTTAATTAAATTTAAATCAAAATATTATAATATTTACATTTCAAAAATATTTTAAATTTTTTAGAAAAACTTATATTAACTACGGGTCAGTATTTCATTTTCTAACCTAGGAAAAGTAATACGGATAATATATCATTTCAATCCGTAATTTACAAAGAAAACCCCGATTTTATCATTTCAAACCCATAGTCCCAAGTAAATGAAATAATTTGAAAATCGTTCAGGTCTATCATTTCAACCCATAAGGATTTTCCCTTATTCTAAAGTCCGTTTGGGTATGTATCATTTCAACTCATAGTGATTCTACTCTAAAGGGAACTTGCAGTGTGATAAACTGATATAAATAACAGAATAGCATAAAATAACAGTAATATACGATATAATAGGTAAATAATCATGGGTGAACATCATACGATCATAACATAGCAGATATAACATGGTGATGCATTTTATAGATTCAAATGTGATTGATTTAATAGTTATATAAGTATAATACTGTCTGGTGAGAGTAACTCACTGGTATAAGCTGAAGACGACAACTAAAACAAACAAACTAAGATCTTCGAAGGCACGATAACATGAATAAGATTCGAGATTGGAGAGCCAAAGATTAATTTCCTTGAATACAATTCAAACAAAACAATATAACCACATAAGTTTTTCAACCCAAAATATAGTAAAACAATGTTAGAAATGAATGCACAAAACAAAGCTAAAAGCTTTGCACTTGCTTTCAACCTTCCCTAGGCTCGACCATAGGTTAGAATACATGGCTAAGACATGGGTTTTGATCTGGTTTGGGTCCAAATGGGGTCGACCTACATGGTTTTAATGATGGTGCAAACATAGGTGATATGAAACAACAAGCTAAGGCAACACAAGGCAACACAACCTAGGATTCATGCAACATATAGGCTCGGCCAAATCAAGGTAGGCACGGCCAACTTCAGGTGGGGTCAGGGGATGACATGTCAGTGGTGTCAGGTCTGGTAGGGGCTGGAGATGGTGGTGTAGGTGGCGGCTAAAGGGGTGTTTGTGGTGGAGGAAGACTAGTGTGCTCGGCTATGTTCATATAGGTGGAGTTTGGTGCATTTTTGTGATGGATCATCAACCAATGTGGCTCGGCTTTGGATGGTCAGCGAGAAGAGGTGGTGGAGGCTAGTTCAGGTGGTGGTGGAGGCGCAAGGTGGTTGGAGTGGTGAGGCCGAAGCAGAAGAGGAAGAAAGCAAGTGTAAATTCAATATAAACGAGCATAAAAAATGAAAATGAAAATGAAAAGAAGATTTTACGCAAAAAATTTCGCAAGAAGAGGCCGAACTTTTTTGTGAGATGAGAAAGAAAATAATTCATGTAAAGATGAAAGAGAGAAGTCGGCTGAAGGTAGGAGTTATCTCTGCAAATATGGAAAGGTGTTGGTTGAAATGTGAAAAGGTGTAATACAAAAGGACTTAAGCAAATCAAAGGTCACAAACTCTTCAAATTATCATATTTTATTTTTGAATTTTAAAAAACTGAAAAATATATGTAAATTCAGATAAAAACACAAAAATTTAGTAAATAAACAAAAAGAAGTAAATAAATATTAATTAAATATAATTAAATTAAGAAAATAGTAAAGTAAATGTAAACTAGGCTTGAAAATTTGAAAATAAATGCAATGAACTTTGGAAAAATTTTATGTACTTGAAAAATATTTATAAATAAATATAAGAACACAAAATAAAAATTCATTCACAAAAATAAATAAATAAATTTTAATTAAATATAATTTAAATGAAGAAAATAGCAGAAAAATGGAAATTAGCCTTTAAAAATAGAAAATAAATGCAATAAATTTTGGAAAAATTTGATGATCACTTTAAAAATATTTAGAAATGAAATCGTACAAATAAAACAAATTTCAAATAATTTCAAATAAAAAATGTAAAATTTAAATTATATTCAAAAAAATCTAGGGTTGTTACACTCTCCCCTACTCAAATCTTTTCGTCCTCGAAAAGAACGGCAAGGAAAATAAAGAGAAACAAGATAGAAAAAAAATAGTACCTGAAACGAACAATTCTGAATTCGAAGCACGAATGCTCTCCTCCATTTCCCAAGTACAATCCCGATCGTCAGTACTTCACTGTACTTTGACCAGATTAACAGATTTCTTTCTGAGCTGCTTCGTACCTCTGTCGACAATACGATGTGGCTTCCTCTCAACAGTCAGATTAGGCTCAATATCCAAACTATCAAGAGCAGAATGCTGAACAATAAGAGATGGATCATGAAGATGACGGCGAAGGTGCGAGACATGGAACACATCATGCACTCCAGAAAGTTTCTCGGGAAAATCTAAACGATAAGCCAAAGAACCAACTCTTTCCATAATGCAGAAAGAACCCTCAAAGAAGAAGAAGGTAGGAATAGCTTGGAGGAAAAATAGGTTGGAACACAAGGATGGACCATTATTTCAAAACCATATACATTTCAATTTAAAATTTTATATTTACAACATTTTAAACAATTTATAATATGATAAATAGTCATTTGATTCAAATTTGATAGTTCGAAGTAAACAATATTTAAAACATTTTACATTATTTAGAAAAGTAAAATAAATGATCAAAATATCCTTTATACAATACTTTGTCAAAATACTTTTATAACTCGATATCTTAACAAGTTTACTTTCCTTCCTGCAGACTCTGGCCATGCGTTGATCAGGCGCAAATCTAGAATTCTCCAAGTACTCAGTAGACTTGTTTCAACACCCAGTGAAAAATACTTGAAAAACCTTTTAAAAACAGATATGGAAAGTACAATCCAAACAAATAAACCAAACCAAAACATTTGTCTGACCATGGATCACAGATACACAATGGTTACGCCTGGATCACCCAAGAAACAGTCTGTATCCGTAAGCTTTCTCAGCCCCGCGAGTTGCGCCATGATGACTAGTAGAATGCAGGATACACAATGGTTACGCCTGGATACACCAGGAAACAATCTGTACCCCTAGGCCATCTCAGCCAGGTAGTTTCGCTACTAATGTGACCTACATAGATTGCAGGATACACAATGGTTACGCCAGGATCCCCCAGAAAACAATCCATACCCCTAGGCCATCTCAGCCAGGCAGTTCCGCTATGCAGTCGCGCTCATAATACCATGGAGATCACCATGGAATTCGATGGACACTCGAGTATCATATCCGGAAAACCTAAATCAGAGAGAATAATATCGATAGAATGAATCCACAGTGTGGCCACAAAGCGGATATCAGGCAGAAGGCACTTTCCATATCTTTACTTCGAAAATATGTATCATATAGTACCTTTCAAAATCACTTTCAAATATCATACTTATATAAAGTCCATTATATATAAGATTTCATTTCAAATCGAATACTTCCCAAAATCAATAGCATATCAAATCACACTTATATAGACATCGATTATATAAGATTTCAATTTACAAGTTGAGTACCTTTACAAATCAATAGTTTTCAAATCACTTCATACTTATACAAATCCATTTTCTGTAAGTTCGATGACCCCCAAATCAAGTATTTATTAAATCAAGGTTCTCAATTTTAATTCGTTTCAATAACATTTCAGTTTCAAAATCATATATGATTTCGCCAAATCATTTCTTCCAAATCATATATATTCAGTTTCAAAGTTTCTTAAACAATAGATTTAGAAAATAATCCAAATTTCCAAATCAACAAAAAAATTAGGTCAAACAAATTCACTTCCATTTCAAACATATATTCACTTCAAAAATCATAGTACTTTCAAAGTTATATATCTTTCGAAACCAAAATACTTGAAATCGTTACACTTTGAAAATCATAACATTTCGAAATCATACATTTGAAATCATAAAACATTCCTTTAATTCTTTACATTTCACAAATTTATTCAATTAAACCCAAATCTAAAAATTTTAAATTTTAATTCAATTCAAATCATCAGTTTCAATTCAATTTAGTTTTCCAACAAAACAATTTCAAATATTATCAAATTTCAAATAAAGATTTGATCCACAAAATAACTATTCAATCTTTAATATATTTCAAAGATTAAATATACCATATTCCAAAACTAAATTTTATAATTTCATATATCTCAAATTTTTACCTCATTATTACTTAGTTTTGAAATATTCATTTCCTAAATCCATTATTATTATTTTTTTCTTTTTTTTAAAAATAAACTCAAATTGCAAGCAAACCAAATATCCTTTCATACAAATATAAACTTCAAATATTCATTTATCAAAATCAATTATCATTTCAATTTCACATTCTTTATCATAATAAAGATTATATCATTTCCAAACCATTTAAACCATCAAAATATCTAAAATGGTTACAAAGTTTAAAACCATTTTTTTTAAACCTTCAAACTATTTATTTCAATATGAAAAATCTATATATATACTTTATTCAAAACATTTCAAATCTATATTTCATATCAGTATAATTCAAAATAGTCTTATTTATTTTACTCAACAAACAGTTTCAAACTTATATAAATCATATTACTTTATACATTAATCATACCAAACTAAACTTATATTCTTTATCAAATGCCCTATACCTTTCAAATTACTTAGCTTTGAAAAGTTAACCTTGATTTGGAAGTGCTCGAACCTTCAAAATAGTCGAAGAAATCATATTTTCAATCCAAGAGTTGGAAATCACCAACAAATCAGTAAACTAATTCCAAAAGATAGGGTCATACCAAAACAAATCTGAATCTCGAGGAATGAACACCGGCTTACTTTAAATCATTTCAAATACACACACACACACACGTACATATATCTTTCGAATATCAAACCATACTTCAAAATCTAAAATCAAAATTTGGTTTCACAAAATCACTCGCATAGCAAAGCTACTAGAGTGGCCTCAACCCCCACTCAGAAACTCGAAAATCAATGTCGACGATGCATGCATTCATCTCCGAAATTATTTTTTAACGACATAAGTGGGTTCTGGACTTTTGTTTTCTTGAAACTTCTTTAAAATCTCTTCGAAATCATTGGAATTCATTTGAATACATTTGAAATATTTCTTACTTAGAAAATATCTTTAAATTATATTAATATTATATATTTTCCAAAATCTTAAAACCGATTTCAAAACACTGGAGTTCGATTCCTAGAAATTCAAATTCAAAAACCTTTCAGTTATAAATCATTTTATATAAGTCAAATTCTTATAAATTTTCAAAATTTCAAATCCTTTCGTAATTTCAATTTTTCATCTTTAAAAGGTATATAATCCTTATCGAAAACATTTCACTTTTATATATATAATATGGCCATCCTTATCAAAATAATAATTTCGATGTATGCAAAATTTAAAAATACAACCAAACACAAATTTCCAAGGGATGATTCAAGGATGGATTTCAAAACAAACAGAAATTCGAATTTATAGGAACTCTAATCAAATAGAATCCCGATTCGAAGATAAGCTCGAACTAACATTAGATAATTCGATAATAGAAGGTGGATAAGCCTATATAAATCGCGGGCGACCTTAACTGGTCAACCGTGACTTTAGGAATATAACCAATACGGAAATCTAAGGCAAATCGACATTCGATTGCCAGAGATAGAATCCGGGTAGAGAAGGAGATAGATAGCATCCTAAACCGAGGATACAGAAACCTTTGGTGAATCAATGCCAACTGTAAAGGAGTTTCACTCCTTTACAATCATTCAAAGATTTGAGGAATCAACGATCTTTATAGAGGTCATTCCAAAGTGGAGTTATGGAATGCCTCAAAATCAAAAGGATAAAATAGGTAAGACAAGACTGGATTTCAAAACAAGTGGGAGGGTTCCAAAGTTCAAGGAATCCTAATCGATAAGAATCCTAACCAAGAGATTTCTAACAAGGTGGATACCGAAGGGATGAAGTTTTGAAAATCTTGGTTTCAAAATAAATTTTTTTATACCAAAATAATCTTTGAAAATCCTTTAAAAATCATTTGGAAATTATTTTGTACTTCGAAAATACGCTCTCTCACAAGGAAATGATTTTGAGATTGATTTCATTCATTCTACGGTATTTCTACCCTATCTCTAATGATTTTTTGCTCCGCAGCCTAAGGTTTTCCTAAAACCAAAGCTCTGATACCAACTGTAACAGGCCGCGCCAGTGGGGTAATGCTCACCGTAGCATACATTGGTACCTGTGTTCTGCCTTTACGACCAGCCTCTCGACTGCACCACCAACCCCCGTAGGGACATGTAGGAGTAAGAGTCAACCGTTCGCTACCAAACCAGGAAGCGAGAACCCCCTATCATGCTGCACCCTCCAAGTGCAATGGCAGACACACATGTCGGACTTGAATTGCCCAAATTACCGTATTGTAAATAAATTTGGAGCAAATGAAATACAATCACAGAATCACAGACACAGAAATATCAGAATAACTCGCAGCGGAAATTAAAATACCATAGTAGTTCATGAAGCTACTATAACAACTCTCAAAACAAAATACATGAAATCAGTCTGAAAACATATTCAATAGAAATCTCAAATACATAGCAGTTTATAAATATCAAAGCTGAAATAGAACACTGAAACTGAAAGGGAATAGATAACTAGACAAGGAGAATCTCCAGCGATTCCTAGCTCTAGAAAAGTGATCCAAAGCTAAGCTGTAAATACTCAGGCTGACCCGAGCGAAAAGTAAAACACAAAATACTCGAGCCAGGACATATATACTTATATAATATAAACCAACTCAAATGAACTGTAGTAGTAATGCATAATATCTTAATGGATGCTTGGGATCGCCGATCCTCTAAGGATCAGTTAAACCATAAATTAAATACATCCCATGGTTAAAAATCAAAAATATTATTTTATAATTCTAAATAAATATCAATTTCAAAATTCAATACCATTTCAAATATCAAAATATCATATCTTTCCAAAACAACATTCATTTTATTTAATTTAAATATCCTTCCAAGTCACATTTCAAAATGGTTTATATTTCAAATCAAATTACTTCATTTAAACCATTAAAATTTGAAGTCGTTATATTTAAAATCAAATATTAAATTTTCAAAATTTTATCCCTTTCAAATTTCATTTATTCACTTAAATTTATTAAAACAGTGAAAATTCAACTTTCACAGCACTTAGAAAAGGCTACGGAAAGTTATGTTTAAAAAAAATTCAATTAGCAAAAGACAGCATGTAAAATGCTGTAATAGGTTTAGATTTCAATTAAAACTTTAGTTAAGTCCAACAACTACAGCACTTACAAAGTGCTATAATAACCTTTATTAAAATTTAGCCATTTGGTTTATTTATATCAACTACAGCATTTACAAATGCTGTAATATCATGTACATTAGAAATAATAGCATTACAAAAAATTTTGTTAATTAACTTTCAAATATCCAATATAATTTCATCAACCATTAAATTTTATTTATATCATTTTAAACTTAAAAAATCATACATTTTCACATTTATAACCATCATTTAATTTTCCTTAAATTCATGATTTTATAAAGTTAAATTTCCATTCAAAATCAATATTTAATAATAATTCACTTATTAAATTCCAACATTCAATTTCAATTCTTATAATTAAATTTTTAACTTAACACTTAAGTTTAAATTTCAAATATAACTTAATTTCATTTTATTTACTTAACTCAAAAATTCACTTTTAAACGAAATTCACAAATTTCAAAGTTAAGTTATATTTCAAAATTCAACTCAGTATTCATTCATTTAACATTTTAAATTTATTCAAAATTCATTTATATATTATCAGATCATTTTAAATTCATTTAAATTCAAAATATCCTAAATTTATCATATTTCATATTTAATTTAAGTTCAATTTATCAGCAAGTTATAATTTCCAAAATAACTTACATTTCAGATTTTCTAACTTTACCATTAATTTATTTCACTTATAAATTTTCAGAAAATCAATAACACTTTACAAAAAAATCATTTTAAATTAAATTTAAATCAAAATATTATAATATTTACATTTCAAAAATATTTTAAATTTTTTAGAAAAACTTATATTAGCTACGGGTCTGTATTTCATTTTCTAACCTAGGAAAAGTGATACGGATAATATATCATTTCAATCCGTAATTTACAAAGAAAACCCGAGTTTTATCATTTCAAACCCGCAGCCCAAGTAAATGAAATAATTTGAAAATCGTTCGGGCCTATCATTTCAGCCCATAACGATTTTCCCTTATTCTAAAGTCCGTTCGGGTATGTATCTTTTCAACCCATAGTGATTCTAATCTAAAGGGAACTTGCAGTGTGATAAACTGATATAAATAACAGAACAGCATAAAATAACAGTTATGTATGATATAATAGGTAAATAAGCATGGGTGAACATCATGCGATCATAACATAGCAAATATAACATGGTGATGCATTTTATAGATTCAAATGTGATCGATTTACTAGTTATATAACTATAAAACCGTCTGGTGAGAATAACTCACTGGTATAAGCTGAAGATGACAACTGAAACAAACAAACTCAGATCTTCGAAGGCACGATAACACGAATAAGATTCGAGATGGGAGAGCCAAAGATTAATTTCCTTGAATACGATTTAAACAAAACAATATAACCATATAAGTTTGTCAACCGCAAATATAGTAAAACAATGTTAGAAATGAATGCACGAAACAAAGCTAAAAGCTTTGCACTTGCTTTCAACCTTCCCTAGGCTCGACAAAAGGTTGGAATACATGGCTAAGGATTGGGTTTTGATCTGGTTTAGGTCCAAATGGGGTCGGCCTACATGGGTTTGATGATGGTGCAAACATAGGTGATACGAAACAACAAGCTAAGGCAACACAAGGCAACATAACCTAGGATTCATGCAACATATAGGCTCGGCCAAAGCAAGGCGGGCACGGCCAACTCCATAAGGGTCCAAGGATGAAATGTCAGTGGTGTCAGATTAGGTAGGGGCTGGAGATGGTGGTGTAGGTGGTGGCCAAGAGGGTGTTTGTGGTGGAGGAAGACTAGTGTGCTCGGCTATGTTCATATAGGTGGAGTTTGGTGCATTTTTGTGATGGATCATCAACCAACGGTGGCTTGGCTTGGGATGGTCAGTGAGAAGAGGTGGTGGAGGCTGGTTCAGGTGGTGGTGGAGGCGGCAAGGTGGCTAGAGTGGTGAGACCGAACCTGAAGAGGAAGAAAGCAAGTGCAAATTCAATATAAACAAGCATAAAAAATGAAAGAAAAAAAAGAAGATTTTACCCAAAAATTTTCACAAGAAGAGGCCGAACTTTTTTGTGAGATGAGAAATAAAATAATTCAAGTGAAGATGAAAGAGAGAAGTCGGCTGAAGGTAGGAGTTATGTCAGCAAATATGGAAAGGTGTTGGTTGAAATGTGAAAAGGTGTGAATACAAAAGGACTTAAGTAAATCAAAGGTCACAAACTCTTCAAATTACCATACTTTCTTTTGAATTTTAAACAACTTAAAAATATGTTTAAATTCAACTAAAAACACGAAAATTTAGTAAATAAACAAAAATAAATTAACAAATATTAATTAAATATAATTAAATTAAGAAAATAGCAAAGAAAATATAAACTAGGCTTGAAAATTTGAAAATAAATGCAATGAACTTTGGAAAATTTTTATGTACTTGAAAAATATTTAAAAATAAAGATAAGAACAGAAAATAAAAATGCATTTAGAAAAATAAGTAAATAAATTTTAATTAAATATAATTTAAATGAAGAAAATAGTAGAAAAATGGAAACTAGCCTTTAAAAATAAAAAATAAATGCAATAAATTTTGGAAAAATTTGATGATCACTTTAAAAATATTTAGAAATGAAATCTTACAAATAAAATAAATTTAAAATAATTTCAGATAAAATAAAGTCAAATTTAAATTATATTCAAAAAATCTAGGGTTGTTACACGAAGAATTTATTCTCTTAGCTTAACACCCTTCTCTGAGACGTATGAGCTCAGAGGTTATGTAGTTGAGGGTTATCGGTAATATACTCCCAATTTGGTAGTGTGGCATGCTGAGTGCTGCTGAACATTTGTTGATCGAAGCATGTATTTTGTGAAAATCGTAGCTTTGTGGACGAGACATCGTCGAACCTTACAACCCGGTTATGGTCGAAACAGGAATCGTTGCAGCAAGGTCATTTGTGGGTAGCGCCCCCTGAGGGTATGTCATTTTTCTTCTGGATAAGAAGTGGTATCATGGTTTGGAGACCATATACTTAACTTTGTGGCTGCTGCTAAACTTATTGCTTTGTGGTTGTTGGTTGAGAGGCGCCTCGGATAAAGGTTGGTAACGACCGGGAGATGGCATACTCGTGTTAGTAGTTACCTAGTTACAGAGGTAATCCGGCCTTGTGTTGGCAGAGATCCGATTAGGTTCTCGAGGGCGTCCCTCCAGAGGCGTTCCATTCAGTGTAGGAACTTCCTTTGCCAGACCAATTGTTGGAAATCCAAACAAAATAATACGAGCCCTATATGGTTTTAGTTGTATAACCTGCCATGTAGCGTGGCGGTAACCTGCCATAAAACATGGTAGCTGTAGTAGGCATACAATAATGGTTGTATGCTGGCTAAGATTAGTATCATACTTTCGAATGTTTTCTACACTATGCACTAATATCGAAGAATTTTCTCATATCAAGCATGTTTGACTATCATAAGAAGAAATCTCCTCCAATTCTGCGATTGCATTGTGTGTGTGGCGGGAGGTCTTATGGTAGTTTCATTTTCCAAAAGCGTATCGGATTTCTTTTATAAATTGTTTTGTTCAAAACAACTGTTTTCGTTTACTCATACCAGTCCCATGGCTGACCCGAAGTTTATTGTTTCCTTCTTAAACTTTGGGTGACCATAATTTCCACATGGGCAGCCTAGAAGCAGGTTATCCATGTTTTGGAGTCAGCTTGGATTTTGAAGTCTTTTGGAAGCTATCTGATTTTGGAGAGCTTTTGGATTTGGAAATATTTCGAAGTGCTTAGAGTTTTGAAGGCTTTATCGAAGTTCAAGTATGTTGGAAACTTGTTGAAGTTTCTGTTGTCGTTCCGCTGTGGTGTTACCATTTTTGTTGTTGTATCATATGTGTAGCACTCTGATATTGGTGATCGATGTTGTAATGGATATTGTATCAAAGTTGTATCTGTGTTGCGATCAATAATATTCATTTTATTTCTATTGTTTATTTTCATCTAATGCTGTTATAAGCTCCATCTGAACTGGAGTTCAACGTTTGAATCTCCGGCAGTCGAATACAAGTGAGGTATTTGATGTCGATTTTCAATCGCTGGATTTTGGGTCGTGACATGAACACTCTTGACTGTGGATGTTATATGTGTGGATGATTGTTCTTGTTTTAATTTCATATTATCTTTTACATTATAATATCATATTACTTACTCCTTTTTTGTCGATGACAAAGGGGGAGAAATATTATTGCTACTAATAAGAATGAGGATATAAAGCGTCAAAGATTCAGGGGGAGTGTGTATTTATGTTATAAATATACAGTCGAAATCTATATCTATTTACAGGTTGTCATCAACCAAAAAGGGGGAGAATGTTGAGACTTGGTTTTGATTCATGGCACGACGCTATCACTACGACATACAGATTTGACGACTGCTACCACAAAAGAGACAAGGAGACGAGACTTTAAAAACCGGTGCATCGACTATGGTATTTGTCTTTAAGTCATAGGTCAATAATTGTTAAAATCTCTCCTCGATTGTGTCTACATTAGCTTATATTTTTAATCATCATATTTACTAAAATATTTTATACATATATAAGTATACATTTAAATTATAAAAGTAATTTAAAGTTATAGAAATTAATATATCTATGTAATTGTGAAAACTGCACAAAATTAACCAGGTCAGTCGACTGACACTGGTATTTTTGTGCAGCATGCACAGTTACATAAATGTACGAATTTAAAATTTAAAATTATTTTGAATACTCAGTCGACTGACCCAGAGGCTCAGTCGACTGAATTTCTATAACAGCCACTTTTTTTAAAGGACGCGATTTTTGTGAAGAGTTGTGAACCTTTAACGAAAAGATTCGGACGCAACACTTCGATCGAAACTCTTCACCAACATTCGCTGCTTTCTAACCTTTATAAGTATAAACTCCAACTTGATTTCAAATCACGTAATCACAATCGCATTTTCTTATTCTATGATCTAACTTTCTGAAATCTATTTGTTATCATACTTTCAATTATTCTACATTAAAGCAATATTATACCTTTCTATTCTTCATATCTTCAAATATATATATTTATACTCGAGGAAAAGATTATAGGAAGGGTGTATTACAAGTGACAAATCGGTGTTATCAGAACAGACAAAAGTCAAAACTATTTTCTGTATTTGTTGAAGTCCTGTTCTGCTGCTCAGACGAGTGAAGTCCTCTTCGGCTGTTTAGGCGAAATCCTGTTCTGCTGCTCAGGTCCCTGTTCGGCTGCTCAGGGGTATATAAACATGTTCCTCCGGGTCAAGTGAGGGCTGTTGTTTTAGTGAAATTCCAGAAGGAGTCTGGGACTAGACGTAGGACGGTGCTCTGAACCAGTATAAAATCTCTGGTGTCATTTTACTATACTGCTTTTTATTCCGCAATATTTACAGTATTATTATCATCATTATACTCTGTATTATCGTATATCCATATTATACGATCCATAGCTCACTTTTAAGTATAAACATATCCTTTAGCCTGTAGTTATCGTATATTATAGTAGATGATTCAAAATATTATGACATACATATCTATATATTATACCATTGTTTTTTAAGATTACTCGGGGAAATAAAAGGTTTTTGTAATACTACCCATGTAAGAAACCAGTTTCAAAATTCATAAATGATTGTAAATTAATGGCAGTTAATGTAGCAGATTTACGAATACTTATAATGTAATATTTATACCAAATAAAGTTATTTAGTGAATCATATAAATTATAATATTCTTCTAGTTTTTTTTCTAAGAGATGCATAACAACATATATTCATAATGCAACCTCAAATTTGAATTAGAATGAAAAAGTCAACACATTTACATTACTCTAAATGTAAAACTTAAATCAGAATTAGGACTAAATGCATGAAAGGATTTTAAGCAATTTTAGTGAAAAATGAAAATTTAAGAAATGATTAAATGCTAATTGAGCTACAGGAAAGATATGTATATAACATTAATTGTTAGATCAACGTTGGTATTCTTTGTGGAAGAATGAAATTTCATAAATGGCTAAAAATAAAGTAAATCACCAAGTTAAGGATAACGAAGTATTCAAGCTAAGTAAGCATGGAAATATATTAATATTTGATATAGATTAAACATTTTATTGCACTAAGTCAATCTTAAACCTACAATTAATTTGCTACCAATTAAAATGTCAATCCTAAATAAAAAAATGAACAAAAAGAAATGATCTAAAAATTATTCTTTAGTTATTCTGTTAAGAAAAAAAGACTCAATACATTTATACTATTTAGAATGTAAAACTAAAATAAGACTTAGAACTAAGTAAATCGAATGTGATTAGCAAAAGGCAGTGCTAAATAATAGAATAATTTTTAGTTTCGTAATGAAAAACCTTGAAGTGGAGAAATGAAGATAATTACCAAAAAATAAAAATCATCTTAATTTAATCTTTCAGTTCTCAAATTCATGGATTCCACTATTCCAATCTCAAAGCCACAACAATTTTAGAAATGAAAAGGTTCATCCTAAATAAAAGAATTAAATATAAAGAAACGAGCCATGTTCTATAGTTATCAAATTTAGACTTGAAGACTAAATATATTTACATTACCTAGAGCATAAAACACAAATCCAAAATTAATATAAAATTAGGTTAAGTATTAGTAAGAAATAAAAACATAAAGAAATGATTAATTTGGATTTATGGCCTACACCCTAAATTGTAGAATAATGACCTTCCCTTTTAATGACTTAGATATAACTTTAAGACTCACAAAACCTTAAAAGCAAGACTGGAACACCATCATCGATAAAATCAATAGTAGACCACCTTCCTAGAAAGCTAACCGCCTTTCCAGATAGGGTAGGGTGATCTTTATAAACTTGATATTGTAACATTTACCGTTTTGCTAGATGTCTTACCATAAACTCTCCAACTCGGTAATCAACCGAATCGATATTATCAGATGTAGCTTCTTATTTAAAAGGGGTATGGAAAGCTCTAATTTGACTATCTCATTAAATGGAACCTTGTTTGCAAACCCCGATCTCAAGGGGGCCTGCATGTCATTAATTTAAAGGCTTTAAACATCTCTCTGCTTTGTAAATGGATTTGGAAATTCTTAGTCAATGAACCTTCATCTTGGAAAGAAATTATTCGTAACTATTATTATAATGGATCAAAAGATCTTCACTCACACAATAACCAGAAACTTTCTTTCTTTTGGAAAACATCTCCAATTTATATCATTTGTTTAAAATAGGAGTTAATTCAATGTTAACTCTAGGAACAAGACCTCCTTTTGGAAAGATCATCGGGTCTTTCCCATTGCCTTGAAGCATGAATCCCCAAAATTGTTCCTAGCTTCCAATAACAAAAATGACCTCATCTCTGATGACTATAGACCATGTGCACTCTTTAGGTGGGATATAATGTTTAATCGAAATATGACAGGGACCGTGTTAGAAGGATTTCAAAGATTAATTAATATAATAAAAAACTATGACATTAACAACCTTCCTGATCGACTGTTTTGCTATTGGGATAGCAAAAAGGCTATATCTCTAAATTTATGTATAAATGAAAGAGGCTATGCGGTAGGATCGTGTAATATGGAATAACGAAATAGTCTAGGTAGATAAAGTAGGTAAATGCAAGGAGACACCAGGATGTTATACTGGTTCGGACCTCTTGTCCTACGTCCAGTCCCTAAGCTTCACTTAGGAATTTCACTAACTAACGCCCTCACTTCACCCTGAGGAATAGGTTTACAACTTACCCGAACAACTGAACGGGATTTCTTGCCTCAACCACCGTAGAGGACTTCAACTCAATTACTAAAATACAATATTCGACTTGTTGTGTTCTTGTCAACACTAATGAGTCTAATGTAGTACAATATTCCTATTATCTTATCCTCGAGAGTATGCAATGTGTTTGTGAAGATTTAGGAAATGTGAATTGCCATGAATCAAAAGAATGTTATAAACAAAAACAGTGATTCAAGCAATAGATTGGTGATTGCTTTGAGAATATCTAGAGAATATGAATAAGAGAATAGTAAGATTAAAGCAAGAGAATTCGGTCCCTTAAATGATGTTAGAATCATGTATATATACTTGTAGAAGAGGTGCATTTGTTCTTAAAGGTTGCAAACAAGAGATTCTTCCATTTCCATTGATGAATGGTTGCATCTTTTGGGAGGAAGAAGGTGTCTTTTCAGAGAAAATTCGTAAGTTCAAATTCAGTCGACTGAGCAGGGAATTCAGTCAACTGAAAATATGATGTAAAATTTTCGGGAGCAAATTCAGTTGACTGTGCAGGAAATTCAGTCGACTGAAACTGTGCATGTGTATAAATTTGTTCCAGTTTCAGTCGACTGGCTATTCCTGTTCAGTCGACTGAACTTATAAAATATGCACAGTTAAAACTTAATTGAAAATGAAGTTCATAAAATGTTTTCTAGTGTTCGTGCAAGCCTCTTGAGGATAGATTTTAACAATAAATCTAGACCAAGACATATATAAAAAACATACTTTATGTTTGTTTGGTCTTCATCGATCTTCCTTTAGCATTGCATATATTTCTTCCTTGTTTGTTAAAGCACATTGTCATTGATCAAAATCTTCGCGTATCAACATTCTCCCCTTTTTGATTGATGACAATACTGATTTATTCTAGAGATGTTTTTACTTATTTTCTCCCCCGAATGTATGCACTATCTTTCCTACAAAACAAAGTTAGTACCATAGATTTTCTCCCCCTTTGTCATCGACAAAAAGGAAGAACTAATAGTAGTAATAATTTATCAAAACAATCACTGAAGCATAGAGAATATTTGCATAATCATGGCTTAAGAAAAGTAAAAAATGTTGTGACAAACAAGCATAAAATGGATATTTATACAAGCCACTAGAAAGTTAAAAATGCACATCAAACCAAAAATTTACTCATCTCTATCCCAGTCATATGAACCTTCTCTTCCTGTTGGTTCACGTATGACGGGTCCTCCTGTTGGTGGTCTGTGCGCTCTTTCTCCTTGGCCACAACTAGCTCCGCTTGCGCTGCTACTTGTATGCTCTTCGGATGTCTTCCATGTAAACGTAGGTGCCGGACGTTTTCCGCGAGATGTTGAAGCAGTAGTGGTGCTTGAGCACAAGATTGCATCCCATAGCTTGTTGAAGAATCCTTTGATTTTTTCAAGCTTATGATCTACCTTTTTAAGACGAGTGTCAAGAATTTGTTGATTTCTTGACAATATCCCCAAGGATTGGTTGGTAGTGAAGCTTGGGTCAACAAGACGAATTTCATCATCTTGCTCGAGATGTTCTTCGTGGTGAGGTTGAGGAGGTTGTTGTTGTTGTTCTTGATGCCTTGCTTCCCATTCAGCTAGTGATATTATGCGAGGAGGTCGAGATGGGAGTTGCATTAGGCTTATGGTCTGGTGGTTAATTTGATGGACCATTGTATTCTCCGACTTAGGTAATGGCGTATCGACATTGAGGAGAAGTCGCATGATGTACTCTCCAAAGTAGATAGTGCGCATTTTGCCATTATTAAAAGTGAGAAACTCATAAGAATAAGCTGTACCCAATTGACTTGTATATTGCCAAAAATAGCATATAAAGCTCGATAGTTATTTGGGTAGACAATTTCGTACGAGCCCGTGCGAGGAGTAATTATTCTCATTAGGGCTTTATGGAGGATTCTTGCCATAGGTCGAAGAGAGGTGGACTTAAAATCTCTAAAGTTGATATTATCATCCATAAATCGATGGTTTATGTTGTCGCGAATATGTGGATTGAATTCTATCTCCTATAGCTTTCTCCCGACATTTAGTGATTCTAAAATGTGTGCTATTCTATCCAAGGAAAACCAAACTTTCTTTCCACATACCATACTCCAAACACTATTGTTTGGATTTCCTGGAGTTTGGTGTCCAAGATTAAGATTAGCATAAAATAATTTGACCATTACATGATTTATGGCATGGTCATTTCTTTTCAAATCTAAAAGAGAAGTTAAACCTGCTGGATCTGTTAACGCTGGGATGTTGTAGGTTTGAAAGCTTTGGAAATCAATGAAAGAATGCTCGAAAATTCGGGAATTCTTCATCTTATTCCATCTAGTTACAACGGTTCCATCGTAAAGCCATTGTGCTATTTGAGCATCAATTGGCTTGGAGGATGAAGAAGATGAAGCCCTTGATCTCTTTGGTGCCATTTGGGTGAGATTTGAGTGGATTTTGAGGAATTGGGGGCTAGGGTTTCGAAATTAATTTGGGAAAGAAAGTTTGTAGGAGGTAAAAAGTGAATTGGTAGGGTAAAAATTGGTGGTTAAAAGGGGAATTTTCCTGGGAATTGGCGTTCAGTCGACTGAATACTCTGTTCAGTCGACTGAATTGAAGGCCGAAAATTTTCTGGGCTGAATTCAGTCGACTGAACAGGGTTTTTAGTCGACTGAATGTTTGCCTGAAAGTTTCTGTTATTATTTTAGTCGACTGAGCAGAAGATTCAGTCGACTGAATTGTTAAACATTTTGCATTCTGTCATAAGTTCAGTCGACTGAACAGGGGGTTTTAGTCGACTGGCTTATGTATTTTGTTGTTCTTTGTTAATTTTGAAGGCAAACTCTTTATTCAAGGAAATAATTACAATTATATAGATGTAATATCATGAATAGATTTCAACACTAACTATTTCTTAGGGGATGGACTAGGATTCTTTTTCCCTTCATTCTTCATATAATTGATATCCCATGAATTTGGACTATATTGAGGAGTCTTAGGAGACATCCAAGGATTCACAGGATTGACTGGTGTACGATAAGATGAAGACGGATCAAGTGAGCTAACGGGGCGAGGTAGGGGTTCATCCACTTTGTTCTTTTTTGATTCACAAAAGCGTAAACCAATTTGCTCAAGGAAGCTTAATCGTCTAGCTGTAACCTTTTGTTCGAAGTATAATTCTCGTTGAAGATCTATTTGTTGTTGTTGAAAGTGATGAATTTCATCAATCTTTCTTTTTGTGTCTGGAGAAATAAAGAGTCCGCGTTTTGCTTTCTTGGATTCTGGTGTGTAGCCGGTACGATAATTGTTCCATTTGAAAACTGGCTCATGTGTCGGTGTTGGAGTGGGAAGTTTTGGAGATGTTGGAGTGTTTTCGACAGAAGAGGTGATGTTGATCAGGGAAAGAGAGTTGTTGGACGACATTTTTATAAAACTTTTATTTGTGAGAATGAGTTGTGAAAAATAATTTTTTTAAGATATATTTATAGTAGGAATTTTCTAAATATATAGTAGTTATAATTCCTTAAAGTTTTTCATCCACTTAATGATTTAATGGTTACCATAATTCTGTTAAAAATGTATGGTGAATATTATTTGACAATATATTATGTAACATATTTGAAAAATAAATTGAAAATCCCATATTTTCTTTATTCAATCGACTGGACAGATAGTGTTAGTCGACTGAATTGTATAGATTTTTCTCTATACGATATCTTTAAAAGACATTATTCCTAACTCTCGTTGTAATTTTATGAAGGAATTTTCTAATAGAGGTTTAGTAAATATATCGGCAATTTGATTTTCGGTTGAAATATGTTCTAAATTAATTATTCCTTTTTCGATATTGTCACGTAGAAAATGGTGACGAATATCTATATGTTTTGTACGAGAGTGATTAACCAGATTTTTAGATAAGTTTATTGTACTTGTATTATCACAATATATTGTAGAACTTGTTAATTCTATATTAAAATCTTTAAGTGTTTGTTGCATGTATATAACTTGAGTGCAAGCTAAAGCAGATGATATATACTTTGCTTCGCAGGTTGAAAGCGAGACACAATTTTGTTCTTACTAAACCAAGATACAAGTGATTTTCCAATAAAATGGAAAGTACCACTTGTACTTTTTCTATCTGTTTGAGATCCACCAAAATCAGCATCACTAAATGATACTAACTCAAATGGACACTCCTTTGGATAGAAAAGACCGAAATCTTTAGTTTTGTTAAGATATCGCATTATTCGTTTTACTGCTCTTAAGTGTGAATCTTTAGGATCGGACTGAAAACGTGCACATAAACAAACACTCATCATTATGTCAGGTCTACTAGTGGTTAAGTAAAGTAAGGAACCTATCATACTTTTAAACAATTTTTGATCTACACTTTGCCATTTTCATCTCGATCGAGATGTGTAGTGGTACTCATAGGAGTAGGTTTAGCAGAAGTGTTTTCCATGCCGAATCGTTTAATTAAATTAGCATAATATTTTTCTTGGTTTATAAATATTCCATTTGTTAATTGTTTGATTTGAAGTCCGAGAAAATATGATAATTCTCCCATATGAGACATTTTGAACTCATTAGTCATTATATTTGAAAATTCTTCACATAAATTTTCATTTGTTGAACCAAAAATAATATCGTCTACGTATATTTGAATTATTAAAATATCTTTGGTAGTATTTTTAATAAAAAGCGTTTGATCTGTTTGTCCAATTTTAAATCCCGAGTTTAATAAATAACTTTTAAGTCTTTCATACCAAGCACGAGGTGCTTGTTTAAGACCATATAGTGCTTTTTTTGATTTAAATACATGATCCGGATATTTTTCATGTATAAACAAAGGAGGTTGTTCTACATATGCATTTTCTTTAATAAAACCATTTAAAAATGCACTTTTAACATCCATTTGATAAAGTTTAAAATTGTGAAAACATGCAAAGGCTAATAGTATACGTATTGCTTCAAGTCTTGCAACGGGAGCAAAAGTTTCTTCAAAATCGATACCTTCTTCTTGATTATACCCTTGTGCTACTGGTCTTGCTTTATTCCTTGTTATATTACCTTGTTCGTCTACTTTATTTTTGTAAATCCATTTTGTTCCAATTACTGATTGATTATTAGGACGGGGAACTAATTCCCAAACATCGTTACGTTCAAATTGATTTAATTCTTCTTGCATTGCGATAATCCAATAATCATCTGTTGATGCTTCTTTTGGATTTTTAGGTTCTATTGATGAAATGAAAGCTACATGACCCATTTGATTTAGTTGATTTCTTGTTCTAACTTGAGAATTTATTTCTTCTATTATATTTTGAGTTGGATGATCTCGTAATATTCTAGGAGGAGATCTTAGTTCATTATTACTATTTTCAAGGTTTGTTTCCTCTATATTTATCAATTCTTCATCATCTTTTATAATAAAAATTTTATTAAAATTTTCATCAAAAGTTATATGCAAAGTTTCTTCAATTAAGTTTGTTCATTTATTAAATACTCGATATGCTTTACTTCGTTCTGAGTATCCTACGAAAATTCCTTCATCAGCTTTTGAATCGAATTTTCCTAGTTGATCTTTTGTATTTAAAATGAAACATTTTGATCCAAATATTTTAAAATAAGATATATTTGGCTTTTTATTATTAAATAGTTCATAAGAAGTACCTTTAGTTAATGGTCTAATTGATATTCTATTTAATACATAACATGCAGTAGCAACGGCTTCTTCCCAAAAATGTTTTGGTAGAGAACATCCATTTAATAATGTTTTTGCGCATTCTTGTAATGTTCTATTCTTTCTTTCTACAACTCCATTTTGTTGAGGATTTCTAGGAAAAGAAAAGTTATGATTTATTCCTTTCTTTTTACAAAAAGTTTCAAAAACTTCATTTTCGAATTCGCCTCCATGATCGCTTCGAATATTTTTAATTTTCAAATCTTTAGTGTTTTGAATTCTTTTGACAGATGTTTTAAAATACTCAAAAGTGTCACTTTTATTTTTCATAAAAATAGTCCATGTATCTCTTGAAAAATCATCAACTATTACAAATACGTATCGATTATGATTAAAGGATAAACTTGTGTTGGTCCAAATAACTCCATATGCAGTAATTCTAATGGTTGTAAAGTCGAAATATTTTTCTTAGATTTGAAAGATGATTTCGTTAATTTTCCTTTTTGATAATCATCACAAAGATTATTTATTTTAAAGTTTATTTTGGGTAAACCTCTTACTAATTCATTTTTCGAAAGTTTTCTAATAGTTTTAAAATTTATATGACAAAATCTTTTGTGCCATAACCAAGGATCATTATCTTTGGCAAGTAAGCACATACTTGAATTATGATTAATATTCATATTTAAAACATAAATATTTCTATCTCTATTTCCTTCAAAAACAAGATTTTGGTTTTGATCAAATATACTACATTTATTATTCGAGAAAGTTATTTTAAAACCTTTGTCACACAGTTGACTTATGCTAAGTAGATTATGTTTTAAATTTTCAACTAATGAAACATTTGTTATAAAAGGTAAATTTGATGTACCGTAATTGTTCACATCTCCTTTGCCAATGATATAGCCTTTTGAATTGTCTCCGAAGGTAACCGAGCCAACATCAAAGTATGTGATGTTTGTAAGCATATCTTTGTCTCCGGTCATGTGTTTTGGACAACCACTGTCTAATATCCATTTCTTCTTTTTGAGTGGGACCTGAAAATAAATATGAAATTATTGGTACCCACCTTTTAATAGGGTCCTAAAAAGTTAGATTTTTAGGAAACCAAACCCAATTTGGTTTAGTATCCTTTTTGTAAATATTGTTTTCATTATGATGAACATTATCCATAAATGTTTTAATATATTTATTTCTTATTATTACATTGTTAGTCTTTGTTACCCAAATTTTAACTACCTTGTTTTCTACTTTTGTTTCAATAGGTTTCTTTAGCAATATTTGTTGTTTTGAATCCATATTCCTCTTAAAATTTGTATTTTTCTTTTTAGAAATTTTTGACTCCTTTTTATATCCTAATCTATGTTTACTTGAAGAGGATTGAGAATTTTCTAAAATCTTAGATAAATTTTCTCTTCCTTTGTTAAAGTTAGAAACATTTTTAATGATGTTATCTAATCTAGCTTGAAGATTATTATTTTCTAACTCAACTTGTCTAATCTTAGTATTTAACTCATGATTTTCAGAAACAATTATATCATTCTTTGTTTTTTGAGTTTCAATTTCTTGACTTAAAAGTGATAATCGAGTTTCCAAATTTGAATGAGATTCTTGAACTTTTTCAAGTTTTTCTTCTAAGATTTTCTTTTCATCTTTTTAACATATCCCCCTTTCAAATTCAGCTTTGTTTTGATTTTCACGAGTTTCTTTGAGTTTCTTTTTAAGAGTTTTTATTGTGCTTAAAAGTTCAGTGTTTATTTCAATTAAATCTTCGAAAGTTAAATTATTTACCTCAGATTCTTGAGCCATGAAGCATACATTTGCCTGTTCATTGTCGCTATCACTATCATTTTCGGATGAAGATGAATCTGTATCGTCCCATGTTACAGAAAATGCCTTCTTTTTGAATTTATCCTTCTTGTTTTTGAAGCTTTTTTGATTTTCCTTCATTTGTTCTTGACAATCTTTTTGCCCGTGTCCTTTCTTGTGACAATTGAAGCATTCTATATTTGAGGATGAAGGTTTGTTCAAGAAATTCTTTTTGAATCCGTTTTTGTTTCCTTTTCTATACTTTAAGAATTTCTTGAAATTTTTGGCTATAAATGCTAGATCCTCATCTTCAGACTCTGATTCTTCCTTTTCTGCATGAAAAGCAACATTCTTTCTTTCTTGAGCTTGATCTTTCTTAGCTTGCATATTTACTTCATATGACATAAGATTTTCAGTCAATTCTTCTGGTTTCATTGTAGATAGATCATTTGCTTCCTCGATTGCTAGTACTTTTCTCTCCCATTCATCAGTGAGTGAATTTAGAACTTTAGACACAATGTCAAAGTCCGTGTATCTTTCTCCTAGTCCGATTAGGGCATGATGAATGTCTTGAAATCTTGAGTATATGTCATTGATGGATTCATTTTTTCGCATTCTAAAGTTTTGGAATTGATTCTTCAGCATGGATATCTTTGTTTGTTTAACCTTGTTTGTGCCTTCATGTATGACTTTAAGTGTTTCCCATAATTGATATGCAGTAGTACATATGCTAACACGGTTGAATTCATTTCTATCCAGAGCGCAAAATAGCATATTCATAGCTTTGGCATTTGCACTAGCTTCATTCTTTTGAATTTGTGTCCATGTAGGATAATCGGTTGTGGGTACAACTAACTCTGCTTGAGTAGCATTCCAGGCTTCGAAACTTGTTTCTTGCATATAAATCCTCATCCTTGTAGCCCAATAGTTATAGTTTAGTCCATTGAATAGAGGAGGTCTTTGGGTAGATTATCCTTCCGCAAATGTAGAACTATAGGCAGATGTTGTGCTTGTACTTGCTTTATTTTCCATATTATCAATATGTCTAATAACGGTGTTATGGTTATAGGACAACCTTGCTCTGATACCAATTGAAAGAGGCTATGCGGTAGGATGTTATACTGGTTCGGACCTCTTGTCCTACGTCCGGTCCCTAAGCTTCACTTAGGAATTTCACTAACTAACACCCTCACTTCACCCGGAGGAATAGGTTTACAACTTACCCGAACAACCGAACGGGATTTCTTGCCTCAACTACCGAAGAGGAATTCAACTCAATTACTAAAATACAATATTCGACTTGTTGTGTTCTTGTCAACACTAATGAGTCTAATGTAGTACAATATTCCTATAATCTTATCCTCGAGAGTATGAAATGTGTTTGTGAAGATTTAGGAAATGTGAATTGCTATGAATCAAAAGAATGTTATAAACAAAAACAGTGATTCAAGAAATAGATTGGTGATTTCTTTGAGAATATCTAGAGAATATGAACAAGAGAATAGTAAGATCAAAGCAAGAGAATTCGGTCCCTTAAATGATGTTAGAATCATGTATATATACTTGTAGAAGAGGTGCATTTGTTCTTAAAGATTGCAAACAAGAGATGCTTCCATTTCCATTGATGAATGGTTGCAACTTTTGGGAGGAAGAAGGTGTCTTTTCAGAGAAAATTCACAGGTTCAAATTCAGTCGACTGAGCAGGGAATTCAGTCAACTGAAAATATGAAGTAAAATTTTCGGGAGCAAATTCAGTCGACTGTGCAGGAAATTCAGTCGACTGAAACTATGCATGTGTATAAATTTGTTCCAGTTTCAGTCGACTGGCTGTTCCTGTTCAGTCGACTGAACTTATAAAATATGCACGGTTAAAACTTAATTGAAAATGAAGTTTATAAAATATTTTCTAGTGTTCGTGAAAGCCTCTTGAGCATAGATTTTAACAATAAATCTAGACTAAGACATATATAAAAAACATACTTTATGTTTGTTTGGTCTTCATCGATCTTCCTTTAGCATTGCATATATTTCTTCCTTGTTTGTTAAAGCACATTGTCGTTGATCAAATTCTTCGCATATCAATAATAAATTCTTATATTATTCTGGAACAAACATTTCAACCATTTTGCACCAATTTGGAAAATTAAAGTTCCCCCTAAGGTCAAAATCCATATTTGGATGTCTTACGGGATAAACTAAATACCTTAACCAACCTAAATTCAGGGATAAACACAAACACTGACATTAATATCTATAATATTCATTACTACCTTTGTTACTTGAGGCTGGAGATAACTTCCCACTTATTTTTTGAATGTCCATTCTCTCAATACGCTATTGGCAATATCTTTGAGATTTTTAACGTGGATATTAATACCTGGGGGCCTTTCTATTGAATGCGCATGCTCCAGGTCATTTTCAAGCTTCACATGCACCAGTTTCATTAACCTTTTTCAGCACGTGCATCATTTCATCTACAAGCTTCTTCGTTTCAACCACCATGCAGCACCTAACATCTCCTTGCAAGCATGATATTCTTTCTTCAAGCAAGGTGTTCACCTATGTTCATTCAAGTTAACATCTCCCTCCAAGCCTGTTCGCACAGGCAAGTATTCAACCTTGTTCGTTACCAAGCAAGCATCATGTATTCAACATGCATTCAAGAATGCGTTCAATCCTATTCATGTACACCTATTTTCATGCAAACATGCATGTGAAATAAGAGGCCAAGACATACAATCAAGAAAACTTGTCTTCAAACTAGCTCAAGCATCATCCATTCTTCATATTCATTTGCTGGGTTGTCAATTCCAAGCAAGCATCACCCTCTAAGCATCATGTAGGCAATGCATAAGTCTATTGAAAGGCATGCGGCTCCACCATCTATCCAATCAGTCCTGTAGACATATTCCTCTACACACCTACATTTTGCTCCAGCCTAATCATTCTTGGCACACTCCAACCAATCATTTGCTACCAGCTCAATTTCTTGCCCACGACACTATTAAGCATAAGCCCTCAAAATCTCAAGCACCTGATTTTTCTTTACCTTATCATCTTATTAGCATGTAATTATATTCTTTTTATATTCTTTCACACTGCATTTTGTGGACCATCAAAGTGATGATCCTTCATACTTGTTTGTAATAATTCCCATTAAACATTATATGGTTTTTGATATAATAATTAATAAAATTTTGAGTGCTCTCCTCATTAGAGGATTATGGCAGTAAGGGAGCTTTTAAGAGGTTTATCTTACAGTTAAGAGATGAATATAACATTGATTGCTAATTTAATGTGGGTATTCTTTGTGGAAAATAAAAAATAGATTAATATTCTAGGCATTGAACATTTTATGCAATAAAATTGTTTATAATCCTGGTGGAGAAATTTGAGTTAATTTAAGTTGATTACCATGTATTTGAAGGGTTAAATAAGTAGAGACATTTACATGAAAGGATAAAGTTTTTATATGTACAAAGAGAAATAATAGTAATACATAATATAAGTGTACGTATTAACCCAAAAAATGGATCAATGTCCTGGAGTATGATGTGAAACCACCGACCCTGATAGAATAGAGCAAATATAATAGAAAACAGCAAAAAAAAATGAGACACATATAGTGGTTCGGTTGTTAACTAAGCCTACGTAAGTTTATAGCTTTGATTATAGGTTTAATCTAGCTTGAATGAGATTACAAGGTGATTGAGAAATAATTAGTCACAATTGGATTAGACCGATTCTAAGTCCTAGAATTGCCTAGAGTAGTTGCCCTGGTCACTATGGTGTAGAGGAAAGAGTTGAAGAATGGATGGAGATCTCGCGTAGAATCCAAATCCTTTCTTGGTTGCTCTAGGTTTGTATTTATAGGGACATCAGTCATATTAGGTCAAAAGCCCGTTATTAGAAAAGTCCAGGAAATGGCCCAAGATAGCACAACAAATATCGTGATGACCCGAGTTAAGGTTTAGACTTGGTACCGAGTCAAGCCCTTGACTCAGGGCCGAGTCTAATCCTTAGCTAAATTATTTTGTTCCGAGCTCCTTACTTCGTCTAGATGTCCTTTATGTACTTTGGTAGGTTATCAACGAGTTTTGATTATCGTTCTTCCATGACTTGGATTATCATATAGCTTAGACCGTCACGTCTTCATCTCTTACGATTGGCTCACTAGAACTCTATGAAACTTCTTACATATGCTTAGGAAGATTAGGGGATCACTTGGAAAAAGTATGAATCCGCTGTGATATGGCATTCAGACTTGGTACCGAGTCAAGAGGGGTTGACTCAGGCCGAGTTAGTCACTTCGCCTAGTTTGAGTCCATAATTCCTAGAGTCTTTCCTCTTGTCCTTTTGAGTATCTTTGTCAAGTTTTAGGTCGTTCTGTCTTCGTACCGACGTTCTAACTTCATTGATTTCTAATTGGATAAATACCAAGTCAACGGTATGAAGTTGACAACATATAGCGTTATGAGAGAAAAGGGAAAAGTGAGGGAATTGGAGACCAAGAATCACAACTCACTTTTCATTATATCTAATAAATATATCCATTACATCATAATAAAGCGAAAGAAATTTTAATGGCTCTCATTAATTTTAGCATATTTCTTCTCTTTCCTTAATTATCTCATGATATTTTAGTTTTAATATCTTTATCTAGTTCGTGATTTTTAAAACAAGTCACATTAGTTTATTAATTATTGCGATCCATTTACATTCAAATACTTACATTTTCTAATTTCTATAGCCGACAAGTTCTACTCTATTGGTTCTAGTTATTTTTAATTATGTCCATACATTTAAACTAATTAGATTTCTTAAATTTAAACTATTTAAATAAATCATTATGTGCATAAATATACTAGTTAAATGTCATAAATTTAAATTATTTAAATAAAATTAATTAGCTAATATCCATTAATTTGTTTAACAAATCATGAAAATAAGTAGTTTAACATGAATACCACATTTTTAATAATAAAAATGGAAAGAAAATTAATTGTTGATTTGAATAAAAATATATAAATAAAGCAACTAAAATTATGTAAATAAATTTTTAATTCATTTATCATTATAAATTATCTAATAAATAAACAATAGTATGGTTGAGGAATTATACACACCTATCATTAATTCTAGAAGTTTTCTCCCCCTCTTTATTTCTGATATGTATTTTTTTCAAATGTTGTAAGTTATCATTTTAGTAATGGTTTGTAATGTTTAATAAATTCTTTCCATGGGTTTGTAGTCAAGCTACCTACATCCTTCTAATATTTGTGATTATTTACAAAGTTCTGACTAATGCTACCATACTATTTTCATTTAAGTCTAAATATTTAGATTAATTAAAATAATTAATATTGAAATGAATCAAAGTAACCATAGTTCATTTATTTTTCTGGTAAAGATAATGAACTTTCTATGCAACTGAATATATTATTTTACTGATGAAGAAAATCAAATTTGAGTACATTGCATTTTATTTAAATGGTTAGATGAGCAGTGATATGTACATGAAAGAATGAAGGTTTTATAACATACAGAATGGTAAATAATAATACTACATACTAAAAAGTTGTAACAAGTGGGTGATAGGTAATGTTATGAGAGAAAAGGAAAAAAATAATGGAATTGGAATTCAAGAGTCACAACTCGCATTTCATTATAACAATGTACAAATATTTGTAAAAAATAGTAATTTTTAATGCTCTCTTTAATTGTTTATTCTCTCTCCTTAATTCTCTTTTGATATCTTATTTTAAAATAACTTCATATAGTTTCTTATTTTAAAATTAATCGCATTGTCTAATTAATTCTTACCAACCATTTTACATTTAAATAATGACAATCTTGCTCTGCAATAGCGAAATAATAAACAAAATTCTAAAACCCACAACCACGAAATAATTTAACAAAATTTTAGAAAAATAAATGGTAAAATCTATATCACTAAGAAATTTAAGTATTATTGGAAAGGCAAATTCTATTTCAACATAGATAATTACTTAGTAGCCCCCCTTCCCCAAATAAATAAAATTTTAAAGACTAAATTACCCTTAGAAAGCGGCTACTTTCTTTCTTTTCAATTCCATTATCTTCTTATGTTAGTTTCTTACTGTCTAAACCACCACTTCTTCAAAACCATAGTTTCTAAATCAATGAAGAAAAAATTCAATATTTCACTATTAAGTTATTTTTTGGGTTTACAGACTTTCTTAATTGTTGTTTTGAAAAAAATATAAATTGGGTTTCTAAATCAGTAAAGAAAAAATTCAACTTTTCACAACTAAGTTATTTTTTGGGTTTACAGACTTTACTAAGAAAAATTAAAAATTTTACTACTAAGTTTCTAAATCAGGGAAGAAAAAATTCTAACCCTAATTTCTAAATCATTGACGAAAAATTCAACGTTTTGCGTGATGGGAAGGGTAGTTCTGGAAATGATAGGGGACTACTAAGTTATTTTTTGGGTTTATAGACTATTTTAATTTTTGGGGGCTATTAAGTAAATACTCAGGTTGAAATAGAATTTGCCTACTGGAAAACATTATGATTGATACAAAGATGACGTAAAGATGAAATATAAAAGTAAAACCTTTCTAAGAGGGAAACTGCTTCTTTCTCATAAAATTTCTATTTAAAATATCATCTTCTTTCTAAAATTTGTTACCCTACCATCATTCCATATCTATATCATGAAAAATAAAAACCTTTGGTGAGAGTTTGATAACACGGAATGCTACTTGTTGATTAATTATATGATAATGAATGTCTTAAAGAAGGAAACTTTTTTTCTTTCTAAAATTCCAAGTTCTTTTCTGATTCAAAAGCAATACACATATTGCTAGAATAAAAAAAATTAGTTTTCTTTCCGCCATTAACATTACATTTTGTCTAGTAGTGGATTAAATTAGCATAAATAGAACATTAATATGCAAGCACTAATTCATTGGAAGCAAAATTTACACAAAATTTTTGAATAATATTTAGTATTGTGATGTGTAAGTATATGAATATTAATCTCGTTATCACTTAAAATCAAATCAACCCTAAAAATACTACATAATTTAGCAACGATACTTGGGTGCTAAATTCCTAAAGTCCAGATCACATAATTATTTCGTAAGAACTATATAATTGTATATGGTAGTGTATCTCAATGTCACATTCATAATTCATAAAGTTTCCATTCTTTCTCTTTTTGAATTACCGATATTAACACCAAAAAATCAATTATTCTTCAAATTAAATAGCTATAATGAAGAAAGTATAGGGACACACACAAAAGAAATTGCATATACGTAGGAATTTCGTCAATTTGAATTTTCAAGTTAATTTTCAATAAAACAATAAACATATAGCTACATTAAGAACAATTTGCAATTTCCTCTCCATTAATAACAGAAAATCGTATATAGTGCTAATTTAAAACTACTAAAAATGTTACACTGATTTGGAATTGCAATAGGTTTGGAAGCGGAATCTACACACTAAAATCAAAACAACCAAAAAATGGTTTATGGTATTAGTAAAAAATATCGTGGAGTACATGAATATTAATCTCACTATTATATAAAACCATAAGCATAAAAACAAACACATACTAATAAATGAGCCGATTTACCAAGTATATTTTGCATACTAATTCAATATCCAAAGGATATAGCATATTCCTTTTCTTTCTAGACAAATGATGTCTAATACTTGAAAATTGCTAATACGTAGAATGCAATATAAACCATAAAGAAGTATAAGAAAACAGGTAAAAGAAATCATCTCAGAATAAAGGAGTTTCATTTTTTGATCCATACTCCATTTTCAAAGAAATTACATTAGGCTTCTTCGAAGTCACAAATTGAAATACTAATAGAGAAAAATACCGATTGCATACCTACTTTGTAATGCTTTTGAATCTTCATAGCTAGATGTCCAATCTCATGACTTATCTCATCTTCATATGAGTTTTACAACACTAGTGCTAAAGAAGAAAAGAGGTTTCCTTGTTACTTAATTATATAAGGACCCGAAATTTTCGATCCCGAAAATTCCAAATAGTTAGGAAAAGAAGAAAAGAGATAGAAGAAGAACAAAAATGAAACACAGAATCTCACATTCGCAGCGGATCAAAATATAATATTAAATAAAATAATAGTTATACAAGGAAAACTGTATCAGTCAATTTACATTTATTTACATCAGAGTTACAACATATACACAAAACACTGGACAGATACAATCAACATGTCCCAGATAAACTAAAATATATCACAGTGGAAACACTCCATACGTTCCTACCATCCAGCTCGCCTCCTGAGCTTCAGAACGTCCTAACCTGAAAATCTATAATACTCGGTCAGACCCGAGCATTACATCAAAATAACACCCAGGTCAGGCTGGAAACCAGCGTGAGTAAACCCATCAAACATGAAATACTAAAATATGAACTTATTTTAAAGGGTACTTTTGGCACAGGTCGTTGATAGGTTTCAAAATACACGAAAAGTCCCTGTCTTAAAACTTTATAAATTAGGTCCATGTTTTTCGAAAATCAACAAAAAAACAACAAAAAACATCCTAAAAAATTGCCAAACTTCAAAACTTATTTCAACATACAATCATCTTTATATCAATGCAAGAAAAACACAAAAAAAATTATCAAAGCCCAAAAAAAACAAAATTCGCACTTCAGGAAATTCTGCAATTTTTCTTTCAAATTGCAGATATTTCAGCAACTTGAGTAAAAAAATTGCGTTGTTTCATACAATTTTTTCCGTTTAATTCAATCTTTTAAATTTACTATCTACATTTTTTCAAACAACACAGTATTGCACAACAATTAAGGAAAAAATGATGAAATTGCATATAATTGAAAAATAATCAATATTGCATAGAACACACAGCTTATTCCCAATAATTACAGCGAAAAAAACAATAATTCATAAAAGTTGCATATAAATCAGCAATAATAAGCAAAAAGTACCTTATTTTATGGAATAGCTGCTCATGTTTCAGCAACAATGTAGAATAATTGCACATATTGTTGCACTAATATAAATTTTTGTTGATATATAATTATTCAGCAACAATTGCATGATATCAGCAACAATATTCAATTGTTGCTGACATTTCAGCAACAATATTTACTATCAGCAAGTATTCCTGAATAGTTGCTGAAATGTTGCAATTATTCTACAGCAAAAACAGGGACCCGCTTTATAATGAAACTTACACAGGGACCCGCTTTGCAATATTCTTCCGTTTTAAGGATGCGATCTAAATTTCCACTATTTTAAAACCCGGGGTAAGTCATACTTTACTACGAGTTCTTAATTTGTTATATTCAATACTTAATTCACAAATCAACCTCTAAGTACCCTTACTTAGTCTCAATGGTCCAGATCACTTAAATTATTTCATTCTAGCCTATAGATTACACATATCAAATCAATAAAGAATTATAGATGATTTCAAATCGAAGTGGTTTTGGGTATTTACTGATACCCGACCCCGGTCTCTTCGAATCCCATGTCACCTTAACCCAAGTTGTACAAGTGAAAATCCAATTCAAACATTAAATACAGGATGTCACTTTTACCCAGCAATTCATCATCGATAGATAACCACATTATCACTGTGTAACCCAATCATATCATACCGCAAAACATTTCATATCAGAAATATCAACCAATCATTCATAAGCAAGACTAATTAATCACACTTTTTCTAATTAATTTAGATAAATTAAATTAATTTCTTTAATAGCTTTTAATCCTGCTTTCATAATATTAATTAATTTCAAACCCATTAATTAATCATCCTTTAATCTCCTCTTTAATCACATTATGTAATTAGCCTTGAATTTATAGCATAAATTAATTAACCTTTAACTATTCACATTAATTAGCCTTTAAGTATTCTCATTAGTTAATTAATTACATTGATCCTAGATTAATTACTTTGATTACTTATCCTTTTGATTAATTATCTTTTAAATAATCTCATTCACTGATTAACCCTTTAATTAATTTCCTTAATTAATCAATCCTTTAATTAATTACACTAAGTAATTAATCCTTAATTATTTCCATTAAGTAATAAATCACATTTAAAATTACCCATTAATTACCCTCCTTAATTAATAACATTAAGTTATTATTCTTTAATTACTTTCATTAAGTAATTATCATTAATTAATTTTCATTAAGTAATTTACCTTTACTAAATCAATCATCCTTTAAATGAATTACCTTAGTACGTTAATCATCTTTAATCGATCAATCCTTTAAATTGATTACACAAATTAAATGACCACTTTTTTATTATTATCTTAACAATTAAATTAATTAATTATTTCCTTAACTGATTACATTAATTAATCAATTAAATAATTAACACTTTATTAAATTTCATCATTAAAATCACCTTTGAAACATATAGAATTTACCTATTATAGTAATTACTTTTAAACAACCAATTTTAAAGCATTCTAAAACTTTGAAACTTGTTTAATGCTCACTAATACTTTGTTCAAGAGCTTAGTTTACGATTTCCTTTGAAAACTTATACATTTTAATAAGCTTAAACTGATTACAACAATTTACAATAAAACCCGGGATGAACCCGTAGAATCCCCGAGCCCACCCCGTACAACACTCGTGCATACTTCTACTTCGAGGCACACGCGCTAAAACCTCGAGAAAGACCCGAACCACATTCTTCCTTCTCCTTTTCTACTTCTTTATCCCACCGTAAACGTACACGTGCACGTGCATGACAACCTCGGCCATCACCACTCGCCAACGACCATCCACCTCAGTCCCCCACAACCCCGCTTTTCCGACCATCACTCGAAATCGCGTCAAAAAGAAATACTCGGACATTTGGCCTTTGAACCCAAAAAAATGGAACAAAAATCACTGCCTAACACTGCCTCGCCTCACCACCACAGCCCACCTTCCTCCAGCAAACTTTATCCTGAACATCCCTATCGATTTGACAACCTGCTATCCCCTATGCGCAAATCTGGAGCCCCGTCGTGATGTTGTCCCCTGCTTCGAAAACGAGACCACTGAGATTCCTCCCTAAACCCTAAATCAAGCACGACCGTGTCCATCCCTCAATAGAAAAATTCCCCGCCATTTTTCCCAAGTGTCAAGACTCTATGGCTACCTCCAGACCCAACGCCATGCCTCAATCATCTCTGCATCGCCGAAATTCCACAGAAAAACATTTCCTGTTCAACTCTCAAATTCCCACTCGATACTCCACATACATCTCGAAACCACACTCAAAAATCATTATTTTCAACAACGATCCCATCCATATAAGTAAAAGATTAAATTACGCCATTTGATTTTGTTTAAATTTTCTTTTATTTACTGTAATTTCAAATTTTTGAAATAAATTCTCAATATAAATACTTTAAAATAATTTTTAAAAATCACATCTGGTAAATTCTAACATATTTCTTTTGGAGATCATATCCGAAAAGAGAATGAAGAAAGAGAATTTGGATTTCAAAACTTGTTCAAGCCTGATAAAATCGAACTGAGGCAAGTATATGTATATACTCAGACAGGCACTGATCATTTCATACATGTACCACAATATTAATTCATTCTTGCAAACATCACTGCAACCATTACTTATACCTATATGAAGATATAAACAAATTTTAAAAAAATGCTTACTCGCAAGGTTTCTTTTCTAAAGAAACAAAGAACAGAGCCTGGAAAATGCTTTGATTTTTGAAAACTGGAATTGTATTTTGAATTTTGATCTGCTAGTTAATTAAACTGAGTTGAATCTTGAATTGCTTCAGGTTGTACTTGAAACTTGAAAGTGTTATTGTTTGCTTTTACTTCTTTCTCTGGTTTTGGATTCTATGATTTGTTTGATCTTGAAAACTTTATATTAAGTTTGAATATTTTTTTCCTTTTCTTTGCTGAGATGATCTGACTGTTGTTTTTTATTTCATTAATGAGGAAGAGTTTAAGAGTGACGTATGTATAATCTTATTTTAATTCTATTTATTATTTTTCAAATTAAAAGACACTTGTTTCATTTTCAAGCTAATTTACTTACACATGTTAATATAAAATCTATTTATCTTACACTTGCTAATCCAATGTTTTAATTTGCTTACACATTTCTTGGTATAAAATCTTTATATTAGAATATCTACACATGTAACTATATATCATTATATTTTCAATTTATCTATATATATATATATATGTCTTATTATTTTTTTCTTATTAATTTCAAATAAACATATGTTTTAATATTATATCCATATTTTTTCTTTAATACATTTCCTCTTTATTATACTTTAATTTTTTTGTAACCTTAAAGAAACTGATATAAAACTTTAATTATAAACAAATTAATAACCAAATATCTAAACATATTAGTTTTAAATTCATTTAAGATATTACCTTGTATTTCAAATCCAAGTATTATTTAAAATCTACTCATATGTATATATTTACATATAACAACAAATTATTACTCATTTTAAAAGAAAAATTTGTCAATTTTAAATAATTATATTAGGAGATTATCAAATAAATATTTATTCAGCTATAAATATTTATTATCAGATTTATTTGTTCAATCTATAAATCAGTATTTCTATTAATTAACCCCATTAATTATCAATTAAAAGATACTCCAAAATCCGGGTTATTACATTCCTCCCCCTATTGAATCTTTTCGTCCTCGAAAAGGAACGAAACCGGAATTTTTATTTAAATGTTTATTATCGGCTTATATTGCTTTTTGACCATTATAAATCCTTTGCTTGAGAATTAAAAAAAAACACACTTTAAAATCTATATAATATTATCAAAATAGATTTATAAAAATATTTTTTATAACTCAATGTTTCAACCATTCCATCATTGTTCTCACAGAAATTCAGTCATACATTGATCAGGCGTAGGACTGAAAATCTATAAGTACTTGGCAAACCCGTTTTCAATACCCAATGAAAATACTTGGAAAAACATTTTATTGAAAATAGGGGAAACATCTTTGGTGAGAATGCTCTGAAAATCATCACCCTCATCCATGGTCGCAGTTAACCCGATGGTTACGTTGTCATCCCAGCAATATCCATAGATAACTGTAGGCACTCCGTGCCCCTCGATTATGCCATGGAACTCGCTACAAATCGCAGCAACATCTGGGGTTACGTTGCTATCACAGCAAAAACCCATATAACTGTAGGCACCAGCGCCCTCGAATTTTGCTGCCAAAAAATGAAACTTCTCAACTCCACTCGACCATAAATCGCAGTCTACCGATGTTACGTTGTCTTCTCGGCAAAATCAAGCGTAGACCGTTAACACTCACCTCCACACAATTTCTTCTATGGTCCACAACAGATTGCAGCGACATCGAGTTACACTGTCGTCATAGCATAACCCAAATGCCTCTGTAGGCATCGGCGCCCTCCACTTTCGCTACCTAATAATCCTAAGGAACTTCAGTTTGTTAAGAATTCCTCACAGGATCCGCTTTGAGCCTCCCCCTCTTTGAGGCTCAAAGCAGTACCAACCTATGGTACTCCTGAGAAGTTCATTTCTAGGGAGTGCTTTTTTCTCGAGATCCATTTTCAAAACACTTTATACTATACACATATAGTATCTTCCAAATCATACACCTAGTATGGATCTCATATAAATCTCCTTTTTCAAAATCGATTATCCCAAAATCGATAATTCTCAAACTAGGCTTTTCAAATTTCCAAAATTGATTTTTCCTAAAAATTAAAAGCCTTTCCAAAATCCATAGGTCTCCAAAATCATTCTCATAAGATCCTTCATATTTATATAGATATATATAACTTTGAAAATCTGTGGATCACATACTTGTATAAATTCCCTTTTTATACTTCAAATACTTTTCAAAAACCCTTTTTTTTGGGCAATAGATTCAACAAGGGGAGATTTACCTTATATAACAAGGACATATAACTTTGTTTATTTCAAATCAAATATACAAATATAATTTCTCTTTCATAAAGTTATTAACCATATTAATTTTCATTTCAAAAACCATTTTACATTTCTTATCCACAAATTTTTCAATATCAATTTCATTCAAACCCATACGATGTACACATATCATTCGTACGCAATATCAATCTGATCGCTCACTTGATTACACAATTTTCCTTTCGAACTAGTATCGTCCACTCGACTTCCTAGTGCGGACTCAGATCTAGCTTCTTGATCAGAAACCGTCATTCTCCTTGCATAGTCATAACTATGATTGAGAATTTCCAGAACCATTCAAAAATCCATATCTAGGTTCGCCGTCGAAAATCGAGTGAAAAATCCCAACTCGGATCGATATACTATCTCGAAATTCTGTGTTTGAATCTAGATCAAATCACTATGCGAATAGAATAATATACTACATCCTACATATTTATCTCCATTGATTATTAGCCAAATCAATCTTCTTTCTATTCGCCTTTACTTTGAATCTATTACTTAGTTCACAATTGCTTCAATCCTATTTTAATTATCACTTTAATTCTTATCTCAAATGGATATTTAATCGTAAGCAGTTTGAACTCCAACCAGCTTAAATTTAGAAAAGACCTTGAAAGGTTAGAAATAGATAAGTAGTTGAAAAATAATTATTAGTTTGTAAAATAGCTGTAAAATAGTTAAGTAATTGTAAAATAGTGGGAAAGTAGTTAAATAGTTATAGAAATTTTAAATAATTGCAAAATAGTTGTAAGATAGAAATTAGTAATAAAATAGTTGAAAAATAGTAATTAGTTTGTAAAAAAGTTGTAAAATAGTTAAATAGTTCCAAAGTAGTTATAAAATAAGTATAAGATAGTTTGATTTTGAAAAGAAAGGTTGTATACTGTGTAGTTAATGCGCTCGGTAGATTCAAAGCGGTGGAGGTGCAAAAAGTCATAGCGGGGATACAGCAGGACACAGCGGATGACTCTAAAATAGCATATAAAACTCGTACTTAATGTTTTTACAAATATATAAATGGTAATTATGAAAAATTATCATTCAATTAAATTATAAATAATACATAAATAATTTTAAATAAAAACATGTGCGAATATACTTTAAATAAACGAAAAACTGTTATATAACATAATTGAATTTGGTAGAATATTAGAGTATTTTTATTTCTGAAAATATATTAAAAATTAAATCAAATAAATTAGTTTCATAATTTTGTAATGTATAAATTCAATTTTTCAATTCATTTTATTAAAAAAGATATAGCGGGAATAGCGGAATATAGCGAAAATAACGGGATATAGCGGAAATAGCGGGGATTAAAGCAGAAAGGCTATATTCTAGGCTATATGGAAAAATCCTTGCGGTAGAAATCCGCTATGAGATATAGCGGGGTAATAGCGGGGCATTAACTTCACAGTGTATAGTAATAGCTTGGAAAAATAGGTTTATATTAAAACAATTTATTTTGAAAATAGTCCAGAGCCAAACTGTTGACTTCCAAATCTTCATTCCCATCAATTCCATTTAAATTTCCACTTTCTCTTGAAATGACTCAATTTCAATTTAATTTAAATAACTTCAATTTCCATTCCAAATTTAAACTTTATTCAACTTCGCTTTCAATCTCAATTAATTCAAATAAATTTCAAATTGAACCAATTTTCAATTTCAATTCATTTCAATCCCAGTTTTGAATTATTCTCAATTCCAATCTCCATTTCCAATCACTTTCCATCCCATTAAATTTATTCAATCCCAATTCAAGTTGAATTAACCTTGATTCTTTCCAAATTCAAATTAAATTCCATTTGAATTTAAAACTATTCAACTTTAATCACAAATCCAAATTATTTAAATCCAATTTCAATTTGAACTAATTTCAAATTCAATCTCACTTTAAATCATCTCGAATTATATAAATTCGATTCAAATTTTCAAATGTTGATTTAATTCCTTTAAATCAAATTAACCTTTACTTTCAAAGTTTTTAAATACTTAATTCTGAGTCCAAATTTCACATATTCCAATTTAAATTACCTTTACTTCTTCATAAACTTATTTCAATGTTCAAACCATAGTCCAAACCCTTTTTAAACAACTCAATCTTTGAAATTCAATTTATCACCAAATTTCAATTTTGAAACCAATCCCTAACAATTTGAATTTCCAAGTTTCTTTAAACATCCAAAACTTAAGTTCAAAGCGATTTCACTTTCACAAGTTCACTTTTTATCTTCAAAAATCAAAATTACTTAAATAATTTCAATTTAAAGTTTTATTTCCATTTTAATTTATTTTACTTAACTTATTTCAATGTTCAAATAAAAGTTCAAAGCAATTTTATCTTCAAAATTCAAATTATTACCCAATTTATCTCAATAATGGATGTATTACCACAATCCATTTCTTCATTCATTTAAACAAATCATATTCATAGTTTAAAGATTATTAATATAGACGGGATCATATCATCCAAATTATTTAAAATATCCGTCCATTTTCAATTTCCAGATCTCAAACCCATTTTGAGATCACACAAACTTCCCATTCAAATCAACCATTTAACTTCCCAAGTTAAATCTCAATTTCATCTTGAAATTTCCGAATCAGGTTGTTCATTCAAACTTATTTAACTTCTTCTAAGTTAAATTCAACTTAATCCCATTAATCCCACTCAAAATTTGAATTCTCCATTTCAAATTTCTATCACTTAAAAGTTCAAAAACTTATTTTACTTTGGGTTTTTACATCACACTTCAGGGAAAATCAAAACTCATAACTTTAGAGTTTATTTCAAATCATCATTGATATTATGTATGTCTACACATATTTACTTCTTGGCCCACCAAGCCAAATTTTAAAATTTAAACCATCTTTGGTTTTATTTCAAAACAAATTCCTTTAAAGTTTTCAAACAACTTCTTATTTTAAAATAAGACTACATTCAAAATAGTCAGAATAATATAACTTATTATTTCCTTTAACATTTTGAAACAATTCCAAATTCTTTTCTGGTCTTAAAACTTCATAGTTTAAATCCTTTTCCATTTACAAGTCAATTTCATCTAAATTGTTACTTCCTTAGAACTTTTCATTTTGCTTTATCATTGTTTATTGGAAAACAATAATCCCATCAATAACAATTTATATTCTGGTTTGAAACCAATTCTAATTCATCTTATTTGTATAGTTCATTTTATTCAATTCCTATTTGGATATACTTAAATTCTTATTTTATTTCAATATCCAACAACCAATTATTGCTTTATATATAAAATATAAGCTTTTATAAAAATCATTCATTAAAACCATTATATAAGAAAATAACAAGTACGCTCTCAGATATATATACACTCAACTCATTCTAGGGTACCACTGACCCTATCCTTAATGAGTATTCCCACCAGAGCCAAGGTTCTTGCTTAACCTGGCTCCGATACCAAATGTAACGACCCGGAAGTTTCGATCCCGAAAATTCCAAATAGTTAGGAAAAGAAGAAAAGAGATAGAAGAAGAAACATAAATGAAGCACAAAATCTCACATTTGCAGCGGATCAAAATATAATATCAAATAAAATAACAGTTATACAAGGAAAACTGTATCGGTCAATTTACATTTATTTACATCAAAGTTACGACATATACACAAAACACTGGACAGATACAATCAACATGTCTCAGACAAACTAAAATATATCACAGCGGAAACACTTCATACGTTCCTGCCATCAAGCTCGTCTCTTGAGCTTCAGAACGTCCTAACCTGAAAATTTGTAATACTCGGTCTGACCCGAGCATTACATTAAAGTAACACCGGGGTCAGGCTAGAAACTAGCGTGAGTACACCCATCAAACATGAAATACTAAAACATGGACTTGTTTTGAAGCCTGGGGTAACTCATACCTTACTACGAGTTCTTAACTCGTTATATTCAATACTTAATTCACAAATCAACCTCTACGTACCCTTACTTAGTCTCAATGGTCCAGATCACTTAAATTATTTCATTCCAGCCTATATATTACACATATCAAATCTATAAAGAATTATAGATGATTTCAAATCAAAGTGGTTTCGGGTATTTACTGATACCCGACCCCGGTCTCTTCGAATCCCATGTTACCTTAACCCAAGTTGTACAAGTGAAAACACAATTCAAACATTAAATACAGGATGTCACTTTTACCCAGCAATTCATCATCGATAGATAACCACATTATCATTGTATAACCCAAACATATCATATCACAAAACATTTCATATCAGAAATATCAACAATCATTCATAAAAAGATTAATTAATCACATTATTTCTAATTAATTTAGAAAAATTAAATTAATTTCTTTAATCACTTTAATCCTGCTTTCATAATATTAATTAATTTCAAACCCATTAATTAATCATCCTTTAATCTCCTCTTTAATTACATTAAGTAATTAGCCTTGAATTTATAACATAAATTAATTAACCTTTAACTATTCACCTTAATTAGCCTTTAAGTATCCTCATTAGTTAATTAATTACATTGATCCCACATTATTTACTTTGATTACTTATCCTTTTGATTAATTATCTTTTAATTAATCTCATTCACTTATTAACCCTTTAATTTATTTTCTTAATTAATCAATCCTTTAATTAATTACACTAAGTAATTAATCCTCAGTTATTTCCATTAAGTAATAAATCACATTTAGAATTACCCATTAATTGCCCTCCTTAATTAATGACATTAAGTAATTATTCTTTAATCACTTTCATTAAGTAATTATCATTAATTTGTAATATCCCAAATTTTATCAATTTAAATTAGTAATTTATTTGAATTCTTGGAATTTAATTTGAGATTAATTTGGAAAGGTTCAAATCAAATTAAATATGTGTTAATTTGTATGAATAAGATTTCAATTTTATTTGAGTTTAAAATTTGAAATAATAATTTTTTTTAAATCATTTGAATTTAAATTATACATATGTGTGTATATATGAGTAGATTTGAATTTGACTTTGAATTTGAATTTGAATTTAAATTTTAAATAAATGCTTTAGTAAAATAATTTGGATTTACAAATATATATATATATATGAAATTTATTTAATGTGTATTAATTTTGAAACATTCTCTTTTAAATAGTATTTATTAAAATAAGCAAATGTCTTTATAAAATGGAAAGTGTAAATTTAAATACAATTTAAATAATGTAAAAATATTATTCTAATGAAAATACAAATGTTAAATAAGTAATATGTATAAAGACAAGTGTTAAAATTTAAGTAAGTGGATTAACAAGTGTAATCCATGTAGCAAGAAAATGAACAAATGTCATTTTTATTTTTGAAAATTAATAAAAAAGAAGAAGATTTAAATCTATATATGCTACTTCATCTCCTCCCTCTTACCTCTTTTATTCATCTCCAAGCCCTGTACAAAATTTTAAACCAAAAAGAAAAAAATCATCAGTAACAAGTAATCAAAACAACTAACTTCCTCAACATTGAAACCAAGACCAAATTCCAAAAAAATATCTGAAAATAACTTTCTCAAAATCTCAAGCCAAAAAAACAATTTCAACTAGAACAACTTCAACTGTTCAACAAATAGTTCAACATCAAAGCAAGATATCAACCTTCAATAACTTAAGCAAATCAAGAATCATCTCAGATCTTTGCAAATTCCTGTTTTCAAGTTGCAGACCAGAGTTCTTTTTTCTATGTTTTCATAAAAACCAAAACTGTAAGTAGATCTTTTTAAGAATTTGAATTAGGATTTTTTGTTAAGAAAGTAAGTGAGTTAATCCATCGGAAAACTAAGCAAATTTACATCAATTAGCTGTAGACAAAAAAAATTCAAGATCAAGTTAAAAACAGCTTCCATACTTTCAACTTTTAAAACCCAGACATATCTACTGCTTTCAAAATTTCACAGGTGAGTAAACTTTTAAATTAAAAAGGACTTAAGAAAATAAATCTGTTGCATGTGATTTCAGTGATAAATTTTTGCCTGTTTGTGTTTATAGATATGTCATCTCTGTATTGCTTGTTCTTCTCTGCTTCCAGATTACAAAGCTTATAAGAAATTCAAAAATTCAAATCTCGTTATCTAATTATAGTTTGGCTGTGTGCTTCGAACAAAATATGATTGATCAAACATAAAATACAGTTTAAATTATATTGAGGCAAACTAGTTTTGTATATCTCTTGAAATAGAGTAAAACAGTAAGATTTTTTAAAAAAATGATAAAAGCAAACAATTTAATTTGTGGATTCAAGCATGCAACTTGAATCATCTCTGGAAAATTTGATTTTTAAGACAAAAACCATGAATTTTAGTTTGGTATTGGGTTTGCATTTCGGGTATGACCAGATTTTGGTTTTCGAGCAAGTTCTGGTGACCGGAATATTTCTGGTGGTCGGGGTGTTGTCTAGAAGTGAAGGAAGGTGTGGTGACCTAGGCAAAATTGTCAGGAAGGTGTGTAGTTCGCCGACGCGTCGGCGGTATGTCAATTGGGGTTTTAAACTCTATTTTTGGCAAGGTCAGAAGTGATGATCACCATGGCATCTCGGGTGTATTGAGTTGCGTGTGGTTTTGGGAAAAGATGGCGTGGAGCTAACGAGGCCGTGGCCGAAGATTGGGAGGGTTCGGTTGTGACGCCCCACCTCTATACCCACGCTAGCCAAGAACACTACGGTGTAGTGCTGTCAACTAGCACGGAGAATAAGGCTGTTGAGGAGCGACCATCCGTGTAATTGCTTTGTGCGAGCACCGATATGTCAGATAGTAAAAACATGCATTTCATTTCAGGAGGAAATCCGACATGCCGATGCAAACTCAAAGCTACTACACGATGGCTATAATAGTCTAGGACAAAATATAAAATAATAACACAGAGAATAAAAATGCGGAACACAGATGAAACAGAAAATCTCATATACATATATAATAACTGATGTCAGTTACAATACATTCACACGGTACATATGATACAACTACAACAGTCGACTAAGGAAGTTACATATACAAGTACATTAACGTATATAATATACATGAATACATATCTTCCTATACAATTTTACATACAACTACAAATGACGACGACTACTCCAAAAGATATGAAAGAACTTCATAGCTCTAGCAGCAACCCAAAGCAGAATATCTACAACCTGAAATACTCGGTCTGACCCGAGTATTAAATTCAAAAGAAAATAATACTCGGGTCAGTCTAATTCAAACTCAGTTATTAATGCACAGAAGCAATAATAATTAAATAATGAATAGACGATAGTAATTAAACCAAATCGGAATGCAATTCAGAACATTGAATTGAAACGAACAGAACAGTTCAAACCATTGAAATATCAATTAAAATATTAAGATGAGTAGGGCTGCAGTACACGCACGCGTGTACTGCCTCGCCACTACGGAATATGGAATACGCAAAAAGATCCATAAGTCAAAACAAAAAGAATATCATACACGCCATACCGTGTGGCTGCAGTTCACGCTTGCGTGCACTGCCTTGCCACTATAGTGATGATGTACCCAATGAATATTCACAAGCGTCGCCGTGAATATCATAAGGCCAAGTGTCGATTAAATTGCAGAGACAAAAGCGAGGTCAAGCCCAATGAATTTTAGGCTCAACACAAGGCGATGAGCAAAGTAGCAAGTCATGTACACAAAAAAAAGTCAAGAACGTATAAATGCACAAGAACAAGTACTGTGCATATACAAGTGCACATAAACGAGTGTAGTTCAATGACTAGACTAGCAAATGTAGTATACAAGTGATGGTATACAAGAGCAAGATTCAAAACAGTAAATGCATACACCAGTGAAACAGTGCAAGTATCATAAACAAAGTCGAAGTCAACTTGGCCTAACAACATGTAACAGCAGTTACAAACGACACAGGCCAATGCACAGAAGCATCAACAACTACAGATGCAATTATAATGCAACAGGGGACATGGTCAAGACAGCAAGTATTGATGGTATGAAAATATAAGCTGAATAACTTAAGTGAAATTGAGAATATCACATTTTGACATACGGTGAAAAGTTCAATATCATTGCTCATAACAGATACATATTTACTCAAGTGGACTGCAAACCTAAAGAGGTCGAAACTGTTGCAACTTGATGATATCAAGCCATGACAAAATCAAATGAATGCAATAACATGGAACTCAAGTTTCAGAAAGAACAGAAACAAAAGCAAGCCGAGGCTTAGTGCTGAAGCAACAACAATGAACCCGAGCCAAGAATACATGTACTCTAGGCAGTCCAGATAAACAAAGTGCAGACATGATTTAACTCAGAATTTTATGAAAAATCCAAATCCCCCATAAACTCCATTTTCTTCCAAAATATACATTTTATATCAAAGAAGAGCATTTCTATCAAAACACAGATACCCAGATTCAAGATAAAAAACTCAGATATTCAAATTAACTTGATTTCAGAAAAACCATAACATAGAAATATACGTAAAACCCATTTTTGCTTTTCATACTCAAGACATTCAACTTGCCAGAAAACAGGTAAACACATGTATGTACTCAGATATGAGAATTTCATACAAAAATCAGAACTCCAGTTCTATATATGCTTGTGCATATATATAGATAATTCATCAAAATAAGTTTATAAAAACTTTCCCAAAAACTTCTGAAAAGAATACTCGAACAAATCAGTATAAAAACCCTTCAACTCATCAAATTCTGCAGATCCATGTGTCTGCACATATACACAAGTGTAAACACTTGTGTATACTGCCTCGACACAAGATAATTTTCCAAACACAGAATCCCAGAAAATGTATAAATCTAAACAATTCAAATGTTACAGTTACAAACTTGCAACAACTTACAAGGCAGTACAGTGTTTTCCAGTTTTATATACATAACAAGCTACACATGATAGTTCACTGATTATAACAAAATATGAATGAACACCGCAACACAAGAGTGTGCACAGCAAAATCGAATAATCTCATGTGGATAATGCAGCCAAGTTCAAGCATGCTACAGCAAGTATAAGTGGCTATGCAAATAGTGTAAGCCGATATCAAAGTAATAAAGTTCGAATCAAACCAAAAACGATGTGCAACATCAAATAAGTCAAATGTAGCCCAAGCAGAAATAAGAACAGGTCATTGCAAAGTATCATTTTATATGATTTTAATTAAATCAAAGAAAACAACACATCTAAGCAACAGCGAAGAACTCGAGTAGGAATTAGAAACGTGAGTGAACAGAATCACTCACATATACGAATTTACACAGTCAATAACCCAATATCGAAACAAAGATGACCACGAAAACAAAAACGAACGAAATCTCATATTTTGAGTGAATTAGATGTGAGAAAGTCTCACCTTGTCGACGAATTGAGGCATCACAGAGACGCGCTACGCCAGAGCAATCGAGGGAAGACGAGCGAACAACGAGATGAAGCCGCCATTAATCTTCTTTCGTTCGATTTTTTTTTTTTTTAACCTAGGGCTTGAAAAATGAAAAAGGGGATCGGGTCGAATATGATTGTTGCGACCCAAAAGGAACGGGCCAAAATGAATTTTTAAAGCCCGTTAAAATTTTACTTAAAATTTGTAAAAGAATTTTAAATCCAAATTTAAAAACTTCAATTGGAAATTTGTGTCAATATTAATCGTTTAAATTGTCGATTATAATTCGACACGAATATCGGGTTGTTACAGACTCCCCTCCTTAAAGAAATTGCGTCCTCGCAATCTTAAGGAATATATGGACAAAAGGTAACAACCAAAAGAGCATATCATCACAAGATGAAGAAATTCGAAATATGAAGTTCACCATAAAGAGCATGAAGGAGCAAGCCAGAACGTGTTTGCTCAAAGTCAAATCTAGTGAAACTTCAATTTCTTCAATAATACCGGGCTCAAGAATAAAGATCGGAAATCCCAAAGGCATTTCCGTAATTGGAAGACGTGGAAAACGTCATGAATAGCAGAAAATTGAGCCGGTACACTGGCGTAGTACAATATAAACGCCAAAGAAATCTTTTAATTTCATAAAGGAAATTCACAAATTATCAACAAAATCTAATTATCAATAGATAATTCAGAGATCTCAAATCACAAATATTCGATTATCAAAAACGATAATCAAATCAACAAGTATTCGATTATCAAAATCGAAAATCAATCTTAAATCACAAATATTTAATTATCACAAACGACAATTAAATCTCAAATATCTAATTATCAATAGATAATTAGAAACAATAAATATCTGATTATCAAAAACGATAAATCAGAAATCACGAATCAACGATTATTTAATTATCACAATTGATAATCAAATCACAAATATCTAATTATCACAAACGATAATTAGATCTCAAATATCTGATTATCACAAGCGATAATCAGAAACAATAAATATCTGATTATCAAAAACGATAAATCAGAAATCATAAACATCCAATTATCAAAACGATAATCAGAAATTACCACAACGGTAATCAAATTTCAAATTACAAATTTTTCAATTAACGAGTCCGAAATTAACCGAAATAGCAAACGCACATGACTCATAACCACGAGTTTTACTAAATCGTTTAATTCACTTCATCATTTCCTTGAAAGTGTTAAATTGTGTATTTTAAATAAATAACATTTTACGTTCTCAAACGGACAAGTCCGGAATTAAGCGAATCAGTAAAAGAAAGGGGTCATAGTCCTCGATTTTTCTGAAACGTTTAATTCGCTTCCTCATTCTTTTGAAAGCGCAAATCGTAAAGATTTTGAAAACAATTTTGATTTATATTTTGAAATATTTTGAAGAATAACAAATTTTTAAAACACGTGATTAAAATAGCAATGTCAGTAGCAACTTCGACATACGTCAAAATTTCATCGAAATAATTGGCATCAAAATATAATACCAATGAATTTTCGTTCATCAAAAAGGTCACAAGAATCTTCTCAAAGATAGAAAGGGATATCATACCCTAAACTTGTATTCATAACAAGTCAATAACACACGAATTCACCAATGCACAAGAATTGATAAAACTTATCAATAGAAATCACGAAAATTGGTGAAGCACAAATTCTAGAAATCCTCACAAGAAATCCAGAAAACACAAGCTAAGAGTATGAGAACTCGAACGCGAGTATGAAAACTCGAACCGGAGTATGCAAACTCGAACGCGAGTATGAAAACTCGAACCGGAGTATGAAAACTCGAACGGAGTATGAAAACTCAAACGGAGTATGAAAACTCGAATTGAGTATGAAAACTCAAACGGAGTATGAAAACTCGAACAGAGTATGAAAACTCAAACGGAGTATGAAAACTCAAACAGAGTATGAAAACTCAAACGGAGTATGAAAACTCGAACAGAGTATGAAAACTCAAACGGAGTATGAAAACTCGAACAGAGTATGAAAACTCAAACGGAGTATGAAAACTCAAACAGAGTATGAAAACTCAAACGGAGTATGAAAACTCAAAGGAGAGTATGGAAACTCACCAACACGCGAGCATGAAAATTCATCAACACATGTAACGCATAACGAGAACGGGAGCACGAAAACTCACCTACATGCGAGCATGAAAACTCACCAACACGTGCAATGCAAAGCGAGAACGGGAGCACAGAATCTCACCTACACGTGAGCATGAAAATCACCAACACGGGCAACGCAAAGCGAGAACGGGAGCACGGAATCTCACCTACACGCGAGCATGAAAAATCATCAACACGTGCAACGCAAAGCGAGAACGGGAGCACGGAATCTCACCTACCCGCGAGCATGAAAAATCATCAACACGTGCAACACAAAGCGAGAACGGGAGCACGGAATCTCACCTACACGTGAGCATGAAAATCACCAACACGGGCAACGCAAAGCGAGAACGGGAGCACGGAATCTCACCTACACGCGAGCATGAAAAATCATCAACACGTGCAACGCAAAGCGAGAACGGGAGCACGGAATCTCACCTACCCGCGAGCATGAAAAATCATCAACACGTGCAACGCATAACGAGACGCTATCTCATGGTTGCAAGCCATTAATTTTGACACACGAATGGCCCGAAGACCGTGGAGCGCTACCCCACATGTGTGAGTCGAAATCACACAGATTGAGGTCCAGACTAACCAAAAAATCAAAAGAGGTATGTGTGAGTGGAATCACACAAGTGGTGTCTAGTCTAACCTCACAATCAAAAGAAAAGTATGTGTGAATGAAATCACACAAGTGGTGTCTAGACAATCCTCAAAGCCCAAGAGATATGTGTGAGACGAAATCACACCGATGAGGCCTAGTCTAACCGTAAAAATGATCGTCATGATCAACGAGAAGTGTCAATTACACTAAGTCAGTAAATGTAAAAGTTTAGCATCATGTCCCATAACCACTTACTTAACTTAAATATTTACGAACAAACTGTAAATCTTCACTAATAAAATTTGTCACTAGAGGTTCAATCGAACAAGTCCAACAATTAACCGACGAAGTAAACGCAAGCGTTTCATACCACTTGTTTTACTAAGCCGTTTAATTAGATTTCTCATACGAGTGAAATAAAGATTTGTATATACTAATAGATTGGAAAACAGTTTCAAAAACGAGTTTGGTATTGAAAATAGAGTTGAAAACATTTTGATAAAAGAGTTTTTGATATTTACTACCAGTATTGAAACCTTTATATTTTTAAAGTGACAAATCACAAAAATGATTGTAGAAACAATCAATCACAAGAATTCACATACGAAGACGTGAATAGAATCCAAAGAAATCGATACCGAATTCATCGAAAGGTATGTTCACAAAAATCCCGAAGAAAAGGTCATCAAAGTTGCTAATAAATGATAGCAACAAATCGGGAAATAATCAAGAATCGATTAAATTCGAAAACCAAATCAATTCACTAAGATTCACATTCGAAGACGTGAATAAAATACAAAGAATTTCGATTCCAAATCCATCAAAGTAGGAATACCCAAAATTCCTGAAATAGAAGTTATCAAAGTCGACAAAGGTGATAACAACTAACCGGAAAAGAAGAACCGATCAACAATTGGAAAAACAAAGCAGAACGAGTATAAATGCTTGAATGACTTTAGCAAAAGTAAAAGTCAAGTCAACGTCGATATCGACAAGGCAAAGACCAAGACAATTTCTTTTATACCAAAGAAATTTTAAAACTATCAGAGAGAGGCACATGAAAACCAACAAACCATGGATAAACAGACTGAGTCGACAATTGGAATGCAATTTGTCTCAAAGATTGATACCCAAAACCCAATTGTATGGAAACTGCAGTAAGTACACGAATCAGAGATAAGAATGCATATATATAGCAGTTCGAATAAACAATGCGAGTTCAAATCGAAGTGGGTACTAGTTGCAGCAATATGCAACTTGATAGAGCATATATACACTGATACTTAGAAGTGTAAACTCAAGTGAGCAAGTGCGACAGAGAATAGCAGCAATGCTCACGAATAAGCGTTAGGAATTCATTCCTAACAAATCAAAGATGATCTTAAGATAAAGATGTGAAATAAAACATCGACAAATAGTTGTAACACATGTACTATCTAAGTTATGTTTTATATTTGTTCTAAACCCCAGGCTTTGATACCAAGCTGTGACGCCCCACCTCTATACCCACGCTAGCCAAGAACACTACGGTGTAGTGCTGTCAACTAGCACGGAGAATAAGGCTGTTGAGGAGCGACCATCCGTGTAATTGCTTTGTGCGAGCACCGATATGTCAGATAGTAAAAACATGCATTTCATTTCAGGAGGAAATCCGACATGCCGATGCAAACTCAAAGCTACTACACGATGGCTATAATAGTCTAGGACAAAATATAAAATAATAACACAGAGAATAAAAATGCGGAACACAGATGAAACAGAAAATCTCATATACATATATAATAACTGATGTCAGTTACAATACATTCACACGGTACATATGATACAACTACAACAGTCGACTAAGGAAGTTACATATACAAGTACATTAACGTATATAATATACATGAATACATATCTTCCTATACAATTTTACATACAACTACAAATGACGACGACTACTCCAAAAGATATGAAAGAACTTCATAGCTCTAGCAGCAACCCAAAGCAGAATATCTACAACCTGAAATACTCGGTCTGACCCGAGTATTAAATTCAAAAGAAAATAATACTCGGGTCAGTCTAATTCAAACTCAGTTATTAATGCACAGAAGCAATAATAATTAAATAATGAATAGACGATAGTAATTAAACCAAATCGGAATGCAATTCAGAACATTGAATTGAAACGAACAGAACAGTTCAAACCATTGAAATATCAATTAAAATATTAAGATGAGTAGGGCTGCAGTACACGCACGCGTGTACTGCCTCGCCACTGCGGAATATGGAATACGCAAAAAGATCCATAAGTCAAAACAAAAAGAATATCATACACGCCATACCGTGTGGCTGCAGTTCACGCTTGCGTGCACTGCCTTGCCACTATAGTGATGATGTACCCAATGAATATTCACAAGCGTCGCCGTGAATATCATAAGGCCAAGTGTCGATTAAATTGCAGAGACAAAAGCGAGGTCAAGCCCAATGAATTTTAGGCTCAACACAAGGCGATGAGCAAAGTAGCAAGTCATGTACACAAAAAAAAGTCAAGAACGTATAAATGCACAAGAACAAGTACTGTGCATATACAAGTGCACATAAACGAGTGTAGTTCAATGACTAGACTAGCAAATGTAGTATACAAGTGATGGTATACAAGAGCAAGATTCAAAACAGTAAATGCATACACCAGTGAAACAGTGCAAGTATCATAAACAAAGTCGAAGTCAACTTGGCCTAACAACATGTAACAACAGTTACAAACGACACAGGCCAATGCACAGAAGCATCAACAACTACAGATGCAATTATAATGCAACAGGGGACATGGTCAAGACAGCAAGTATTGATGGTATGAAAATATAAGCTGAATAACTTAAGTGAAATTGAGAATATCACATTTTGACATACGGTGAAAAGTTCAATATCATTGCTCATAACAGATACATATTTACTCAAGTGGACTGCAAACCTAAAGAGGTCGAAACTGTTGCAACTTGATGATATCAAGCCATGACAAAATCAAATGAATGCAATAACATGGAACTCAAGTTTCAGAAAGAACAGAAACAAAAGCAAGCCGAGGCTTAGTGCTGAAGCAACAACAATGAACCCGAGCCAAGAATACATGTACTCTAGGCAGTCCAGATAAACAAAGTGCAGACATGATTTAACTCAGAATTTTATGAAAAATCCAAATCCCCCATAAACTCCATTTTCTTCCAAAATATACATTTTATATCAAAGAAGAGCATTTCTATCAAAACACAGATACCCAGATTCAAGATAAAAAACTCAGATATTCAAATTAACTTGATTTCAGAAAAACCATAACATAGAAATATACGTAAAACCCATTTTTGCTTTTCATACTCAAGACATTCAACTTGCCAGAAAACAGGTAAACACATGTATGTACTCAGATATGAGAATTTCATACAAAAATCAGAACTCCAGTTCTATATATGCTTGTGCATATATATAGATAATTCATCAAAATAAGTTTATAAAAACTTTCCCAAAAACTTCTGAAAAGAATACTCGAACAAATCAGTATAAAAACCCTTCAACTCATCAAATTCTGCAGATCCATGTGTCTGCACATATACACAAGTGTAAACACTTGTGTATACTGCCTCGACACAAGATAATTTTCCAAACACAGAATCCCAGAAAATGTATAAATCTAAACAATTCAAATGTTACAGTTACAAACTTGCAACAACTTACAAGGCAGTACAGTGTTTTCCAGTTTTATATACATAACAAGCTACACATGATAGTTCACTGATTATAACAAAATATGAATGAACACCGCAACACAAGAGTGTGCACAGCAAAATCGAATAATCTCATGTGGATAATGCAGCCAAGTTCAAGCATGCTACAGCAAGTATAAGTGGCTATGCAAATAGTGTAAGCCGATATCAAAGTAATAAAGTTCGAATCAAACCAAAAACGATGTGCAACATCAAATAAGTCAAATGTAGCCCAAGCAGAAATAAGAACAGGTCATTGCAAAGTATCATTTTATATGATTTTAATTAAATCAAAGAAAACAACACATCTAAGCAACAGCGAAGAACTCGAGTAGGAATTAGAAACGTGAGTGAACAGAATCACTCACATATACGAATTTACACAGTCAATAACCCAATATCGAAACAAAGATGACCACGAAAACAAAAACGAACGAAATCTCATATTTTGAGTGAATTAGATGTGAGAAAGTCTCACCTTGTCGACGAATTGAGGCATCACAGAGACGCGCTACGCCAGAGCAATCGAGGGAAGACGAGCGAACAACGAGATGAAGCCGCCATTAATCTTCTTTCGTTCGATTTTTTTTTTTTAACCTAGGGCTTGAAAAATGAAAAAGGGGATCGGGTCGAATATGATTGTTGCGACCCAAAAGGAACGGGCCAAAATGAATTTTTAAAGCCTGTTAAAATTTTACTTAAAATTTGTAAAAGAATTTTAAATCCAAATTTAAAAACTTCAATTGGAAATTTGTGTCAATATTAATCGTTTAAATTGTCGATTATAATTCGACACGAATATCGGGTTGTTACATCGGTGGTCGACATCGATGGGTTAGCGGAGTTTTCTGGTGATGTGTGTTTCCAGTTTTCAATTGGAAGGCTCGTTTTCATTTTGGGCTTCGCGGCATATGTACAAGGGTCGGAATCAATCGTGTAGTCGATCGTGGAGGTGTGCAAAGTGTCATCGGAGGTAACAGCAGCGTGGTTGAACTGTGCACGTTCACAGCAGCGTCGTTTTGTGTCTGGGTATTTTGGGTTGAGGCTGTCTCGAAGTAGTTCACGGGATGGAGAGGGATTTAGCTCGAGTCTTTGCTCGTGTTCGTGAGGGTTTCAAACTGCTGTTTTCTTATACACAAATTAACTGAAAAAAGGAAGATGAAGAAGAAACTTGAATCTGGTCTCGAGTCAGAGGCAGGTCGAACCTAGAGCAAGTTTGGAATGTTTTTAAAAGTTTTTGTAAAGATAATTTTTAAATTTAAATTTAAAACTTATTTGAACTATTATGTTTAAAACTATTTTGATTAAAAAGTTTTATGCTTTGTTAACTTAAATTTGAGAAATGTTAAGTATTTTAATAAACTTAATTTTTAAAGTAATTAAGTATAAATTAAGGTGAAATGTTTTTAAACATGTAAAGTTAAGTAATTAATGTAAATGTTTTATCTTGGAAATTGGTTAAGGTTTAATGATCAATGATTTATTTAATAAAGTAATTAAATTTTTATTACTTAATTAAATTAATTAATGAATATAAGGTTTATTAATTTATAAGAGGTTAATTAATTAAGGATTAATTAATTATTAATTAAGAATTAATTTATTTAAGTAATTAAGATTAATTAATTATTAATTAGAGGTTAATTAATTAGATAATTAAAAATTAATTAATCTATAATTAGAAATTAATTAACTAAGTGATTAGTGATTAATTAATTAATAATTAAGAATAAGTTAATCAAGTGATTAAGGTTAATTAATTATGGATAATTAATTAAGTAATTAATATTAATTAATAATTAATTAAGATAATTAATTAAAGTAATTAAGATTAAATAATTAATAATTAAGGATAACTAATTAAAGTAATTAAGATTAATTAATTAACAATTAAGGATAATTAATTAAAGTAATTAAGATTAATTAATTAATAATTAAGGATAATTAATAAAAATAATTATGTGATTAATTAACTATAATTACACGATTTATTTATCTTGTTTATAGATGACTAATTTGTATTGAATGTTGTGTATTGAATTGATACCTCTGATATGTGATTGTGATGTTATGTAATATGAGTTACTTTGTGTTGAGCTGTGATATATGTGATTTGTTTCTGTGTGAATGTGAAAACCTATTGGCCCATAAAACGTCATTTGAATTTCGTTGCGACAGGGAGTCGGATTCCAATTGGTTATCCGAAACCCACATCAAACCTGTGAATCTTTGTGAATGACATATCCACATGTTTTTAAATTGAGCGCTCACTATTTGATTTAGCCGGAAGAGGATCTTTGTGTCATATAACCCATTCCAAATAGTGATACGACAAAATGGATAGCATTTGAAGATGGTGGTGAAGACCGGGTGTCTTCCAGAACGATAGGATAACCTTTCGAATGACTCTGCACTGAGTTGCTCCGGTATATAGATCTCCATATGTGATGGGGAGTCCGATCATGTCTGGATTGCAAGGGCTTCTTCGAAAGTGCCTTCGGTTCTGTTCAAACCCGAAACAGACTTGTATGGTTGTATGTCTGATATTACATTTTGAGATATAAAGCAGATTTCTTTCAAATACATTTCTGTTGGTGGCGGAGAATTTATTCTCTTAGCTTAACACGCTTCTCTTAGACGTACGAGCTCGGAGGTTTTGTAATTGAAGGTTATCAGGGATATACTCCCAACTTGGTAGTGTGGCATGCTGAGTGATGCTAATCATTTGTTGATCAAAGAATGGCTTTTGTGAAAAACGTAGCTTCGTGGACGAGACTTCGTCGAACCTCACAACCCGAAAATGGTTGAAACAGGAAGGATGCAGCAATGTTATTGGAGGTAGCGCCCCTTAAGGTATGTGCATTTCCTTCTGGATAGAAGTGGTATCATGGTATGGAACCCAGATACTTAACTTATGTTGATATTGCAATTATGTTGCTTTGTGGTTGTTGTTGTTGGGGCCCCGATAAAGGTTGGTTATTTTGTATGTAGATATTTTTTTTCTTTCTTTCTTGCCTTCCATATACACATGTATTTCCATAGTATATATATTACCAGAATTACCCTATGTGCTTAATATAAAATTGTTATAGTTATTTTTATAGTTTTAACTTATGTTGCATACACACAATAACCATTTAAATACTTATTTCTAACATAAATCCTTATTATTATTATTATTATTTTAAGCATAAACTATCAAATACTTAATTTAAAATCATATACTTTTATTATATTTAATATTAATAAGATTGATTTTATCTCAAGCATTATTATCTAGATTACATCCATATATATATAGATCAAACGTTAATAAGGTAGAGCTTTTTAATTTAATTCAATGTGAATAAGATAGATTTTATTTTAAACATTTTTGAAAGATTTTATTTTGAATTTTTAAATCATAGTTTCCTTCCAAAATACACACACACACAAATATATATATATATATATATATATATATATATATATGGTAAATGGCCCAAAGTCTTATTTGTTCTTAAAATGATAAGTTTGTATTTTAATTAATCAGATTAAAATAATATTACCAAAATTCCGGGTCGTCACATTCCTCCCCCCTTAAAAGAATTTCGTCCCCGAAATTTAAATCAAAAGATAAACCAAAAGCTTTTATATCAACAACCCAAGCATACATATCATCCATACATTAACAATCAACCAACATTTTTTCCTAACAAACATTACTAGCTATCCGGACACAAATCCGGATAGGCTTTCCTAAAACTATCCAGAGTTTGCCAGGTACAATCTCTGGGATCCTCGCTCCACTGCACTTTGACAAGCTTCACTACTTTGCTCTTGAGTTACCTCTCGTCTTGATCAACAATCTAAACAGGGTTCCTGACCACAGTCAAGTTTGGCTCGACCTCCAAATCTTCCTCGACTACTAGTTCTACAACTAGCGGTGGGTCATGGAAAAACTTCCTTAGATGGGATACATGAAATACATTATGAATTCCAGACATCCGTTCTGGCAATTCAATTCTATAAGCCACAGCAATTCAACTCCTTAGATGTAACCTGACTATCTCTCTCAAGAAAATCTCTGCTAGAGAAGCTACAATATGAGTTGCCTTAACCGGTATAAAATGGGTGCTCTTAGTTAACCAGTCCACTATAACCCATATCCCTTCGTTTTCTTTCTTGGTTCTTGGCAAACCGTCGATGAAATCCACAGAGATCATTTCCCATTTCCATTCTGGAACTTCCAAAGGCTGCAACAAACCTGCCGACTTCTATTGATCACCCTTCACTTACTGGCAGATCACACATCTATTGACAAAAGCAGCTACATCCCTCTTCATGCTCGGCCACCAGAAAACCCTTCTCATATCCTTATACATTTTAGATATTCCTGGGTAAATATTCAGTCTGGAGCGATGACACTCAGATAAGACTTCTTGCCTAAATCCATCTATATTAGGTACACGCAAAGGACCATTAATCCTCAAAGCACCTTGATCGTCCACCTTGAAATCCGAATATCGACCATCCTTGGTTCCAAGAATCAGTTCTTCTAAAGACCTATCCTCCATTTGCTTGCTTCCAAAAGAGACTGAACTGCATTCCTGCTAAGAACATCAGCAACAACATTTGCCATCCATGGGGTATACAAGATATCCAAATCATATGATGCCAGAAACTGGACCCATCGCTGCTGCCTCAGTTTAAGATCCTTTTGGGAGAAAAGATATTTCAACGATTTATGATCCGTGAATAATTCGAACTTCTCTCCCAAAAGATAGTGTCTCTAGATCTTTAAAGCAAAAACAATGGCTAACAATTCTAGATGGTGCGTAGCATAGTTCCTTTCATGAGGCTTCAATTGCCGACTCGCATACACAATTACTCTTCCAATTTGCATCAAAACTTGTCCCAGTCCAACTATACAGGCATCTGTATAAACCTCAAACTTGCTTTTTACATCCGGAATAGCCAATACAGGAGCACTTGTCAACTTTGCCTTCAGATTTTGAAAAGCTTCCTCACATTCAGGAATCCACTTGAATTTAGCTCCCTTCCTTGTTAGCTTGGTCAGATGCGAAGAAATCTTAGAATAGTCCTTGATAAATATTCTGTAGTAGCCAGCCAATTCCAGAAAACTACAAACTTTAGTCGGTGTCTGCGGCTGCTTCCACTCCAGAATAGTCTCAACCTTTGCTGGATCTACAGAGATACCTTCTCCAGAAACAATATGTCCTAAAAATTTGACTTTCGATTTCCAAAAATGGCACTAAGAGAATTTCGCCTTCAAAACATGCCTTCTCAAAGTCTCTAACACAATTCTTAAATGCTGCTTGTGCTCTTCTTCAGACTTAGAGTAGACCAGGATATCATCGATGAACACCATAACGAACTTATTCAATACATCTCGAAAGACTCGGTTCATTAGATCAACAATGTAAGCATTAGCATTGGTTAACCCCGAAGGCATAACCAACCACTCATAGAAACAATTTGGTCCCCTAAATGCAGTCACGGGAATACTATCCTCAACTACCCTTAACTGATGGAAATCTGAAGCTAAATCCACTTGAGAAAAGACAGAAGCTCCTTGCAGCTGGTCAAATAGATCATCAATACGAGGAAGAGGATATTTATTTTGGATGGTCACTTTGTTCAACTCTGGTAGTCAAAACAGAATCTTAGCGATCCATCCGACTTGGTGACAAACACCATAGCTGAACCCCAACAAGAAAAACTGGGCCTAATCAATCCCTTCTCCAAAAGATCCTGAGTTTGCTTCACTAGCTCCTCCCTCTCTCTAGGAGCCATCCTCCTACTAGGCTGAATCACTGGTACTGCTTCTGGAACTAAATCAATGTGAAACTCTATCTCTCGATGCGGAGGTAAACACTTGACTTCCACGAATACATTAGGAAAATCTTGGAGCATATCGATATCTTTAGCCTCCTCTTGAGAAGTCTCAACCCCATGTAAAAGACTACCCAAGTGAATTATACAATTATCACACATCACTCTAGCAATCCTATCCAGATCGGTTTCCAATGAAACTGTTCTCTCATCACAATTCAGGACAGCCTTATACTTATCAAGCCAATCCATCCCCAATATAAGGTCAAACCCCTAAAAATCCAACACATAAGGCTCACAAGAAAAACTATGGGACATATAGAAAATCCTCAAATCCTTACAGATCATATCTAATTTGGTTACCCCTCATATAGGACTAGATATAAAGATGGGACAGTCTACAGTACTAGGTGTAAGAACAAACTTCGCTATAGATTCCAGAGAAATAAAACTTAAAGAAGCACCCGAATCAAACAAAACTTTAATATACTTGCCATTTAAAAGTAATGTACCTTCCAATACTCCCTTGCCTTTAGATGAAGTTGATAGTGCACCCTCCAAAGCAAATACCTTATTCTGCTGAGCTTTATGAAGTAGCGGGCAATCCTTGATCATATGACCTGGTTAGTGACAATTGAAGCATAGAGATTTCTGAACCAAAGCCGAACCCGGTCCACTTTGATGTCTCTGTTGAGATCTGCCCCGAGGACACTGATTAGCCAAATGCCCAACTTGCTGATAATTATAGCACTTGCGAGGTCCACTGTTGCTTCCAGGCTTCTTCTTTTTCTGCTTCTTCCAATTGGGATTGAACTTCCTCTTATTTGGATTAGCAAAACTCCCTCCCGATGCTGCTACTGGTGCCACTGATTTCTTGTTCATCAAATCCTCATATCTCAGAGCCATATCAATTAACTCAACAAAAGATCCTTTCAAGTGCGCCGTCATCTTTTCATGAAATTCCGGCCTTAATCCTTGCACAAACATTTCGTTCTTTTTAAGAGGAGTATCAATGAGCCCTGGTCCATAGCAAGATAGTTCATTGAATTTGGTCTTGTACTCCGCTATAGTCATGCTTCCCTGCTTCAAATTCAGAAAATCCCGGTACAGACAAGTTTTCCCTGCTATTGGCATGAATTTCTCCTCAAAAAACTCTTTAAATATTTCCCAAGAAATATCGTCCTCAGAGACATTTGCAACCGCTGCATCCCACCAGGCTGCAGCACCTTCCTTCATTTGCTATGAAGCCATTTCCCTTTTCTGCTCATCAGACAACTTCATGCCCTTAATGATGCGCTCACTTGCGCGTAGCCAAGCTTGAACCTCAATTATAGTATTTGATCCTTTAAATGGCCTTCCTCCAAGATTGGTGAAGTCCTTGCATAAAGCGGAAAAACTAACCTGAGGCGGTGTTGGATCCACAGCCTCACTAGCAACTTGACTTCTTCCATTATCGGTCGAGGTACAGCCCCTACCTCTGCCTCTTCTTCCAGAACTCATGTTGGCAACCTGGACAGGTAACCCAACAAATTTAGATAGGCATATAGTTATATAAAAATACAAATACTCACTCTCAAGATGGATATTACTCCAAAGCCTAGGTATTATCTCAACTTATGCTCTGATACCAACTGTGACGACCCGCCTTTCAATCCACAGAAAGACGTATCATCGTTAAGAAAGAAATAGGTAGAAATGGAAAAGATAAAACCAAGAACTAACAAATGTCAGAATCTCACAGCGGAAACGAAACAAAATACAATACAACGCATAACTATTACATAGTTTTACATACTTCAGAGTTATATAACATCAAACAACAAGACAGCCATATATCTGCCATTACATACATCCCAAAATACAACATACATCAACTAACACGACGGAACTATATAGATAGATACGTCTGAACTCCTGCTCCAAGCTCCTCCAGACTTCAACAATCCAAGACCTGATACTTGGCTACACATAAAATTTGCGTACCCAAGAGTTTAAGAAAAACAGAATAAACTCCGGGTCAAACATGGGTCTGGTGTGAGTAAACGGGTTAAAGTTGCTTAACTTTGAAAACCATTTGAAAACAAAGGTATCACATAAGACTTCCCACACATAAACACAGGTAAGTTTTTACCTTACGCTAACCAAAACATTTAATAGGAAATCCAGTGATATTATAATAGGGTCTAGGGTTTTCAAATAAATAGAAAATAGCTGAAATTGTTACATTTATTAAATTGCAGCATATATAGGTATACAATCAAATTCGAGGGCGCTTATTGGATAATGAGTTTCCATCAATGGCAGGGCTACTGGGGTACCGCCTGTCACAGCATGGGGCCTAGATCACCATACCGAGGATCCACCCTAAATCCCCTGCAATACAAGGCCGGAACCATCCCTTACTGGACAGCCCCGAACAAGACAACCCCGCAGTTGTGGCCAACAACAGCACACACAGCCGAAATAAAGGGACATCTAGGCAGGGTTATATCTCGTCCTACTTGAGTGCTACCCACTTAACCTTGCTGCACCTCCCCTGTTTTGGCCATTCCTGGTTGATGAGGCTTGAGGCTACGATTACCTTTAGAGAAAACATCTCTTAGAATGCTCATCGTCCTCTTGACGATGTTCTGAAAGCATTCAATCCATACAAGTTCGTTTTGGGTTCGAACGAAACCGAAGGCATTATCTCGTTACACTCATTTTGGAATCACCCTCAGAGTTAACGATGATAACCCTTGAACTCTGAAACACCATCTCGATCTTCACTTGAGATTCATGACCTAACATTTAATTTGGATCGATGTGGTTTTCGATAATCATAACTGATACCCGATCCCGGTCTCATCGAAATCCAAACGCCATTTTAAAGGTCAAGTTGTTAATAGTTTAATCAATTCAATTCAACACTTTGAATTCACATAGCATTTATCATAGATAAATCATACTCAAACATCACAGATATATCCAAAGCATATCACAGAGTATCACAGAATATCACTCAATAGATATCACAAATCCAGATATTCTACTTATACAATCATCCATAAGCAAGCATCTTTAATCCTTATTGTAATTAATTCAGTTTAAATTAATTACTTGAGAATTAATCACTTAATCCTGCTTATTAAATCATTAATTAATTAATTAATCATTTCTTAATTACCCTTTTAAATCAATTAAACAAATCTTACTTATTCAATTAATTTCTCCTTAATTACCCACTACTTAATTAATTAATCATTAATTATTAATTAATTAATCATTATGTCTTGATTAATTACTTAATTAATTAACTACTAATTATTTATTAATTAACTTTAATTAGCTAATTTAAAATTCTTAATTACAAATTAATTAAACACTTAATTATTAATTAACAAATCTTTAATTACAAATTGATTAACCTCTAATCACTTAGTTAATTACAATTATAAATTAATTAATCATTCTTGATTACCTCCCAAAACAATTAATTAAATAATAATCATTCATCTTAATTAACATTTTCAAATCATCCTTAACAGTCTTGAAATCAAATTATTACTAACTTAAAAAAGCTTTAATGTTAATTAAATTAAACACTTATCTTAAATTAACTACTTAATTAAAGTATGAATTGGATTTAAAATCGTTCTTAAGTATTCACTTAGTTAATTAAAACTTAAAATAAACTCTTTACTTAAATTGTCAAACATTAATTAAGTCATTAATACTTAAAATTTGTTTAAGATAATTAACTTCAAATTTTATTAGGCTTAGCATTTTGAAAACCAGACCCGAGAAAATCTCAGGTTTACTCGAGTTAAAACTCGAGTTTCTTCATACTTTCCCCGAGTCCCCTCTTCTTCCTCATATATTTTTTCATTTTAGTTTAAGTTTAAGTTTAAACTTTAATAAACTGGGAAGTAGCCTCACGGACTCGCGTTCCAACCCGAGGCAACCCTTCACTTTCTCGAGCATCTACTCGAGTTTCTCACAACCAAAACCTCCTTACACCATTCCAACGCCGTGCATGCGCACAGTGCCTCACCGACGCTTTGGCGAACTATGCTCCCTCCTGCGAGTCGCAAACTATCGCTACATCCGAAAGCAAAGCTCGATTCGAATCCACAAGCTCTAAATTGAAATCGAGTCTTCCGTTCGAAAATTGGAAATCGACCTCACCTATCAAATCGCTTCGCCCTTCCCACACTGTCCACCTGAGGCACTACGACTCTGGCCTCATCTCGCCGATCCCCCATACTATCATTCCCTTGAGTACCAAGCAGCTCAATCAACCAGAGGAGACAAAATCATCTCGATTTCGACCATGACAAACTCAAGTGTTAAACCCTAACTTTGCCTTGTTCCATCATCCCTTGCAATGGAAAAATTATTTAACAATTTTCCCGACTTCATCGATTGCCAAACTAGCTTTGTGCAAAATTTCAAAATCGAGCATACCTTTGATCGCCAGAAATTAGTTAAAACTCATTTTCGGTTCATTTATATACTGCTCTTAGTACTCTCAACTAAAAATCAACATTTAAGTTTTAAAAATCCTATTTTCGAATGTTGATTCAAGTTATGTAATTGAATCGATATTTTATAATATTCAAATTTATCATATGTTCATCTTTTTCACTGTAAAACTAAATTTACAGAGACAATACCTCAATACCAAGCTTAAAACAAATTTTAGACCATAATCTATGTTTAACCACACTTGTTTGGCTGAAGACTATAGCCTATTGGAGATCAGGGAAGTAAAGTTTATATTTTTAACGTGGTTTGAACTCTGTACTTAAAAAAAAAAGATGACAAAACATTAATGCACAGAACAGATATAAATAAACATACACAGAGATACACACGCACACACATACATCCATATATATATATATATATATATATATATATAAAATCATGTAGCACAACATCATCTAGAAGTCACATGCACTAGCATCTATTACCCTAAGCTTTTAAGTTAAGTGCTTACTCACCTGTAAAAAAAGAAGTTTGAACAGAGAACAATTCTGTTTTGAAAAGCAAACTGCTAGCTCGATCTTTTTTAAAATCTTCTTGCTTTGTTTAGTTGAATTGTATTTGAGTTTGTGAATAGTGATGCTTACTTTTTTTTTCTTGTTTGTTGTGTTGTGAACGAAATGGAACAAGAATAGATGTACATATATAGAAAAGAATTTTTTACAGGGGTAGGTATTTACTAGTACAAACTTATTTTCTTTGGTCAGAGTTTTGGTCTTTGACCAGGCAAGATTATTTTCTTTTCTTCTTAAAACTGAAATGATTTACAAAGGTCACGAAATGACTTTTTTTTGTGCTTGAGATGATAGTATTAAATGCAAGTGTCTCCTTACAAGTTTACGTTCTTATCCCATTGATTTCGTATGTAGATATATTTTTTTCTTTCTTTCTTTCCTTGCATATACACATGTATTTCCATAGTATATATATTACTAGAATTACCCTGTGTGCTTAATATAAAATTGTTATAGTTATTTTTATAGTTTTAACTTATGTTGCATATACACAATAACCATTTAAATACTTATTTATAACATAAAACTTTATTATTATTTTTTAAGCTTAAACTATCAAACACTTAATTTAAAATCATATACTTTTATACTTATATTTAATATTAATAAGATTGATTTTGTCTCAAGCATTATTATCTAGATCACATCCATATATATATATATATATATATATATATATCAAATGTTAATAAGGCAGAGCTTTTTAATTTAATTCAATGTGAATAAGATAGATTTTATTTTAAACATTTTTGAAAGATTTTATTTTGAATTTTTAAATCATAGTTTCCTTCCAAAATACACATATACATATAAATAAAAAAGGTAAATGGACCAAAGTCTTATTTGTTTTTAAAATGATAAGTTTATATTTTAATTAATCAGATTAAAATAATATTACCAAAATCCCAGGTCGTCACAGGAAGATTGAAAGGATAAACCGAATCTTTGAAGACCTTATGTGTGCTTGTATACTTGACTTTGGTAGTTCATAGGAGGACCATTTGCATCTGGTCGAATTCTCATATAACAATAGCTATCGGGTCTGTATCGAAATGGCCCCTTTTGAAGCTTTATATGGTCATCCTTGTCGATCACCTGCATGTTGGATCGAATAAGGTGATAGACTTGTTCTTGAACCATATATGATTAAAGAAGCTACGGAGAAAGTGGATTTTATTCGAAAGAAGTTGATAACTGCTCAAAGTCGCCAGAAGAGTTATTACGACCGTAGGAGAAGAGCTTTATAATTTCAAGTTGGAGATTCATTTTCTTGAAAGTGTCTCCAATGCATGGTGTGTTAAGATTTGGGAAGACTGGTAAGTTGGCACCACGGTATATTGGTCCTTTTCCAGTACTGGAAAGGATCGTTCCTCTGGCATATCGAGTGCAGCTACCCAGCTGGTTATCTGGCGTACACGATGTGTTTCACGTTTCACATCTTCGGAAGTATGTGCACGAACCAGACTGTATTATTGAAAAAGCCGCTCAATAGGATTTGGAGATCACACCAAATCTAATAGTTAAAAGAGATCCGATAAAGGTTATAGATCGTGATGAAAACAATTGAGGAATAAAGTTGTGAAATTAGTTAAAGTGCACTGGAGTGGTGATTCAAATGATTGTATTGGGAAGTAGAGGATAACATGCAAAAGTCCTATCCCAATTGCATAGTGGATATTCCGGCTTGATTGGTAAGCCATTTCTATATCCTTTTTCTATGTTCTTATGTTCTTTGTTATCTTTCTCTTTCTTTCAAATTTCAAGGACAAAATTTTCTTAAGGGGGGAAATCTGTAACATCCCAAATTTTATCAATTTAAATTAGTAATTTATTTAAATTTTTGGAATTTAATTTGAGTTTAATTTGAAATTAATTTGAAAAAGTTCAAACCAAATAAAATATGTGTTAATTTGTATGAATAAAATTTCAATTTTATTTGAGTTCAAAATTTGAAATAATATTTTTTTTTAAATCATTTGAATTTAAATTATACATATGTGTGTATATATGAGTAGATTTGGATTTGACTTTGAATTTAAATTTTAAATAAATGCTTTACTAAAATAATTTGGATCTACAAATATACATACATATATATATAATTTATTTAATGTGTATTAATTTCAAAACATTCTCTTTTACATGGTATTTATTAATAATAAGCAAATGTCTTTATAAAATGGAAAGTGTAATTTTAAATACAATTTAAATAATGTAAAAATATTATTCTAATGAAAATACAAATGTTAAATAAGTAATATGTATAAAGACAAGTGTTAAAATTTAAGTAAGTAGATTAACAAGTGTAATCCATGTAGCAAGAAAATGAGCAAGTGTCATTTTTATTTTTGAAAATTAATAAAAAAGAAGATTTAAATCTATATAAGCTACTTCATCTCCTCCCTCTTACCTCTTTTATTCATCTCCAAGCCCTATACAAAATTTTAAACCAGAAAAAATCATCAGTAACAAGAAATCAAAACAACTAACTTCCTCAACATTGAAACCAAGACCAAATTCCAGAAGAAAAAAAATCTGAAACTAACTTTCTCAAAATCTCAAGCCAGAAAAACAATTTCAACTAGAACAACATCAGCTCTTCAACAAACAGTTCAACATCAAAGCAATATATCAACCTTCAACAACTTAAGCAAAGCAAGAATCATCTCAGATCTTTGCAAATTCTAGTTTTCAAGTTGCAGACCAGAGTTCTTTTTTCTGTGTTTTCGTGAAAATCAAAACTGTAAGTAGATCTTTTTAAGAATTTGAATTAGGATTTGTTGTTAAGAAATTAAGTAAGTTAATCCATCCGAAAACTAAGCAAATTTACATCAATTAGTTGTAGACAAAAAAATTCAAGATCAAGTTAAAAACACCTTCCAGACTTTCAACTTTGAAAACCTAGATAGATCTTCTTCTTTCAAAATTTCACAGGTGAGTAAACTTTTAAATTAAAAAGGACTTAAGAAAATAAATCTGTTGCATGTGATTTCACAGATAAATTTTTGCATGTTTGTGTTTATAGATATGTAATCTCTGTATATATGAATAATGTTTGATCTGTGCATGTATGTATTGCTTGTGCTTCTCTGTTTCCAGATTATAGAGCTTATAAGCAATTCAAAACTTCATACCTATTTTTCTAATCCTGGTTTGGCTGTGTGCTTCAAAAAAAATATGATTGATCAATCATAAAATACAGTTTAAAATTATATTTAAGCAAACTAGTTGTATATCTCTTGAAATAGAGTAAAACAGTAACATTTTTTAAGAATTGATAAAAGCAAACAACTTAATTTGTGGATTCGAGCATGCAACTTGAATCATCTTTCGAAAATTTGAGTTTTAAAATAAAAATCATGAATTTTGGTTTGGTATTGGGTTTTCATTTCAGGGATGACCAGATTTTGATTTTCGAGCTAATTCTGGTGACCGTAATATTTCTGTTGGTCGGGGTGTTGTCTGGAGGTAAAGGAAGATATGGTGATCAGGGGAAAAATGTCAATAAGGTGTGTAGTTCGCTGATGCGTCGGCGATAGGTCAAAAGTGATGATCACAGTGGCATCTCGGGTGTATCGAGTTGCGCGTGGTTTTGGTAAAAGATGGCGTGGAGGCTAGCGAGGTCATGGCCGAAGATTGGGAGGGTCCGGTGGTCGGCGTCGATCGGTCAGTGGAGTTTTCTGGTGATGTGTGTTTCCAGTTTTCGACTGGAAGGCTCGTTTTCACTTTGTGCTTCGCGGCATATGTTCAAGGGTTGGAATCGATCATGTGGTCAGTCGTCGAGGTGTGCGAAGTGTCATCGGAGGTAACGGCGGCGTAGTTGAACTGTGCACGTGAACAGCGGCGTCGTTTTGTGTTTGGGTATTATGGGTTGAGGCTGTCTCGAAGTGGTTCACGGGATAGAGAGATTTAGCTCAAGTCTTTGCTCGTGTTCGTGAGGGTTTCAAACTGCTGTTTTATAAAACTTAAGATTAACTAAAAAAAAGGAAGATGAAGAAGAAACTCGAATCTGGTCTCGAGTCAGAGGCTGGTCGAACCCGGAGCAAGTTTGGAATGTTTTTAAAAGTTTTTGTAAAGCTAATTTTCAAATTTAAATCTAAAACTGATTTGAACTAGTATGTGTAAAACTATTTTGATTAAAAAGTTATATGCTTTATTAACTTAAATTTGAGAAATGTTAAGTATTTTAAAAAAACTTAATTTTTAAAGTAATTAAGTATAAATTAAGGTGAAATGTTTTTAAGCATGTAAAGTTAAGTAATTAATGTAAATGTTTTATCTTGGAAATTGGTTAAGGTTTAATGATCAATGATTTATTTAATAAAGTAATTAAAGTTTTATTAATTTAATTAATTAATTAATTAATATAAGGTTTATTAATTTATAAAGGGTTCATTAAATAAGGATTAATTAATTGTTAATTAAGAATTAATTTATTTAAGTAATTAATATTAATTAATTAATAATTAGATTTTAATTAATTAGATAATTAAAGATTAATTAATCTATGATTAGAAATTAATTAATCTATGATTAGAAATTAATTAATTAAGTGATTAGTGATTAATTAATTAACAATTAAGAATAAATTAATCAAGTGATTAATGTTACTTAATTATGGATAATTAATTAAGTAATTATGAATAATTAATAATTAATTAAGGATAATTAATTAAAGTAATTAAGATTAATTAATTAATAATTAAGGATAATTAATTAAAGTAATTAAGATTAATTAATTAATAATTAAGATAATTAATTAAAGTAATTATGAATAATTAATAATTGAGGATAATTAATTAAAGTAATAAAGATTAATTAATTAATTAATAATTAAGGATAATTAACAAAATAATTATGTAATTGATTAACTATAATTACACGATTTATTTGTCTTGTTTATAGATGACTAATTCGTGTTGAATGCTGTGTATTGAATTGATACCTCTGATATGTGATTATGATGTTATGTAATATGGGTTACTTGGTGCTGAGCTGTAATATATGTTATTTGTTTCTATGTGAATGTGAAAACCCATTGGCCCGTAAAACGGCATTTGAATTTTGATGCGACAAGGAGTCGGATTCCAGTTGGTTATTCCAGTTGATTGTGATGTTATGTATATTCCATTATTTAGGAAAAAAATCTGACCATCAAAACTATCATCCCTAAAGTTGCAACATGTAAAACTGCACAAGTGCATCCCCATGTAATGATCGATTATGTTAGCATAATCTGAATATTCATTTCTGTTCAGGTTGTACCAAGCACCTATAATATGAAATATAATGGAATACATATAAAACTTGATTAAACAAACTGAGCCTTCAGGTGAAGTAACTGATTCTTTAATCCATACTACATTTGTTAGTATTTTTCTATTTGGAGTCATAAAACTTAAACATGGATAACAAATTACATTTTTTTCTCTTATGTTTAAAAAAGCTTGCATCATCCTTGTGTATTACTAAAATGCAGCTATTGAGTTGTTTGAATGCAATAATAATCATTGACAGATCAATGTACCAAGAAAAATAATTATTAATAGATAAACTTAAATGTGTTTCAATATCACGATAATAAGAAAATACACAATTACAAATCTATAAACTATAAATTTAGAAGGTACAGATGGAAAAAAATTCAACTCAATGTTAAGACATAGTTTAGTTTAGATTACTAAGTAATCAAACCTTAAACATCGTTATTAAATACCTAATAAAGTCACGATCACGCTCAAACAACATAATGAAGATAAGTGGACTTTAAAAATTGTGTTTTTTCATGAAAAATCATGCTCACACAATACAAGACAATTAGTTTAATTTCAAAATGTGGATTTGAAGAAAGGGGAGATATAGATACTTAAATGAAATTAGTTCTAAACCCCGTGTGTGTGTGTATGTGTTAAAGAAAGAAGAATATATCAAAAACACTAATAAATACCTCTCTAATAACAATTGACATTTCAAGCACCACTCATCCCTTCACGTAGCTTGAATTTGCAACATCTTGTCAAAATGAGAGATAGACTTTTCATTTCATAAATAGTAATAGATAATAATATGAGAAAATATAGAGTAGAATAATGGTTGTATAATCACAACTATATATGGAACCACATTAACTAATCTTGCATGATAATTGCAAAGAAAAAATTACAATCATATCGTTTTACAATTATCATTGTATCTTTGTTTTATTTCTTACAAGAATATTTGTTTGGCGATAATTAAACTTAACCTTTCACTCGATTCGTTTCTCGGCAAATGGGTTTACGCATTCCAACCAATATTTTTTAATAATAATCTTAAGAAAATAAAGTTTATTGTAGTCCACGCAACATCATTGATCGATCTGTCATGCTTAATGAAAAAAACCATATCAATGAAAGAGTTTGGTGCCAAGATGGAATGAGTTCCAATGTAAATGCAAAGCAGACTAATTATATCTCCTTGAACCGTGTACAACATTAAGTGTCTGTTTTTTTATAAATCAAGCATGTATTTGATACATTTTGAGAACTTGGGTTGTAATATATTTTGTTTAACATATTATACCAATTCAAGCATATATTAAGAAAATGAGTTATACACCTGAAATTGTTCGTTAATTTTAAATTTTTTGTCATTGTATTAAAAAAATCTAGATGTTTCCTTTTTGATAGTTATACTTGATATTATCTGACAATCAAATTTGCATGTATGAATAACGTTAATAGTATGTATAAAAAGTTTGATTTCTCTCTTGTTTGTACCTTGTTATGCTACTATAGTTTGTATTTAATTATGGCCTACCTACTTAACTATATATTGGAGCCAGTGGTCAATTGATGTGTAGTGTAGGAAAAACATTCATATTGTGCATATGTAAAAAGAGAATGTGTACTAATGTATAATGTATACACCTTTAATGTTGCTTGAGATAAGTTTTTTGAGCGAATAATGGTGAAGAGAACAAAAAAACAGTTGAACAATTTAAATTTTTATTTAGAATAAAGCAAATTACAACGATATGCACTATGCATACTTTTATAGAAAGAATTGAGATTACAATTATGGTATAACTCTATAACATTTTGTATATGTTAATAAACATATTTTTATCTTATTGAAATTTTGAGATATAATATAATGAAGTGATTAAAAATTAAGTATGAGTCCATATATCTTTGTGTTATACACACACACAGACATATATACACATACAGTGTGTCTATATATTCCTCTCAACAATACTAAAACATCATAAATTGAGTTATGGGTTAGATGGGGGAATAATGATTACAGATATCATATATGTCGTAGTAAATAGTATGCAAACATGAGTGATGATTAAGTCGGGAGAGGTTCACTACTATTATTTCGCATAATCATTTTGATTTTTTTTTTGGAATTAAATAAAACATTAACAAAAGTATAAGACAAACCTAAAATGTGTTAATAAATTGGCCATGAAGACACGTGTCAGCGAAAATAATTTATTAGCATCGAAGAAATTTGGCAGCATTAAATTTTGTAGAAGCATCCAAATTACAAAGAAAAATAGTGAATAGAATTTCTAACCTTTTGCACAAAACAATGGCATCATACAAAATAATTTGGAAAATTTTCATTACATATTTTTGAAAAATGAAAAAAATTGATCATATTTGATAATATATACAATATAAGCCATGTAATAAAGAAACTGAAATGAAATTACACACATATATGCATATACGTGTGCATGCCTAAAAAGATATAGCAAACATGAGCCAATTTAATGTGCATTGATGTTATTGATACCCTAACGCACATATATGAAAAAGTAAACTCAGAAAATAAAAATAAAATTCAACTTCACTGATAATTTTCATACTCCTATGTCAACCACACATACTAACATTGTCTATTATATGATTTAGTTAAATTTTCAACAAAGTGGACTTCTACATTTGTAGTTTTCCTTTTTTTTTTGAAAACCCAAGGAGAACCTGACAAATCGATAAACTCCTGAGGAGGGTACAGTAAAGTCGTCCGTTGATCCAAGCCCCCATACCCCTGAGTAAATTTATATAGGATGGGGAAGCGCATGGTAGGAATAGAACTTGAATCTTTTTACCAGAACCCAAGCCTCTTTTCAAGGTATTATTCCTTTTAATTAACATCAAATATAATTTTAGAATAGCCTATTTGTTTACTTAGAGATACAATAAATCTTTATCATATATAGTATGAGATTTTTGAAAGTACATGTCTTTAAATTGTCCCCTAATCCTTGTTAATACTAGTTTGTATGTGGATACCATAATATAGACAATAAGCATTATATTTCACATCGCAGTCTCATAAATAGAGTTTTATGTTGTAATTTATGCTAATTAAGGCTTATTAGTTGAACGATATAATAGAATATGGTGGCATTTTATATTAACAAATTGATGGTTTTAACTCAATGAAAAGAGGACTTATAATGTATTTGATTCATCAATGTAAGACAACTGTAAAATGATATCTATATCTATATATATATAGCATTTCAAGAAGATTATGATGATAAGCTCAAGCCTTAAATACTTACTTGAGTTGGTATCTTTTTCTTAATTATAAAGTAGAGAAATATATTCGAGTAACCATTGCTGCTTGAAAATTATATGAGAAAAATTCAAACTTATGTGATTATGCCACATGTTTAGTGATGAGTTAATGCATCATATATTTTGTAAATGGAAAAATTCATGCTCAAACATCGAGAATATTCGAACCTAGATATTGAAAATTTGTAAACTCAGCTATGACAAATGTGTAAACTTGCTAAATATTATCGTGGAAAGTAGGAATCCAAGAAGGCATTTATTTAACTCAAACATACTTCTTTCTGCTGCTCTTTAACCCCTGTATAGAACAAAACCTCATAATTCTTTTCAACTACAACTTTACAGCTTATAGTTTCACTGTAATGATTTGAAATTAATTTATAATAATATATAGGTATTTAATTTTTAATCAAAAAGGTATGTTGACGAAAAACACATTTGATTGTCATGAGCATAATCTAACAAAGCTACTGAACTAAGCATACTAACCTCAATATAGCTCTAGGGACATCAATCTTCACACAAACACAATCGACCTAGCATTAATTATCTCAAGGATGAGAATTTTCCACTAACTTCACTGGTAGAGATTTACACATATGAGTGTCAATTATCCAAAATTAAATAACATATATACATAATTTTCATCAAACTTGGTAGTCAAGCAATAAATCTAGAGTTAACTACAAATATTAAAGACTAATGGTAAAAGAGAAGTATTTATATTATATGTCTCATGAAAAATATTTTCATACTGTAAAGGGAAAAGGGCAAGCAACAATTCCTGTTTAAATCTAGTATTGAACTTAGTATTTTTGGCAACACTACAACATGTTGGTAAAGAATATTTCTTACCATTTATTAAGTGATTAGAAATATTTGGTAGCTTCCAATGCCATATCAATATATTATATAAAACATACGTTTATGGAGTATATCATAAATAGGCGGGTAAATTCATAATTTGTCATTCATGTATTAAAATAATGGTTAAGTTCATGATTTTGATTATAACAGAAATTCAAAGTTTCAAAAATCCATTAAATAAAAAATCTTACGCCTAATACATGCTTACGAAGTTTGCTTAACTTTTTCTATAAAACAAAAACAAAGAAAAGAAACCATTTAAGTGCATACCTTTCAAGTTTTCATGACTTTCATTGTTTTCGCAACTGCCTTACCATCAAAATAAAACTAAACATTTCATATAGTGGTATCATTAATTCTTTGTAGTAAAAATGATATTGTAAGAGTAGCCAAAATAATAGCACTCAATGTTTTCTTTTCATGACATGGTACTCTAACTTTCTACTCAATTTTATAATTAATTTTATCATAAATATTAAGTTCATTTTATGATTGTATTTTTAAATAAACGCAATGCCTTCAAGATGAATTTATAACTATCAGTTGCAAATTTATCAGTTATATTCGCAGGTAAATAGTTCTCAAAAATAACTATCAGTTAACCCATAAAAAGTCACCCTAAATGGAGAAATCATGCTAAATGTCCAAACTGATATTATTGGAAATTATTCTGTTTACAAATGAAAACAAAAATCAAATGGTATTGTATCCAATTGTAAAATTGTAGCAATAACAAATCCAAATATTCGAAGATGAGCGTTGAAGCCATATGAATATAAAACGGTTTGAGCTTGGATTTGGGAGAACATTCAATATACTTGGTTTTAAAAAAAATTCCATAATTAAAGAGAGTAAAAGCTTAAATTTTATAATCATAAAAGGAACCTTGAACCCTAATAAAAAATAGAAAAACCAATGTTACTTGAATGTCAAAAAAGTGATGATAGAGAAATTGGGAGCAAAGGACGGTGCAAAAATCAAAACAGAAAAGAGTAGCTAATTCAAAGGTAGAAAAGTTTGAAAAAAAACTGTTAATTATCTGTATAAGTCCACTAAAAATAATTTGAGCTCATTAATGCAAATTGTTAATAATTGAAAACAGTACTTTTAGATTGAGAAAGGGAATTTGTTTGCATTTGCAATTAGATGTTTGAAGTCAAAGCTTTTTTAAAAACAATAATGTATCTAGATATACTCGCTTCTCCATGACTCCATATTTAAAGAGGCAAAGAAAATTGGAAGTGGGAAATTTTAGAAAAAATAATTTGATAAATGTAACATCCAGCCTTTTTATACGTTTTAAGCAGACACACGTGCCGACTCAAACCATACAGAATGGCAATTTGTTATTGGGGTGAATAAGAAAAAACAGAGGAAGAAAAACAAAACAGAATCTTACAGCGGAATGATAAAATATAATAATCAAATAAAAGTTAATGAAGCTGTTTACAAAATATTTGATTATACCAATACAATACAAAATAAGAGTTATAGACAACAAGAATAAATAAGTAATGTAACGGAACAGTATGAATGCAGTGGAATAAATATAGTAAGTAATAATAGTACAGTCTTCGTCTTCGTCCTCCAGAAATAAGGTCTTCAAATCCTAAAATGCTCAGGCTGACCCGAGCAAATTGAAAAGACAAAACACTCGAGTCAGAACTAAAAGATCTTATGTAAGTTAAATCAACAGTAAATAAATATGAGTGGAATGGCATCAGAGATGTTTACTGGGTTGGATATCTCCTTATCCAGTGTCTAACGTGAGTGCAGTAACTCAAGAGATGTTCGGGATTCACATCTCCTAAGGATCAGTTAAACTATCTACCATGTAGTATAATATGCTATTATAATATTTCTACAGTAAATTAAAAGTAATAAAATAGCGTCAAGGCATTACCCATATCTCCCTTAACACATTTTACAATGTCAATAGTCTATAGAATACCGTAACTCCCCGTAAATTAGAGTCGCCAGAGGATACCCTATAGGTACGACATCAAACAAACTCGTAGAAGGCACGCTATGGTAAGTGATACGGCATAACTAGGAAATGCCAGGGTAGATATACCAATTACGCATCTGGACTGTTGGTAACGCATTGCTGCAACTACCGCCCAACTCGAAACGCACTGCCGAGAAAAATCACGGGTGGCCACCAAATAAATCAAAAGTCGGAACATAGTATCGATGAAGTGTGTCTGATTGGAGGAGCTACCTTACTTGGCCCGAGAATGGCTCCTATTTTAGCCACCTTATGCCAACTCATGGGAGTCGGGTCCATATATATATATACCTCATATAGGATCATCGCCACCATCCTACTTCATTTTGGAACATCCTGTAAGGACCCGATTCTTCAACTTTCGAAAACCGACATCAATACGTTCACTGTATCAACTACCGAGCAATCAAATGCCGGAAAACCGAACACTTAGGGTTTAAGAAAAAGAAAGAGGTAGAAGAAGAAAGAAAAAGATAGAACAGAACAATATCAGAATCTCACAATTCGCAGCGGAACAACATATAATAGATAAATGAATAATCATTAAAACAAAAGAACTATATATTTTATACATTACATCACATTACATTCATTATCAGAGTGTACAACAAACAGTGGAAAGGAAATACTATACTAAGTAATATGCTATGCCATCTAGCTTGCCTCCAGATTTCTACAACAACTCTTGAATCCAGAATATCCTGATAACCTAACTCTAGACTGCCCATGTGGAAATTGGTGGGCACCCAGAGTTTAGGAAGGGAAACAATAAACTCTGAGTCAGTCATGTGACTGGTGTGAGAACTAAAACAATTTGTTTTTAAAACAAGGTACAGGGTAATTTTAAAATAGATTCGCAATGCTTTTTAGAAAATGAGACTACCATAAGGCCTCCCGCACACACACACAATGCAAACGCAGAATCAGAGAAGATTTCTCCTTATGATGGTCAAAGATGCTTGATACGCATTAAAAAGAAAACTTTGATATTATTACTAGTGCATAGTGCAGGAAAAATCATTTCGAAAGCAAAGATATAAATCTTAGCCAACATACGACCATTATCGTATGCCTACTATAGCTACCATGTTCAATAACAGGTTACCGCCACATTCCATGGCAGGTTATACAACTAAAACCGTACAGGGTTCGTATTGTTTCTTTGGATTTCCAACAAATGGTCAGGCCAAGGAACTTCCCATTGCCACATGGAAACGCCTCTGGAATGACGTCCCGAGAACCTAACCGGATCTCTACCAACACAAGGCCGGGTTACCCCTAACTGGGTAATTACTGACACGAATATGTCATTCCCCGATCGTAACCGATCTATATCCGAGGATCCTCGATTTCCAACAACCACAAAGCAATAAATTTGTAGCAACAACATAGGTTAAATATCTGGGCTCCATACCATGATACCACCTCTATCCAGAAGGAATGACATACACTGAAGGGGCGCTACCCCCGAATAACCTTGTCGCATCCTTCCTGTTTTGACCATTTCCGGGGTGTGAGGTCCGACGAAGTCTCGTCCACAAAGCCACGCTTTATATAAAAGCTGTGCTTTAATCATCAAATGCTCAACAGCACTTCGTATGTCATATTACCAATTTGGAAATGTATCACTAGTAACCATCAACTACATAACCTCTGAGGGTGTTAAGCTAAGAGAATAAATTCTCCGCCACTAACGGAAACATATTTGATAGAAACCATCTTTACATCTCAAACTGTAACGTCAGACACACATCCATACAAGTCCGTTCCAGGATCGAACGGAATCGAAGGCACTTCCAAAGAAGTCCATGCAATCCGGATATTCACTAATCATGACCGGACTTCCCATCACAAAGGGTAATAAATTTCTATATCGGGGATCAGCCGATGCAGAAACATTCGACGGTAATCCTTCCGTTTTCATAAATATCCGGTCTTCAACACCGGTCTTCAATGCTATCTATTACGACGTATCACATATTCGGAATGGGTTATACGACCCCAAGGTCCTTTCCCGGCTAACCCGAATAGTGAGCGCTTATTGTTAAAAATAAGTGTAGCATTCAAATTCAAGCAATCACAACAAATACCTATTTAAAGGTAAATATTGATAGTCGGTTATTTAACTATCAATAGGTATGCACAACATCACCAGATTCCAAATAATTTTCCAAATTATTTATTTTCCAAAAATATCTTTAAAAGATATATATGTATATAATTTCCATACTTCAAAAATAAATCGATATTTATTTTTTTAACCAATTTTCCCAATTTCATTTATAAATTCCATATTGAATTTACATTTCCAAAATATCTGTGAATATACTATTTTCAAATCGATTTCAAATATTCACTTTCAATTTATCTTTAAAAAGATAATTCTCAAAACGTTCATCCCATATTGGAAAACATTTCCCTACTTATTTAATAATAAGTATTTCACAAATCTATTTATTTTCAACACTTGGAAAATATTCAATATACTTAAATCGAAATTAAGTATATATTTCATTCTTTAAAGAAAACATTAACACATTTATTTGAGTCAAAATGAATGTTACGTAAAACATCGTTACGACAACTCAAAATCACTAGTATAGGGATTCGAATTTAAGATAGATATATATATCCCAATACTATACAAAAACATTTCCTTTCGGAAATCATTTACTATAACAATAGTGTTATAGTCCACCACTTCCTTCTATCTCTCGAAAACGTCTATTTCAACAATGAATGTTGAAATCTATGGTTTCGATAGTTAATACAATTTAAAACATCTTTTAAAACAATTAACTTCATTTTAAAATTTCACTTCTCCAAATCATACCCGTTTTATTCAATAATATATTCACTGTCCAAAATCGTGAATATATTTTATTTTGCCAATTCAATGTTTCTACACATTTATCAAAGATTTTCCATAGTCCAAAATCGTGGATATAATTCCTTTAATAATTTCTATGTTTGCTTATCAAATTTATTTGATTACGGATTTTGTAAAACAACATTTGTAAATTCCATTTCTATTCCATAACTACTTCGATTTATAAATCTCCTTTAATAACCAATTCTATTTATATTTCGTTTACATGTCGAATCCAACTTATAAGTAAATTACTTATAATCCATTTATTCACAAATCCATTCTCTTATATCATCATTAATTTATAAATCTAAAATTCTTATTTACTTATAAAACTAGGTACAACTTTATTTTAACATTTATAAAAGCTCATCTTATAATTCCAATATCTTTAACTTATAAAATATCAATTTTATAAATCTTTTATATAAATCGTTTATAATAATTCAAAAATGTTTGAATCCCAATTTAAACTAATTATAAATTTGTCAGCTATTTATTTCAAAAATCATGCTTTGGTTATATTTCACAAAAATCATACTTTTATAACATTAAATTTTATAACGTTAATTTATTTAAAATGAATCAATTCAAAAATTTAATGAAACATATACTTTCAAAAATCACTTAAAAATCCCTTAAAAATTAAAATCGTTATTTTTAAACTTCAAAAATGGATCCCATGATGCAACACACTAACTAGTCAATCACGACTTCCAAACATCATATATCGATATGATAATCAATCAAATGTCACAATATCTGAAATCAAATAAATATTGGTGAGGAATCCAGTTGGATCCCTCCAACCTATTTCCCTGCATCCACAGACATTAGCACAATACCAATCCCGTTTCAAGACGGGATATCGCGGTATATGGGATTTATAAAATAATATCCGCTTAATAGGCGGCGCAATAGGGTCTCATCCGCTATATAATGCGGGAAATCAACAACTCCAATATATACATATTCCAATATATATATTGCTATATATAGATATATCCTACTATATCTAATATCACAACCAAACAGCAATCAATAACTGCAATCCAAATTTTCAATTTGAGTGAGAAGATCTCACCTTTGATTTTATTTTGTAGTCCATTTCCATCTTGACTCGATTTTTCTTGATTTATACCTTGTATAAATATTATGCAAATAAATTAACATTCGAACTAATCAAATAATCAATTTTTCGTTTTGATAGTTTTAATCAACCAATTTCCCTTTAATAATTTTATTTAACTACAATTTAATTTTAAAACTAAATTTCCTTTTAAATAAATCTACCCAACCAAGATTTTATTTTAAATTAATATCTTTATTTTAAATCAATTCCTTTAGTAACTAGAAGTAACTAAATTGGTTAAATAAATAAGTTAACCACTATAATTTATTGTAAAAACTAATTATTCAATTTAACCCAAAAATTGAATTTTAACTAGTTTCTTTTCAACAAAATATTTTGCTTTTGAAACCATAGATGCATACTCATAAAAATACTATATAGGTTTTGATATTTATATAACTACTTACATTTAAAATTCCTATTTTAACTTCTAAAATATTATACTTATTTTTTTTTACAAAATTCTTTCTGTTTCACTATAAACTGCATATATGTATCTATTAAAATCTTCAAACATTTAAAATCCTATTTCTAATCTATATACATTTTATTTAAATTAAATTAAACAAAACTGATACCTCTGTTCATATCCACTGCTAATCGATACCGAAGGACGTCAATCCCACTGCCTTCATACGAACTCGCGGCCAAACCCATACGCACGCGAGTGACAGCCACCTATCATACTACGAGTCGCCGCCGCCTCGAACCCCTTGTCGCTCCCTTCACCTGTCAAGTCCCGAACCCAAATGCCTGCTGCGGTCACCCCAACATCCAAGACCGCTCCTTCAAGCCCCCTCACCACCATCTCGAATCCGAGTCTGACAATCCCCAATCCTAATCGCGAGTTGTCCCATCGGCTACATCACGAAAACGACGACGCCATCGCGATTTCCTTCACGCGCCACGAATTCGATTTACAGTAAATTGAGGAAGGAATGACTTGATTCCGTGAATCGCGAGCTTCAACCTGTCGCTATCCCCCTGTGTAACAATTTGTTTCGAACGATCGAATATACTTGGCTTCTGATTCAAGATTGAGAGAGAGGCCATTTATTTTTATTTTTTTAGCTCGATTTCGAATTACTTTAGAATGGGAACGAGATTTAGTTTACAGAGGATTTTGAATGAAGGCAATGGCCATTTTTCTCTCTGAGTTTGAAAGGAAGCAGGTTGAATTAAAAAGAGGAGGTACGCGATTAACAGAGAGAACGTGTTTGAACGATTCTCTTCGTGATCTCTGGCGTGATTTTAGGCGTAATTTTAGGGAAGATAACGTGTGTATGTTGACTAATTTAAATTTCAAATTTAAATTGAGTTTGATTTAATTTCAACGCGTTTATACGTCGTACGCTCGCATAACAACTCCGATCAATGCGAAATTTGAAATCCGGTAATATTTCAATATTACGGACCCAATGGAACTGGTTTCGTCGAATTTCGAGATTTTGTCTCAGAAGGCTATTTTTAAATATCGATTCAAACGATATAATTTCAAAACTGATCAAATCACTTTCAAATTCAATTCAAAAGCTTCTATTATCTCTAGTACTATCAATATAGATTTTTCAAGCCTTTGAAATATATATTTTTAGCTTAAAACGGAGGATTCAAAAATTTATTCAACTTTAAATAGATTAAATTTTATAATTTAATCGCCGAATTCATATTTATATTGGGAATTCAAGCTAAACCATCGTTCAAATATTTAAAATAAATTAAATATTTTCAATTTAAATTGTTCAAATTTTAGGGTCGTTGCATACTTATTAGCATTTGTAAGAAAAGCTGTTTATTTTTAACATTTGCGCAACCCAAAATACAGCCAAACGGCTTCCAAAACCTGCACTTACTCGGTTTAAACACATAAGTAACATATATAGGAAATAAATTTGCATTTCACTTATTTTCAATAGCAAAACATATGCATTTCATGAATAATGTACACAAAACAATTTCCGTAAGCAATTTATATGGTTTCAATACAAATTTAATCGCTTACAACTACATTCCATACCATTTCTATTTAATTCAAGTGATTTACAATTCACCTTCTTACATTCTATTCATTTTTTTATGTCCAAACAACTCATATTCATTTCAATCGATTTCAACATCAATTCTATTTGTTTTTTTATCAAGCCATTGAAATTTATACAACTCATTTGCGTCAAACGACAACCATTTCTATGCAAATTTCGACGATATGCACTTAATAGAATATCCATTCTAGTTTATAACTAATTTTAAATTGATGCCAACTCAATTTATTTTAATTCCACTTCATTTGCAATTAATTCACAAGATTTTTCTTAAGTCGAGTATTTATTCAATATTTACTTAAGCTATTTCACTTCAAACTCAAGTTTATCTTTTATTTTTTTCTTCCTTATAAACAATTTCCAATTTATTTTCTTTGATTGGTTTTCATTTATCAAATCTATTCCATTAATGAATTTTAAATAGGATTCCAGAGTCTTTTCTATCTTTCAAAAGTATTGAAAACAATTCAAACTATCCTTTGAATTTCCAAAACCAAACCCAAATTTTCCAAACAACTTTCACTTAAAACAATTTGGCAGCAATCCCTCTTTTGGAAACCCAAAAATGAACACCGATGATGTCGCGATCACCATCGGAATTATTTTCCAATGACTGAAAAGAGTTTAGAGCTTTTCATTCCTTCAAAATACTTTTCAAAACCTTTGAAATTCATTTTCAAATCAAAAAGGAATTTAATTTCTAAAATTTCCAAATTCTTCCAAAAACATTTCCAAAAACTTCTCTGGAATTCCATTTCTAATTATAAATCACATTTATAATTTATATTCTCAAATTTCATTTGTATGAGAATTTTATTTCTAAACTTTGGAGTTATGATTTCAATTTCTTATTCAATTTCAATGGTAATAATTTTAATATTATCACTTCTTAACAACCATGCAACCATATACTAAAATAATCCATGGGTAATGATTTCTTTTCTATAGAAAAATAGTTTTGGGTAAAATTATTTCATTTACCCTATTTTTAAAACAATACGGTGTCGGTTTATCTTGTTTAAGAGTTTAGAAACTCCTATCAACACAGTTAGCTAGACTGCACCGACCAAAATCTATAAACAATCAACCGTAAAGTCCACACAATACAAAACAATTTTATATTCACTAACAAATATGCGCTCATGTCTATTATTACACTCAAACTCATTCGAGAGTACTGCTGACTCTATCTCTAATGAGTAACACCCAACAGAGCCATGGTTGTCGCTTAAGCATATGCTCTGATACCACATTGTAAGGACCCGATTCTTCGACTTCAGAAAACCGACATCAATACGTTCACTGCATCAACTGCCGAGCAATCGAATGCCGGAAAACCGAACACTTAGGATTTAAGAAAAAGAAAGAGGTAGAAGAAGAAAGAAAAAGATAGAACAGAACAATATCAGAATCTCACATTTCACAGCGGAACAACATATAATAGATAAATGAATAATCGTTAAAACAAAAGAACTGTGACCATGACCACGTCCGCTTCTTCCCATGACCATGCCGCTCCTGTTCCTTCCATCACGTCCATAGCCATACCTGTACCTCCCTGCCAATATGTTCCATCTTCCCCCGCAAATCTCTCCAGCTTTCACGTGTCTCATACCCTAACCACTGACAATCACCTTCCATCCACCTGTGCCATCAATCTTGAACCGACTCTTTCTGATCCCCCTCCTCTTCAACCTCCAGACCCACTTCTTACTAAGCCTCCTGATGCTCCTGCTCTGCCTATTTCCACTGTCCTTTCTACCCCATGTCATGATGAACGTAAATGGACTTCCTTATTCAAGCATAGACCTAGAAATGCTGGGAAGTACATTCCCGTTGATCTTACCCCACTGTATGAAGACGATGTGATGGTGCCTCCCATATGTGTTCTTGACGCTGGTGCAAAAAATTGGACAGATACAGTGGTTGGTTTTTTCTTGGATAAGCCGCTGTCGTATACTGCTGTGGTACAAAAGCTTAAAGGAATTTGGAAACTTAAAGGCTCAGTCAAAGTAAAATCTGATGGTATTGTATTTCTGTTTAATTTTTCTTGTGAGGAAGATAGAAGAAATGTTCTACGGAATGATCCTATCATTATGAACAATAAGATGTTCATAATTAAACCATATGATGTGGCAGTTAGTAATATATCTGGATCTGTAACTTCTGTACCAGTTTGGGTGCATCTCTATAATCTTCCACTGTTTGCTTGGTCGCCATTAGGAATCAACTGGTTGTGCAGTCGTTTGGGTAGATTACTTTGCATGGATGAATTAACTGAGCAACAGAATAGGTTAACTTTTGCTAAGTGTCTCATTGAAGTGAAACCAGACAAGGAGTTAGTTAATGAATTTAAAGTTAAACTGGTGGAAGGTGGCTATCAGAAGATCTATGTAGAGTATCAATGGAGGCCGGATGTTTGTGTTAATTGCAAAAAATTTGGTCATTCTACAAATCAATGTGAGTATAATGAAAAGGTAGAAAGTGTCAGAGGTGACGAAGAACAAAAGAATAGAGAGATAGGAAACAGTAAAGGCAGAAATAGGGAGGCTGTGCATGTTATAAGAAAGGTTAACCCTTTTCAGGTGAAAGTCGCGAGAAGATGGCAACGTGTGAGCAGAAACAAAAAGGAATTGCCTGTGAATGACACTAACAAAGATAATAAAGAGGGAAGCTATGAAGGAGTAGTCTGTGACAAAACTAGTGGATTGGATGTAGTTGAAATACATAATGCTGATAGTAATAGAAATGAAAAAGAAAGTGAGAGAAGTAATATGCCAAAAAAATCCAGTGAGAAGACTGCACCACATGTAGAAGCAAACAGCCAAGCTAATAATGAGGGTTCTGGAAGAAGAAAGTATGGGAATAATAATAATGAAGATAAAGAAACAACTGGTGAACTTATTATTTCTAATAAGTTTGAAGCATTAATGGGAATGGAGAATGATGTTATTACAGATATGGAAATTAATGTAAGTGATAGTGATAGAAGAGATGACAGAGGTAAACATGTAGTACATAGTGTTTCTGCTGTTAACTATGATGTTGAGATTGAAGTGCAAAAGGAACAAAGGAATACAACCACAACTGAAGATGAAACAATACACATATCACAATGCAAATGCCTGATAACACCATCTCAGACATATCTACGAACAGCGTTGGCATAAATGAGAATGAAATAGAATGTGAGTATACAAATGATAAAGGAAAAAGTGCTGATGATGGGAAAAACAACCAAAGTAAAAGTGGGAAATCTAAAAACAAAAGGCATGCATGGAAAAGTTCTGACATGCACAAGAATGCAAACGAAAACACTGACACATCAACATGTCCCCCTGATTCACTATATTCCACTACAGGTTCTTCTCATAATATATACTCCAAAATTCAACCTCCTTTAGCATTCAAACCAAATCCCAATGCTTCTCCTCCTTCTACCAAACCCAAACATCAAACATCAACCCCTATCCATGCTCATAACCAAACATCCTCTACACAACATCCCAATGTTTCTGAAAATAATGAACACAACCCATTATTAGCTACTATTCCAAACTACTTGTCTTCAACTCAGGCAGTAACGAGGAAAATGAAGATTGAGATTCTTAATGCTAGAATTCCCCAATGATGTTACACTTTGGAGCTTGGAACATCAGGGGGGCACACGTCATCATAAAACAAGATCAGTGTAAACAACTTATCTCCACCCAAAATTTATCTGTGTTGGCAATTCTTGAGACAAAACTAAATCATAATCTCACTGTCAAGGCTGCGGAATATATCAGCTTGGGATGGAAAATAATTCATAATCTTAATGAATCTCCATATGGTAGGATTCTGATTATTTTCAATCCACAAGTTGTCGAAATTTCTCCCATTCTCACCACCTCTCAACTTATTCACTGTCACGCAATTGATACAACTGATCAAACTTCTTTCTATATCACATTTATATATGCTTTTAATTCTAACGCTGCTAGAACCTCTTTGTTCTCTGTCATTCCTTCTCTGAGACAATCCACTCATCCTTGGATCATATTTGGTGATTTCAACTGCTGCCAAACTCTCTCTGACAGAGTGGGTGGTAACCCACTGTCTATTAATGAGATTCTTCCCCTCAATAATGTGATTACTGATGCTGAACTTATTAACATCAAATCAGTTGGAATGCAATACTCTTGGAACAACAAAAGAAAACAAGGTACCAGAACATACTCTAGAATTGATCACTCCTTCTCCAACCATGCTGCACTATCTAAATGGCCCCTTCTTTTCAACTACCTTCCTCCCCCTCTCCTATCTGACCACTCCCCTCAGATTATTCATCTTCATGGAGTGGATATGAGAAGAAAAACAAATTTTAAATTTTTTAATTCATGGACAGCTGAAAATGACTTTAAACCTACTGTGTTAAATGCGTGGAATATTAATAAACATGGTAACCCACTTTTTGTCTTGCAGGAGAAAATTAGAGAGACCAAATGCAAACTTAAAATTTGGGCACACAACAAATACGGCAAAGGAGACAAGATGAGTTCCAATATTATGATAAAACTAGCTGCTGTTCAGAAGTCTATGATGGATAATTATCATGATGCTAGTTTATCTACAACTGAAGCCTTTTTGTCTCAACAATACTCTGAAGCCCTCACACAGGAAAGTGAAATGATTCGACAAAAGTCCCGAATGAAATGGTGGAAAGAAGGTGACAAGAACAGTGCTTTCTTTCATGATAGTCTTAAAGACAAGCACAGAAGAGAGAACATTGCATCCATAATTGATATGAATGAGACTGATCAGACTTCTGCTGGTAAAATCAACTTAGCTTTTGAGCAATATTTTTCTACTATATATTCCAATGCCAATAATTTCAAACCTGCTATTGATGATATCCCTCTTGACATCATGCCTATGTTGACTGATGATAACTATATAATGCTATGTGAAGAGGTCACCAATGAAGAAATTGTCAATGCTATGTTTTCTCTCAATTCTAATTCTTGCAGTGGCCCTGATGGTTTGAATACACACTTTTACACTAAATGCTGGAGTATGGTGTCTGTGGATGTTTGCAAAGCTATTTCTTATTTCTTCACTAAATGCAAGCTCTACAGGTCATTCAACTACACTAACATAGCTCTTGTTCCTAAAATCAAAAATGCGCACCATGTTAAAGACTTTAGGCCCATATCATGCTGCAACACCATATATAAATGTATATCCAAGGTTATTGCTTCTCGTTTGAAGAAAGTTCTCCCATCTCTTATTTCAATTAACCAAACAGCCTTTCTACCGGGTAGAAACATACTTGACCATATTCTTCTTGCGCATGAAATTATTAAAGGATACCAAAGAAGTAATACTCCCCCCAAAGCTATGCTGAAACTTGATATTATGAAAGCTTTCGATATGTTACAATGGGATAGTATAGTTCGAATTATGGGGTATATGAACTTTCCTCCACACTTCATTGCGTGGATCTATGAATGCATCTCATCTCCTACTTACTCTATTATTGTCAACGGTTCTCCTACTGGTTTTTTCAATAGCAGGCAAGGCATTAGGCAGGGAGACCCCATGTCAGCCTACATTTTCATTCTTGTTATGGAATTGCTTACGAGAATGATCAACAAATCTGTTCAACTGGGGAAGATTAAGCTTCATCCAGCATGTAAAGACCCTCAAATCACAACATTAATGTTTGCTGATGACTTAATCATGTTTTGTTCTCCTGATCTTGAAACTATTGAAAACATTATGCTGACTTTAGAGCAGTTTTATACTATGACCGGGTTAAAAATCAACGTCCAAAAATCTGATATTGTTCTAGCAGGTGTCAGCCATGCTCATGCCAACTTGATTTATCATGTTACTGGATTGAATAGGAATCTTTCCACTGTCTCCTACCTTGGTCTTCCTCTGACTACTTCCAGAATTACTACTAATCAATGCTTACCTATGTATGAAAAAATCACAGCTAGATTAAACTGCTGGACTGCGAGGAGGTTAAGTCAAGCTGGTAGACTTACCTTAATTAAGTCTGTTATTTTCTCAATGCAAGTGTATTGGGCAAGATCATTTGTTCTCCCAATAAAATTAATTAAAATGATAAGATGTGCAATGATGAAGTACCTGTGGAGTGGCAAAACTACTGGTAGATTTATTGCTCCTATAAAGTATGTAACTGTCGAGAAACCATTAAACAAAGGAGGCCTTGGTATGATTAATCTAAAACAGTGGAATAAGGCTGCTTTTGCTAGACATATTGACACTTTATACAATTGCCCTGATAGTCTATGGGCTGTTTGGTCTAAGAAGAAGGTCATGAAAGGAAGAGGGTTATGGAATATGTCAACCCAGCAAAATGTGAGTTGGACATGGCGTAATATCCACAAGATCAAAGAGCTGTTTCTCCCTATGATACAAATGAAGACTAATAATGAGAACAATGTTTATTTTTGGGATGACCCATGGCTTGAACAAGGCCTTATTCTTAGGAGGCAGCTAACTTATAGTGAGATCCAACACACTGGAATACATGCCCGCACGCTTGTCAGAGATGTTATACATAACTTCCAAACGAGGAATATTTTTTCATCGAACCAAAGAGTGCAAATTATTTGGGATAAAATTAAGTCTTTTTCTCCTCTGCCTTCTTCAAACAATGATATTGTCTGGGGACAGCAGAAGGGAAAGTTTGAAACTGGTTTGACATATGAGTTCCTGATGCTAAACAACATGAAACAGAATTGGAGATGGTGGAAGAGAACATGGAGCAGTGACAGTAGCTTTAGACAGAACTTAATGCTGTGGAAGGTCCTGAATGGTGCTTTTCTGACTAAATCTAAACTTGCTACGTATGGCATGAATGTGAACATGACATGCTCTTTCTGCTGTGATTTACCTGAGACCATTGAACATATTTTCTTTGAATGCAGTGTTACGAAGTCTCTTTGGTCTATGGTGATGGATAAATTATGTAGAAGAAGACCTTTAACTGACAATAAGGAGGAATGGGAAAGAATACATTCTGAGACAGGTGATAAACAAGAAGGGAAAAGGATATTTGGTGTTGCACTCAAGTGTTTTGTTGCAGTGGTATGGAAGGAACGAAACAGTAGGGTTTTTGACTCTACTAATGCCAAAACTGATGAAGGTTTGAAGCTATGTGTTTTACAAGAGATAAATTATTCATTCAAGATGCTATTTGCGTTTGATCCTGGAATATCAGTGCCTTCTCTATGCTAACAGTTTGTTGTTTGTCTGTTTGATGTGTTTTTTCTTTTTTTTCTTCCTTGTGTTTTGTAACACCATGTTCGTCTCAGTTTTCTATGAGCTTTTTGCTCGTTGTTGTATTGTGTAGTTCTTTTTGGTGTTACAATAAAATGGTCGGGGACCATCCAACCCCGTCGGCCTTGCCAAAAAAGAACTGTGAATTTTATACATTACATCACATTACATTCATTATCAGAGTATACAACAACAAACAGTAGAAAGGAAATACTATACTAAGTAATATGCTACGCCATCTAGCTTGCCTCCAGATTTCTACAGCAACTCCTGAATCCAGAATATCCTGATAACCTAACTCTAGACTGCCCGTGTGGAAATTGGTGGGCACCCAGAGTTTAGGAAGGGAAACAATAAACTCCGAGTCAGTCATGTGACTGGCGTGAGAACTAAAAAATTTTATTTTTAAAACGAGGTACAGGATAATTTTAAAATAGATTCGCAATGCTTTTTAGAAAATGAGACTATCATAAGGCCTTCCGCACACACACAATGCAAACGCAGAATCGGAGGAGATTTCTCCTTATAATAGCCAAGGATGCTTGGTACGCATTAAAAAGAAAACTTTGATATTATTACTAGTGCATAGTGTAGGAAAAATCATTTCGAAAGTAAAGATATAAATCTTAGCCAACATACGACCATTATTGTATGCCTACTATAGCTACCATGTTCAATAGCAGGTTACCGCCACATTCCATGGCAAGTTATACAACTAAAACCGTACAGGGTTCGTATTGTTTCTTTGGATTTCCAACAAATGGTCAGGCCAAGGAACTTCTCATTGCCACATGGAAACGCCTCTGGAATGACGTCCCAAGAACCTAACCGGATCTCTGCCAACACAAGGCCGGGTTACCCCTAACTGGGTAACTACTGACAGGAATATGTCATTCCCTGATCGTAACCGATCTATATCCAAGGATCCTCGATTTCCAACAACCACAAATCAATAAATTTGCGGCAACAACATAGGTTAAATATCTGGGCTCCATACCATGATACCACCTCTATCCAGAAGGAATGACATACACTAAAGGGACGCTACCCCCTAATAACCTTGCCGCATCCTTCCTGTTTTGACCTTTTCTGGGGTGTGAGGTCCGACGAAGTCTTGTCCACAAAGCCACGCTTTATGTAAAAGTTGTGCTTTGATCATCAAATGCTCAACAGCACTTCGTATGTCACATTACCAATTTGGGAATGTATCACTAGTAACCATCAACTACATTACCTTTGAGGGTGTTAAGCTAAGAGAATAAATTATCCGCCACCAACGGAAACATATTTGATAGAAACCATCTTTACATCTCAAACTGTAACGTCAGACATACATCCATACAAGTCTGTTCCAGGATCGAACGGAACCGAAGGCACTTCCAAAGAAGTCCTTGCAATCCGGATATTCACTAATCACGACCGGACTTCCCATCACAAAGGGTAATAAATTTCTAAATCGGGGATCAGCCGATGCAGAAACATTCGACGTAATCCTTCCTTTTTCATAAATATCCAGTCTTCAACACCGGTCTTCAATGCTATCTATTACGATGTAGCACATATCCGGAATGGGTTATACAACCCCAAGGTCCTTTCCCGGCTAACCCGAATAGTGAGCGCTTATTTTTAAAAATAAGTGTAGCATTCAAATTCAAGCAATCACAACAAATACCTATTTAAAGGAAAATATTGATAGTCGGTTATTTAACTATCAATAGGTATGCAAAACATCACCAGATTCCAAATAATTTTTCAAATTATTTATTTTCCAAAAATATCTTTAGAAGATATATATATATATATATATATAATTTCCATACTTCAAAATTAAATCGATATTTATTTTTTTAACCAATTTTCCCAATTTCATTTATAAATTCCATATTGAATTTACATTTCCAAAATATCTGTAAATATATGATTTTCAAATCGATTTCAAATATTCACTTTCAATTTATCTTTAAAAAGATAATTCTCAAAACGTTCATCCCATATTGGAAAACATTTCCCTACTTATTTAATAATAAGTATTTCACAAATCTATTTATTTTCAACACTTGGAAAATATTCAATATACTTAAATCGAAATTAGTATATGTTTCATTCTTTAAAGAAAACATTCTCTTAACACATTTATTTGAGTCAAAACGAATGTTACGTAAAACATCGTTACGATAACTCAAAATCACTAGTATAGGGATTCGAATTTAAGATAAATATATAAATCCTAATACTATAAAAAAACATTTCCTTTCGGAAATCATTTACTATCACAACAGTGTTATAGTCCACCACTTCCTTCTATTTCTCGAAAACGTCTATTTCAACAATGAATGTTGAAATCTATGATTTCGATAGTTAACACATTTTAAAACATCTTTTAAAACAATTAACTTGATTTTAAAATTTCACTTCTCCAAATCATACCCGTTTTATTCAATAATATATTCACTGTCCAAAATCGTGAATATACTTTATTTTCCCAATTCAATGTTTCTACACATTTATCAAAGATTTTCCATAGTCCAAAATCGTGGATATAATTCCTTTAATAATTTCTATGTTTGCTTATCAAATTTATTTGATTACGGATTTATAAAACAACGTTTATAAATTCCATTTCTATTTCATAACTACTTCGATTTATAAATCTCCTTTAATAACCAATTCTATTTATATTTCGTTTACATGTCGAATCCAACTTATAAGTAAATTACTTATAATCCATTTATTCACAAATCCATTCTCTTATATCATCATTAATTTATAAATCTAAAATTCTTATTTACTTATAAAACTAGGTGCAACTTTATTTTAACACATATAAAAGCTCGTCTTATAATTCCAATATCTTTAACTTATAAAATATCAATTTTATAAATCTTTTATATAAATCGTTTATAATAATTTAAAAATCCCAATTTAAACTATTTATAAATTTGTCAGCTATTTATTTCAAAAATCATGCTTTTGTTATATTTCACAAAAATCATACTTTTATAACATTAAATTTTATAACGTTAATTTATTTAAAATGAATCAATTCAAAAATTTAATGAAACGTATACTTTCAAAAATCACTTAAAAATCCCTTAAAAATTAAAATCGTTATTTTTAAACTTCAAAAATGGATCACATGATGCAACACACCAAATAATCGATCATGACTTCCAAACATCATATATCGATATGATAATCAATCAAATATCACAATATCTGAAATCAAATAATTGGTGAGGAATCCAGTTGGATCCCTCCAACCTATTTCCCTGCATCCACAGACATTAGCACAATACCAGTCCCGTTTCAAGATGGGATATCGCAGTATATGGGATTTATAAAATAATATCCGCTTAATAGGCGGCGCAATAGGGTCTCATCCGCTATATAATGCGAGAAGTCAACAACTCCAATATATACATATTCCAATATATATATTGCTATATATAGATATATCCTACTATATCTAATATCACAACCAAACAGCAATCAATAACTGCAATCCAAATTTTCAATTTGAGTGAGAAGATCTCACCTTTGATTTTATTTTGCAATCCATTTCCATCTTGACTCGATTTTTCTTGATTTATACCTTGTATAAATATTATGCAAATAAATTAACATTCGAACTAATCAAATAATCAATTTTTCGTTTTGATAGTTTTAATCAACCAATTTCCCTTTAAGAATTTTATTTAACTACAATTTAATTTTAAAACTAAATTTCCTTTTAAATAAATCTATCCAACCAAGATTTTATTTTAAATTAATATCTTTATTTTAAATCAATTTCTTTGGTAACTAGAAGTAACTAAATTGGTTAAATAAATAAGTTAACCACTATAATTTATTGTAAAAACTAATTATTCAATTCAACCCAAAAATTAAATTTTAACTAGTTTCTTTTCAACAAAATATTTTCTTTTGAAACCATAGATGCATACTCATAAAAATACTATATAGGTTTTGATTTTTATATAACTACTTACATTTAAAATTCCTATTTTAACTTCTAAAATATTATACTTATTTTATTTTATTTTACAAAATTCTTTCCGTTTCACTATAAACTGCATATATGTATCTATTAAAATCTTCAAACATTTAAAATCCTATTTCTAATCTATATACATTTTATTTAAATTAAATTAAACAAAAATGATACCTCTGTTCATATCCACTGCTAATCGATACCGAAGGACGTCAATCCCACTGCATGCATACAAACTCGCGGCCAAACCCATACGCACGCGAGTGACAGCCACCTGTCATACTACAAGTCACCGCCGCCTCGAACCCCTTGTCGCCCCCTTCACCTGTCAAGTCGCGAACCCAAATGCCTGCTGTGGTCACCCCAACATCCAAGACCGCTCCTTCAAGCCCCCCTCACCACCATCTCGAATCCGAGTCTGACAATCCCCAATCCTAATCGCGAGTTGTCCCATCGGCTACATCACGAAAACGACGACGCCATCGCGATTTCCTTCACGCGCCACGAATTCGATTTACAGTAAATTGAGGAAGGAATGACTTGATTCCGTGAATCGCGAGCTTAAACCTGCCGCTATCCCCCTTTGTAACAATTTGTTTCGAACGATCGAATATAATTGGCATCTGATTCAAGATTGAGAGAGAGGCCATTTTTTTTAGCTCGATTTCGAATTACTTTCGAATGGGAACGAGATTTAGTTTACAGAGGATTTTGAATGAAGGCAGTGGCCATTTTTTTTCTCTGAGTTTGAAAGGAAGCAGGTTGAATTAAAAAGAGGAGGTACGTGATTAACAGAGAGAACGTGTTTGCACGATTCTCTTCGTGATCTCTGGCGTGATTTTAGGCGTGATTTTAGGGAAGATAACGTGTGTATGTTGACTAATTTAAATTTCAAATTTAAATTGAGTTTGATTTAATTTCAACGCGTTTATACGTCGTACGCTCGCATAAAAACTCCAATCAATACGAAATTTGAAATCCGGTAATAATTCAATATTACGGACCCAATGGAACTGGTTTCGTCGAATTCCGAGACCGTGCGTCGGAAGGCTATTTTTAAATATCGATTCAAACGATATAATTTCAAAACTGATCAAATCACTTTCAAATTCAATTCAAAAGCTTCTATTATCTCTAGTACTATCAATATAGATTTTTCAAGCCTTTGAAATATATTTTTTTCAGCTTAAAACGGAAGATTCAAAATTTTATTCAACTTTAAATAGATTAAATTTTATAATTTAATCGCCAAATTCATATTTATATTGGGAATTCAAGCTAAACCATCATTCAAATATTTAAAATAAATTAAATATTTTCAATTTAAACTGTTCAAAATTTAGGGTCGTTACACCTCCACTGCATACCCGGTTGTCAATGTGGTTCTTAGTATTGGCAGAGAGTATGATAACATCCGATCCCAGTCTATTTGACAACCAATCGCTTATTACACACCGGATAGTTCTTTTACATTTCCATAATCGTTTCATAATTGCTATAAAAATATCATATTCTATTCAAACCATATCACTTTCAAAATCATGTTCACCTTTGAAATTAATCACATTTGAAATTAATCACATTTGAAATCATAGTTCAATAATTATATTTCCTTTCAAAGTCAAATTCACAATTTATATCAAAATATTGTATTCTCAAAACTATATCACTTTCAAATCATTATCGTTTCCAAAATCATGATTTCTTCCAAAAAAATTCATACTTCCAAAATAGGTAAAATCCTTACTCCAAAATCATCATATTCAATTAGTTATAAATCTTAAATCCCAACTTAGTTTATTACATCAATAACCATATTCACTTTAAAAATCGAGAATTTTGAATATAAACCCATCCATTTACTTGGTTTGGAATTTGGTAGAAAATAGTTTAAATAGTTATAAATAATTAATATAGATTTAAAATAGATTAAATATAATTAAAATAGAATAAATAGCTTTAAAATAGATTAATTAGATTTAAAATAAATTAAAATAGTTTAATTTGTTTAAAATAAATTAAATTGGTTCAAAATAGATTAAAATAATTCATATAGTTAATATTAGTTAAATAGTTTAATAAATTTGGAAATCTTAATAATTAGAAAATTTTAAAATAATATATTTTTAAAACAATTTATATTAAAATATGAGTTTGAAATTAATAATGAATCAAACTATTTGTAACGATCCTGAATTTTGAACAATTTAAAAATGAAGATATTTAATTAATTTTAAATATTTGAAATAATTTTAAATTGAATTCCAATAAAACTATGAAGTTGGCGATTAAATTTTAGAATTTAATCTATTTAAAGTTGAACTAAATTTGAATTTAACTTTGAAAAAAAAAATAATAAGAAAAAAAAAATATAAAAAAAAATAAGAAGTATACACTGCCTTACCACAGATCCATTTTTCACGCAGTAAAACATGCCTTTCATCACGCTAAAAACCACGATCCCTTCTCCTTAAAACACGATACCCCCTCCTCTTTTGTTTTATTTTTTCTCAAGCCAGAAAAGGGTTCAAACGAAAAAAAAAAGTAATGAAAAATTAATGGCGGCTTCAACTCGTCCCGTTCTTTTTCGTCCTTGGATGCAAATTAGGGCTTTGCGAATTTGGAGCTTCGATTCGTCTCTCGTTCGACTTCCTTCAACCATTAGGGCTTCGGCTTGCTTCGACTCGCGTGCTCCTCTACAAAGCTAAGGTGAGTACTTCGGTACTCACATCTAATTCAACGTTTTAATGATTGCTTGCTTGTTAAATTTCGCAACTTTGGATTGCTCGATTTATTGATCCTCACAATTTTTAAAGCTTGTGGCTTCGGTCCTTTGATTTGTTAAAATTAGCTGCTGCGATGAATTTTTCTGGGTTTATAGTTCGAATTTCTGGAAATTAAATTTTGTGATTTTGTTTGCTTTGACTTCGGTCTTGATTCTTTTTACTTGGAATTTCTTTGTGAATCCATGTGCTTACTTAATAGCCCACGGTTTTGCACTGCAGTTGCTTTCGACAGTAAAACTTGATTTTTGATGATATGCTTATTCCAGTTTGTGTAGTTCCTTTTGATGGACGAAGATCTTGTCATTGGCAAGTGAGTTGAATTGTTTTGTTGGCATCGGCATTGACCTTTAACCGTTGAGTGCTGCGGTGCCATATCTATGGTGCCCTCACTCCCTATTGCCGGTTCTGTTACCTCTCAGGTTGCAATTGTGGTTTCTATGGAAGTAATTATGTGATTTCCTGAGTAATTGATGCATGTCTGTATAGATACATATATATATTCACCTCTGTTCTCTGTTAAAACCCAAAACTGTGAGTAAATATCTAAATTTAAATTTTAAGTAGGTTGATCTGGTTGCTTGAGTAATTGATGTGATAATGATGCTTGTTGTGATATTTCTGCATACATATATATGAATGAGTTAATATGTGTGCATGTTAGTTTCTTTCTAGTTTGAAACTACGGGGTATAAAATAGATTCAAAATCAGTTAGTTGCTTTCCTGGTTGGTTTAAAGTTGAGAACAGATGCTATTTGATATTTGTTTTTTTTTTAAAAACTAATAAGAACAGATACTATCAAGTTGTGATTTGTTTTAACTGATGAGAGCAGATGCTACCCAATATTTGTTTTGTTTTGCTGCATGCTTTGTGATTTGAAACTACTACCATCATTTGCAATTGTGACTGCACTTCATATATATATATATGCATTTATGTATGTATATATGAGATTGTTGTCATCATGACACGATCTTCTGTCTACTGGACAATTTTGTTTTGCTTACTGTTCCATGGATTGGGCATTTATTTCATAGCTCCACTTGAAATTGCACTGCCTATGTTGCCCTATTGTATTCATATTTGTAGCTCCTGTGCTTTGTTGTTCCACGGTTGCATTTTGATTTCTTCTGTTGGTTCATGATATTTGTTTTGGGTGTTTGTTGTACATATGAAATTGATTCATATGTATGGTAGACATGGTTTAATTTTGCCTTGACTGGGTTCACTGAGTTTCAATGTTGATCTTTGTAACTTGCTGTTACACTGGTATATGAGGTGGTTCAACATTTTATTGTTTGCTTTGGGGTTGAACTTGTCTCAGGCCTTGACCTATAATATTTTGAAAACTTGATGATCGTTGGTTTGTTTTTTTTTGGTCTGCATCATTGCTTGACCTCTGGCACTTTCGTTGTTTCAGTTTGACACTCATTCTTGACCTGTTGCACTAATATCACTTGACGTACAGTGCATTGTTGCTTATGTACACTTGTGTTAGTGGTTACCTTGTTTTTTTTTCCTAGTTCGCCAGTTCTGTTGTGTGCTGTCTGTACTTGTTTCTCCTCATCTTCAACAATGAAGTTTGAGTCTGGTCTCACCTGAGTTATAGATGCATATTTGCAGTTTTCCTCCCTTTACCTTGAACTACTATAGTCTGGTATCACCTATGATATTTCCATGTAGTCTGTGCATTCATGTGCATTGATAGTTCATTTACTTGAGCATTTGATGTTCATGTTTCCACTGTTTCATTTGTACATGTTCATTTCACTTGAATATTGTGGTGGCTGCAGTGCTTTTTGTTGAGATTTTTCCTTGGTTGCATTGCATTGATGCACTGAGATTATTTATAGTTTAACTTGTTGTACCTTGTACTGGCTCCCTTGTATTCAAGTGGGGGCTGCAGTTTTGTTTGCAGTTTTTCCTTGAATATCTGAGTTGGTTTAGACTTGCATTTGTGGTGGCTGTAGTTTACGTTTGCAGTTGCCCATGCATACTTGTGGTGGTGCATTTTGTATTTACAGTGCCTTATTGTCACTGTCTGGATTGAGTTTCTTGATGCGTTGATCTTAGCTTGCTTCTGATTTTACTGAAGTTTGATAGTCTCGACTAAGTTGCTTCGAGACAGTTTTTGTTGCATTATGATCTTGTGGTGGCTGCGTTATTGTTGCAGTTCGCCCTTGTGTTCATTTGTGACTGCAGTTTCATTTTTATGGAAATTTTGCACTTGTTAAAGCGTGCAGTAATAAGTTGTTGAAAACTTGTTTTATTTCACAAATTGTTGTGGCGAGGCAGCGCACGCGTGCGTGCACTGCAGCCACGTAGTATCGACATTTTGAATCGATTTTGATGATTTTGTTGTTAATTGCCGTTTAGGCAAATTTTGATTGTTTTCTAAAATTATCTTCATCAATAATCCCTTCATCTATTTCATTGATAATCTGAATCTACTGAATTGATGTTTAACACTATTAAGTGTTATATTTACCGTTATCTGATTACTTGTTAAAGGATCGGATAGGTAAATTATATTTGACTGTCATCTAATTGTTGATTATTATTGCCTCTATGCACTAATAACTGAGTTTGAATTAGACTGACCTGTGTATTATTTTCTTTTGAATATAATACTCGGGTCAGACCGAGTATTTTTACAGCTTGAAGATTTTCAGGCCGCGAAGTTAGAGAGAGAGGGGAAAGCACTTCACTAAAGTTTTTCGAGAAAATTTTCTTTGTACTCTAAAAGATATATATATATATATATGTATATATATATATAACTGTTCCGCTGTATTAAAATCTGATTCATTGTATAAAACTCTGATATATGTAAGAAAAATTCATTTATGAAAAATATTATGATTATTCTGTGATTCTGTGGCTGATTCTGTTTAAACTCTATAAACTGACTAACAATCCGTCATTTTGAACGTTTCTAGTTGGTTTAATTACCGACTAGAGGCGGTCAGGGCGGTGGGTCGTTACAAAAGTGGTATCAGAGCTTTGGTTTACTCAAAGCTTAGTTTATGATGTTTAATATGAATAGTTACTAGAACCACTATAAAGAAAGTGCTTTTCAAATTTAAAGAAGTATAAAAAAAATTTCTTTAAAATAAAAAGGTATTTTGAAAGTTTGAATTATTTTGAAAATTCCCCTCTCTAAATTTAAGTTTGCGTTAGTTCTCTTCGGTGAGGTCTTCTCAGATTTGAGTTTCAATCGTTCGGAAGCTCAATATCGAATTATTGAGATTTATGAAAAATGAAATATGAGTTAAGTGAATTAATGAATTGGTTTAAATTGGTTTAAATCGAATAACTTGAATATTTCAAGTAATAATTGGGAAATAAAAGGATATGTTAATTTGGTTATAACCAAGAGAATTATTGAATTATAACTTGGGAATTTGATTCTGAATTCTTTTGAAATTGATTTCAAATGTTGTTAAGAACGAATTAGTAAATAAATGAATTATAAGTATTTAACTTATAATATGGATTTTGGGTATATAACTGAGTTATATAAATTGAATTGAATTGAATTAATAAAAAGATTTATAAATCGAAGTTTTATAAATAGAAAGGGAATTTGTAAAGATTGTTTATAAGTTCGAAATCAATTGAATTTGATAAGTAAATTGTTGTAGCTTATTAAAGGAGATATATTCGTGATTTTGGACAGCGAATTATCCTTTAAGTTAAATATTGTTATAGTAAATGTTGGTTGGGAATTTTATCCATGATTTTGGACAGTGGATAATCCTTTAAATAAAAAGTGTAGAAACACTGAATTGAATAGATAAGTATATTCACGATTTTGGACAGTGAATATATTATTGAATAAAACAGATATGTTTCAGGTAAAATGATTGAATAATCCAACCTCTGCTAATAAGAATTGCAAATATTGATAGGAAATTTCGAAAACACCTTGTTTATTATAATGGCGAAAACCGAAGCACAAAAAGCAGCACGCCGTGAACGAAGAGCAATTGCTCGTAGAGAAGCAGAAGCGAGACGTGCGGAAATTGAAAGGAGATTCAGTGAAAGGCAAGCACCTGGTCCATATGATGAGGTTATTTGCTATCGATGTCATAAAAAGGGACATTATGCCATTAAGTGCCGAGTAAGGAGAAAGAAAAGGAATGTGGATGACCGGTTCGCTCGTCCTGAGATTGTGTGTTTTAAATGTCGGGAGAAAGGGTATTTTCTTAGTCATTGCCCTAACGTGAAAAGGAAAAAGTACGTACTCGATTTACCCGTCGATAGATTGACAATCTGCTACCATTGTCGTCAGTCTGGACATATAGCCAGAATCTGCACCGAAAGACAACAGGGAGAGCAAGCTATAGCCCGACCAGCTAGAGCGAAAAGTGCTAAGGTGATTGATAAGGATGGAAACATCTCATATTTTTGCAATAACTGTAAGGAATGAAGACATGTGGATTTTGAATGTGTTAATTCTCCTTTAACACAACATGAAATAGTGTCATCCGAAGATGAAAGTTTGGCAAAGATGCATACTACCGGACAAGAAGTCGATAGTCCTTAATTATTCTGAATCTTAAACCAATCGATATATTTTGTAATGCTATCTTTTGTAATCCACAATCTTTTGTGTACGTCTTTTAAAAGTATTAAGCTATGTAAAATTTTGTACGGAAGAAATATTTTAATGAAATAGCATCTTGGGAAGGAAATTTAATTGTTGATTTAACTGTATGAATCAAACTGAGTTTGATGTAAAGTTTATATTTCAAGTTTAAAACTATTGCCTAAAATAGTTAATGTGGAAATATGAATTTAATGGAACTAAATCGAAGAATAATTTACTAAAGAACTAGTTGATTATTTTTGAAATAGGAAAGCAAATGCAAAGTTCAAATGAGATTTAGATTTCAAATTTGAAGTTGTCAACACGATAATCTATAATAGGTTTAAATAGATTCAGTGATGAATTTGAATTTAAACGTGCGGAAAATTAAATTAAGTGAAAAACTTAATATTGAAAAGTTTGAAATCGGTTTAAAACCAATATTGTGAAAAATATGAGGGATTCAAACTATGAATTAAGTTGAAGTTGAAAAAGTTAATAGTTTTAAAGATGTTTTAAAATGCATTAACTATCGAATACATAGATTTCAACATTCAATTGTTGAAATAGGCGTTTTCGAGAAATAAGGAAATGGTGGACTATAACACTGTTGTTATAGTAAATGGTTTCCGGAAGGAAATGTTGTTTATAGTATTGGGATTTATATATCTATCTTAAATCCGAATCCCTATACTAGTGATTTTGAGTTGTCGTAACGATGTTTTACGCAACATTCGTTTTAACTCAAATGAATGTGTTTAGAAGAATGATTTCCTTAAAGAGTGAAATATATACTTAATTTTGATTCAAGTATATTGAATATTTTCAAAGTGTTGAAAATAAAAGAATTTGTGAATTACTTATTATTGAATAAGTATGGAAATATTTTCCAATATGAAATGAAAGGTTTGAAATTTTATCTTTTAAAGATAAATTGAAAAATGAATATTTGAAATTGGTTTCAAATGGCTAAGTGTGAAAATTTTATATCTTGTAAAGATATTATTTTGAGAAATTTGAACGATTAGTTCAACTTGGAATTTTTTCAAAGAATTGAATTTTGAGTTAAATTGAGTTTAACTTTGACACCAAAAACAATATAAGTTCAACTTTGAATTTTGGATAGTCGATTAGGATTGTATGTCTAACATTGTGAATTGATGACATAGCATTTGATCTCTATTAAATATATATCTGTGGTGGCGGAGAATTTATTCTTTTAGCTTAACACCCTTCTTTGAGACGTACGAGCTTAGAGGTTATATATCGATAGACATCAATTATGTGTTGAGAATTGACGATGTAACGTGAAATCCAAATCGGATGTGAAGTCGATAATGAATTGGATTATGAATGTGAATTAGGTTTGAGATAACCTTAAATTTTCAAATCGATTTAGAGGAAAATTTTAATCATGATGGAAAATTTGGAATCCTCTATTTGTTGTGAATGTGAATTGAGTTTTCGTAACTTATATATGTGAATATAATTCGAAAACTATCAGTTTGGAAAGTCATTATTATGAAAATCCTGTGTAGGTTTACATAGGTATGATATGTACGAAATGTGAAATGAAGTACTATATGTATATGACATATGTTTTCTAAAAACTGAGGATATGGAAATGTACCTTCCATTTATTATGTGTGAAGGTGATTGGAACTCGGTGGAGTGTCCATTGGAAATCGTAGCTACGTAGAATTCCATTAGTGGAATGTCCATTGGGACTGATATGATATCCCCCACGATGGATCATCGTGTTTGGGATTATGTGATTGATGCTGGCGTAATTCGTGGGGCGTGATGCCTACAGTTACAAGCGATTCCACTGAGATAGTGGCGCAACCGCCGAGTAAACTGCGATCTGGAAACCGAAGCGAAATTCGAGGGGCGTGATGCCTAAGGCTACGAGCGATTCTACTGAGATAGTAGCGTAACCGCCGTGTGGACCGCGATCTAAGGCGACAACCATGGCGAAATTCAGGAGTGATGAGAAATCTGAGATTACAAGCGATTCTGCTGAGATAGTAGCGTAACCGCCGGGTAAACTGTGATCCATGGGGGAACGTGCTTTCCATATCCATTTTTAAAAGAATTTTTAAAAAGTATTTTCACTGGGAGTTGAAGCAAGTATGTTTAGTACTTGGAGATTTTTAGTCTTGCGCCTGGCCAGCGTATGCCTAATGTCTGTAAGAACGACGATGGACTTGTTAAACTTCGAGTTATCAAGTATTTTCAAACTTTAAATAGAAAATCAATAATCTGAAATTAGAATTACATAATTCTAACTTAATGAATTAAGGAAGAAGATCTTTTTGAATATTTTGAAAGCACACAGTTTTGGATAAGATATATTATGCAAATATTTAGCATGAAAGATTTTAAGTTTAAAAATCTGAGTTTTGTAAGTCAAAAATTTGGTAAAAGACTTTTGAGTCTTGATTATTGAAATTGATAAACAAAACTAGTAAATGAAATAAATGGAATGAATTCTATATTTATTTGCGAGTTTGAAACTTGGTAAAATTATGTAGGGTATAAATATCGGTGAGATTTTAGCAATCGTTTTTCCTAACTTATAATTTCGGGACGAAATTCTTTTAAGTAGGGGAGATTGTAACGATCCTGAATTTTGAACAATTTAAAAATGAAGATATTTAATTAATTTTAAATATTTGAAATAATTTTAAATTGAATTCCAATAAAACTATGAAGTTGGCGATTAAATTTTAGAATTTAATCTATTTAAAGTTGAACTAAATTTGAATTTAACTTTGAAAAAAAATATAATAATAATAAGAAAAAAAGAAGAAAAAAAAAAGAAGTATACACTGCCTTACCACAGATCCATTTTTCACGCCGTAAAACATGCCTTTCATCACGCTAAAAACCACGATCCCTTCTCCTTAAAACACGATACCCCCTCCTCTTTTGTTTTATTTTTGCTCAAGCCAGAAAAGGGTTCAAACGAAAAAAAAAAGTAATGAAAAATTAATGGCGGCTTCAACTCGTCCCGTTCTTTTTCGTCCTTGGATGCAAATTAGGGCTTTGCGAATTTGGAGCTTCGATTCGTCTCTCGTTCGACTTCCTTCAACCATTAGGGCTTCGGCTTGCTTCGACTCGCGTGCTCCTCTACAAAGCTAAGGTGAGTACTTCGGTACTCACATCTAATTCAACGTTTTAATGATTGCTTGCTTGTTAAATTTCGCAACTTTGGATTGCTCGATTTATTGATCCTCACAATTTTGAAAGCTTGTGGACTTCGGTCCTTTGATTTGTTAAAATTAGCTGCTGCGATGAATTTTTCTGGGTTTATAGTTCGAATTTCTGGAAATTAAATTTTGTGATTTTGTTTGCTTTGACTTCGGTCTTGATTCTTTTTACTTGGAATTTCTTTGTGAATCCATGTGCTTGCTTAATAGCCTACGGTTTTGCACTGCAGTTGCTTTCGACAGTAAAACTTGATTTTTGATGATATGCTTATTCCAGTTTGTGTAGTTCCTTTTGATGGACGAGCATCTTGTCATTGGCAAGTGAGTTGAATTGTTTTGTTGGCATCGGCATTGACCTTTAACCGTTGAGTGCTGCGGTGCCATATCTATGGTGCCCTCACTCCCTATTGCCGGTTCTGTTACCTCTCAGGTTGCAATTGTGGTTTCTATGGAAGTAATTATGTGATTTCCTGAGTAATTGATGCATGTCTGTATAGATACATATATATATTCACCTCTGTTCTCTGTTAAAACCCAAAACTGTGAGTAAATATCTAAATTTAAATTTTAAGTAGGTTGATCTGGTTGCTTGAGTAATTGATGTGATAATGATGCTTGTTGTGATATTTCTGCATACATATATATGAATGAGTTAATATGTGTGCATGTTAGTTTCTTTCTAGTTTGAAACTACGGGGTATAAAATAGATTCAAAATCAGTTAGTTGCTTTCCTGGTTGGTTTAAAGTTGAGAACAGATGCTATTTGATATTTGTTTTTTTTAAAAACTAATAAGAACAGATACTATCAAGTTGTGATTTGTTTTAACTGATGAGAGCAGATGCTACCCAATATTTGTTTTGTTTTGCTGCATGCTTTGTGATTTGAAACTGCTACCATCATTTGCAATTGTGACTGCACTTCATATATATATGCATTTATGTATGTATATATGAGATTGTTGTCATCGTGACACGATCTTCTGTCTACTGGACAATTTTGTTTTGCTTATTGTTCCATGGATTGGGCATTTATTTCATAGCTCCACTTGAAATTGCACTGCCTATGTTGCCCTATTGTATTCATATTTGTAGCTCCTGTGCTTTGTTGTTCCACGGTTGCATTTTGATTTCTTCTGTTGGTTCATGACATTTGTTTTGGGTGTTTGTTGTACATATGAAATTGATTCATATGTATGGTAGACATGGTTTAATTTTGCCTGGACTGGGTTCACTGAGTTTCAATGTTGATCTTTGTAACTTGCTGTTACACTGGTATATGAGGTGGTTCAACATTTTATTGTTTGCTTTGGGGTTGAACTTGTCTCAGGCCTTGACCTATAATATTTTGAAAACTTGATGATCGTTGGTTTGTTTTTTTTTGGTCTGCATCATTGCTTGACCTCTGGCACTTTCGTTGTTTCAGTTTGACACTCATTCTTGACCTGTTGCACTAATATCACTTGACGTACAGTGCATTGTTGCTTATGTACACTTGTGTTAGTGGTTACCTTGTTTTTTTTCTGGTTCGCCAGTTCTGTTGTGTGCTGTCTGTACTTGTTTCTCCTCATCTTCAACAATGAAGTTTGAGTCTGGTCTCACCTGAGTTATAGATGCATATTTGCAGTTTTCCTCCCTTTACCTTGAACTACTATAGTCTGGTATCACCTATGATATTTCCATGTAGTCTGTGCATTCATGTGCATTGATAGTTCATTTACTTGAGCATTTGATGTTCATGTTTCCACTGTTTCATTTGTACATGTTCATTTCACTTGAATATTGTGGTGGCTGCAGTGCTTTTTGTTGAGATTTTTCCTTGGTTGCATTGCATTGATGCACTGAGATTATTTATAGTTTAACTTGTTGTACCTTGTACTGGCTCCCTTGTATTCAAGTGGGGGCTGCAGTTTTGTTTGCAGTTTTTCCTTGAATATCTGAGTTGGTTTAGACTTGCATTTGTGGTGGCTGTAGTTTACGTTTGCAGTTGCCCGTGCATACTTGTGGTGGTGCATTTTGTATTTACAGTGCCTTATTGTCACTGTCTAGATTGAGTTTCTTGATGCGTTTATCTTAGCTTGCTTCTGATTTTACTGAAGTTTGATAGTCTCGACTAAGTTGCTTCGAGACAGTTTTTGTTGCATTATGATCTTGTGGTGGCTGCGTTATTGTTGTAGTTCGCCCTTGTGTTCATTTGTGACTGCAGTTTCATTTTTATGGAAATTTTGCACTTGTTAAAGCGTGTAGTAATAAGTTGTTGAAAATGTTTTATTTCACAAATTGTTGTGGCGAGGCAGCGCACGCGTGCGTGCACTGCAGCCACGTAGTATCGACATTTTGAATCGATTTTGATGATTTTGTTGTTAATTGCCGTTTAGGCAAATTTTGATTGTTTTCTAAAATTATCTTCATCAATAATCCCTTCATCTATTTCATTGATAATCTGAATCTACTGAATTGATGTTTAACACTGTTAAGTGTTATATTTACCGTTATCCGATTACTTGTTAAAGGATCGGATAGGTAAATTATATTTGACTGTCATCTAATTGTTGATTATTATTGCCTCCATGCACTAATAACTGAGTTTGAATTAGACTGACCTGTGTATTATTTTCTTTTGAATATAATACTCGGGTCAGACCGAGTATTTTTACAGCTTGAAGATTTTCAGGCCGCGAAGTTAGAGAGCGAGGGGAAAGCACTTCACTAAAGTTTTTCGAGAAAATTTTCTTTGTACTCTAAAAGATATATATATATATATAGATAACTGTTCCGCTGTATTAAAATCTGATTCATTGTATAAAACTCTGATGTATGTAAGAAAAATTCATTTATGAAAAATATTATGATTATTCTGTGATTCTGTGGCTGATTCTGTTTAAACTCTATAAACTGACTAACAATCCGTCATTTTGAACTTTTCTAGTTGGTTTAATTACCGACTAGAGGCGGTCAGGGCGGTGGGTCGTTACACTATTCATTTCATTTCAACATATTTGGACCATTTCAAATTTCCAAATTGACAAACCAAATTTCAATAAACTATCGAATTTCATATCTTTTCAATCCATATTCAAAATATCAATACGGATTACTCCAAGTTCAAAATATTTCAAAGTTTAATTTCAAAAAAAATTCAATAACTCAATTTCGATAGAAATTCATTTACGGAAAAAGTTTAATTTTAAACTTTCAATTTAATTTCTTAAATCAATTCCCTTTTAACCAATTCACATTTCAACACAACCTTGATTTTCCAATAATACTTCAATTTATATAAATCAAATTTCCATTTCAAAATATCATTAGTTACATTCAAAAATCGAGGATTTTAAGATCATTTAATTTAACCAATCTAGTGTTCGTATATAATTCTCTACCATAGGGTCAAGTGATACGGATATTTATCATTTCAATCCGCAATTTAAAATTTTACGGTTATATATCATTTCAAGCTACAATCCTGAAATAATAATAAAATCCATAATGAGCTTGCAGTTTATACCGATATAAAATTCAACAATCAACATCCATCACAATCGTCATCCAAATCAATCAATAAATATCCATATAGAACTGATAATCAAAAATAGGTATTTAACTGGCAGTTTATATTCAATAATAAATTAAATAACAATTTAATTCAAATAATTTCAAATTAACTGAGATGATGATTCAAAATATAACAAAGAGCCATAAATAAATTTCTAATCACATCACAAATTAAATTTAACAAACATAAGAAATTTTAGAAGTTGTGAGTGGGTTAAAACACCCACCTTTGGATTTAAATTGAATTTAAAATCCAATTTAAGCCTAAAATTCAAACAGTCTCAGAGTTCGTCCAAACTAGGGTCAAAATATCCAGAATTTCAATACGATCCTAGCGGAGAAAACCGTGCATGAATTGGACCTAGTATGAGAAAGTTACGCTAGTTAGAAGTTATGCGATTTTAAATTTAAACTAAAATCAAAAAGAAAAAAGAAAAATAAATTCTTACACGTTATCCCCAATACGATAATCATCTCCATAACCCAGGAGCTATCGGCATCGAACAACATGCGGCCGCCGTCCAAAAACTCCACGCTATGCCTCTTAACGTCGCCGTTCCCAAGATTTGACACTGCCCACGCATCGTCCTGGCCGAGAGCCCCTCCAACCTCCACATCGAAACCTCCGGTTGCCTCTCCGGTGATTTCAACGCCACACAAATATGGTCAATTTCTGGCAAAGCGATGACTCCAGGTGATGAACGAAGAGCGGATCTAGGACCTAATCGCCTATCCCTACCCTATGGCGTTGCCTGATCGACCAATAGATTCAGATCCACCGTTGAAATCACAATAGCCAAAACGAATGGCCGAAACAAATACATCGATTCCTAGACCACCGAGAGTACTATTCAAGAAATGAGTTGCAAATTTGGGTTACGCTCATCGAGAGCTTCAAGTCGATATATAATTCGATATGTATTGAGGAGTTTGAATTTTTGATTTGGAATTTGATTTGAAAATGAAAAGGAATTTGTTGTCTGCCATTGGAATGAGGAGTTGAGAAGAAGATATACATACAGAAAAATGAGAATAGAAACAAACTAGGGGTCTAAACGTGGTATTTATAGGCAGATCCGAAATAGAATGTATGGATCCGATTGATTTACACATTGAACGAAAAATAACCCGAAAAGCCCGTTCTGCCTCCGGAATGCAAATGGGTCAACCCATATATCAAAATAGACGTTTTCAAATAATTTAAACTTAACGGAACAGGTTTCAATTTCAAATTCCATCATATGAAGAATTTATGCTAAAATCAGCTTATTCCAAATCCATTTCAATTAAATTTATTTCTAGGCATTTCGAGCCCGTACGATCAAACGACAATTTCCGATCGTTACGAAACTTGAAATCCTACAATAATTCACCGTTACAGGTCCGATGAAACTAGTTTCGTCGAAATCCGAGTCAGTGGCCAAATTAGCTATTTTTCAGTTAACTGATTAAATCAATATTAACTTAATTAATTCACTTTTCAATTCAAATTTTATTATTTTCAATTTCTATCAATTTAGATTGCTTAGTAATTTATAATCCTTTATAAAAATTTCCATATCAATTAAGTGTTTCATATTTCACCAATTTCAAAGTTTTAATTTCAATTTCGATATATTCAAATATTATAAATTAAGTCTCCAATAAATCCATTTATTTAACTTTCAATCTGGTTATTCGACCAATTATCATACCATGGATATAATTAACGTGGATTATGACTTATTATGCTCATATTCTCCAATTTCATCTTAACTTCAATTAATGTAATAATAAACTTCATTTTAATCACAAATAAATTTCCAATTTAATTCAATGGAAAAAATAAATAGGTAACTTATAATAATTGTTACCATTAACTTTTAATCATACTTATTAGTTCATTATTTACAAGAAAATGTTATAATTTCTCACATAACACTGATTTTATTCAATTTCCATAAAATATATTTTATCTCATTAATTAATTCAATGTTTACCCTTGTTTTCATATATTCCGTTTATAACCAAATATAACATTTACCTAATTTCATTTATTGGAATTTCATAGCAATTGTTAATAATTAACTCAGATTAACATTGTTACCTTTCATTTCAATTATTATTTCATTAACAAATCCAAAAAATTTATTTCTTTTAATATTAACTCATAAAAATATCATTAAATTAACTAATTTAATAATCGGAAATTTACAGGTCGTTACAAGAAATATTCAAATTTGGAATTCAAGAAAGAAAAACGATTTAGATGGCTAGTGAGGGACAAAGAGGTGGAACAAAAGAATCTCGATCAAGGTAATTAATTTTTCCCGAAACGCTCACTTATTAATAAAGGGTGGTTTGACTGTGGATTTGAATAAAATAACTAAAAAGGGAAAGTGTTTAAATTTCTAAATAGAGAAAAGATAAGATCAAATATAGCGATCGAATTTGAAATAAATATAAAAATAAATAAATTATCGTTGAATTATGGCCAGAATCGAAATTTGAAATAACTTAGCTATGAGATGCAATGTTAACTTACTCGATTTGTTTTCTTATTTTCAAGTAAATGTAAGATTAACAATTACTTTAGAGTTATGTAAGATCATTTAGAAGAAGAAGAAAAAGCAATTAAACAATCGAGGGTTAATAACAGTTGCCAAATACTCATAACAGTTAAAAACCCAAATGGCTTACAATGTTAAAATGCATAAACTACCAAGTTATTAAATTTCAAGGTTTATCAATAATAAAATAGTGGAAATAATTGAGTACATAACATATTGTGAAGCTTGTATTCTAGGTTTATGTTTATTACTCATGCCGTAAACTATAATATACTACACCACCAATTGTTGTACCATAATTTTATAGTGTATTAGTAAATAAATGGTTGCATGATTTAGTATATACTGTGAAGCTGAACTATCTCAAGAATACACGAAAAGCAATTCCAAGAATACATAGGGATAACCAATGTTTTGAGTCAAACAATATATTTTCCGTACGTAGGGATAGCCATTTTCATTTTAAATAAAGCCAGTAAATGTAAACAAACTAACAAACAAAAACTTAACTTTGCAACGTATATTTTTTGTATAAGAATTTTATAGTTTGACATTCAATATTTTATAACATTATAAAAGATGTTTATATACCAAATGTTGATATGTTTGATGCAAAAAAAACTCTTGGTGAAATCTAATACAAACCTTCAAAGTATCATTTAAAATAGTTTTAGGAGCTTAATCAAATTTGCATTCTTCTACGTTTCTTTTGCCAATTTAACTCACAATCTATAGCACAAAAATAAGTGTAAACTCAACTATATAAATGGATCTTATAAAATATTATATTGTGAATAAAAAATAATAAGAGCACCATAATATTAGAAAGTACTCAATGCAGTATGATTATGTAGTTTATGGATATAAAAGTAATCAAAAATAAAAATATATTTATGTTTCGGTAACTAAACCAAAATAAATAATAGTCTATGAAGTACAGTTAAAAATTAAAATTCTTGCAGTTGGCTGGGACTCGGTCGTCACCAAGAAAGTAAATATAATAAAACTAAAATATTATCGTAAATTCAATGAGAAACATCACTAAATAAATGCCTAGGATTAAATCTGTAAGGAAATTGAAAAAGTATACCTAGATTGTAGCTGCTCTCTAATTTCGATTTAATATCCAAAAGACAGAAAATGAAACAAAATCAAAAAGCGATTGGCTATCGTTCAAGCGAATATTTGGAGTTGAAGAGGTGGCGATGGAATAACAGGGAAGGTCAACGTCTGCAGATGGTAAAACACACAATTTTGAGGGACATTAATATCTAGGGTTTGGAGGATAAAGAAGAAAGTGGAGAGCTGGTTACGAACAGAAAGAAATTAAAAACGTGACTGTTCATTTCACAAAATATGTGGGAGACTTGTATGCTTTTGAAATCTAACTCGGTGAAATTCTTGCAGTTGGTTGGGACTCGGTCGTCACCAAGAAAGTAAATATAGTAAAACTGAAATATTGTCGTAAATTCAATGAGAATTATAACTAAATAAATGCCTAAGATTAAATCTGTAAGGAAATTGAAAAATTATATCTAAATTATAGCTGCTCTCTAATTCCGATTTAATATCCAAAAGAGGGGAAATGAAACAAAATCAAAAGGCGATTGGCTGTCGTTCAAGCGTATATTTGGAGTTGAAGAGGTGGCAATGGCATAGGAGGGGAGGTCAATGTCTGCAGAGGGAAAAGGAACAATTTTGAGAGACGTTAATATCTAGGTTTGGATGATAAAGAAGAAAGTGGAGAGCTGGTTACGAATAGAAAGAAATTAAAAATGTGACACGCACAGATATGTATATAGTTTGAACGTTTCATAAAATATGAAGGAGGTGTATGTGGTCTTGAAATCTAACTCAGTACTTTTTTTTTCTAAAGAAATTTCATATAAATACCAACACCAAAATCTGTCAACAAGCCTGACAGGTAACAAGAAAACAACAGAGTACCAAAACCACGGATACCACAGAAACGACAGAGCAAGTACAAAAAACCATAAAACAGCATAAGATGCAGCGGAGGAGATGAATACGACTGCGAGAGACAATCACAGTTCAAAGACGATGAACTGCGGTGGAACAACCGACCACCGTAACCTCGACAGCAAGATCCTGAATAGCCACCGCCCGATAACGGGGATGAATGAAATCCGAGCAGAACAACAGCAAAAAGAGCAGACGAACCCAGCAGAGCTGATAAGCCATAGCCTGAAAAGCCATCGACCAGAAAATGAGAAGTAAAAGGGGGGGAGGGGGGAGAACGATGTCATCAACCAATTCCAAATCTTGAGGAAGACACAACACAGGAAATAGATAATAGATTGAAATCTAACTCAGTAATAATAGTATAGTATAGATAATAGATATGTATATAGTTTGTATATGTATTGATACACATGTCCGTATGGAATTACTAGCACAAATGTTAATCATTTTTTCTTTCTTGCCAAAACCTTCTTTGTTGCAATTAATCTTTCAGTCACTTTCTTTCTATTACTTTCTATATCGTTAAAATGAATACTCAAAGCCGATTGACAATATTAGGTCAAACCTGTAAAATAAAAAATTAAATAAATGACGCCTTTAGCAATCAACTCAACCTGGATAACTATTAAAGTGAATTCAACATTTATTTTTCAACTTCAACTTGTTATATAAAAATCTAGACAATTTTTTTTGGTTTTAAACCATTTTCTATTCTAGCATACCTATTTCATTTTGATGTAACAAAAAATATCAAAGTAAAAATTAAAAATTAATTACTAAGTTTCATCTTTGACTGTAAGTATTTTTAAGAGATTTAGTACTTTACCATAATGTTTTGATTTTAACAATATAGAAAATAATACTACATGATTACTACTATTTTTTTAATGCATAAGATTCAAAATTCAAATAGAACATAATAGAAAAATTAAACTGCAAATGCATCAACAAACAATAGTCATTCTTAAATAACCCTTTGTTACAGAAGTACGGAGTGATAAGACATAATCAGCTACTAAGAGTACTTTTTAGAGAATTTTTCTCTTGCACTTTATTCGATTTTTCTACCTCTACCTTATCTAATCATGCCTAATACAATATAATGGTAGGTTAATACCAACACCATTGTAGCCTTGTCAAAGCTAAGCACTACTACTGGACTAGTTATGACTTGTAGTAAGGTTCCCAACTTTTATGTAGCTTAAATATAAATATGAATCTTTGTTGTATTTAGATCTCCACAAAATTTCCATCACAACCTTCGAAAATGTTGATAAGTTATCCTATAGAAGTTCACTAGGAGGATCAAACTCCAATATTCCCTGCATTTTTATACTATAGTTAGACAGTTGGGAAGTGCTGCTTATAAAATACACCAAATACATTGACATTTACACTATTTTTTTAAACAATATTAGTATTTTTGTCTACCTTCATATTTTGAAAAGTGCAACATTTCCCATCTAACTGGTGATACTTAATGCACGGCTATATGACAAACAATTAGCAAGCAAAGGTCGTTCCCAAAGCATTGCAGACCATTAACAAGTTAAAGTTGTATCCAGTGCAACAAAAAGTAATATAACCAAAAATATACAAAGTAATAATTTGAACTCATAATATAAATATAGAGTTAACCTTATGAGTCAAACAAACAATTCAAATCATAAGTATTATTCATAGAGTTGCTATGAAATATGTAATTATACAGTTCTTTTAACTACACAACAGATGATGGTTTGTAAATTTAGTCACGGTTCTTTTACCAAGGAAAGAAACAACAAAGAATGAAACAACATTTGGCATGACATTTCAACATACCTCAGAAAACTGACTTGCACAAAATTTACCTTTTACGGAAAAATGTTTACATGCTAAGCAAGAAGGAAGAACATGATCAATGTAGGCTTCATACATAGGATTTTAAACCCACGACTTTGCTAATTAAAGATGAAAAAAAGTGAGCCTATGAACTTCTTCATTGGCCCAAAGGATTGCCTTTGCCTTAATTGGGTGTATGATTAAATCTAATAGTTCATTTTCACTCTAATTTATGATGCGAGATCAATCCCATCAGAATAGCAAAGTATTGGTCAAATAGTAAAGTGATTGGTTATATAAGAGCTTCAGGGATGAGCCCAACTCTTTCCATGACGTAAATGGGGCTAAAGAGCCTCTCTTATTGGGATTGGAATATTCTTCATGAAGTATTGGTACATCTTTGCTTTTCTGATTAGTGCTCCTACATCATATAAAATGAAATGAAATAAAGTTAACCAATAAACAACATGGAAATATAAGGGAGTAGATGTTTGAGGATGGTAAACTCATTGCGAAAGCGTAGTGGCTACATATTGCTATATTCCTCCGGAGTTCAGAAGAAAAACTTTACTATTTAGGTCTTCTGGAGGGGGAAAAGATTTTCCTAAATATATGCTAATTTACTAACCAAAAAATATATAGCGTGACTGTGTTGAAGACGATTTATTTTTTCATATGTGGCCTCTCCTAAGTCCTAACTGTGAGTTTCACGCATGATGGCATTTAGTTCAAGACTTAAAGTAAAATTTCTTGCAGTAAGTTCATGTTTGAAAAATAACAATGTATGGTATGGAACAGTAGATTTGTAAAGTTGGCTAGGCCAAAGAAACAACAAAGATTTGCAAAGGATATGGCATCCTTATGCATACAGTGTTCAAATTAATCATATTTGCAAAGATCCAGAAAAAAATACATGTCCATATATTTTCCTAGCCGTCTGTATGTACATTAATAGTTCAATATGTAATGTTACTATATTTAATGCCGTGCAATTAAAGTGCCCTGCCGCTCCATAGCTTTTGAGGTGCGAAAAGTTGTAGCGGATATATATCAAGGATATAGTAGGATATAGCGGATGACTTTAAAAAGAGGAATGATGAACTTTCTATATTAGAAAGAGGAACAAGTATTACTTATTATTTCCCACCAAGAAAAAAGTTATAATAAAGTAAAGATAAACAAAGTTGACACTTAAAAAATTAGAACTAGTTATAATAACCAACAGCGTATATCAATGTTACATCTACTTTGAAGTTACGATAAAACTTAAAAGCAAGATATCAATAAAAATGCTTATTTATTGGAAAAAGGGATATATCAGGGCGAAAAAATCAGGGATATAGCGGATTATTGCCGCAATATCGGGGATAATAGTGGATCCACTATATTGGACAGCTTTATTGGAATATCATAGCCCCAAAAGTCCGCTACGGGATATATTGGGGATATATTGGGACAATATCGGGGAATTGACTGCATGGATTTAATGTTATCTATTAGAAGCTAGGGTTAGCTCAATGACATAAATCAAGCTTTTTATTGGCGTATCCAAACAAACAATATGACTAGAAAATTTTGCTTCTTTTATGGGATCATTAGTTTGCATCTTGGTTTATAATGGTTTCAATTTACTGCTGTCATGAAAAAATAAAAATAAAGTATACTAATAGGCCATGCCTTTCGAATTACTGTTATCTTTTCCTTAAAGGCTGCTTTGATTTTTAACAGTAACGGTATAACTTCTACTAACATCAGTGGAATGGTTTACAGAATTTGAGTGGGTATTGTTCTATTAGTTGGAATTAAAATATTTGGGAAGATGGCTATTTGGAAGTTACTTTTTGGATGCAACATATTATTTGTTTTTTCTATTTTATGCATGGTTTAGGCTGAAGCTTTTCTGTTGCCAATCTTTCTGTTGCTATCTAGGCTCTTAACCTAGATCAGGAGAACGCTTTTCAATTAAAAGGCATTTGGTTAACTATAGCTGTTTTCTACTTCGAAAAAATATGGAAGATGTGCAAAAATGCTAGACACACAATTAAGTGAACATTTTAAACTATACCCTCTCTTTTAAAGTACCACTTATCTCGGATCTATCTTACGATACTGCCTTCCATTTCGGATGTCCTTTTCCTATAGACTCGTATTCATTTGGTTTCTGGTTAATAAAAAAATTATATAGGGGATATGGACGAACGGTTGAAGGCATAGCATAATAATTCCAGCCTTTACTATTACCAAATATAGATATTTGGTGCAGCATTTATTTAATGGTTGATAAAAATGTGGAAATAAATTTGAGGTTGGACCATTGGAGCCTTATCTTTGATCTTTCGCTTGATAGTTGGTAGGTGAATCAGTTGAGTAGATATCCATAAATTATTTGTATTATTGGGCATGCTCCAATACACAACATTAGATGCACAACTATTAATACTTTTATGGTAAAGTAAATAACTCTCATATAAATATTGTTGAAGCAATGAGGTAAAATAAAGTAGCAAATTTACCTTGTTACTTGTTAACCTTTTGACCTCATTAATAGATCTCATCTAGCTTGCTCCTTTCTTTGCAAAGTTTGAAATATCCAACATTAGATTCAACAGTGAAAAAAATCAAGAAATGAAAATAAATAAATTATTGTTGCTTATGCAATAAGTAAATGTGTCCATCATATGTTTAAAAAGGACGGTAAGACGATGCTTTCATTGTTTTATTATTTTCCAACTCTCAAACTAATATCAGTGGTTGTACTAATCCAAATTAACTTGTCCACTGTCAATACATACATATCTAATGTCATTAACATAACATAATGGAAACACATGAAATGACTATGGAATTTATATTTCTGTTGATAAAATAAAAACACAGAGTGATAGAGAATTTAAATTCAATAAAAGGAGAAGAAACATAAAGTAGACATAAAATTCAACCTCAATCATACAGACAAAATAAATGATTTTGTAATTATGATATATTAATTGCTTTTTTTTCCAAACGAAGCAACCATGAAGGATGAAAGTTTTAATACTAGAAATGAGACATGTTATGCTTATCCCAATTTATACAGGAAGTTGATACCAGGAAAAGAGAAGATGCAAATTCTACTTGATCCCATATGATTTTTTTTATCTCCATATAGTAATGTGGTAAGTCTAGCATTTTTGTACTCCAAATACATTTTGTATACAATATGGCTAACTATTCTAAATGCACTTTAGTTGCAAACCTGGCTAAACTCATATCTACAATATCATCTAGGAAATATAGATGTTTTAAGAAAGATATTTTATCAGTGCAAACCTGACTAAATTTAAGCCAGTTAAAAATTTGACGAATGAGTTTTTACATCAAATGTCAAGAGTTTAATTGATGTTGTAGACATTAATTAAATCTAACCTTTTAGTACTCAATATTTGTATAAGAGTAACAACAACGAATATGCTATTTTATTGAAAAATTATATGGATTCAGTGCTGTTGTTCTTAACAACTTATATTACATGGATCAAAAATAAGATGTAAAAACTATTTTCAACAGTATAGATTCTCAAATCAGATCTAAACATAAATTACAGTGGGAAATCGTGTGCAATATTCATAAAATAGATCAATCAGAACAATAAATAACGAGTAATGATGTCCGAAGTTGAAGCGGATCGACATATGTAAACATTTTAATGAAAATATATACATCATGAAGATTTGTACCTTCGAGGAAAACATACGATGGTAATAGGTGCATGCTATCTATGATAACCCATCCAATTTCGATTCGCGATGTACAATGTTGAGTTGGAAGCAAGATAAATCGAATTTATTGGGTCGAATGATGCGAATAAATGGATTCGGGGTTCGAGGAATTGAATTAGGAATACGATGAAATTCGGGAGAAACAATCAGGTTTTATGAATCGAGAAGGATGAAAGTGGGAGGTACGCATGCGGACCTGAGGGGGAACATAAGGATTTCGGGTATTTCAATAAGACATGGATGAATGCACTGAGTTTACATTATTAGTAGTAGAGATATACATATATTTCTAAAATTATGAAAATAATTCACCTAAAATTGACTTTTCAAAATACGAGAAAGCCTAAAAATAAAGATGGAAACAAAATTTATGTTACATTTAAATCTAATTAAATTTGAATTAAAAAAAATAACATGAAGTGAAATTTTACATTAACATTCTTTTAAAAACTCTAATTTAACAACTAGTTTAGTACTATATATATTCTAGTACTATATATATTCAAACCTAATTATGAAAAAACATTCAAATCATTAAATTTGAAAATTTGAAAATGCACACAATTAACATAAAAGAAAATTAAAATTTTATAATTTAGTTTTTGATCCTAATGACATAATTGGATCTAAAACATCACTTATATTTACATACATTTACATATAATAAATTGATATTTAATTTCAAAATGTGAAATTAAATTAATTTGAAACATATAAACATAATAAAATATTTTAATTTTGATGTTGGTTCACAATTTCAAAACATTAAGATTAGTTAATCACACACATACACACACACACACACATTGTAACGACCCGCTATTTCGAACCATTCGCATTTCGGACTTGAATTGCTCAAACTAGAAGATTGTCAATTTATATTTGGCAAAACTTAGCATAAACAGTAAATAAATCAATCACAGAATCACAGAACAAAGTAATGTAACAATAAGCAGCGGAACAGATAAATAGTAGTTCATGAAGCTACTATATAAACATCAGGGTTTGAAATAAAATACAACAGAATATCTCAATACAATGTTGTCTCGAATGCAAACAGATGACTAGTGTGAAAAAACTGGGAAAGCTGAATAGATAAGACAGATCTTCAAGCAAAGCTCCAATCTCCAAAGGTGGGCCTCAAATGCTATGACACTCAATCTGACCCGCACATAAAGCAGAACACAAAACACTCGAGTCAGGATTAACATTCTTGTACCAGTAAATTTAACTCAGGTAAAATGTCAACTAAAATACAATAACTTAAAGGATGTTTGGGATACCTATCCTCTAAGGATCTGTGGAACTATCTACTATGTAGTAATATACGCTATTATAATATGTCTATAGAAAAGTAAAGTATTAAAATAGCGTTAAGGCATTACCCATATCCCCCTTAACATATTTTATATAATGCCACAGTCTATACAGATACTGTGAACTCCATTCGCAAGTGGACTATCATGGAGCACTCCATAGGTACGACACAAACCAAACTCGTAGAAGGCGTGATAGGGCATGTGACAAGGCATACGAAGCAATGCCTGGGTAGATATACCGTTGGAGATCCTGACTGGTGGTAACACATTGTAGCTACTACCGCCCACCTCGAGACACACTCCCAAATCAAATCACAAAAGCAATATAATGGTATCAAAGAAATGTGCCCGACCGGGAGAATGACCCCACCTGGCTCGGTATAGATCCTGTTTTAGCCACATCAAGCTAACTAACAGGAGTAAGGGCTACGTAAATACCATACAAAATCGTCGCCAAACCATCCTACTTCATTCTGGAATCTCCACCACGTACACAATTGTTAAAGTGATTTTCGGTATTGGCAAAGAGTATGACAATATCTGATCCCGGTCTCTTTAACAACCAAACGCTTATTTCACACCATGGTCCTTTCTTTTGAAATAGTTCATACTTCATATCATATCATATTCATTTTAAAACCAAATCAATTCAATATCATTATTCACTTTAAATAATATTCATTTTCAGAACGTAACACTTTCAAACTTATAACACTTTCGAAATCATAAAACTTTGAGATCATAACACTTTTGAGATCATAACACTTTTGAAATCATAACACCTTTAAAATCATAACACTTCTGACTTAAATTGTTTAGATATTGAAAATAGTGTATATATTAAAATAGTTATAAATTAATATATATTAAAATAGTTTACATATATTAAAAATAATTTATATAATAAAAATAGTTTCCTCTAATTTCATCAATCAATTCAAATCAGCTTAAATTTCAAAATTCAATTTAAATAAATCCCTGTTCAACACTTTCAATTTAAAGGGTTAAGGATTCAATTCAAATTCTCAATAAAACATTCCAATTTTTATCGATTTCAAATCCAGGTTTGAACTATCATTTCAATTCGAATAAGATTCAAAGTTTAAATATTCAAAAAAATTCAATATATGCATCATTTATATTTCAACATTCAATTTTAATTTTATTTACATTGGAAAATGTTCACTTAGTTATTTTAATTAAATAAAATCTTAATTTATAAATTTAAATCAATATTAAATATTCAGTCTCAATTTTATTTAAATTGAGAATATTCATTTAATCACTTTTTATCAAATCAAGTTATCACTCATATCTTTCAAAATCTCAAAATCAATAAGGCCAAATCAATTCTTATTTAAATTCAATTATTAACCAATTTAAATTCCAAGCCAACATTAATTTATCTTCCCAACCTTTATTATTAAAGTTAAAAAAATCTATTTTTAAAATATTAATATAAATTTAAATAAGTACTTAAACATATTATAAACCAATTGAATTAAATTTTATTTAAATTAATTCTTATTATTAAATTTATTTATATTAAATCTTATTTGTATATAAATATATATATTTAAATAAAATTATAAGTAAAATGTTAAAATCTATATTTTCCAACACTAACTTATAAATTAAAATTTCCAAAACATATTATTTTAAAAATCTAAATTTTATACATTTATAAAATAGCATTTATATATTATATTCTAAAAGTCAATATGTATTAAATCCCATATATTTCTCTTCAAACTTTGGAAATCATTTTCAAAATACAGACCAATGGTATCCATATAAAATTTAATATCCTATGGTTAAGTGATACGGATAATTATCATTTCAATCCATAAATTAAATATTTACAGGTGTATATTACTTCAACCCGCAATCCTAAAATTTCAAAATCAATGAAAATCGCTTAGGTTTATCATTTCAACCCATAACGATTTTCCTCTAATCTATAATATCGTTTGGGTATGCATCATTTCAACCCATAGGGAATTCAAAACTAACAAGGAACTTACAGAGTGAGAACAAATATGATAATAATATAACATTTTTTTTTAAATAAAACCTGAATATATTAACCAACCCCAAAAGCTGTCAACATGCCTGACAGGTAACCCGAAAGCAAAGCAGGAAACCAAAGCCGCTCAGACTAAAAATAAAAATAAAAAAGAACAAAAGACCAAAACCACTAGAAGCTGGGGAGTCAGAGAGGAAGACGACCGCAGGAATCAGGCACAGATCAATCTCGATGAGCTCTAGAAAAACCACCGCCCATCAAAAAGCGTCATCGAGCTCCGACAAGGCCACCACCCGATGACGATGTCGGAAGACACCCGTACAAACCAACAACAAGAGAGAAGAAGAGCCACCATGGTTTGATTGGTCCAATCAAAACGCCCGACATCCAAAGATCTGCAAATGCGGAAGCCGATAAATAGAACCGAATTTCCTCCAGCCAAGCTCCAAACTAATGAAGAATGAAGAGCCCCATCCAAACCAGAAAATCCAGATCCTGAAATCAATTGCCACAAAAATAGATATAAAAAGGGGGGAAGGGTGAAATGAAGACCAGCAAGCAAGAGCCACCAGTCTCGGGATCGGAATTCAACAAATACCCGCTCTATAGGAAGATTGAGAACAGGTAATAAAAAGCAGGGCCACAAGGCATCCAGAACGAGAGTTGACCGACCCCTTGAAAGGTCTGCCACGAAAAGCCAAGAATACATCATTTCTAACCCGCCGAATAATGGAGAAAGGATCCATAGGAGTCTCCCCAAAAATTGCCTTATTCCGCGCACACCAGATGTGCCAGCAAATCAGACATGTAATCAAACGAGAGATGATAGATCGAAGAGATTTACCAGTGCTACCTTTCCACCAGGTTCTCAAAAAATCATTCGGCGAGGAAATGCTACCGCGGATACCCAATAAATTTCCGAAGTAATTCCAGCAGGCTCTGGCGGAGGAACCAGAAAAAAGCAGATGATCCACCGATTCTGTTTCCCTATTGCCGCAGCATCTACAACGGGAAACAAAAGAAATGCCAATCCGCTGAAGGTTCTCATCAACTGGCAACCCTTTATGAAGGGTTCGCCACATGAATAGAGTCACTTTAGTGGGGATTCTAGCGTCCCAAATGAAAGAGAAAATGAGGAGAGCAGGGGCGGGAGTACGAGCAGAGTTCCAGGCCTTAAGAATAGTAAACGGACCACCATCCCAACCGATAGTGGTCCGTTTACAGATAGGCATCAGTAACAAATTTAATTATAATATAAATAATAGATAGTGGTGTCAGATGTCATAGGTGAATAACTACATGTAATGGCATATCATATATAACAAATAAATAATTAACAGTTCAAATTTAACAGCATATTTCAATTGTCATTTAAGTATGAATTAAATTTATTAAATATATGAATATTGATCGTGAGTGATTTCTCATCTTTCGAGGCTAAAGAAGATAGATAACACAACAAGCTACGAATTGAATCATGAACTCGACAATCGACCGATCCAATCGACAAATCTCAAATCAAAGTAAGGTGAACATGGATTCGATGATCAAAGATGATAATTATGAATTGATGGAACAAATCCAATAGCTAGATATATGGAAAAAAATGTCATATATACATATATATTTTTCTCAAAAATCAATTTAAAACGTAGATTTAAAATGAAATCTATTTATATGCTATGAAATCCATATTAAATTTAAACATATATAAAATAAATCTATATTTATATATATTTGAAAACCACTCATGTATGCTTATATATATGAACTAATATATAAACATATATATAGAAAACATACATATTATATATATATAATCAATATTTATTATAAAAATCAATATAAACTTACTTTATTATAAACTAAAAAGATCATATATAACTTATATACAACACATAGGTTATATATGACTTATATAAACTTATGTACATAGCAACATACTATATACAAAATTATATAACTTTATGTGTGTATATATATATATGTATGTATAACAGATTATACAAACTTATATAACTTTTATATATAAACAGATCTTACAGTTTATATACTTCATATAAACAAACAGAACCCATACATTATACAAAGAGAGTAAGGTGGCTGCTGTTTAAGTTTGGGCATGGAGGTGCGAAGAGGCTGGAGAACGCTGCTCGCTTGGTGGGAATGGCTTCGGCTACTGGGTGATTGAAGAAATGGCTGGCAAGAAGGATCTAAGGCAATTATGTATATCAGCTTCCCTCTTTTTTTCTTATATACATAGCAGCCTCACTACTGCGGCCTAGGGGAAATGAAGATCGAAGGGAAAGTCGACTGGGTAAACGACTGCGTGAAATGGAAGGCAAGGCGCTCGGTTTTGCAAATGCCTGTGGAGCAAGGAGATTTGGGTTTGGAAGGTGGAAGGGAAATGGAGGCTGCAGACAAAGAAATAGTCGGTTAAAAATAGCAGGGAAGACTAACTATCTGGATTGGCTTCGGTAAACATGGGGTGGGTTTGCCGTGGGGTTTGTAGCTCGGCAATGGGATTTGAGTAGGTGACAGCGGGTTAGCAAAAAAAATGGTGGAGGGTGGCTACGTTCGGTGATGGCTAGGAAGTGGGTCAGGTCGAAGGGAGATGAGGCAAGGGAAGGTGAGGCTCTGGACGATGGGCGCTCATTCAGCTCGCGGTTGGGTGAGCTGAAGCTCGAAGGATGGAGGAGGACTGGGCGTATCAGGGTAGAGAAAGAAGAACAGCCGGGCTATGAAAACGAACAGTCTGGGTTTGAGCCATCAAATGAAGCTGGTGGCAAAGCTAATGGTTAGCTTCAGAAAAAGATATGGGATGGGCCAGGTCCTCTTCGAGCAAAATGAAGCAACTGTATAAAAAAAACCTAGGTTATAAAAAATGTCTCTAAGCAAAAAGGACGTGACCTGGATAAAGAGATGAGCAGAACTCGAAGCCAAGGTAAACGATATGCACTACTTCAATTTTTTAAGATAGATCAAAACGAAATGGAACGGGGAGGAAGAGTGAGAACGAACCAGAAATAGATCAACCAAGGGAAAAGCAAAAGTCATATATGAATAATTGGGAATATTAATAGCTAGGCAGCTATTAACTTTACCTGGTTGACAAATGAAAAGACGCAGAAAACTCAAAGGTCTAATGCGGAACCGATACGACAAGCCGTTTTGCCGATTCCGCCGCGTACCGGACACCGAATTGCATAAATGCATATACTGCGGAGATCAGCATGACGTGAGGAACAAAATGGTACACAGATATGAACAATACGATTATTTAACCAAAAGTCGATATTTCGCTGCAATATTGCTGCAAATAGCTGAAAATAAGATCAATGGAGGTAGAGGAGTCCAAATTTGACGAAATGAAACATGACGTCTCAGCCAGAAAATGATTTACATTTCTATGATTTAAAAATATTCATATTACATAAGTATTTTATTTTCACCAAATTAACTGATTTTAAATTGAAAATTACATAAGAATTTACTTTCATATTTTTCAATAAAAATTTACCATTTGCTATGTTTAAATAGATGTATTCTAAATATCAAAATTTCATTGCTAAATGTAATTGTTTTTTATTCATGAAAAATTCAGTTAATTACGTTATAAAAATCGTTAAATATTACGGGTCGTTACACTCTCCCCCACTCAAAACTTTTCGTCCCCAAAAAGGAACAAGATAGGAGAGTAGAACCACCCAGAAAGAAAGATAGATTTGAAATAGAAAATACCAGATATCACAATTAATTCGAAAACCATATAAATTTTCATTAGTTTTTAAATTGATTTATATTCAATTAATTTGGTTTCAATCCATTTTATTTAATAAATAATATTAATTTATATTCATATTTTGTTGATTTCCAATTCAAGCTATTTTCATTCAATTTGGTTTGTTTCAATTTATTAGTATTTGTTACAAGATGTAACAACCCGCATATTTATCGATTTTATATTTAAATATTTTGTCGTTAATCGGATATTGGTCCGAAAAACTACCTTTTGCAAACGGTCAAATTAGGACTCGAGACCCCTTCCATTGAGTTCGAAATGTCGTTTATAGTTTTTTTAAGTATAAACATTGGTAGGTTTGGAGTTAGTGGAATTTCATAAACTTTTCCCACTTTGGACTTTGGGTTAGATTGCCATTATAACTCAAGCCCAAACCCCCTTCCTTCTTCTCACTCTTCATAAATTTCCTAACAACCAAGCTTTTGCATTAATGGTGAGTGGAAGAGGAAATTAAAACTCCAAGCTTAGGTTTCAACTTTAAATCCATCATTCGACTCCAAAATCAAAGTGAAGACATTGGATTCTAGCTTGTAATTGCTTCTCCATTGTTTCAAGCTCCTTCTTCATTGAATTTGTGCAAATGTGAGATTTTTATCTCACAATTCTAGTCTATAACTATATTGGACTGTTGGGAATGATTCCCTATCATTTTTGCATGCATGTTAGCATTTGGTTTGGATTGGATTGGCGAAAAACTCCAATTTTTAGCGTTTTGGTGAATTTTTTGCACTTAGGTCGTTCTAGCCATTTTTAGCTCGTTCGGAGTTAAGTCGTTCATCCATAGGTCGTGAGTCGTTTACGAGTTAATCCTTAAGTTGTGCAACCCTTCAGTCACGCAACTCTTAAGTCGGTTACGAGTTATCCCGATAGGTCGTTGGACCCTTAACTCGTAGGTCGTTGGACCTTATCTCGTTAGGTCGCTCCTGGCCTAACCCTTAAGTCGTGCAACTCTTAAGTCGTGCAGCCCTTCAGTCACGCAACTCTTAAGTCGGTTACGAGTTATCCCGATAGGTCGTTGGACCCTTACCTCGTAGGTCGTTGGACCTTATCTCGTTAGGTCGCTCCTGACCTAACCCTTAAGTCGTGCAACCCTTAAGTCGTGCAACCCTTAAGTCGTGCAGCCCTTCAGTCACGCAACTCTTAAGTCGGTTACGAGTTATCCCGATAGGTCGTTGGACCCTTACCTCGTAGGTCGTTGGACCTTATCTCGTTAGGTCGCTCCTGGCCTAACCCTTAAGTCGTGCAACCCTTAAGTCGTGTAGCCCTTCAGTCACGCAACTCTTAAGTCGGTTACGAGTTATCCCGATAGGTCGTTGGACCCTTAACTCGTAGGTCGTTGGACCTTATCTCGTTAGGTCGCTCCTGGCCTAACCCTTAAGTCGTGCAACCCTTAAGTCGTGCAACCCTTAAGTCGTGCAACCCTTCAGTCACGCAACTCTTAAGTCGGTCACGAGTTATCCTGTTAGGTCGCGACCTCTGTTAAGTCGGCCATGTTGGGTCGTGAGTCATCGTTAGGTCGCGAACACCTCTAGGTCGCAACCACTAAGTCGCTTGACCCCTTAGACCCCTAGGTCGCAACCGTTAGGTCGCTCGACCCTATCCCTCTTAGGTCATTAGACCTTCCTTTTGTCTTCACTAGGTCGTACCGTTTTGGACGGGGCGCTGCCCCCTGGACCCCCGCGACCTGACCAGGCAGGTCGAACCCCGTAAGCGGTGGCGTTGCCCCCGCACCCCCACCTTGGGGGGTTGCCACCCCCCTGGACCCCCCTCCGTAGGGGATCTTATCTGAAAAACATTGAGCTGATTTCCTTGGATCTTATTCACATCTCCGTATGCGATCTTTGTGATTGATTGTTTATATAATTGCTTCTGTGTTTTGTCATTTTATAATATAAAGGTTTCAATACTAGTAGTAAATATCAAAACTCTTTTAACAAACAATTTCAACTCTATTTTTAATAACAAAGCTCTTTTCTTAAACCGTTTTCCAATCTATTAGTATATACAAACCTTTACCTCACTCGGATGAGAAATCTAATTAAACAACTTAGTAAAACAAGTGGTATGAAACGCTTGCGTTCACTTCGTCGGTTAATTCTTGGACTTGTTCGATTGAATCTCTTGTGAAAATTTTATTAGTGAAGATTTACAGTTTGTTCATAAATATTTAAGTTAAGCAAGTGGTTATGGGACATGAAGCTAAACTTCTATATTTACTAGCTTAGTGTAATTGACACTTCTCGTTGATCATGACGATCATTCTGATGCTTTAGACTAGCAACTGGTCGATGTCTCTTGTTGCGAGGTTAGACTAGACACCACTTGTGTGATTCCACTCACACATCCCTTTTTGCTTTTTGGTTAGTCTGGACCTTAATCTGTGTGATTCCATTCACACATGTGGGGTAGCTCCCCTTGTTCTTCGGACCGTCATGTGATAGGCCTCTTTCTTTTTTCTATGATTTCTGGACTTCTTGCATTGATTTCTAGAATTTATGTCATTGACTTGTTATGAGTACAAGTTTGGGGTATGATGCCCTTTCCGAATCTTTGAGAAGATTCTTGTGATATTGATTATCTCTTATTGATTGATCTTCTGTTGATCATTATTTACATACTTATAGTGGTATGTCATTATGGATATTTTATGTTTATGCCATATCTTTTATGTTATATCATGTCATCTGATATTTATAGCTAGACTGACCCGTTTATTATTTTTTTAAATAATACTCGGGTCAGACCGAGATGTTACAGGTGCTTCTGCTTGACTTCTTCCCAGGGATTCATCACTCTGACTTTTGGCTAACTGTTTAGATTAGCAGTTTTTTTTTGTATACACTTGAGAGATAGACTCATAGTTGTATTCTTTTGTATAGCATGTGTTGCTATTCTTTTGTATTATTGTGGATCTTTTGACCACTACTCTGATGTACACTTTCATGTGTTAGTTATATATTCGTATCTTCTTCCGCCTTTGTGATATTGATGTCTGTGACTGATTTGCGTTATGCTTATTTCTATGTTTGTTTCCGAAGATTATTTGTAGCCACCGTGTGATAAGCAATTACATGGATGGTCGCTCCTCAACAGCCTTATTCTCCATGCTAGTTGACAGCACTACTCCGTAGTGTTCTTGGCTAGCGTGGATATAGAGGTGGGGCGTTACACAAGAATTTCTTTCAAACAAAATTTATTTGACTTAACTCCTTTATTAAATCTATTTTTCTTCAGTTCTGTTGATTCCACTAAAATTTAATTTCAACTATTCTCAAGTCCATATTTATTCACTTAAATAGTGTCTTTCTTTTACTATTTAATTTATTTCGCTCACATTACTTAATCAAATGTATAAAAGTCCTTGTAAAAAATCAAGTTTTTATTTATAATTTCCTTTAACAAAATTTCATTTTTAGACATTTTATTACTTACACTTATTGCATATTATTCAATTACATATTTTTATTATTACCAAACTTTTCTCGAGTAAGTTTCATTAATGTTTCATATGTAATTGAGCACTATACCAATTTACCTGTTATTTATAATATTTTTACTAAGCAAAAATTTAATTTGAACAATTTGTTGCCTAAGTTTTCTCTTATATAACCTTCAATTTAATATTCACCCTAACATTTAAACTTTTTGAATATTTTAGGTAAGTTATATATATTAGAATGCAATTGATTATTATACAAATAAATTTTATCCCATTTCAACTGTTTTAGGTTGTTTAAATTACAATTTCAATTTTTAAGCCCTTCAAATATATCAAAAAAAATTCTTTCATTTAAATAATCGAAAATCATAACTTAACCCGGAATTTAAGAAATATATTTCTGGTTTCACTTCTAACCATTTTGAGCATAAATATATGCATGTACCTATATATTTTATAAATCAAATCGTACTCAAGAAATTCCAATCAAATCCATCTTCAAAACAAAAGTGCAGAAAAGCTATTAAGCAATCTCTCCATGCCGAGACTCGAAAATAAATTTCGATGACGCTGCAGTCATCACCGAAATTATTTCCCAGCGACACAAGAGGAGAGTACTGACTTACTTTTTTTGGGAAACAATTCCATTCGAAAATACTTTCAAATAATATTTTCAAAACTTTGAAACCAGGATTTGAAAAGCATTGGAAATTTAATTCATAAATCCTTAATTTAAATTCATTTCGTTTGGAAATAAGGTTTGTAAACTATGTTTTTTTTAATTACATCAACTTATAACCTACAACATAAGTTAATGGTTTAGAAATGTTAACAGAAAAAATATGAAAATCTAGTATTATCCTCTCTAATATCCAATTCATTAACAATCAAATTTAAAAAAATTATGCTTTTATATATCTATAATTATAATCATACATAAAATTACTTTATTTCCGTATTTCAAAAACAATATCGTGTCAGTTTGCTCTGTTAAAGTGTTTTTGGAATTTCTATCAATAGCGTTGGCCAAACGAATCAAGCGAAACCCAAAATCAAACTTAACAACTCAAACACCACAATGTAAAACATTTTTATATTAATTATAAATACACTCCCTCACATGATGATTCAAGAATGGATTTCAAAACAAGGATAGAGATTCAAGTTTAAATGAACCCTAGCCAAAGAGAATTCTAACTATTAAGGTAGACTCGAAAAGAATAAAAGACAATAAAATTACAAACGAAGAAATGGATAGACCTATTTTTGTCGCGGCGACCTTAACCTGGTCAACCAAGATTTTAGGAATAAGATTGTAACAACCCACATATTTTACGATTGTATATTTAAATATTTTATTTAAATATAACATCGGTAGTCAGATTTAAGTCCGAAATATCACTTTTTGCAAACAGTCGAATTGGGACTCGGGACTACTTCCATTGAGTCCAAAATGGTGTTTGCGACCTTTTTGAGTATAAACATCGATACGTTTGGAGTTGAGTAAAAAAATTATGTTTTCGCTTATGGCTTTGGGTTTGGGTTTGGGTTTCAGCCCACTAACCCAACTCATCTTATATCCTAACTTCACCCCTATCCTCTTCATTCATTCCTCATTTCCTAACACTTCAAGATTTAGTAAAATTGGGGGAGGAGATTGGAAACTAAAATCCTAAGCCTTAGTTTCCTTTGCAAATTCAAGTTCTAGCTCCAAAATCAAAGAGAAGCTTAGGTAAGCATCCTCTTCTTCTTCTCCATCTCAATCTCTCTCCAATTTCAGAAATTTCTTATAACCTAACTTAGTAAATATTTGCTTATGATCTTAGATTGGAGCTTTTAGAGTTGAAGTTTAAGAGTTGTTGATCTTCCCTTTGTTTTCAAGCTTCTCCTTTGTTGTTTTTGAGTTTTAAAAGTGAGTTTTTGAACTCACATCTATGTCTATATCTTTGATAGTTGTTAGGTAGTGATTCCTAACACCTATTCCTTGTTCATTTGCTTTGGATTGAATTGGTTTTATGAATATTCCAATTTTGGTGTTTTAAGTCAAATCTTTAAAAATCCTAGCTTTGATGTTTGAACATGTTTTTGGTGGTGTATCGAAGAGCCTATAGGGCTGGGGTGCCGATTGACATAAACCCCTTGCGTCCATCGCTCGTCCGATCGCAATTTGTTTGGATTTTTGCCCTTGATAGGGCTAGGCTGAGAAGACTGAAATTTGTAGATTCAGTCGACTGAACCTGGAACTAGAAAATTCCTGGTCCCTGTATCAGTCGAATGAACTCTGAGTTCAGTCGACTGAGCTTGGAAACCGAATGTTTTCAGGCATGTGTCAGTCGACTGAACTCTAAGTTCGGTAGACTGAACCTAGAAACAGAGAATTTCCAAGCATTAAATCAGTCGACTGACTTCAGAGTCCAGTCGACTAAATCTGGGAAATTGCATTTTTGCCTAATTTAGGCAGTTTTTGTGTGGATTTCCAATTTTTAATCGATTCTCGTTTCTCCGATTAGTTGTTATCACTTTTTTTGAATTTGATAATTTATTTTTAGGGATTTTTAGGATTACCCATTTTGATGGATTCGGTATCGATTTCTACGTATTTGATTCACGTCGTCGTATGTGAATTTTTAGTGATTGATTGTTTCTACAATCATTTCTGTGACTTGTCACTTTGAAATGAAAAGGTTTCTATACTAGTAGTAAATATTCAAACCCTTTTACAAAGATGATTTCAACTCTATTTTTAATACAAAGCTCTTTATAAAACCGTTTTCCAATCTATTAGTATATACAAACCTTTACCTTGTTCGTATAAGAAAATCTAATTAAACGGCTTAGCAAAATTAGTGGTATGAAACGCTTGCATTTACTTCGTCGGTTAATTTTTGGACTTGTTCGATTGAAACTCTTGTGACAATTTTCGAGTGGAGATCTACAATTTGTTCGTAATATTTAAGCTAAGCTAGTGGTTATGGGACATGAAGCTAAACTCATTTATTTACTAGCTTAGTGTAATTCACACTTTTTATTGATCAATGATGAGAATTTTGTGATCTAAACTAGCGATATGCTATGTCTCTTTTTCCATGTGGGGGATTGTACCTCGTTTTGTTGAGTTTCGTCTCATTTATTTTATTGGCTAACGACCTATTGGTTCTTTCGAGTTTCGACTCATTTTTGTGGGCTAGCAACACATGTTCTTTTATGGAGTTCGGTTCATTGGACGTACCGTTGTACTACGTCGTTGTACCGGCTTATCAGGTTCATCGGGCGTACCGTTGTACTACCTCATTGTTCTGAATTATTTGAGTTTCAAGTTCCTCGGGTGTACCGTTATTGTACTATATCGTTGCACTGGCTCTATGGTTAGCGACCATGGGTTAGCGAACCATTTGTGATGCACGTGTTGGCAAGATTTCATGCTCTCGTTTGTGATAGGCATCCCCCTTTGTGATTTCTGGATTTCTAATTGACAATTTCTAGAATTTGTGTTTCACTAATTTTATGATTGGCATTGATATATTTGTCAATATTTATGGTTTAGTGAATAAAGTAAAGAATATGACACTCTTTTTGGGTGTTCTGAGATTCTTGAGATATTGTTTGATTTTGTTGTTGATAAATGTATACTTTTCATAGTATGGCATCATTGTTATCATATGTTTTTGTTATATCTCTTATCCTATCTCATTTTATTTGATATTTATAGCTAGACTGATACGTTTATTATTTTCTTATTAAACAATACACGGGTCAGACCGAGATGTTACAAGTGCTTCTGCTTGACTCTTTATCTTGGACCATCATCTGACTTTTGTCTAGCTACTTACTTTAGTAGTTTTTGTCATTATGCATTCGAGTTAGAGACTCCTTGATGTATACATATTCTTTTGTTTAGCACTTGTATCTATTCTTTTGTGACGTAGTGGATCTTGTATGACCACTACTTTAATGTACACTTTTATGTAATATATCCATATTTGTTTCCGCCTTTGTGACATGGATATCTGTGACTGGTTTATGTTATGCTTATTTCCATATTTGTTTTCGAAGACCATTTAGCCACTATGTAGTTGCTTTGAGTTTCTAATTGATATGTCGGATTTCCTCTTGAAATGAAACGCATGTCATACTATCTGACATATTGGAACTCGCACAAAGCCATTACATGAATGGTCGCTCCTCAACAGCCTTATTCTTCGTGCTAGTCGATGGCATTACCCCATAGTGTTCTTGGTTAACATGAATATAGTGGTGGGGCGTCACAAAGATCGATGTGAAAATTAAATTTCTCGCTTGAAGGGAAGAGAAGTTACTTTACCATAACATCGTGATAATCCCTGACTGTAGGGTACGAGTTAAAATCACTAGTTTGAGAATCAAACGAATAGATATAACTGCCTGCATAATTCTGGGGAAATTTGACATTCGATCACGAGAGAATTTACCTGGCTGTCTGCTAGAGAAACGATTCAGGCATTGCAATAAATAACAGCTTCATAGACGAGGACATAGAGATCTCCGGTGAATCGACGCCTGTTGTAAAGGAGTTTCACCCCTTTACAAATCATATTTAGGTTGGCGGGACCACCAATGGGATTAGCCCCACAAAGGATGAAGTTGATAGTTGAGGTTGGAGCTATGGGATGCTCTAGTATGAAAAGAACATGAACAGAAGAAGACAAGAATGGACATTTCAAAATGAAGGGAAAAGTTCCAAAATTCAAAGGAAATCGAAATCAAAGAGGAGAAATTCAAGCTCGAACGAGGGTGATTCTATAATTAATTTATTCTCCATATACTAAGTTTGCCTAAACCAGAGCTCTAATACCGACTGTAACGACACACTATTTTGAAGCATTCGCATCCACACATGTCGGACTTTAATTGCTTAAAACAGCAGATTGTTAATTTGTATTTGGCAGAACTTAGCATGCAGAGTAAATAAATCAATCATAGAATCACAAACACAGAGTAATGTAACAACAAGAAGCGGAATAAATAAATAGTAGTTCATGAAGCTACCATATAAACATCAGAATTTGAAAAAAACTACAATAGAATATCTCAATACAATGTAGTCTCGAATGCAAACAGATGACTAGTCTGAACAAAATAACTGGGAAAGCCGAATAGATAAGACAGGTCTTCAAGCAAAGCTCTAATCTCCAAAGGTGAGTCTTAAATGCTGTGACACTCAGTCTGACCCGAGCATAAAGCAAAACACAAAATGCTCGAGTCAGGATTAACATTCTTATATTAGTAAATTTAACTCAAGTGAAATGTCAATTGAAATACAGTAACTTAAAGAATGTTTGGGATACCCATACTCTAAGGATCCGTGGAACTATCTACTATGTAGTAATGTATGCTATTATAACATGTCTATAGTAAAGTAAAGTATTAAAATAGCATTAAGGCATTAGCCATATCCCCCTTAACACATTTTATATAATGTCGTTGTCTATACAAATACTGTAAACTTCACTCGCAAGTGGACTATTAGGGAGCACTCCATAGGTACGACACAAACAAAACTCTCAGAAGGCACAATAGGGCATGTGACAAGGCACACGAGGCAATGCAAGGGTAGCTATACCGTTTGCGGATCTGGACTGGTGGTAACACATAACAGCTACTACCGTCCACCTCGAGACACACTCCTAATCAAAGGTGCACCCAAATCAAATCACAAAAGCAATAGAATGGTATCAAAGAAATGTGACCGATCGAGGGAATGACCCCACTTGGCCAGGTATAGCTCCTATTTTAGCCACATCAAGCCGACTCATGGGAGTCAGGGCTATGTAAATACCATATAGAATTGTCGATAAACCATCCTACTTCTTTCTGAAATCTCCACCATGTACACAGTTGTTAAAGTGGTTTTGGGTATTGGCAGAGAGTATGACAATATCCGACCCCGGTCTCTTTAACAACCAAACGCTTATTTCACACTGTGGTCCTTTCATTTCAAATAGCTCATACTTCATATCAAAATATCGTCTTCATTTCAAAACCAAATCAATTTGATATCATTATTCACTTTAAATAATATTCATTTTCAGAAATGTAACACTTTCAAATTTATACACTTTCGAAATCATAACACTTTTAAAATCATAACACTTTTAAGATTATAGCACTTTTGAAATCATAACACCTTTAAAATCATAACACTTCCGACTTGAATTGTTTAGATATTGAAAATAGTGTATATATTAAAATAATTATAAATTAAAATAGTTTATATATTAACATAATTTATATACTAAAATAGTTTGTATACATTAAAAATACTTTATATAATAAAAATAATTTCCTCTAATTTCACCAATCGATTCAAATCAACTTAAATTCTAAAATTCAATTTGAATAAATTCCTGTTCAACACTTTCAATTTAAAGTGTTAAAGATTCAATTCAAATTCTCAATAAACCATTCCAATTTTTATCGATTTCAAATCCAGGTTTGAACTATCATTTCAATTACAATAAGATTCAAGGTTTAAATATTCAAACAATTTCAATATACATTTCATTTATATTTCAACATTCAATTTTAATTTTATTTACATTGGAAAATATTCACTTAATTATTTTAATTAAATAAAATCTCAATTGATAAATTTAAATCAATATTAAATATTCAGTCTCAGTTTTGTTTAAATTGAGAATATTCATTTAATCACTTTTCATCAGGTCAAGTTATCAGTCATATCTTTTAAAATCTCAAAATCAATAAGCTCAAATCAATTCTTATTCAAATTCAATTATTAACCAATTTAAATTCCAAGTCAACATTAATTTATCTTCCCAACCTTTATTATTAAAGTTAAAAAATCTATTTTTGAAATATTAATATAAATTTAAATAAATAAGTAAACATATTATAAACCAATTAAATTATATTTAAATTAAATCTTATTATTAAATTTATTTTTTATTATATCTTATTTTTTTTGAAAGATAAAATTATAAGTAGAATCTTAAAATCTATATTTTCCAACACTAACTTATAGATTAAAATTTCCAAAACATATTATTTTAAATATCTAAATTTTATACATATATAAAATAGCATATATATATATATTATATTCTAAAAGTCAATATTCATTAAGACCATATGTTTCCCTTCAAACTTTGGAAATCATTTTCAAAATATAGACCAACGGTATCCATATAAAATTTTCTATCATATGGTCAAGTTATACGAATATTTGTTATTTCGGTCCGTAAATTAAATATTTACGGGTGTATACCATTTCAACCCACAATCCTAAAATTTAAAAATCAATGAAAATTGGTTGGGTTTACCATTTCAACCCATAACGATTTTCCGCTAATCTATAATATCGTTCGGGTATGTATCATTTCAACCCATAGAGAATCTAAACTAACAAGGAACTTACAAAGTGAGAACAAATATGATAATAATATAGCATATCAACAACATGTATATATCATCAGTAACAAATTTAATTATAATTTAAATAACAGATTATGACATCAGATGTCACAGGTGAGTAATTACGAATAATGGCATATCATTTATAACAATTAGATAATTAACAGTTCAAATTTAACAGCATATTTCAATTTTCATTGTGAATTAAATTTATTAAATATAAGAATGTTAATCGTGAGTGATTGCTCACCTTTCGAGCCTAGAGAAGATAAACAACATAACAAGCTATGAATTGAATCACGAACTCGATAATTGACCGATCCAATCAACAATTCTCAAATCAAAGTAAGGTGAACACAGATTCGATGATCAAAGCTGATAATTAAGAATCGGTGGAACAAATCCAAATAGTAGATATATGGAAACAATATATAAGTTATATATACATATATATTTTTCTCAAAATTTAATTTAAAATGTAGATTTAAAATAAAATATATTTATATATTTTTAAATCAATATTAAATTTAGATGCATATAAAATAAATCTATATATATATATATTCGAAAATAAAAATCATGTATACTTATATATATGAACTAATATATAAACATATATATAAGTATACATACATATTATATATAATTTTTAAATCGATATTTATTATAAAAATCAATATAAAATTACTTTATTATAAACTCAAAAGGTCATATATAACTTATATACAACACACAGGTTATATATGACTTATATAAAATTAAGTACATGGTAATATATTGTATACAAAATTATATAACTTTATATATGTGTGTGTACGTACGTATAACGGATTATACAAACTCATATAACTTTTATATATAAACAGATCTTATAGTTTATATACTTCATATAAAACAAACAGAACCCATACATTATATAAAGAGAGTATGGTGGCTGCTGTCGAAGTTTGGGCACGGGGGAGCGAAGAGGCTGGAGAACACTACTCGCTTAGTGGGAATAGCTTCGGCTATTGGGTGAATGAAGATATGTATGGCAAGGAGGATATAAGGCAATTATTTATATCAACTTCCCTCTTATTTTTTCTTATATACATAACAGCCTAACTGTTGCGGCCTAGGGAAAATGAAGGTCAAAGGGAAACTCGTCTGGGTAAACGAATGCATGAAATGGAAGGCAAGGGGCTTGGTTTTGCAAATGGCTATGGAGCAAGGAGATTTAGGTTTGGAAGGCGGCAGGGAAATGGAGGCCGTAGACAAAGAAGTGGTCGGTTCAAAATAGCAGGGAGGACGAACTATTTGGATTGGCTTCGGCGAACATGGGGTGGGTTTGCCGTGGAGTTTGGAGCTCGGCAATGGGATTTGAGTAGGTGACAGCGGGTTTGCAAAAAAAATGGTGGAGGGTGGCTGCGTTCGGTGATGGTTAGGAAGTGTGTCGGGTCGGAGGGAGATGAGGCAAGGGGAGGCGAGGCTCTGGATGGTGGGCGCTCGTTCAGGTGGCGGTTGAGTGAGCTGCTGCTCGTAGGATAGAGGAGGACTGGGCAGATCAGGGTGGAGAAAGAAGAACAGCTAGGCAATGAATAAGAACGATCTGGGTTTGAGCAAGAAAAGAAGCAGGTGGCAAAGCTAATGGTTAGCTTCGGTAATAGATAGGGGATGAGCTGGGTCCTCTTCGAGCAAAATGAAGCAACTATAAAAAAAAATATAAACTTAGATTACAAAAAAATGTCTCGAAGCAAAAAGGATGCGACCTGGAGAGGGAGATGAGCAGAAGTCAAAGCCAAGGTAAATGATATGCACCGCTTTAATTTTTTTTTAAGATAGATCAGAACGAAATGGAAAGGAGAGGAAGAGTGGGAACGAACCAGAAATAGATCAACCAAGGGAAAGGCAAAAGTCGTACATGAATAGTTGGGAATATTAATAGCTAGGCAGTTATTAACTTTACTTGATTAAAAAATGAAAAGACCCAAAAAAACCCAAAGGTCTAAATGCGGAACCGATACGACAAATCGTTTTGCCGATTCTGCCTCGTACCGGACTTCGAAATGCACAAATGAATATACTGCGGAAATCAGCATGACGAAACGAATAGAATGGTACATAGATATGAACAATACGATCATTCTATCAAAATTCAATATTTTGCCGCTATACTACTGCAAATTTGCGGAAAATAAGACAAATGGAGGTAGATGAGTCCAAATTTTACGAAACGAAATATGATGTCTCAGTCAGAAAATGATTTACGTTTTTATGATGTAAAAATATTCAGATTTCAAAGGTATTTTATTTTCGCCAAATTATACGATTTTCAATTGAAATTGAAAATTACACAACAGAATTTACTTTCATATTTTTCAGTAAAAATTTACTATTTGCTATGTTTAAATAGACGTATTCCAAATATTAAATTTTCATCGCTAAATTTATTTGTTTTTTTTCATGAAAAATTCAGTTAACTACATTAAAATCGTTAAAAATTACGAGTCGTTATATGTGTGTGTGTGTGTGTGTGTGTGTGTGTTTGTGTGTGTGTGTGTGTGTGTGTGTGTGTATGTATGTATCTATTAAAATAAATTTATTTGAAAAGGTATCTTTTGAATATGATGGAATGGGCTTCCGATATATATTCCATTGTGTTCGGAATAAGGGTATAACATATAGAAAGCTTCGTTTGGAGTTCGGAATTTTCGCAGACAGATCGGGTTGAAAATTTATATATAAGGCCATATCGTTTCATCTTTTCACAAACGATACCTAAAAAGAGAACGCAGCCACTCTCATTCATATTAATGGGCGAAATCGCTTCTCCTTCTCCTCTCATTTTCTCCTCATCCACTCAGTAAAATCAAATGCCACCGAAAGAAAAAGTGTAGATCTCATCGAGCTCTACACGTTAGACGGTTGGGTCATGGCAAAGCGTCACGAGATCACCAGAATCGAGGCATGATGGTTTGTGTTTTTTCTCATTTTTCACGTCAACAACGACGGCGGAGGTGATGATAATTGGGACAGTGGTGGAGTTGGCTGAGGCACGCGATGTGGTGGGCTCTGATCGGTGCTCGGTGATCCCTGGTGGTGTGCGCGTGTTGATGTGATGTCGAGTGAGTGAGTTCAATTATGTGCGGCCATGTACGAAGTGGAAGATAGATTAGGGTATTGTTTAGTTATCTTTGTTAATTAGTTGTTAATTATATTCTAGTTATCATTATGCTAATTAAATCGTGACTTTCTCGCATGAGGTCCGATTCGAAGGAAACGAGTTGTATTGCGATCATATCGACGATGGCTACAACATGGAGTGGAACTGGAATTTATTTGATTCCAAAAAATTTTCAGTTTCAAATGAAGATGAGTGTTTTAAAATGCCCACGAAATACTAAAACATTCTGATGTTCATTAAATTGATATCATGAAGTAATTTAATTTTATTGATTGTTGTTTGGTAAATAAACTTACGTTTAAATTGATATATGAGTTGACTGTTAGGAATTAAAACTGACAGCTAAATTGAAATTGGAATTAAAATGCTAGTTAAAATCTAATATTTAATAACTGGTTAACTGCTGTGATATTTTGACTAATTTGGATGTTGATTATGATGGATGCCTATTGGTTGATACTATGGATGATTGGATGTTTATTTATTTATTATATATATATATATATATATATATATATATCCTATTATCACCCTATATATTATTTGACAGCATATGAATTGTTATTTGAATTATTTCGAATAAATTAATAAATTGGTTGAAATGGCATATATTTATTCAATTTATTTTGGATTGGAATGATATATATATCCATTGCTGAAATTAAAATTAAAATAACTGATCAGTTGGCTATAGGATAGGAAATTATATACGGACACTGATTGGTCAAATTAAATGATTTTAAATTCTTGTATTGAACTTATTCAAATGATTTTTTTTATAAAAATAAAATTGAATCGAAATATGGGAATTGGATTATATTTGACTCGATCTTGAAACGTTGAAACTAAAATTGTTTTAAAGAATTTAGTTTGGAACTTGAAGTTATGATTGAAATATAACTTGAATTATAGAAATTGAATTGTTTTAAAAGGTTTGAACATTTACTTGAACTTCGAAGTTATTTAAGTAAATGTGATATAAATCGATATTTCAAATTTGAGCTCGGAATTGAATTATTTTAAAGATTTGAACCTTAAATTGAATAATGAAGTTTAAACTAGTTTAAGTGATTAAATTGGTATTTTGAAATCGAACTCGAAATTGATAAAAGTTGAAATTATTTAAAATAAGAATTGAATTGAAATTTAAACCATTGAATCAAATCGTTGATTCGAATTGAAATTGGAATTTAAATTAATTTGAACCAAGATTGGAGTTGTATTAAATTGAAATCTAATTTGAGCCGATTTGAATTGCTTTGAGATTTAAGACGACTGAATTGGAAGATCTGAAATTGAATCAATTTGATTTAAATCTGAACAGATTTCTTGGAAATGGGAAGAAACGGTTTTGAATTTGAAATTATTTTCCCTATGAACTATTTTTTCTATAAACTGTTCTAAATTCATCTTTTTAAATTTTCAAATCATTTAATATATAATCTATTTTAAAAACTAAACTATTTTAACTATTTTAACCTTTTAAACTATTTAAAATTATTCAAACTATTTCTAAAAATTCAAACTGGTCAAAGTGGAAACTATTTTTATTTACATATGTTAATTAAATCATAAATTTCTTGTACGAGGTCCGATTCAAATGAAACGAGTCGCATTACAACCGTATCAACAAAGGCTACAACATGGAGTGGAATTGGAATTTATCTGATCATGAAAACTTTCAGCTACAAATAAAGATGAGTGTTTTAAAACGCTCACGAAATACTAAAATATTCTGATGTTCATTAAATTAATATCATACAGTAATTTAATTTTATTGTCTGTTCTTTGGTAAATTAACTGACATTTAAACTAATATATGAAATGACTGTTAGGAATTAAAATTGACAGTTAAATTGATATTCGAAATAAAATGCTAGTTAAATTCTGATATTTAATAACCGGTTAACTGCTGTGATATTTTGACTGATTGGATGTTTGTCACGGTCCGGATTTTCGACCTCCAAAAATCGACATCAATACGTCCACATTATTACATGCCATACAATCGAATGCCGGAAATATCAGAATGTTAGGGAAAGAAGAAAAAGGTAGAAGAAGAAAATAGAAATAACAACACAGAATCTCACAATCGCAGCGGAACAATATATAATTGATAACAACTGATCTATATACAAAACGAACTATAAATGTTTTTATACATTACATCATTAGAGTACAACACAAATCAATAGAACAATACTGGACAGTTATAATAACTTGTTCTCACAGAAGCTGAATATACATCTTACAACGCACAGTGGAATATACACCAAGTACGTGTGATAGTCTCGTCATCCAGCTCGTTTCCTGAGCTCTATAGAATCCTATCCTGAATTTGTAATACTCGGTCTGACCCGACCATTATAATAAAATAACATTCGAGTCAGTCTGGAAAACCAGTGTGAGAAAAAACATTCAATTTGAATTATTAAAATCTCAAGATCCCTTGAAATCAAAGGTATCTTGTAAGACCATGCCATAAATAAACACGTTGGGTTTTTACCTTACGATAACCAAAACATTTCATATTAAAATCATCTGATATTATAATAGTGTCTAAGTACAAATACTTATTCGAATAGTTGAAATGCTTGCATCTCACGTTCCAACATAGTTGGACACAATCAAAACCGTATGGCGCTTATTGGAGATTGGATTCCAACTGAATAACTAGGCACTGGGGTACCACCTGTCACAATACATGTCTAGAAACACTGTACCAAGATCGAACCTATCGATCCTGGCCACATAAGACCGGACTATCCCTGACCTAGATAGACCGAATATGCTATGACCCAAGGTGTTCCCACCCTTTACGAGCTCCTTTCACACGTAGTGATAATATCCGAGGTTATCTAGAAAGGTGATAGACAAACCCTACTTGGATGCTACACACTTTGCCTTGTTGCATCTCCCCTACTTTTCACTCATTCCCGATTGATGAGGCTAGAGGCTACGATTACCTTTTTAGAAATATTTACTTAGAATGCTCGTTCTCCTCCAATGACAATGTACAGATAGCATTCATCCATACAAGTTTGTTCCCGGTATGAACGGAACTGAAGGCATTATTCCTACTATATCCATTTTGGAATCACCCTCACGATTAGTAGTGATTAGCCCTTGCACTTCACTGCTCCATCTTCGACTCCATACTCTTGTCTTCATTACGAAAACATACTCGTTGGATTGAAGTGGTTTTCAGATAATTTATCCAATCTCGGTCCCTTCGAAACAACGTTCGCTATTTTCCGATACTCAACCCCGGTTCTCTAGGAAATAAGAAGACGAAAATTTGATCGGAGTTCACCTCCTAACCGTTTGTGGACGGATTTCCATATAAATGTCCTTGAAAAATGAAACGAGTTTATACATACATTATAGCACTTCGAATGGGAACTGTACCATATAAATCCCGTGCTTCTTTTAGATATTTCCAAAGTTATATTTGGGTCCAAATTTTATAGTCAGTTATTTAATTACCAAATAAACAATCAATTCAACCAAATACTTCATTTTCACTGGAAAAAAAACCAAGTCTAATTTAAATTTAATTTTAAATAAATTAAATATCTTTATCCAAAAGTATACACATATCTTATCGAATTCAGCATATTCATGAATTATCTTTTTCCTTTTCAAAATATTTGGGAACCCTTTTATATAATATGGAAAGTACCACTACGGTATCAAACCATGGATCACAGTTCAATGGTTACGTTTCTATCCCAGAGAAATTCAAAACTTAACTGCAGGCACTCACTGCCTCCGATTACGCCACGCGAGCATACCAATACTTCTCGAAAACTCTATTTAATAATTTTCAAAATAATACTTATGAAATTTCCATAATAATTTTCCAAGTAAAATTTAAGACAAAAACTACTTTTTAAATAAAGCTATTAAAAATAATATAAATATTTAATAATTATTCTTTAAAATAATAATACTATTAAACCTTTAATAATAATTAACAACTATAACTAACTTGATTTATAAATACTTTAACAATTTTGAACAATTAAATAATAAAATTTCTAAAAAGTTCATATACACACTTTAATTAATTACTTGAAAATCTTTCTTTCAAAATATACTTAACTTTTCCGAAAAATATAGTTGCAACTCAAAGATAGCCAGTCCAATTAATTTATAAATCACTCTCGATTTATTTCTAGTTTAATTTACGTTCCAACTCCACAAATTTCCTTTTTCACACTTTTTAAAAATAAAACTACTCTTTATTTTTAAAATGATTTACCCATCTCCTAATAAATTTCCATCGTGAATTTATAATTTCAAATTATCCACTGATAAATACTTCACTATATTTATAAACTCAGTTTATAAATCTCATAATCTCATTTTCCTTTTATAACCGTTTAAAATACTTAAGTCGATTTAAAATCGGTTTTCTGAGTTAAATTCCATTTTAAAATTTATTCTTGGTTAACCCAAACTTATTCCGAAATCCACTAATTCCAGATTCACTTCCTTTTTATGATCTAAAATCTTATTTAAATCTGGAATATCAATTTCATATTTTATTTCCAAAATTCCCCTTTTTATTTTTCCCAAACTATTTAAATCTTAAACTTAAAAATACATTCTCGTATACTTAAACAATATCGCTTAAGTTCTTATTTATAAAAAAATCTTTTTATCTATATTAATTCAAAAATCTCAAATTTTCCATATCCCGAAAATTTTAAATAGGATTTTAAAACCAAATAATTTTTTTTTTTTCAAATTCATTACTTTTGTGCTTATCCAACTTTACTATAAATATTTTACTTTAAAATTCCCTTTTTATTTTCCTAAAAAAAAAATTCAATATTCATATTTTAAATATTTTGAAATTCCAAGAATCTATCCAACAATACCAAAACATCCAATAAATTCAATTCCCAATATAATCTATAACAGATTATACAAATAAATCATATGGCCGAATATGGAAATAATTTCAATATTTTTAAGGAATCCAGTTGGATCCCTCCAACCCGTTTCCCTGCATCCACAGATTTTAGCACAATATAAAAATACCAATCCCACTTCATGGGGGATATCGTGGTATATAGGGTCATCCGCTATTATGCGAAACGCATAGGGTCTCATCTGCTATGTATATTGCAGGAATATCAATCACTCCAATATATATACATATACATATATACACACACACACACACACTACTATGTATAATAACACATCTAACTGATAATAATTTATCAATAAATTAATAATTAATTTTAACGATTTTAAAATTAATGGTTATCATCCAAATGAGTGAGGTCAACTCACCTTTATTTTTTTGAATTCGTTCATCGATCCAAATGTTGACTCAATTGCACACATTCTGCTCGGTTTTAACCTTGTATAAGCAAATTTTGAAGCATATAAATTAATGATTTCAACTTAGATATAAAATTAAATCAATACTATTTTCCTTTCCTTTTTTTCTTTTTTTCTTTTCCCCAATTGGCTAATCAATTCAGTAGTTAGAAAAACATAGTATTATACCTTCACCTCCCTCTCGAGCCTAAGAACTCAACTTGCCTATGACTGCTCATCAATGTTGCCGCACCTCCCTTGGAGCCAATGTCTCCTCTATAGACCGAACGCACCCTAACCATCATGCCTTGCCTGCAGCAACCCCTTCCCTTGCACTCGAGCGTCGAACCCCTATCTCCACCTCGCCATCGACCACGCCGCTTCATACGTTGCTACCAGCCTCATCTACAAATTCATGACATGCCGTGTTCCTTTGAATTCCAAATCACGGTGGCGGCGGCTTCCAATCCCATGTGACAATTCTTAGGTGAAATGATGACACTTCCAATGGCCGGTGCATGCTCCTGAAGCTCGTTTGAATTCGTGATCGAGGGAGTAAAGAACAGGACGAGCAGACCGATTTCATATTTTTTTTGAAATATCGGCCATCGTTCGAACTGAATAAAAAAATACAGGAAGAAGGAGCAGACGCGACATCGGCTATAAGTTGAGGATTTCCCCCTTGTATCATACAAGATTTAAATTCTCAAAGTTTTTTCAATCATTTCTTCTTTTTAATGAACTGCATGGCTGGTTTTTTAAAACAAAAAGGAGGGAGGGAAGATACCTTGCGTGTTAAAGATGCTTTGCATGTAGAAGTGGGCGTACAATTTTTGAGTCGAAGGAAAAGTAACGGCTAATGTAAAAGAATTTTGTCAAGTCAATCATACTATATATATTATTTAAACTTGAATCATCTCAAAATCGTAGCCAAAAATCTAGACCTCCTATCGAGGCGTACCGCTAGGCATTTATAGTGTTATACTCCTATTCCGAACGCAATGGAAAAAGTTTCGATCCTCATTCGATCGTATGGAGAAGATAGTTTTTTGGGTCCAATTCTTATATTGAATTTTCGATATAATTTCAGTGCGTTTCTAACCCCTACGACCAAACGATAACTACAAACGTTACGAAATTTGAAATCCAACAATAATACACTATTACAGATCCAATGGAGCTAGTTTCGTCAAATTCCGAGATTGTGCCTAAGAAGGCTATTTTTAAATGTCAATTTAAACGATATATTTTTAAAACGAAACAGATCACTTTTAATTTCACTTTTAAAACTTTTATTGCCTTCAGTATTAATAAATTTTATAAGCCCTTAAATTATTTTTAACAAGCTTAAAACTCCAGATTTAATATTCTACCCAATTTTCAATTATTTAATTCAATAATTAAATTATCAAACAAATCTTTATATTTGAAATTCAAGTTAAAAATTAACTTTTAAATATTTAAAATCAATTAAATATTCCAATTTCAAATGTCCAAAATTCCAGGTCGTTATATTCCTTCCCCTTATAAGAATTTCATCCTCGAAATTTCTAGGTGAGGAGAATGGTCTACACCCGTTAACTATTTCCCCAAAACCACACAGTTTAAACCACTTTCCCAAATTGATTTATTGAAAACGCACTATCACCTTTACTAATTTCCAAAATAATCCATAGATCATAACTAATATTATTCCCTCAATAATTCAATTTATAATCTAAAACCAAATTTTAAATTATCAAAAATTTCTTCAAAATTTTTCTAACTCCTTAAATTTTCAAAAAAATTCGCCAGCGTCTCCTTTGCACGGCTAGATCAGAACAACTACAAAACTGCCTCTACGGGCCCCAAGTCGTCAAAGAAAACAAAAGCCAAGTGGCTCAATCGGAAAATAATCAAATTCCATACGATAATTTAAATACATACCTTTTGTCGAGCAATCAAATTTATTTTCGAAATCGAAGACATCAATCTATCCCTTTGCTTTTAATTACCTGCACCTTACTTAACAATTATATCCAACCATACAATTTAAAATCATTTTATTCATTCCTTTTCAAAATTTTCAACATTTGCCTTACTTAAGCTCGTATGATGTACATATATCATCCGTATGCAATATCAAATCCGATCGCTTGCTCGATCACACAATTTCACTTCCGAACTAGTATCGTTCACACGACTCTCTAGTGCGGACTCAGATCTGGTTCCTTGATCAGAAACCATCATTCTCCTTGCATTGTCATGTACTATGATAAATAATGTATAGATAAATCAAAAATTCATATCCAGAGTTCGCCGTGGAAAATCGGGTGAAAAATCCCAACTTGGATTGATACAACAATCTCGAAATTCTATGCTAAAATCTGGATCAAATCATTATGCGAATAAAACAATATACGTACAACTTGCATATTATTTCCAATTAATTATTAGCTATATCAATTTCTTTTATTCACATTCATCATTTTACACATCTTTCTATTTAATCTTCATTCACATATTCACTCAGTATATTCCCGATACCAATTTTACTTAAGAATTTCTCCCTCAATCTTTTTAAGTTTATTATAAATATTTTATACAACTTCATATATTTATTTTCACTTCATCACTTAATTTTATATTCATTTTTATTCAAATTAAATTTTCAATTCCATTTGAACTCAATTTACCTCCCAAATCTTACATATTGAATTCTATCAACCATCTCCCAAACCATATTTAATTCACCAATTTATCTCATTTCTCAATCAAATCTTATTTCCAACTTTGGTTCACTTAGTCCATCTCATCGAAATTTTCAATTTTACTTTATTCACATAATCCAAATTAAACATCATTCCAATTTTCAATTTCAATTCTATTCACTTACAAATTAAATTAATTTGTTCATCCACTAGTTTGTTTTAACTTAATAAATTTTTATTTTAATCCTATTTTATCTAGCCTTCTTAGGTTGGTTTCCTCAAAACTCATTTTCATTTAACTTAATTCAAGTTATTTTTCACTCTAATTCAAATTTCAAATCTTATGTGTCTTCAACTTATTAATATTCCATAAACATTTCTAAACCAAACTCCAGAGTTTAAACAATTTCATTCTAAGTGTTTCAACTCATTGTTGAAATCACATATATCCAAAATCCTTGATATATCAAATTATTCTTTAATTTCAAAATCAAATCTGCTTTACCAAACCAAAACTTCAATTCACAACATTCAAGTAGCAATTCCTCCCTTGGAAACTTGAAAATGAACACCGATGATGTCGCAATCATCACCAGAGTTAGTTTCCAACGATCGAAGTGAGTTTTGCCTTTATCTCTTTTGAAAACCATTTTAAAATATTTTTATCCAAATTATTAATAGATTTCATTTCCAATTTAAAAGTATTTCCAAATAATATCACTATTATCTTCATAACTTTGAAAAACATTTTCAAAACCAATGGGATTTGAATTCCCTAATTTTCACCCTTTTTAAAATCCATTTAAATCTGTATTTAAATATTTCTCTGGAATTTTTTCTATTTCAAATAATAAATCACATTTATAACTCATATTTACAAATTTCGAATTATTTCTCCTAACTTTTGGTTATGATTCCAACCTTTATTCAATTACCACAACACACCAACGATAATGGTTTAATATTATCATTTCCTAACAACCAAACAAACCATATCTAATTATAATAATTTACGAAAATTATTCCTTTTATATATAAAAATAATTTGGGTCAAATTATCTCATTTACCTGTTTGAAAACAATAATATATCGGATTTCTCTATCTAAGTGTTTAGAGATCCCTAACAATAACGTTAATTACTCGTATTGACCAGAATCCATAAACCACTCAACAAACCAATCAACACAATATAAGACAGTTTTATATTCACTATCAAATACACGCTAATATCTATTAATGCACTCAAACTCATTCTAGGGTGCTACAGACCCTATCTCTAATGAGTAATCACCACCAGAGCCAAGGTTCTCGCTTAACCTTCTGCTCTGATAACAAGTGTCACGGACCTAGGCTTTTCAACCGTCGGTCAATGACAACTGGTAGGCTTTTCAACCATCCCAGCCTCACCGTGGCATACACCGTTACCTCTAATTTTCTTTTACGGCCAGCCTCTCGACTGTAAGCACCTAGCAAACAAACCCATCGAGGCCTTATACTACCTCTCTGGGACATGTAGGGGTAAGAGTCTCTTGCTCGCCACCAAACAGAAAGCGAGAATCCCTTATCATGCGTGAATGCATCACCAAGCAAATCTGATCCCGGTCTCTTCGAAACAACGTTCGCTATTTTTCGATAAACTCAACCCTAGTTGTCTAGGAAATAAACAGACGAAAATAAGATCGGAGTTCACCTCCTAACAATTTGTGGATGGATTTCCTTATAAACGTCCTGAAAAACAAAATGAGTATATACATACAGTATAGCACCTTGAATGGTAACTGTACCATATAAATTCCGTGATTCTTCTAGATATTTCCAAAGTTATATTTGGGTCCAAATTTGATAGTCGGTTATTTAACTATCAAAAAAACAATCAATTTAGCCAAATACTTCATTTTCACTAAAAAAAACATCAAGTCTTATTTAAATTTAATTTTAAATAAATTAAATCTCTTTATCCAAAAATATACACTTGTCTTATCGAATTTGGCATTTTCACAAATTATCTTTTTTCTTTTAAAAATACTTGGAAACCCTTTTGAAATAAGATGGAAAGTACCACTACGGTATCAAACCATGGATCACAGTTCAATGGTTACGTCTCTATCCTAGAGAAATCCAAGACTTAACTACAGGCACTCATTACCTCCGATTACGCCATGCTACTATACCAATACTTTCCGATAACTCTATTTAATAATTTTTAAAATAATACTTATGAAATTTCCATAATAATTCTCCAAGCAAAACTTAGACAAAATCTACTTTTTAAATAAAGCTATTAAAAATATATAAAAATTTGATAATTATTCTTTAAAATAATAATACTGATTAAACCTTTAATAATAACTAACTACTATAACTAACTTAATTTATAAATACTATAAAAAATTTAAACAACTAAATAATATATTTTCTGAAACATTCTTATAAGCACTTTTAATTCTTCTAAATAATTAATTAAAAACCTTTCTTTAAAATATACTTAACTTTTTCGGAAAATATATTTCCAACCCAAATATAGCAAGTCTAATTAATTGATAAATCCTTTTAATTTATTTCCAGCTTAATTTATGTTCCAACTCCATAAATTTCCTTTTTCACACTTTTAAAAATAAACCTACACTTTATTTTTAAAACGATTTACCCATCTCCTTATAAATTTCCACCGTGAATTTATAATTTCAAATCATCCACTGATAAATACTTCACTTTATTTATAAACCCAGTTTATAAATCTCATAGCCTCATTTTCCTTTTATAACTATTTAAAATACTTAAGTCGATTTAAAATCGGTTTTCTGAGTTAAATTTCATTTCAAAATTTATTCCTTAGTTAACCCAAACTTATTCCAAAATCCACTAATTTCAGATTCGCTTCCTTTTTATGATTTAAAATCTTATTTAAATCTAGAACATCAATTTCATATTTTATTTCCAAAATTTCCCTTTTATTTTTCCCAAACTATTTAAATCTTAAACTTAAAAATAAATTCTCTTATATTTAAACAACATCGCTTAAGTTCTTATTTTTAAAAAGACCTTTTTATCCACATTAATTCAAAAATCTCTATTTTTCCATATCCCAGAAATTTTAAATAGGAGTTTAAAACCAAACTTTTTATTTTTTTCAAATCATTACTTTTGAATTTATCCGATTTTACAACAAATATTTTACTTTAAAATTCCCATTTTATTTTCCTCAAAAAAATTCAATATTCATATTTTAAATAATTTAAAATTCCAAGAATCTATCCAACAATACCCAAACATCCAATAAATTCAATTCCTAGTATAATCTATCACAGATTATACAAATAAATCTTATAGCACAATATGGAAATAATTTAAACATTTTTGAGGAATCCAGTTGGATCGCTCCAACCTGTTTCCCTGCATCCATAGATGTTAGTACAATATAAAAATACCAATCCCACTTCAAGGGGGATATCACGGTATATGTGGTCATCCTCTATTATGTGGGGCGCATATAGTCTCATCCGCTGTATATATTGCGGGAATATCAATCACTCTAATATATATATGCACTACTATATATAATAACACATCCAACCAATAATAATTTATCAATAAATAACCAATTAATTTTAACGGTTTTAAATTAATGGTTATCATCCGAATGAGTGAGGTCAACTTACCATTATTTTTTTGAATTTGCTGATCGATCCAAATTTTAACTCTATTGCCCGCATTCTGCTCTGTTTTAACCTTGTATAAGCAAATTTTGAAGCATATAAATTAACGATTTCAACTTAATTATAAAATTAATTCAACACTTTTTTTCTTTTTCTTCTTTTTTCCCAATTGGCTAATCTGTTCAGCAGTTAAAAAAACATAGTATTATACCTTCACCCCCTCTCAAGCCTAAGAACTCGAATTGCCTATGACTGCTCTTTCATGCTGCCGCACCTTCCCTGGAGCCATCGTCTCCTCTATAGACCGAACGCACCCTAACCATCACGCCTTGCTTGCAGCAACCCATTCCCTTGCACTCGAGCATCAAACCCCCAGTTCTACCTCGCCACCGACCACATCGCTTTATACGTTGCTGCCAGCCACATCTATAAATTCGCGACCTGTCGTCTTCCTTTGAATTCCAAATCTCGGCGGCGGCGGCTTCCAATCCCAAGCGACGATTCTCAGGCGAAACGATGACACTTCCAATGGCCATGGCAAGCTCTTGAAGCTCGATCGAATTCGCGATCAAGGGAGTAGAGAACGGGAAGAGCAGATCGATTTCATATTTATTAATTTTTTCAAAATATCGGTCATCGTTCAAACTGAATAAAAAAATAAAAAAATAGGAAGAAGGAGAAGACGCAACTTCGGTAACAGGTTGAGGTTTCCCCCTATATCATACGAGATTTAAATTCTCAAAGTTTTTTTCAATCGTTTCTTTTTTTAATGAAGTGCTTGGCAGGGTTTTTAAAACAAAAAGGATTGAGGGAAGACACCTTGCATGTTTTAGATGCTTTGCATGTAGGAGTGGGTGTACAGTTTTTGAGTTGAAGGAAAAGTAATGGCTAATGTAAAAGAATTTTGTCAAATCAATCATATTATATATATTATTTAAATTTAAATCGCTTCGAAATCGTAGCTAAAAATTTCGACCTCCTATTGGGGCGTGCCGCAAGGTGTTTATAATGTTATACCCCTATTTCAAATGCAATGGAAAAGCTTTCGAGTCCTAATTCGATCGTATGGAGAAGATAGCTTTTTGGGTCCAATTATTATATTGAATTTTCGATATAAATTTCAGTGCATTCTAACCCGTACGACCAAACGATGACTCCAAACGTTATGAAATTTGAAATATGACAATAATACACTATTACAGATCTAATGGAGCTGGTTTCCCCAAATTCCGAGACTATGCCTCAGAAGACTATTTTTAAACGTCAATTTAAACGTTATATTTTTAAAACTTAATAGATCACTTTTAAATTCACTTTTAAAACTTTTATTGCCTTCAGTATTATCAGTACAAATTTTATAAGCTTTAAATTATTTTTAACAAGCTTAAAACTCCAGATTCAACACTTTACCCAATTTTCAATCATTTAATTCAATAATTAAAATTATCAAACAAATCTTTACATTTAAAATTCAAGTTAAAAATTTACTTTTAAATATTTAAAATCAATTAAATATTCCAATTTCGAATGTCCAAAATTCCAGATCATTACAATGTTGATTGTGATGGATGCTTATTGGTTAATATTTTGGATGATTATGATCGGAATTGAATTATTTTAAAAAAATTGAACCTTGAATTGAATATTGAAGTTAAATTGATTTAACTGATTAAATCGTTATTTTGAAATCGAAATCGATATAAATTGAAATGGTTCAAAAATAAGAATTGTATTGAAATTTAAACCATTGAGTCAAATCGTTGATTCGAATTGAAATCGAATGTGAAATTAATTTGAATTGAAACTGAAATTGGGATTAGTTTAAATTGAAATCAAAATTGAGTCAATTTGAATTGATTTGAGATTTAAGATGACTGAATTGGAAGATTTGAAATTGAATCTATTTGATTTAAATTTGGACTGAGTCCAGATTTCTTGGATATGGGAAGAAACAGTACTGAATTTGAAATTATTTTCACTATGAACTACGAGTGTATTTGCAAAACCAAGTGGTCCTGCAAATCACAATATGCATGCATTTATAGTTATAACTCTAAAAGTAAATTTGACAGTATTATTGTTTGTATAAACTAAACCTAATGCATCATTTGAGAAGACCAAAACAACTAAAGTATGGCCATGAACCAATTTTTTTATAATTGTAAAGTTTTATTATTTGTTTATTTTGTTTTAGTTTATTTTATACTACTGGAAAGGGAAATGATAATTGTACTTATATATCCATATGCTTTTTTAGCTAATATTGAAACATGTTATATGCATCATCACTTCACAACATGGCTTCATCTGTTGTATCTCTTCTTCTATCTGGTCTAGTAATATTGATAATTAAATGCATAAGACTTTCACCGTGGCTTTTGTTATACATATGAACTTCTATCCGTGGTTCTGGCATTTGATTCTTGTTTATAAAATATTCAAAAAAAATGAAAAACAAAAGAAGAAGCGAAACTAAACTACTATCTAGCTTTACATCAACAAAGTAGTTAGCCTTAATAATTTAGAAAGGTGCACTAGTTGATATATTCCTAGGAAAACTCTACATTTGGTTGTGTTGTGCTTATTTTCCGAACATGAATATTCTCATCTATTTTATAAAGTATATATGACGATAAAAGTATATTCTCTAATAATATAGTGTCATTCCCATCAACTTACATGCTATACCATGAAAGCATAACTCTAAGATGATTGCTTAAATGTGGTTTGCGAATATCGATGGGGATGGGTTTATGTGACAGGAAGCATAGCAAGCATACAGTTGAATTTGCACTTCCTAATAAAAAATTTATTCGATTAACGTAATAAATTAAAAAAATCAATAAGCACTATTTGAAATAAAGAATGAATTACCAACGCAAGTTCTTATTTGAAAACATTTGGAAGTATTGGCAATGTGCTTTGAGAGAGATACTGATCCTGTAATGATACTTAGGACCGCACCTGCACCTTTTGCCTAGATTTCATAAATTAAAATGCTTAATTGACTGAAAATATTGAATACCCTAATTTGAATACATTACCTGAGAATAATGCAAAGGGTGACCAGGATGGCTAGGAAGGCCTGCATAAAAAATTTGCTTCACATTTGGATGAGCACAACAAACTTGCTTCATTTTTATAGCCATTTTAGGTCAAGTTAGTAGTTTCATTGCTACTATTCATCTCTGCCTCTCAGACTATTGCGTTCTGAACTTTCTTGGTCTTTATACATGTAAAGTACTACTGTAGCATCTTTCCATGAAATTGGGTGCGCATACACAATACATATTGAAACTGCCGTTTTTCTCCTTGCTTTTAGTAAACTCAAGTTTAAATGACTTTCATTCTGGACTTCCAGTTGATTGAGTGATGTTTATCCTTTGTAGAAGTATTAAGGCTAGAATCATTATCATATATTATTACGTGATTTCAACAAATTGAAGCGGTTCTTTATATGGAAACAATAATAGATTCATCATACATGTAGTTTATAGCACAACAGTATTATGATTTTTTTATTTTCATCCAGGGTATCCACGTATAGAAAGCACAGCATACCTGCATCATTTGATTTTAATAGTGAACTTGGAGTACAGTTAAATAATCCCATACGGGGTGATTATGTAAGATCATTATTAGCTGAAGGTTTCCATAAGCCAAGAAGTGGGTCAGATGTAGGTGATCATCCTCCCATTACTCCCACGAGATCCGCATCTGAAGATATGCTTGGAAATGATGCATGGAGGCTTTATCTGTCAGCATTTTATTGGCTCTATTGGTCCTGATTGCAAACACGGAAGGTCTGTTGTCTTTCTTTTTCAGTCCGCTTGATTTTTTGAGCCGTAGTACAATTATCAACTGATTCCCCATGAGCTATGTACTTTGGCCTGTAGTTTAAGATTCAACTATACATAACCAGAATCTAAAACACACCACCTAAAGTAATAAATGATGCAATACAATATCTTAGACTGCTTCTGTCTGCCTGCAAATGCAAATAAAGAGTTAGTCAAGTAAAAAATACCGTGTATCACCAATATTAATCTTAAAATTACTAAAATTGTTCTTCATATGCCATTTCCTATAACTAACACATTGAAATAAAAGCATATTTAATTATATAGTATATATTTAACTGATTGTGATATTCAGCACAGACTAATATATTCAGCACAGACTAATATGGTGTAATTATTATCTTACACATTTACTACATAAATAAAAATAATCAATACAAAAGCATATAACACAACAGCTGACCAAATTGGACCAAGAAATAAAATATAAATTGCACAAAATATAACAACTGATGAAATATACGATATAGTTTTTTTAGATTCGAACATTTATTGACATGTGATATGTTTTTCTAGTGACATGTTATATATAAAGTACCATTTCAAAAAAAAAGTAATAGTTAATTGGTTCATTTCGAATCCAAATGCTAATGAGATAAAATTTCAAACTATAAATGCTACTGAACATAGTACAAACTACTTCTAAATTAAAGTAAGAACGATTAACAATTGACAATAAAACAATACATATTCAGCCGATAAGTGGTTAGCCAATAATGGATCATAAATCTTGAATGGTGGTTTATTGAACTAACCTTTAATGGATTGTCGTTCGATCCATAGTCGTTAATTGCGTTAAAGCTGGAGAAGATGTGAATCTAGAATTGTACTGAAGTAACCCACGCTTGTGGGATTGCACTGACATTGGAGAAGATAGTTAATCTGGAATCACACTAGAGTAACCCATTAATGTTACTCAACTCAAACACACCATTAATCAGTAATTCATTTTTAAAAAACACTTCAAATCTCACACTACCCGTCATTCTTATACTATATGTGTAGATTAATGTAGCCTCTTCCGAGTCCTTGTCGACTCTATCTCTTCTAAGAATAGAAGTAACCAAGTCAGATGAATGCTACTTCTTCTACCGTTCACATCAAGTATTATGTCAGGGCTAACTAGAATATGACGAACATTTAAATTTTTCCGAAAGTGAATCATCAACCTCAAATTTACCCACTCTTATATAAAAGGCTCTTAAATCAAACCAAGGAGGCAGCTTCATTAGATAAAGATGATGTATGACGATCTCTTTCGAGTCTGACGGGTCTTCATCTGGATCAATAAGGCGGCCCATTTATATAATTATCTTTTTGGATAATATATTGTTGCTTAACTATATGAAAGTGATGGCAGAGGCAATTCGAGCTCTATATAGCCACATTCGATTAGCAATTTTAGCATCAAGCATGTTATCATCATAATGTCATTAAAAGCAATGGTTGAAAATGTTGTCCAGTATTGGTAAGTAAATAACAGACCTCTATAAAAACATTGTTATAATAGGTATTGCTATTATTATGCTTAGAAATACGCTACTGTGGTGTTTCTTATGCCCAAGACAAATAAATTATCATTTTCTGGCAATATTTGCCTAATTTGATCAACACTCACCCAATTTATTTTTATTATTATTATTAAGAAATTTTCCAAATTAATCTAGTAAATACTGTAAAAGCTTAAAATGTCTAGCATTTTTAAAAAAGGTAGAAATAAGCAGATATAAGTAATAATAAACAAAATGTCAAAAAAATTATTTTCAGCGCTTCCCGAGCTTGAGTTGTTGTATCTTGATGTCAATGAATTTGTGGGAGAGATACCAAATTTTTTAAGTACACTGATGAATTTTAGATTCTTTTACTTTCTGAAAATCATTTTAAAGGCAGTATAACTGAGAATATCGGTATGCTTCAATCTATATCTAATTTACTTCGTAGGGAAATCGACTTACTGTTCTTTTCCTAAGTCAATTGGTGAGCTCAAGAACTTGGAATATTTGTTTCTTTCTGATAATAAACTCTCTGGTTTGTTGCCTCATGAGTTAGGTAACTATAGCTTTCTCATCAAACATAAAGTTAGTGAAAATTTAATCTCTGGATCGACTCCAATAGAGATTTATAAACTAAAGAATCTAAAGAAGCTACTACTGTTCAAAAATAAGTTTGAAGGATATATAGCTCCTGAAATTGCAAACTTGAGCAACTTAGTTCAGTTGCATCTCTATAACAATTTCTTAAGTAGAGAGATTCCAAAAGATATTGCCACATTACAAAAACTTTAATACGTTAGTTTAGCTTGCAATACTATAACTGGAGAAATACCTTGGTATCTTGGAAAAGCTAATTTTTTAAGTGGGCTTAATCTTATAGGCAACAAACTTCACGGTACAATTCCACCTTACTTGTGCAATGGATATAATCTATCTGTTTTTGCAATCGAACATAATCGATTTAATGGTACTTTTCCTACTCTGATCGGATTGTACTTAGCACTTCATAGAGTAAAACTTTCCAACAATCATTTTCAAGGATAAATAGCGGAGAATTTAAGTAAAAATCAAAGAATTTAATACCTTGATCTCGGTAATAATTTCTTTACAGAAAAAATTCCATTGAAATTTAGTTTATGGAGCAATCTTTCCATGCTTGATTTTTCGAATAACTTATTCAGTGGCTCTATTCACCATGAATTTGGTAACCTTCAAAAGTCATAATATTTGTATATTTCATTAAATAGATTGATAGGAGAAATATCACATGAGTTGAGAAAATGCAAAAATTTACTTCCGTTAGACTTGAGTTCGAATTTCCTTTCAGGAAATATTCTAGCTGAAATTTTATGACTACAGAAACTGCAGAATCTTCTTCTTTTAGGAAATAATCTAAATGGCCTGATTGCTGCGCTAGTGAATCGGGTGATGCGATCCAATTGGAGGATGATGGCGGCGAGACTTCCGATCGACTTGGACAAAAAGGAACTACAGATTTGATTTTGGAAATTAGAATGAATGTAGGGTGGAGAGAGGGCAAAAGGATGATGACGGAGTTGGGAGTTGATAATGATTTAGGGTTTCGTGATAGTTGACGAAGTGTATCTTAAGATAAAGGGTATTTTAGGTAATGCAAAATGACATGATTGAAATTAGTTTTTGGAATTGTCAATATTGGTAGTAAAAATGTATACCTGGTTGTTAGGGATAAACCCATCATTCTTGTTGTCGGGAACTTGATTTCTTTCCACTATCTCTTTCGACACTACATCATTGGGTTGATATTATCATATATATATATATATATATATATATATATATATATATATATTGTAACGACCCAGAATTTCTGTCAATTAAAAATTATATATTTAATTGATTTTAAATATTAATAAGTAAATTTTATAAGTCGAATGAATTTAAATTCGAATAATTGGATTTAATTGGATAATTAAATCGATAAATTAATAGTTGAAATTACGTAAATAATTGGAAATCGAGTTTAATATGATTGGAAATGATTTTTAAAATTTTATTTTATCATATTGGAGTTATAACAATGTTATGGAACTTTTAAAATTGAATTTAGAGTTAATTTGTGAAAATTGAATATTTTAATATTTAATCGACTAGTGAAATTAGCCGTTATTCGAACAGTCTCAGAATTGGACGAAACTAGTTCCATTGGATCCGTAATAGTTTATTATTATCGGATTTCAATTTTCGTAGCAATCAGAGTTTCTGTTTGACCGTGGCAGCTCGAAACGCATCGAAATTGTTTTAATATTAATTTGGCGAGTTAAAATAGTCATTTTTCAAAACAGTCTCGGATTTCGACGAAACAAGTTTCATCGGATCCGTAATGTAATATTATTGCAAGGTTTCAAATTTCAAGTCAATCGGATTTATCGTTTGTCCGGGGCAAGCCAAAACGCCTAGAAAATTCGTTTAATCGGTTTAATTTAAAAATCGGTCGTTTATTGCCGTAACTCGCACAGATGATTGAATTGGCCTTCGAAACATGTTCCATTGCGTTTGGAACGCGGGGTAAACCTTAGAAACACCAACCGGCACGCTTCGTTTGGAGTTCGGATAATTTTCGATGAATAGTGTTTTGGCTATTTTTCTATAAAAGGACCTAACTATTTTCATGTGCATCCAAACTAAAAACCTAACCCTAGAAACAATGACCAGCCGCCACCTTCATAATTCAATGGCAAGAAAACATTCTCGTTCTTCCTCAAATATCTCCAAATCCACACGTTTTCAAGCTTCGGGTTCAACTGCAAAGATGAAGAGGAAGGTGAGAACTTCGATGTGAACGGTGGAGATCGTCTAATTCGCGATGAGGTGGGGTCTACGGGCCCGCGTTCACCATCAGGTCGCACACGCAGTTCGAGGCGAGGGGAGGGCCGAGTTCAACATCTTCTGGCCATGGGTAGCTCTTGCGTAGGCGCTTCTAATGCGGGTCTCTGATCTCGTCGTCGTATGGTGGGTGTGTTCGAAACCCTAAATGGGCATTGATGGGTTCGGTTCCAAATTCATCACCTGGAGGAAGAAAGAAACGAACAGGGCCTTGATTTACTCCTTCAAATCGAACGGCCCTGATTAGTTGAGTTTAAAATTTGAAAAGAAAATTGTAAATTAATTTGTATAAACTTTGAAATAACATATTTTATTCATACGAGGTCGGAATTGCGCGAAACAAATTGCGACGGATTCGTTTTGACGAATACTACGCAATGGAATTGGATTGGAAGCGATTGGAGTCAGTGGAAATTTCGAGTAAAATTAAACGCGCGTTTAATTTTATTCGAAATAAAACGCTACAAATTGCTATCGTGGATTCAAGGTGAGAACTTCTCACTCAATCGAATCGGTTTCGATTTAAATTTTAAATAGTTAGATTTAAAATTATTGATTGTATGTTAGATGACAATTGTTATCTATTGATTGTTAAAATAGACATTATGCGCCGCTAGTAAGCGGAGGTTATTTATTAAAAACATATACCGCGAATATTTCACAGTACAGTGAAATTGGTATTATTTATGTACTTGGAGTTGATTTCCCACATTATATAGCGGATGAGACCCTATTGCGCCGCCTATTAAGCGGATAATACTTTATAAATCCTATATACCGCGATAATTCCGTACTGGAACGGTATTGGTATTGTGCTAACATCTTTGGATGCAGGGAAACAGTTTGGAGGGATCCAACTGGATTGCTCACCAGTATTTATTTGATTACAGATATTTTGATACTTATTGATTATCATATGATGATATATGATGTTTGTTGTCGTGATTGACTATTGGGTGTTGTTGCATCATTGGATCCATTTCTAAAGTTTAAAAATAACGATTTTTGATTTTAAAAGGATTTTTTTAAAATGATTTTTCAAAGTATACGTTTTATTAAATTTTTGAATTGATTTATTTTAAATAATTAAAACGTTATAAATTTTTATGTTATAAAAATCAAGATTTTTGTGAAATATAACCAAAAGGTGATTTTTGAGATAAGTAGTTAATAAATTTATAAAATAGTTAAAGTGGGATTTTTGAATTATTTTAAAACGGGTTATATGAAAGACGTATAAATTTGTTATTTCAAAATTAAAAATATTGGACTTATAAAACGAGTTTTTATAAGTGTTAAAATGAAGTATAAATGGATTCATAAGTGAATGTAATTTATAGATTTATGAATTTGAAGTTATAAAATGAATAGATGTTGTAAGATAAAAGATTTTAAAGAATTAACTTATAAATCGGATTTTTGCATTTAAATTGAAATCTTTGATGAAGCAAAAATGGTTTGTAGTTGAGATTTATAAAATATATATTTTATAAATCGAAATTATAGAATTTTAAAAGGAGTTCTACTAATGTTGAAAATAGGGTTATAAATGAAATCTTATAAGTAATAAGATTTATAATTTGTGAAGTTTCAAAAGAACGATTTTGTAAATAAATGGATTATAAGCATTTAACTTATAATATGGACTTTTAGTATATAATTGAGTTATATAAATTGAATTGGATTAATAAAGGAGATTTATAAATCGAAGCTTATAAATAGAAATGGAATTTATAGACATTGTTTATAAATTCGGAATCAATGGAATTTGATAAATTGAAAGTTGAAATTGGTTAAGGAAGTATATTCACGATTTTGGACAGTGAATATATTATCAAATAAAATGGATATGCTTGGGAAAATGAATATTATATAATGAAGTTAATCGTTTTAACGATGTTTTAAAATGTATTATAAATCGAATACATAGATTTCAACATTCATTGTTGAAATAGATGTTTTCGAGAAATAAGGAAATGGTGGACTATAACACTGTTGTTATAGTGAATGGTTTTCGAAAGGAAATATTTTGTATAGTATTGGGATTTATATATATCTATTTTAATTTTGAATCCCTATACTAGTGATTTTGGGTCGTCGTAACGGTGTTTTACGCAACATTCGTTTTGACTCAAATAAATGTGTTTAAGCGCACGTTTCTTTAAAGAATGAAATATATACTTAATTTCGATTTAAGTATATTGAATATTTTCCAAGTGTTGAAAATGAATGGATTTGTAAATTACTTATTATTAAATAAGTATGGAAATGTTTTCCAATATGAACTGAATATTTTGAGACTTTATCTTTTAAAGATAAATTGAAAATGAATATTAGAAATCGGTTTGGGAAATCATATATTCATAGATATTTAGGAATTATAAATTCATTATGGAATTTATAACAGAAAGGGAAATTTTTTTAAAAATAAACATTGATTTATTTTTGAAGTGTGGGAATAAATTTACGGGTTTGAATCGTAAATATAAAGTAAATCGTTAAGGATTTATTTAATTGGTTTAAATGAACCATGTTGAAATGAAAGTATTTCCGCGTAAGGAAAATGTTTGAAATTTGTTTTCAAAAGTGGTAAAGGTGAAAAGTGATTTGAAAATTATTTTCAAATGGTTGAAGTGTGGAAATTATATATCTAGAAAAGATATTTTTGGAAAATAAATAATTTGGGAAATTATTTGGAATTTGGTGATGTTGAACACGCCTATTGATAGTTAAATAACCGACTATCAATATTTACCTTTGACTAGGTATTTGTTGTGATTGTTTGAATTTGAATGCCACACTTATTTTTTTGAATAAGCGCTCACTATTCGGGTTAGCCGGGAAAGGACCTTGGGGGTCGTATAACCCATTCCGAATATGTGATACGTCGTAATGGATTGCATTTGATGACCGGTGTTGAAGACCGGATATTTTTGAAAACGGAAGGATTACCGTTGAGTTGATCTGCATCGGCTGATCTCCGATATAGAGGTTTTATCATCCTTAGTGACAGGAAGTCCGGACGTGATTAGAAATTATCCAGAATGCAAGGACTTCTTTGTAAGTGCCTTCAGTTCTGTTCGAGCTCGGAACAGACTTGTATGGATTGTATGTCTGACATTACAAATTGAGATATAAAGCTGATTTCTTTCAAATATATTTCTGTTGGTGGCGGAGAATTTATTCTCTTAGCTTAACACCCTTCTCTGAGACGTACGAGCTCAGAGGTTATGTAGTTGAAGGTTATTAGTGATATACTCCCAATTTGTAGCGTGGCATGCTGAGTGTTGCTGTGGTATATCATTGTTTGATCATTTGTGATATGATCATTTGTTTGATCATTTATCTTGGTGATCATTACTTTGATCATTTGTTGACCCAAAGCACGGCTTTTGTATAAAGCGTGGCTTTGTGGACGAGACTTCGTCGGACCTCACACCCCGGAAATGGTCAAAACAGGAAGGATGCAGCAAGGTTATTAGAGGGTAGCGCCCCTTTAGTGTATGTCATTCCTTCTGGATAGAGGTGGTATCATGGTATGGAGCCCAGATACTTAACTTATGTTGTTGCTGCAAATTTATTGCTTTGTGGTTGTTGGAAATCGAGGATCCTCGGATAGATCGGTTACGATCGGGGAATGACATATTCGTGTCAGTAGTTACCAAGTTAGGGGTAACCCGGCCTTGTGTTGGCAGAGATCCGGTTTGGTTCTCGGGTCGTCTTTCCAGAGGTGTACCTATGTGGCAATGGGAAGTTCCTTGGCCTGACCATTTGTTGGAAATCCAAAGAAACAATACGAACCCTTTACGATTTTAGTTGTATAACCTGCCATGGAATGTGGCGGTAACCTGCTATTGAACATGGTAGCTATAGTAGGCATAAGTGCGGAATGCCTATGCTGGCTAAGATTTATATCTTTACTTTCGAAATGATTTTTTCCTACACTATGCGCTAGTAATAATATCAAATGTTTCTTTTTAATGCGTATCAAGCATCTTTGACTATCATAAGGAGAAATCTCCTCCGATTCTGCGTTTGCATTGTGTGTGTGTGTGGGAGGTCTTATGGTAGTCTCATTTCCTAAAATGCATTGCGAAATCTATTTTAAAAATATTCCTTGGTTTGTTTTTAAAAGATAAACTATTTTAAGTTCTCACACCAGTCCCATGACTGACTCGGAGTTTATTGTTTTCCTCCCTAAACTCTGGGTGCCCACAAATTTCCACACGGGCAGTCAAGAGTCAGGTTATCAGGATATTCTAGAATTCAGGAGTTGCCGGAGGCAAGCTAGTTGGCATGGCGTATTCACTAGTATATAGTATTTCTTTTCCGCTGTTTGTTGTTGATCGTTGTTGTACACTCTGATGATGTAATGTAATGTAATGAGATGTAATGTAATAACTGATATAGTACTTTGTTTAAAGATTATTCATTTACCTATTATATGTTGTTCCGCTGCGATTGTGAGATTCTGATATTGTTCTGTTGTTTCTTTCTGTTCTGTTCTATCTTTTTCTCTTCTTCTACCTTTTTCTTCTTCTTTTACCCTAACGGTATGGTTTTCCGGCATTCGATTGCTCGGCAGTTGATACAGTGGACGTATTGATGTCCTTTTTCGAGCGTCGAAAAATCGCATTCGTCACATTTGGTATCAGAGCATATGGTTAAGCGACAACCATGGCTCTGTTGGGAATTACTCATTAGAGATAGAGTCAGTAGTACTCTAGAATGAGTTTGAGTGTAATAATAGATATGAGTGCGTATTTGTTAGTGAATATAAATTGTTTTATATTGTCTTTGCTTATCCGTTGAGCTGTTTATGAATTCTGGTCGGTGCGGGGTGTACAACCGTAATCGATAGGGGTTTCTAAACTCTTAAACGAGGCAAGTCAACATAGTACCATTTTGAATAGGGTGAATGAAATAATTTTACCTTGATTATATTTTATATATAAAGGAATAATTTTTCGGAATTATTAAAGTGTATATGAATTATTGCTTGGTTATTGAAAATATAAATATATATAAGTCAATAAATGTTGTTTGAATAAGTTAAATGAAACATATTGTAAGAGAACAAATTTTATAAGCAAATGAATTATAAGTATGGAATTATAGTTAAAATGATTTACACTTGTGAAATAATCTTATATATAATAAGTGAAATTATATAAGTAGTAGATTTATAAATGTGATTTATAATCTTAAAAAAAAATTCCAGAGAAATGTTTTGAAAGGATTTGATATTTTGGAAAATTGTTTTGGAGAAATTAAAGCTCTAAACTCTTTCGGTCGCTGGAAAATAATTCCGATGATGATTGCAACATCATTGGTGTTCATTTTCGGGTTTCCAAAAGAGGAATTGCTGCCAGATTATTTTAAATAAAAGTGTTTGGAAAATTTGAGTGTGGGTTTTGAAATTCAAAGGATAATTGAATTGGTTTTAAAAATGGTTTTGAAAGGTTGAAAAGACTCTGGAATCCTATTTAAAATATTATGGGAATGATAAATGAGTTGATAACTTATACAATTTGAATTTTGATAGAATAAATTTAACTTAAAGGAGGGAGTTAATTTAAAGTAAGTATAAGTGAATCAATAAGAAAAATCCAAGTGGTAATTGTTGAATATAAGTTGTATAACTTATAGAATGAGAAAATGTAAGTGAAACAAATTGTTAAAAATGGTTAAACAATTTTGTTAAGCAAAATAAAATATGTATTTGATTAAGTGATAAAATTTAGCTTTGGTAAAAAGTTAAATAGAATTGGAATCTGAATTGGATTTATAGATGCAATATAACTCAAATGATGTTGAATGAAGTTAATTTTGGTATTGATGTAAATTAATCAAGAGAAGTGATGAATATGAACTTGAGTTATATAAATGAAATTCAACTTTATATTGTTAAATGAATTAGCAATTGAATTAATAAACGGATGAAATATTAATCAATCGAATGTAAAATAATTGATATACAAAAATGAATATAAGTGTTAATTTATTAGAAGCTAATGAAGTTGAGAAATTAAATAAATTGAATAGAAATCAATTTAATATAAACCGATTGGAATTAAAAGTGTTGAACCAAATTGAATGTTGGAAGTAAATTGAATGAATTTGGTTGTTATTTAATTGATTAGTTCATTGTATATAATTCATTGAGTGTTAATGAAAGTAAATTAGCAAAGTCAAAAGCTATGTAATTGAATTCAAATTGGAAGTAAATGAATTTGGATAGAATTGAATTTGATTTGGATTGAAACTGAACTAATGTAAATTTAATTAGTGAATATAAAATAATTGGAAACGAATATGAATGAATGTTAGTAAAATCCAATGTTAATGAATCAATTAGAAAACCAATTCATTAAATGTTAATGAGAAGTAAATTTATATTGATTTGGTAGTTGCATTTATTGCTTTTGATTGCATTTGCTTTATTGGCACATGTAGTTGTTATGTTGCTATATGATGTATATGGGTATTATTTTCATATATATACATGTTCTCATTTGTTTGTGAGTGTTTAGTAGGTGCGGATTGCGCTTGCTTCGTATTTGGAGCTCGCTTTCGCGCTATATTAGCCGTATATGCTCGCTAATAAAATATAAGGTACATATCTCGGATTAAATATCGTACTTTTACACATTTTTCCCTGCGGGATGCCTCATCACTCGATGAGATGTATATTTGTGATATATACACTGTTATTTTTTTCGGATCGAGCCGCGCAAAGGAGACTCTGGCGAATTTTTCCGAAAATTTAAGGCGTTAGAATATTTTTGAGAAAATTGGGAAATTTTTGATAACTAAGTTTGGATTTGGAAACTTAATAAAGATTTTGTAAGAGGTTTAACTATGAATTTTGGAAAAGTTAAACACTTAAGAGATTTGTAAAATCTAATTTGAACGATTTGTTTCGGAAAGTTAATGGATTCTGTAACTATTTCTTACTTGGTAATTTCGAGGACGAAATTCTTTTAAGGGGGGAAGATTGCAACGACCCAGAATTTCTGTCAATTAAAAATTATATATTTAATTGATTTTAAATATTAATAAGTAAATTTTGTAAGTCGAATGAATTTAAATTCGAATAATGGGATTTAATTGGATAATTAAATCGATAATTTAATAGTTGAAATTACGTAAATAATTGGAAATCGAGTTTACTATGCTTGTAAATGATTTGTAAAATTTTATTTTATTATATTGGAGTTATAACAATGTTATGGAACTTTTAAAATTGAATTTAGAGTTAATTTGTGAAAATTGAATATTTTAATATTTAATCGACTAGTGAAATTAGCCGTTTTTCGAACAGTCTCAGAATTGGACGAAACTAGTTCCATTGGATCCGTAATAGTTTGTTATTATCGGATTTCAATTTTCGTAGCAATCAGAGTTTCTGTTTGACCGTGGCAGCTCGAAACGCATCGAAATTGTTTTAATATTAATTTGGCGAGTTAAAATAGTCATTTTTCAAACAGTCTCGGATTTCGACGAAACCAGTTTCATCGGATCCATAATGTAATATTATTGTAAGGTTTCAAATTTCAAGTCAATCGGATTTATCATTTGTCCGGGGCAAGCCAAAACGCCTCGAAAATTCGTTTAATCGGTTTAATTTAAAAATCGATCGTTTATTGCCGTAACTCGCACAGATGATCGAATTGGCCTCTGAAACATGTTCCATTGCGTTCGAAACGCGGGGTAAACCTTAGAAACACCAACCGGCATGCTTCGTTTGGAGTTCGGAAAATTTTCGATGAATAGTGTTTTGGCTATTTTCTATAAAAGGACCTAACTATTTTCATTTGCATCCAAACTAAAAACCTAACCCTAGAAACAATGACCAGCCGCCACCTTCATAATTCAATGGCCAGAAAACATTCTCGTTTTTCCTCAAATATCTCCAAATCCACACGTTTTCAAGCTTCGGGTTCAACTGCAAAGATGAAGAGGAAGATGAGAACTTCGATGTGAACGGTGGAGATCGTCTAATTCGCGATGAGGTGGGGTCTACGGGCCCGCGTTCACCATCAGGTCGCACACGTAGTTCGAGGCAAGGGGAGGGCCGAGTTCAACCATCTTCTGGCCGTGGGTAGCTCTTGCGTAGGCGCTTCTAATGCGGGTCTCTGATCGTGTTCTCGTCGTCGTATGGTGGGTGTGTTCGAAACCCTAAATGGGCATTGATGGGTTCGGTTCGAAATTCATCACCTGGAGGAAGAAAGAAACGAACGGGGCCTTGATTTACTCCTTAAAATCGAACGGCCCTGATTAGTTGAGTTTAAAATTTGAAAAGAAAATTGTAAATTAATTTGTATAAACTTTTAAATAACATATTTTGTTCATACGAGGTTGGAATTGCGCGAAACAAATTGCGACGGATTCGTTTTGACGAATACTACGCAATGGAATTGGATTAGAAGCGATTGGAGTCAGTGAAAATTTCGAGTAAAATTAAACGCGCGTTTAGTTTTATTCGAAATAAAACGCTACAAATTGCTATCGTGGATTCAAGGTGAGAACTTCTCACTCAATCGAATCGGTTTCGATTTAAATTTTAAATAGTTAGATTTAAAATTATTGATTGTATGTTAGATGACAATTGTTATCTATTGATTGTTAAAATAGACATTATGCGCCGCTAGTATGCGGAGGTTATTTATTAAAAACATATACCGTGAATATTTCACAGTATAGTGAAATTGGTATTATTTATGTACTTGGAGTTGATTTCCCACATTATATAGCGGATGAGACCCTATTGCGCCGCCTATTAAGCGAATAATAATTTATAAATCCTATATACCGCGATAATTCCATACTGGAATGGAATTGTATTGTGCTAACATCTTTGGATGCAGGGAAACAGTTTGGAGGGATCCAACTGGATTGCTCGCCAGTATTTATTTGATTACAGATATTTTGATACTTGTTGATTATCATATGATGATATATGATGTTTGTTATCGTGATTGACTATTGGGTGTTGTTGCATCATTGGATCCATTTTTAAAGTTTAAAAATAAAGTTTTTTGATTTTAAAAGGATTTTTTTAAAATGATTTTTCAAAGTATAAGTTTTATTAAATTTTTGAATTGATTTATTTTAAATAATTAAAACGTTATAAATTTTTATGTTATAAAAATCAAGATTTTTGTGAAATATAACCAAAAGGTGATTTTTGAGATAAGTAGTTAATAAATTTATAAAATAGTTAAATTGGGATTTTTGAATTATTTTAAAACGGGTTATATGAAAGATGTATAAATTTGATATTTTAAAATTAAAAATATTGGAATTATAAAACGAGTTTTTATAAGTGTTAAAATGAAGTATAAATGGATTCATAAGTGAATGTAAATTATAAATTTATGAATTGTGATGTTACAAAATGAATAGATGTTGTAAGAAAAAAGATTTTAAGGAATTAACTTATAAATCGGATTTTTGCATTTAAATTAAAATCTTTGATGAAGCAAAAATGGTTTATAGTTGAGATTAATAAAATATATATTTTATAAATCGAAATAATAGAATTTTAAAAGGAGTTCTACTAATGTTGAAAATAGGGTTATAAATGAGATCTTATAAGTAATAAGATTTATAATTTGTGAAGTTTTAATAAAACGATTTTGTAAATAAATGGATTATAAGCATTTAAGTTATAATATGGACTTTTAGTATATAATTGAGTTATAGAAATTGGATTGGATTAATAAAGGAGATTTATAAATCGAAGCTTATAAATAGAAATGGAATTTATAGACATTGTTTATAAATTCGGAATCAATGGAATTTGATAAATTGAAAGTTGAAATTGGTTAAGGAAGTATATTCATGATTTTGGACAGTGAATATATTATCAAATAAAATGGATATGCTTGGGAAAATGAATATTATAAAATGAAGTTAATCGTTTTAACGATGTTTTAAAATGTATTATAAATCGAATACATAGATTTCAACATTCATTGTTGAAATAGACGTTTTCGAGAAATAAGGAAATGGTGGACTATAACACTGTTGTTATAGTAAATGGTTTCCGAAAGGAAATATTTTGTATAGTATTGGGATTTATATATATCTATTTTAATTTTGAATCCCTATACTAGTGATTTTGGGTCGTCGTAACGGTATTTTACGCAACATTCGTTTTGACTCAAATAAATGTGTTTAAGCGCACGTTTCTTTAAAGAATGAAATATATACTTAATTTCGATTTAAGTATATTGAATATTTTCAAAGTGTTGAAAATGAATGGATTTGTAAATTACTTATTATTAAATAAGTATGGAAATTTTTTCCAATATGAACTGAATATTTTGAGACTTTATCTTTTAAAGATAAATTGAAAATGAATATTAGAAATCAGTTTGGGAAATCATATATTCATAGATATTTAGGAATTATAAATTCATTATGGAATTTATAACAGAAAGGGAATTTTTTTTTAAAAATAAACATTGATTTATTTTTGAAGTGTGGGAATAAATTTACGGGTTTGAATCGTAAATATAAAGTAAATCGTTAAGGATTTATTTAATTGGTTTAAATGAACCATGTTGAAATGAAAGTATTTCCGCGTAAGAAAAATGTTTGAAATTTGTTTTCAAAAGTGGTAAAGGTGAAAAGTGATTTGAAAATTATTTTCAAATGGTTGAAGTGTGGAAATTATATATCTAGAAAAGATATTTTTGGAAAATAAATAATTTGGGAAATTATTTGGAATTTGGTGATGTTGAATACGCCTATTGATAGTTAAATAACCGACTAGCAATATTTACCTTTGACTAGATATTTGTTGTGATTGTTTGAATTTGAATGCCACACTTATTTTTTTGAATAAGCGCTCACTATTCGGGTTAGCCGGGAAAGGACCTTGGGGTCGTATAACCCATTCCGAATATGTGATACGTCGTAATGGATTGCATTTGATGACCGGTGTTGAAGACCGGATATTTTTGAAAACGGAAGGATTACCGTTGAGTTGCTCTGCATCGGCTGATCTCCGATATAGAGGTTTTATCATCCTTAGTGACGGGAAGTCCGGACGTGATTAGAAATTATCCGGAATGCAAGGACTTCTTTGTAAGTGCCTTCGGTTCTGTTCGAGCTCGGAACAGACTTGTATGGATTGTATGTCTGACATTATAAATTGAGATATAAAGATGATTTCTTTCAAATATATTTCTGTTGGTGGCGGAGAATTTATTCTCTTAGCTTAACACCCTTCTCTTAGACGTACGAGCTTAGAGGTTATGTAGTTGAAGGTTATTAGTGATATACTCCCAATTTGGTAGCGTGGCAAGCTGAGTGTTGCTGTGGTATATCATTGTTTGATCATTTGTGATATGATCATTTGTTTGATCATTTATCTTGGTGATCATTACTTTGATCATTTGTTGACCCAAAGCACGGCTTTTGTATAAAGCGTGGCTTTGTGGACGAGACTTCGTCGGACCTCACACCCCGGAAATGGTCAAAACAGGAAGGATGCAGCAAGGTTATTAGGGGGTAGCGCCCCTTTAGTGTATGTCATTCCTTCTGGATAGAGGTGGTATCATGGTATGGAGCCCAGATACTTAACCTATGTTGTTGCTGCAAATTTATTGCTTTGTGGTTGTTGGAAATCGAGGATCCTCGGATAGATCGGTTACGATCGGGGAATGACATATTCGTGTCAGTAGTTACCCAGTTAGGGATAACCTGGCCTTGTGTTGGCAGAGATCCGGTTTGGTTCTCGGGTCGTCTTTCCAAAGGTGTACCTATGTGGCAATGGGAAGTTCCTTGGCCAGACCATTTATTGGAAATCCAAAGAAACAATACGAACCCTGTACGGTTTTAGTTGTATAACCTGCCATGGAATGTGGCGGTAACCTGCTATTGAACATGGTAGCTATAGTAGGCATAAGTGCGGAATGCCTATGCTGGCTAAGATTTATATCTTTACTTTCGAAATGATTTTTTCCTACACTATGCACTAGTAATAATATCAAATGTTTCTTTTTAATGCGTATCAAGCATCTTTGACTATCATAAGGAGAAATCTCCTCCGATTCTGCGTTTGCATTGTGTGTGTGTGCGGGAGGCCTTATGGTAGTCTCATTTTTTAAAAAGCATTGCAAAATCTATTTTAAAAATATTCCTTGGTTTGTTTTTAAAAGATAAACTATTTTAAGTTCTCACACCAGTCCCATGACTGACTCGGAGTTTATTGTTTTCCTTCCTAAACTCTGGGTGCCCACAAATTTCCACACGGGCAGTCAAGAGTCAGGTTATTAGGATATTCTGGAATTCAGGAGTTGCTGGAGGCAAGCTAGATGGCATGGCCTATTCACTAGTATATAGTATTTCTTTTTCGCCGTTTGTTGTTGTTCGTTGTTGTACACTCTGATGATGTAATGTAATGTAATGAGATGTAATGTAATAACTGATATAGTACTTTGTTTAAAGATTATTCATTTGTCTATTATATGTTGTTCCGCTGCGATTGTGAGATTCTGATATTGTTCTGTTGTTTCTTTCTGTTCTGTTCTATCTTTTTCTCTTCTTCTACCTTTTTCTTCTTCTTTAACCCTAATGGTACGGTTTTCCGGCATTCGATTGCTCGGCAGTTGATACAATGGACGTATTGATGTCGTTTTTCGAGCGTCGAAAAATCGCATTCGTCACACACACACACACACACACACACACACACATATATATATACACACACAATGAACAATTTTCCTTGTGATACATATTGAGTTTCCCTCTGTATTCACAAAAACTTTCATGACAAACCTTTAAATATTATTTGCTTAATTTATGTTTTACTTCTTTTTTTTTCAATTTTTTGTCCACCATGCAGTGGCATTGCATGGTGCCCTGAAGGCACTAGGTGGTGCCATCGCGTGGGAGAGTAATTTTGGATTTTTTTCTGACAAGGGGCAACTCAACAATTGAGGGGTTTTCACTATTTTAAAATTCTACTAGGCAACTCAGCAATTGGTTGCTATTAATGAATTTAAACAACAATGGCTTGAAATATATTATCTCTATTAAATTTTTTTGGAAACACATGTTTAGGGAATCCAATATAAGAAGCAATTAATGATAAAATTCAATAAGGTCCCCATTAGAGTGTCTAAAACAATGAAGATAAAACATTTTACTGTAATCATGAAAGAACTTTTTACTGTAATCAGAAAGGAAAGTTGATGACATGCCCACAACTTCTCCATTCCATATACTATAGATTCAAAAGGCATAGAAAATCCTAGAAGCTGTGGAAATGTTTAAAAGAAATTTCTCCATTCTGTATACTATAAATTAAGTACCTTTATTCCTATCCAGTCAGTAAAACATCTTTGTAGACAACATTTTTAGTGAAAGTTTCAATTCGTCCGACAACATGTCCCTTTTCTACCAACTCCTTGGTATTAGCACTTGAAACTCCTCATGAAATTTCCACATATAGTTCTCCATGACCAAATACATGCTCAGGTAGAAAAATACTAGTATTTTTTATCGTTTGCCCTTGTGCCTTATTTATAGTGAAGGCAAAACACAAACGAATTGAAAATTGTTTTCGTATTAACATAAATGATAAATTCAAATTTTCAGGTGGCTTTAGTTAAATTCTTGGAATGAAAACTCTAGAACCAACATAATGCCCAGTTATAATTTCAGCATCAATGCAATTCCTGTTGAGTTGTTTACATATAAGCCTCGTTCCATTGCATAATCGAATTTTCGAATTCAAATTTCTCAACAACATTATCGGTGCTCCAAGCTTCAATTTTAAACAATGTGGAGGTAGCCCGCCAGGAGTGATTGAGTTTAGAAATTCTTTTTGGTACAAATTGTGAGCATCGTCTTCTACTGCATCATATGAATAGTAAATGATTTCGTTTCTAGGAAATATATTGAGTACGTGTTCATTGAGCTTGTTGACATATTCGTTTAGTGGTGTAATTAATGCTTTATTAATTATGTACTCTTTATCGAATGCATTTTTTGATAAGTTGGGAAAAATTGTATCTATCAACTTTGATAGTGGATTAACATCATTTTTTGATGTTATGGCTATATTTGTTGGTAGTCGAATCATTTCTTCATTGATTGAAGGTTCTGTATCATCTCCAATTTGAATTAGAAATTTTGAATATGCGATATCATTTGCTGATCGCATGTTTTTCTTTAAATGGATTTTAAATTTTTCCCATAAAATTGATTTAAGGATGCATGCATTAATCGCTTCATTTCTTGTACTTTAGGCACAACTGGCAATACTTTTCGAAAATCACCTCGCATAATAAGGATTACCTCTAAATGGTTCATCTACATCCATTGTATCTCTCATAGTTCTATCAAATGACTCAAAAGCATAACGATATACCATTGTAGCTTCATCCCACATAAGAACAGTTGATTATTTTAAAATTTTGCTAATTTTGATAATTTTCTTATTGAGCATGTTGATGTCGATTTTGGTTGTAATGGAAGTTTAAATCTTGAATGTGCAGTTCTTCCACCAAGTAGTATAGTTGCAGCACAACCAGACGTAGCTGTTGCAATTGCAATACCACTATCTTTTCTAACCGTTGACAGAATAGCACGGTATAAATATGTTTTCTCATCCCTCCAGGACCATCTATACAAATAGCATTTTTCTTTTTTTACAATTGCATTCATAATTGTATTGTAGGCCTTCATTTGTTCCTCATTTAACTTTTCAATAGCTAGTAAATCATCCTCGAAAATAGGAATCGCTAACTCTTTTTCTTTTAGCTCTGAAATTTTATCACATTCATCACAATCATATGCACTTGAGATATTTGGAAAATCATAATCAATTGTGCTTTTGTTGTGTTGGAAAAGTAACGTGTTTAAATCTTTCAAAAGACGATTTGTTAGAAGCATTTGGTTAGTAGTGCATAAATTTCGGTAATCTTCTACCATATGATCGAAAAAATCATCCCATAACCTTCGCACACTTGATGGATAACATAAAATCAAGATAGTAACAAATAATTCTCCCAAAGAAACTGGCATCTTTGTACTAGAGGCTTCGTTCGAACATTCTTTAATGCTATCATCGTTTTCTAAAATCCCTCTTTTCTCAGCAGCTTCTTTAAATGTTCGACTTCTAACTTTGTCAACTGTAAGTAAATCATTAAAAGAAGCCGGTCCTCTAATATGATTCAAAAATATTCTCAAGAAAAAACGTTCTCCTTCTATAGGTAGGATTGTGTATATTCTACCAATCACCCTTACATTAGATACTCTTCTTTTCCATTTTTTTCATTTTTAATCCAACAATAGTGATGTGGAAATTACTAATATAAAAGTTGTCTTTCTTGTTCATCAATTGAATTTGTATAGAAAAACTCTATTAGCATTTTGTTTAGTTTGCTTTCATCGGCCAAAACTTCATTGATGGTTCGATCATTGGAAAACATAACACTTTGTTTATTTGGAATATGTATTTGAAGACGTTCAACTGATGGATATATCTTGCTAAGAGAGAACCTAAAAATCTTCCACAATGCTTCTGGAGCAGAAATCCACCTTGCATCTATAAATTATTGTATCTCATCATAGTTAGATCCACGTCGAACTTGCATTGAAATGCGGTCTGGACCTTTGTAGACATATTTGTAAAGATATTTGACATTTTTTATACTACTACATATCTCTACATTGATGTGAAAGTTATATTTACATAGTAACCAAGGATTGTAAGTTACAACCCATCTGTTATCTGCCATCAACTTTTCATTTCTATCAATAAGAATAGATTTTCTAGTGTCACATCTTTTGTAAATTGGGTATGAATATGTGCCTTGAATAGTCACATTTGAAAATTGTTTTGGATACTCTCTTTTGCAACTATCATTTTTCATGTCAGGACAATTACGATTTTGAGTACCACATGGTCTATGAATCATCCACTTTATTACTACCATATGCAACTCTGATTCTTCTATAGAATCTGGTATTTCTGCTCTAACAATTTCATCATATTCATTTGGGTTGGTCAATTTGTATTCATATTTGAAGATAATTAGCATATGAACATGTGGTAAACCTCTTTTTTGAAATTCAATCACATGGACGTGAGTATCTACTTTTCCAAGCGCTCCTTCGGTAAAAATATCTTTTTTTTTATTTCTCGTATTTTGCACGAAATATCCTTGTCGTCAAATCCGGTCTGTCTTGAGGGTCTTGACTGGGTAGCGATTCGCTAAAATTTCATCCCAAAGTGGATTGCATGTCATTGTAATGAATAAATCGGGTTTTCCATACTTATTTACTAAAGCCAATGCATCCTGGTATCATTGATACATATCACGTGGACAACCAATATAAGAAGAAGGTAGTATGGTTCGTGTTCCAACTTTACCTAAATAAGAGAATTTGTTAAAAACTTCATAAATATGAAATTTATACGTAAAGGTATAAAAATGTATTTAATATAAGAGCAGGTTTTCAAATTCACAAACAACGCACCTGCATCATTTTCATCGACGTTTAAAGAATCTTGTAATCCTTGATACGTTTCAGCTCTGATGGTTTTTTTATTACTCTTATACCATCTTAGCCTGTTGATATCTGTCTTAACATAGTTATCAACCACGTATTGTTGAAACAATCGTTTGCCTCGAAGAAAAATCGATTTATCATTTTCTCGAACCTATAAAAGAACATTACATATTGATGATATTAAGAAGTAAAAAATATAAATATATAAAACGTCTTATATATTAAGTTGCATATACCTAAAGAATATTAGCATAATACTCATGACATGAAATTTATTTCCATTTTCATCCTGACTATTTATATACCATCCATAACTTTCATATGGTAATAAAAGTGGATATTGCAATGGATCATAATAACCAGTTGTTTCAGGAACAGTTATGAGTTGTCCATAGTTTGTTTCAACTGCAATATCTCTTTCATGTATTTCTTCATTTTCAGCTCCTTCTACCCAAATTCCTGCAATTTGTGAAGAAGTTGGGAGAGTATGTTGTTTTTCATTTGAAGATTATTCTTTTATGACTAATTTACAAAGTTGGATATATGGTTTTTGTCCAAGTTATCGAAATACAACTGCAAATCTATTATGTGTACTAAGAGTTTTTTGTAATTTCTCTACAATATCTCGACTCAAAGTATTATTTTCGGCCAATCGGTTATCAATTTTGTTCTCTGTATCGTAAATATAAAGTTGTAGAAATCTTGGACGATTGTCAGATGTAGGTACCAAACTGCCTATTTTATGATAGATACTTCCTTGAGCTCGAAATGTGTATACTCCATCTTTTACGGTAGCCAAGTTCTCATCAACATGAACTTCCATCGATGTAAATGCAAACATGTGGTTATAAGCTCGTATGTTTTTATGAATTCTTTTCCTTTATTTGATTGGTCATTGTACAAATTGAATATCTCATCAGGTGAAGAAATTGATTGTAAAATGATTTTTCCACTTAGACAACATAAGTTATTTGATTCTCGATGAAAAAGTTTTGCTTGACAATGTCTGCATACTCTTGATTGTGGCAAATAGAATTTTTGAAAACCAGAATAATCTATAAAGCTTCTTGCACAATTATGTCTTGCTGTAGCACTTCGACATGGTTGAGTAACCCTATGTATTGTGTTTTTATTGATGTTTCTCCTTATTCAAAAGATAGTGTATTAGTGTTTTGTTCATCTTCATTGTTCATTGACCCATCAAAATGTTGATCTACACAAGTTATTGATAAATAAAATTTATAAGTATTTATTAACATGAAATTCAAATAATTTTTTTATTATATTTAATATATATATATATAATAAAGAATCATAGTAAATGGTTTTCTTGGTAATAACTTTTATATTTCGAGTGCAAGGTAAAGAAAAGGAACTATCCGTGCTTGTTTGTGATTCGTAATCATTAATATTTTCTTCACATCTTCTGGATTTTCTAATAGGATAATTAGAGCGAACTTGGTTTCTTTTTTCTTCTTTTTTAGCTTCTATCATTGAATTTCTTTTCATTCTATCATAAATGTTACGATGCTCTAATTGTTGATCCCTTTGTTCTGCATTAGATTGACGTTGTCTTTTTCTTTCTGCCTTGATTTAAGCATCTAATTATACTCGTTTTTTAGCTTTATCAATTATTCTAGGGCTTCTACGAAGCATCAAAGATGGTGATTGATTAGATTTTCCTACTTGATTTTGGTTTCTTTCAAGGATTCTTGGACTTCTACGGGATAGTAATTAACAACTATAGTTTGATTCCATTGGGTCGTGTTGAATTTTATTGGTAGTTGTCCTTTGTAAGTGAAAAACTCCGTTGGCTTCTATTACTTGAAGTTAAGCTTTTTAGATTATTCTAGGACTTCTATATGGTTTTGATTTGGAAAGTTGATTAACTTCTGAAGTTTGATAGTGAAATGCATAGATTCAAGATTGAAATTGCCTGACCCTAAAAATAGAACATTTACTTTGTTTAATTTAGGAAAAAGCAAAGATTATAAACCATTAATGTGTAAGAACTAAGGTATGTACAAAAATGATAAAAAAGTACTTAATTGTTAAGTAAACTATAATATTTACTTAATTTGAGATAATAACATAACCGTTCCTAGTAAGAAAATATTTATATAATGTTTATAAATCCTACTTCAAAGTATTTTCTATTTTTTAGCATACTGTAGGAGTTAAAATCGGCTTAGAAAAATATCCTTAATAATCTCTGAAATTTCAAGCTATTCTACAAATAATACCACTTATGTTCAGTTCGAAAGTTTTTATTCCAATAGGTGCGTTATTGAACTAAATGTTGTCTTTATATATAAAGTATTGTTTCTAAAGTATTGTTGTGATTATATATTTATGTGAAAAAAAAATTAAGGTAATAATCCATGCATAAGTTTGTAAATTTTTTTTTGTTTTCAGTTACAAACAAATATCCTTTTTAATGCATGTATCAATAGATGTATCAAATGTAAGTACTATCCTAGAGTTTTTAATCTCAACTCATGTATTATATAGTCGAGTGTAAAAAAGGATGTACGTTAAAATAATTATAGCTGTTTTCGATGAATGAAAGATATTTGGTTGCCTTGTTTGCTGATGTCCAAACACCTTTGTAAAAATATGTACAACACCTCACTTTTGTCAAAAACGAATTAAAGCATTTTGGGACTAAATGCTTTAATTTCGATTACACTTCACTTCTTTCTCTTATATGCATATCTTTGCATCGAAGGGGTGTGTTGTCGTTGTATTTTCTAAAATAAATTAAAGCCTTTTGGGACTAAAGACTTTAATTTGTTGTTGTAATGTTAAAATAGTATTTAAAGTTTATTTTCAAATAAAAATTATATTTATTTCACAATTTAACCAAATGCAATTTTCTGTGTTCTTTGCAATTTCTTATAATATCATCGATTAAGGAGTATTATCTTATATATATATATATCTATGTGTATGTGTATCAAAAATGGTACATAAATGTTAAATTTGTTAGCTATACTTATTACTAAATTAATTTCCATCTTATGTTATTTCACAAAATAAAATAATGTTAATAACTTTTTGAAATTTCAAATAATAAGATAGTAAATATGATGGTTAATCCATGATGTAAGATGATAATCAAATTTCATATTCACATACATGCAAGCACGCACAAAAGTTCATACACAATATAGTTGCAGTTTTTTTTACTTTCACAGCTTCATTATACAAATCAAATTTTGAATGCTTATATCATTGCCCGTGAGAGTTGTATATTTATTTTTACTTGTATTATATATATATATATATATATATATCGGTTATCATAATTTATATGGGCAAAACCCATTTATTACAGAAATGGAAGTTTTAGGGACATATTCTGATTCTTCTTTTAAGAAGAAGTAAAATTTACCAAACAAAGCTCATATTTTCGATGATAAACCTTGAAGTTTTCAGAAATTCAGAACAGAAAAAAACTTGTAGTTAAAGTGCACAATTAGCATTATTAAAAGTGAGTTGATCACAAAATCATGTCATATATGTACCATTGTTTTATATTAAAAACATGTAGGACTAAAGATTGACCTTTTTGTAGACCCAAAGCCATTTTGTTATCATTATTTTGTCTTATAGTTAAGCATAATACTTTTATTTGCGGTGATTGAATAGAATGTTTTCCTTATAACATGTAATAAAATTCATAATTTATACCATTCAAATTCATTTACACAAATAAAATATAAGTCATTAAACAAATAATCACTTGCGTAGTATATCAAAAAAACAATGAAAACTACCAACAAAATATTGAATTTAAGATATTCTAAAATGAATCGTACCTTGAGATAAGGGGACTACAAAATCACCAATATTTGAAAGTAGTATGCCAAAACAATTCAAAACAATTTGATTGTAATGTTAGATATAGTGATGTAGGAATGAGATTATTCACGATGCAAGCAATGGCTATGTCGTCGTAATAAAAGGTGTTGTGAAAATAAAGCAGTTTGTAAAGATAAATTAAATAATTGCCTAAAGCTATTAATACTTATTAAGCGATTAAGATCTAACCCTGAATTAAGTTATAGGACATGAATCATTAAGGAACATAGATAATACTTAAAACATGAAGGAATTAAAATAAATTAGCGAATAATTACTTGAGATTGATGTGTGATGGTTATCGGATTAATGATGATTGAGCTTTACTATTTATCTTCATTGAACCAACAAGCTCAAGTTAACTATATGGATTAAATTATTGAATCAATTTAAGTAGTATCCAATTAAAACAACAAATGCTACCATTCTATAATATAGTACAGCATGTAACATGTGAATCATTCAAACATTGAAGAGCATCACTTGGACGGATAAGAAAAGGAGTGATGTTATATTAATATATACACACACACACACATACACACACACACACACACACACACACACACATATATATATACATTATATATATATATACACACACATACATACATACATATATATGTGCGCGTGCGCATGCCCTTTTAGGCCTGCATTTACTTGTTTTGGTATGTACATACTATTGTTTATAATGAGCACATTCTTTTCCTCGTTACAATCTGCTTGATGATTTACCATGTTAATTTACAAAAACTCAATCAGTATTTCTTCTATATTTTTTCCCTTAGTTTTCTACTGCTAAATGTATGCCTGTGCTTAGCATATGTCATTAAACCGCTTCTATTGGAAGGGTTGATTGTAGTGCAACAGTTCACCATCAAGCAACTAAATATTAATAATAATTTGCCTATTTTTTTTCCAATTAGAATGTCAAGATAAAAATGAACACATGGCGTATGTTAGTTTAATGGTACAGGCTTGGAAGAATAATTCATGAAATGTCAGGCATTGGTTAGCCAATTATCCTCCAACTAAAGTTAAAATGACACCTGCTTTCCTCTTTAGGAATTTTCTCTGAATTTAGATTTAGAGAAACATGTATAAAAGTTCTTTGCGATTTAAATTTAAATGTTATGAAATTTTTTTTATAGTATGAATGATTTCACTAAATGCATTTTTAGATAAATAATTTGTGCCCTTCATGAATTCAAAAGATTTCCTGTTAACCAAAATAAATATGTTTACAGGATTTTTTAAAAAAAGAGCAACATGGAATAAAGAATGCTTTGTTTAATTTTAACCTAAGTTGAAATTATGTCTAAAATTTTGTGTCCACCTTGTCGTAACATTATTATTTATATTTTATACATTCCTGCATGCAGTAGAACTACTATAAATATCCACTGCAAATAGTATACTATCAAACGTTTAAGCTAGAAACTAAAATAAGAGAACTACAACCATCCATCTAAGCTAGTATATTTTAACACATTAAACTAATAAGTAATGGATCTTTAAAAAATAACCTGTAATGCAATTGTCGCGGGAATCAACGGAATGGAGAAGCTAAATTAAAATCAAGAATCGCCATGTGAATTAAAATAGTAGATTAAGTAAAATACCTAAATCGTGGCCGGAGTTGTATATAAAAGTAGCAACAGTTAAAAGCATATTGTTGATGGACACGGTCAAAGCTCGAGAATACAAGCGGTTTCATAGATATAATCGACAGATGTTGAATCCAAAACCACGAAGCAACGAAAGCACTTTAGTCGATTGTTGGTGGAAAAGACGTTGGATCCGGATTCACGGCGAAGCAACCCTAGCTTTTGCGGCTTGTCGGAGAATACGTGGAATCACGTTCGGTCTGAAATTGCTCCAAAGTGTGCTTAGTTTGTGCGGTTCGTTGGAAGGATGTTCGGTGCGAAATCGCCAGAGCCGAAGCTTGAGAATACAGGCAATTTCATAGATATAATCGGCAGATGTTGAATCCAAAACCATGAAGCAACAAACGCACCTTAGTTGATTGTTGGTGGAGAAGACGTTCGATCTACATTCGCGGCAAAGCAACCCTAGTTTTTGCGACAGATGTTGGGAGGATGTTCGGTGCGAAATCGCCTTGGATCTAGAATGGCTTCTGTTAGGGTTTTTTAGTCTTGGTTAAGCAGGTAGAGGCGAGAAAGGGGAAGGGGGATCGAAAGACTGAAATGGTAAAATGGGAATTGTAGAAAGACACGGTTGATTTTCTGTTAATTGAACTATCATTATTAGTAGTAAATTTTTTCCCATAAACTGTTTTAAAATTCATCTTTTTAAATTTCCAAATTATTTAAATTTTCAAATCATTTAATATATAATCTATTTTATATCTAAACTATTTTAACTATTTTAACTTTTTAAACTATTTAAAATTATTCAAACTATTTCTAAAAATTAAAACTGGTCAAAGTGGGAACTGTTTATATTTAAATCATGGATTCAAATGCGAATTTGGTTAAATGAAGTTATAACCTAAGTTGAAGTTGGAAATGGAAATTTGAATAAAAAGATGTCAAATGAAATTGACGTATTTAAGTAAATAAAATATTTTGACGCGAAAAGTATTTTTGAAGCGAATATGATATTTTGATATCATTTTCGAAATGTAGAAGTACCAACCGGTGTGAAAACCAACGTTTGGTTGTTAAAGAGACCAGGGCCTCTTATTGGCATACTCTCTATCAATATTGGAACCACTTTAACAATTGTGTACGCAGAGGAGATTCCAGAATGAAGTGGTTGGATTTGGTGTACGTTTTTTAGAACTGAATAAAGAGAATGATGATGGATAGACCCGACACTCGTGCCAATTTGAAATGACTATAACAAATGGCTTGATAGGGCCAAGTGGGCTAGCTACCCTTGGTGGACATCCATTCTTTGGTTTTCATTTTGGACTTGGTCGATACTATATTCCTTGATGTTGGTTTCGATTGGTGCACCTTAATTTGGGATGACCTCCCTTTGACTCGATATGGCATGGATGGATGCAATGGTGGTCGTGGCCAGGATGCGTTACCGCCAGCCCTACGATCCGAACTGGTAGTATCCTACCTTGGGCATTGTCTCAAGTGTCTTGTCATACTTTTATCCTTACACGAGACCACCATGAGTTTGGTTTAGTGTTGTCGTATTACGGCGCATCCCAATCCCCCGACGTGCTGCTGGGGCGTTATATGCAAACTGTACGACAATGCTTTAAAATCTGTTAAGGAGGATTAATGTAAAGCCTTAACGCTAAGAACAATATTTATTTTACCGATTAGACATTATATATGTAGCGTATTATACTATATATAGATATTTTGATGGATCCTTAAGAGATGGATAATCCCATAACATCTCTTGAGTTATTGCACGCACGTTATACACTGGATAGGAGATGTAAAATTTCATAAACTTCTCTGACACTATTACATCCTCGTTATATGTGATACGATTTGACTCATATAAGGATATTTTAATCCTGACTTGAATGTTTTGTCTTTTCATTACGCTCAGGTCAGTCCTGAATTTCAGCACATTGAAGATCTTATTTTTTGGAGGACGAAGACGAAGATTTGGTATATTATTATTACTAGTATTATTTCAGCACATTATTTGTTCCACTGCCTTATTATATTATTCTATTGTATATATAACTCTAACAGATGTTGTAAAATTTTATCAAATGTATAGTGTTGCTACTTTTCTATTGATTAGAAATGCACAAATTTTAATAAATTCTGCAAGCGCACATGCGTGTAGTATGCAGGTCGAACACAGGGAATTGTATTTTAAAACAATTAAAATCCATAGTTAAATCTTAGGCGTGTTAAACGAATTCGATGGTGAATTTTGAACAGAAAATAAAAACAATAATATACTCCGAATCGATTTCGAAACTAATCGAAATTGCAACCAAAATATAGAATTGTAAAAAAAATCAGAACAGAAATTGAAATTGCGGAAAAGAAGATAACGGAGCAAACAACTGAAATATTTATTAACTAACTGAAAAGAGTGCAGAAAATAACTAAGAACAAGAATAAATAAATTGCTAAATCTAATCAACAATCCTACGTATTCTGTTCGAAAATAAAAACAGTGCTGAATTTAAATCTAAACTTGAAGAAAAGTGATGAGGTAAGAGATGATTTCAAGGTGTTGTATAATGCTGTATATATAGGCTTTCAACCCCTAAAATCAGTCCATAATTTTAGCAATAGAACTGGTCCTCTTCATAGTAGCTGCCGAGATATATGTATTGACTGGGTCCATTTGTTGAATTAGTGAAGAGTCAGTTGCCATATCAATGCTTGAAACATATATGCTGAGTGTTTGGCATCCCTGTTAGCTGCTCGTTTGACCAAGTCCTCTGTTGCTTAAAAAGGTGGTCATGCTTTTACATGTGAATTGGTCCAAATTCCCATATGAGCTACTTTTGAATGTGTCCTATTTTGCTTTACAACGTGGCCATGTATTATTTGATATTCTCATGACTAAATAATATGTGGCCGTACTTAACCAAGTATGAAGGTAAGCTAGCATTTTGAAATGTTTTTTTTTTACTTTGATTTATTTCAATGCTCAAAATGTTGCACTCTTTGCTGTGTGATTTTTGAATCAATGGACGGCATAACCGATTAATTTCAACGTTGCACTTTGGAATCAATAATCTGCAAAACCACAACAAAATACCCATATAATACCGCTTTATTAAAATAAAAATATATGAAATAAACGGTTTAAATTGCAGAGAAATACGTTCATCAAATACCTCCACACTAGAACTTTATTCGTCCTCGAATAAGCAAGAAAATAAAACTAACTGAATCCTTTTTCGTAGGAAACACGATTGCATTGAGCGTATGCAACAAGCCGTTAAACCTCTAGGTGTCCCTAGTAGGACGAGTGGTGTCTCGTGAGGGTTTTCAGCGGATACTACCCACAAAATCCAAATGCAGTATGTGATGATTCTAATGTACTACATGAATGCAAAATTTTAAACAAATGGAAACTCGATTTACTTTAGAATAATTGCAACAAAATAATGTATATCAGTTTTAGTCAACTTCTAGAAATTTTTTGTTCCTCACTAAACACAAATTTCAATATAACTCAAGTTTTCATACATTAGATTCTAGTTTGGCCAGTTGTTTCGGTTGATAACATAGTGCAGCCATGAAATAAATTCTTCATTGTTAATCACAGTTTTTTTTTTCAAAATGGCATTTTCCATTTTCATTTGTATGACAAGCCAAATCAACAAAGTCAAGAAGTGTTTCGGTTTCAAATCTTAGTCTCTTTTTACCAATTTTTTTTTTTACACCTAACTTTTGGACCAAGGTATACCACCCATGCACTACCTCGCGGGCTTACGTGAGAGTTGGGACAGAGCTTGGCGGATTGTGCAAACCGATGCTGACTATGTCAGAAAAGGTTAGTAATCCTTAGGTGATTATTTATTTAATTATTTATACACCTAACTCAGAATGCTGAGGCCAGATATACCATCCATGCACTGCCTTCCGGGCTTACGTGAGAAGAGTACAGAGCGTGGCGAGTGCACACACTTTGACAAGTGTGCACACCTATCGACTCTAGGTGTATCTTATTATTATTATTATTATTTTTTGAGACTAACTAAAGAGAGTTATGCAAATCAACTTAGCACCACTTAACTTCAATGATTTGAAATGTCAACGCATGTACTTTAAATCTGCCATTTTTTTTTAAAAACAAAGACTACAGTTTAGAAAGGATTTCATAACCATCACCTATGAATTCCCCTATATACTAACCTCACTATTATCGCTTGTAATTCAACTTTTCATTATATTTTACATTTGAAATTAGTGATTCACAAAAAAATTCATCAATTGACTACAACTGCCTACCTTTGTCTTGACTAATTAAAAATAAATCGAAGTCCTAAAAATATTGGGAAATGAAAAAAAAATTGAAAGGAAATTTGAAAATAAATAATGAGATGATTTTTTTTTAAAAAATGATGTTATACTATGAAATATGAACAAACAGAATGAGATATGCATCCCTCCCACACTGGAATGAGGTAGTGTCCCAACTGTCAAATAGAATGCAAATGCAAAATAGAAGAAAAAAAACTAAAAAATACAACCTGATATGTGCAAGATTGTGAGCGGCTCATGCCGAATAGCTAGGTTCGTGAAGATCCACGAACTCATCGTCCTCGTGTTGTTCAAACTCTAGAAATGGCTTCAAGCATTGTCCATTGACCTTTGAAATGGAACCGTCCCTAGGATTTTCAATTTCAACTGCGCCATAAGGGTATACTGTTTTCACAATATATGGACCTGTCCAACGAGATCTTAATTTTCCCGGAAATAAATGAAGTCTGGAATTATATAAGAGACTTTCTGACCTACTTCGAATGTCTTACGAATTATAGATTTATCATGATAGAATTTGGTTTTCTCTTTATAAATCTTTGCATTTTCGTATGCTTCATTTCTTAGTTCTTCTAATTCTGACAATTGTAATTTACGATGCGATACGGCTTTTTCTATGTCAAAATTAAGGTATTTGATTGCCCAAAGTGCGCGTTGCTCGAGCTCAACAGGTAAATGGCATGCTTTTCCAAAGACCAATCGGTATGGTGACATTCCTAGATTGGTTTTATAAGCTGTGCGAAATGCCCAAAGGGGGTCTATCAATTTAGATGACCAATCTTTTCTGTTGGAGTTAACCGTCTTTTCAAGAATTTATTTAATTTGTCTATTGGAAATCTCGACTTGACCATTGGTCTGTGGATGATATGGAGTAGATAGTTTATGAGTGATAGAATATTTCTTAAGAAGAGATTCAAAAGCACGGTTACAAAAATGAGAACCGTTATCACTTATAATGGCTCGAGGTGTCCCAAAACGGGAAAATATGTTTTCTTTCAAAAATTTGACAACAACTTATTGTCATTCGTTCTGGTGGGAATGGCCTCAACCCATTTAGGCACGTAATCTACTGCGAGTAAAATGTAGAGATTTCCAAAAGAATTAGGAAAAGGACCCATGAAATCGATGCCCCAAACATCAAAAATTTCAATGACAAGGATCGGATTTAGGGGCATCATGTCACGTTTGGAAATACGACCTGTTTGTTGACATCTAGCGCATTTGGAGAAAAATTCGTGGGCATCACGAAAAAGAGAAGGCCAATAAAAACCGCACTGTAACACCTTGGTAGAAGTTTTCTTTGCTCCAAAATGTCCTCCACATGCTTGATTATGTGAAAAAGAGAGGATGCTATGGAATTCATGTTCTGGGACACATCTGCGAATGATTTGATCGGTGCAATATTTGAAAAGATAAGGATCATCCCAGTAAAAGTTTCGAACGTTGGAGAGAAATTTTTGTTTATCTTGTTTTGACCAATGGGAAGGTGTTTCATTTGTGACAAGATAATTTACGATGTCCGCGTACCATGGTGCACTAGAGAGTGAAAGAATTTGTTCATCGGGAAAATGATCGTTGATTTGAGACTTATCATAGTTTTCATGAACTATACGAGAAAGATGGTCAGCTACGACATTTTCAGAACCCTTTTTATCTCGTATTTCTAGGTCAAACTCTTGAAGAAGGAGAATCCAACGGATTAAGTGTGGTTTGGTATCCTTTTTCGTGAGTAAATACCGCAAGGCAGCATGATCGGTGTAAACTATGACCTTAGAACCTACGAGATATGATCTAAACTTATCGAGGGTAAAGATAACTGCTAAAAATTCTTTTTCTATGGTTGAGTAATTCAATTGAGCTTCATTAAGAGTTTTGCTAGCATAATAGATGACTCGAGGAAGTTTATCGATTCGTTGACCTAAGATGGCTCCGATGGCATAATCAGAAGCGTCACACATTAATTCGAAAGGCAAGGTCCAATTTGGAGGTTGGATGATAGGTGCAGTGGTCAAGATCGATTTGAGGGTTTCAAAAGACTTTTTACATTCATTGGAAAATTCAAATTTGACGTCTTTAGCCAGAAGATTTGAAAGAGGTTTTGAAATTTTTGAAAAATCTTTAATGAACCTCCTATAAAATCCTGCGTGGCCGAGAAACGAGCGAATGTCCTTTACGGAACTTGGAGGAAGAAGGTCAACAATAGGATCAACTTTAGATTTTTCAACTTCTAGGCCATTTTTAGAGACAACGTGACCTAAGACTATTCCTCGCTTAACCATAAAATGACATTTTTCCCAATTAAGAACAAGAGATTTCTCCTTACATCTCTTTAAGACACGTTCTAAACGAAGGAGGCATTGATCAAAAGATGACTCATAGATTGAAAAATCGTCCATGAATATTTCTAAGAAATCCTCCACCATATCAGAAAATATACTCATCATACATCTTTGAAAGGTAGCAGGAGCATTACAAAGACCGAAGGGCATGCGACGATAAGCGAAAGTTCCGAAGGGACATGTGAATGTTGTTTTATGTTGGTCCTCTAACGCAATGGGAATTTGATTATAGCCAGAGTAACCATCAAGGAAGCAATAATATTCATGACCGGCTAAGCGTTCGAGCATTTGATCAATGAAAGAGAGGGGAAAATGATCTTTTCTTGTTGCTGCATTGAGTTTTCGATAGTCGATGCAAACGCGCCATTTTGTTTTGACCTTTGTCGGAACAAGTTCGTTATTCTCATTTGTTGTCACAGTGATTCCAGACTTCTTTGGTACAACTTGTACCGGACTTACCCAAGTACTGTCAGAGATAGGGTAGATAATGTTATTGTCTAAACATTTGATAATTTCTTCCTTTACCACTTCTCTCATATTAGGGTTTAATCGCCTTTGAGCTTTGCGAGTGGGTTTAGCCTCGTCGACTAAATGTATTCGATGTTCAATAATTGATGGACTAATTCCCTTAATGTCAGCGATTACCCATCCTATTGCCTCTTTATTTTCCCTTAAAATTTTCAAAAGTTGTTCTTCTTGGTCCTTAATGAGATCGGATGCCATTACAGGGAAATTTTTCGAAGAATCTAAGTATGCGTACTTAAGATCGTTTGGAAGAGGTTTGAGGTCTAATTTAGGGCGTACTTCTTTTGAGGCTTCAGTAGACATCAACTGATTGAATTCTAGTGAATTATGAAAAGAGCATAGCATATCATTTAATTCATAAATGTATTCATCTTCGTGGAAGTTGGAATTAAAATGATCTTAGCGCATGCTAAGAGACTCCGTAGTATCACTAAAATCATTTTCAACAATTGTTTGGATCATGTCAACTTCTTCTGTTTCAAAATCCCTTGGTTGTCTGTTAAGATTGAAGATATTTAGTTCAATGGTTAGGTGCCCAAAGGAAAGTCGGAGTTGACCATTCCTACAATTTATGATAGCATTTGATGTTGCTAAAAATGGACGACCTAATATCAAAGGAATCTGACTATTGGGATTTGAGACAGGTGCAGTCTCTAGGACTATGAAATCGACTGGGAAATAGAATTGCTCGATTTGTATCAAAACATCTTCAACTGTGCCCAATGGTTTTTTGACAGATCGATCAGCTAGTTGAATTGTGATGTTTGTAGGTTTTAATTCCCCTAGTCCAAGTTGACAGTACACAGTATAAGGCAAAAGATTCACACTCGCTCCAAGATCGAGTAAGGCATGACTAATGTGAGTGTTACCGATTTTACAACCGATCGTAGGACAACCGGGGTCCTTATACTTGATTGGGGAGGGATTTGAAAGAACAGAGCTAGTGTTTGCAGTTAGAAATGCAGTCTTAGGAACGTTAGTGGCACGTTTTTGAGTACATAGCTCTTTCAGACATTTGGCATATTGAGGAATTTGCTCGATGGTATCAAGAAGTGGAATATTGACTCGAACTTGTTTGAAGATTTCAAGAATTTGGTCAAAATTAGTGGGCTTCTTCTTTTTGTTGAGTCTATGAGGAAATGGAGCTATTGGTTTATAGCCTCGTTCGGAAGTTTTTTCATTCGAAGAAGAAGGTGTTATATTAGAGGGTGAAGATAAGGGAGCTGGAATGTTGGGGTTGCCAACATCAGAAGGTGAAGAGTGGTCGGGATTGCCAACCTTAGATGAAGAATTAGAATCGTTTTGATTGACAACCGTGGTTGTCGACTGAGTTTCAGAATTTGGAACATGGGAAGATTTAAGAAGGATGTCGGGGTTGCCGACATGGTTGTCCACCTTCTTTCCAGACCTTAATGTGGTGACAGCATTAACCGGATTTACATCTTCGTTCTCACAAAGATTTACTCCTCGAGAGTTATACTTTGGATTCACTTCGGTTTAACTAGGCAATTTACCTTTCTCATTGATTTTTATGAGATCCTTCATCATTATCAACATTTGTTCATTTTGTTTGGTGATTTGCTCAATTCTTGCATCTTGGTTAGTGATTTGTTCATTTTGTTTAGAGAGTTGTTTTTCCAATCGAGCAATTTCTTGTGAAGGCTGAGAAGGTTGGGTCGATAGATTGAAATTAGGGTGCCTGTACGGTTGATTCGAAGGTTTCGTTTAAGGAGCGGGTTGAGAATTTTGAGCATTAGAGGTTGGGGCTCGATAATTCGGATTTGGTATCATTGGATACATATGTGATGGATTAGCCACGTTGTTAGGATTTGACCATGAAAAATTGGGATGATGCTTCCAGTTAGGATTATATGTGGACGAATAAGGACTGTTTTGAGCTATAGCATTGATTTGGTCTTGTGTGTAGTAATGAGGTAGCCCTTCTCCTTCTTGAGGAATTTGGGCATCTATAGGAAGATGTGATGGGTCAATGGCATTTACTCCTCTGTTTGGAGTACGAATTGGAACACGAATTGTTTCCCATTGCATATCCTTTTCTGAATACTCTTCTAAAAATTCCCAAGCTTCCTCATCTGTTTTTGCCATGAATTCTCCTCCGCACATTGATTCAAGTTGGGATCTTGTTTGATAGTTAAGCCCTTCATAAACGATTTGGCACAAAACGTGCTTAGGGATTGCATGATGTGGGCAACTATATAACAGTTGATTGAACCTTTCAAAGTATTTTGAAAAAGTTTCTCCTTCATTCTGAGAGAATTGATTGATTTCGGTTCGAATTTTAAGAGTTTTGTGGAAAGGAAAAAACTTTTTCAAAAATATAGTAACGAAATTGTCCCAACTTTTAATTGAATTTTTAGGAAGAGAATTAAGCCATCTTTTCGCGCTTTCTAGAAGCGCGAATGGAATAAGTCTTAGCTTGATGGATTCATTAGAAAGTTGTTGCATTTTAGTTGTAGAAGCATATAACTCAAATTCACTAAGAAATTCATATGCATTTTCAGACCCAGTGAATTTTGGTACCCCTTGGATAAAAGAATGTTTTAGCCCAAAATTATTTCCTTCGGCAGGTGGAAATGAAATAACCGAAGGTTGAACAGTCCGTGTTGGATAGCATCGGTCTCTAAGGGATAATGGTCGGTTCTCATGAAATTCATTATTTCCAACATGTGATTTAGGTGATAATTTCGGTGAACTGTGTTGTGAACCGTGTTGTGAACCGTGATTGCTCATATTTGTTTGATTTGAATTTTCTGTTGATTTGTTTAATGAGATATTTTTGGCTTTCTAAACGATTAAAATTATTTCTTGCCCAAATGCGCATAAACAATTCAAGATGTAATAACAAAAAGTAAATTTAAACAGTTTTCAGTTGGGCACTTGTAGAGTAGAAAATTACTTACAGAGAGGTATGGCTATCCGTCCAGTGCAACCGAGCAGTGCTAGTGAATGGTTGAGATTTACTGAGTTGGAGCTATTTGACTAACTTTTCTTAGCTTTTAAATTCACTGACTTGGTCTACTCCCTGCGCCTTTAAAACAAAACGTGAATATGTTACTTGTTGTGAGTAGCGAAATAAATCAGAGTGTAATGTGCTAAAGGGCACGTAATATGCAGAACACGTAATACTGAAATGGTACTGTAATGAGATGAAATGATACTGGTATGAATGGTACGTAATATGCAGAACATGTAATACATAACACTGGAACTAGAGGTCACGTGAATGCAACAAGTGGTATGAATGCAGAACGAACATGAATGTATGCACATGCAAAAACGTGAAAACAGAGGGCAAAACAGAACTGAACTAAACAACAACTAAGTGGTTACGTGTAAACGAAACAGAAATAATGCATGTATAAACAGAAACAAAACAAAATACAACTACGTGAATATGGTAACCAAACTAACTAATGCATGCAAGAATATGAAAGTGGAACTGCAAGTAACCAAACTAACGTACGTGAAAACAATGCAGTGAACAAAAAAAAAACTATTTTTTTTTTAAAACTAATGGAAAAAAATTAACACGAATAGACTTAAAAACGAAAAATCGAAAATCTCAAAATAGCAACTCCCCGGCAACGGCGCCAAAAACTTTTTGCGACTTTTCTATTGATTAGAAAAGCACAAATTTTAATCAATTCTGCAAGCGCACATGCGTGTAGTATGCAGGTCGAACACAGGGAATTGTATTTTAAAACAATTAAAATCCATAGTTAAATCTTAGGCGTGTTAAACGAATTCGACGGTGAATTTTGAACAGAAAATAAAAACAATAATATACTCCGAATCGATTTCGAAACTAATCGAAATTGCAACCAAAATGTAGAATTGTAAAAAAAATCAGAATAGAAATTGAAATTGCGGAAAAGAAGATAACGGAGCAAACAACTGAAATAATTATTAACTAACTGAAAAGAGTGCAGAAAATAACTAAGAACAAGAATAAATAAATTGCTAAATCTAATCAACAATCCTACGTATTCTGTTCGAAAATAAAAACAGTGCTGAATTTAAATCTAAACTTGAAGAAAAGTGATGAGGTAAGAGATGATTTCAAGGTGTTGTATAATGCTGTATATATAGGCTTTCAACCCCTAAAATCAGTCCATAATTTTAGCAATAGAACTGGTCCTCTTCATAGTAGCTGCCGAGATATATGTATTGACTGGGTCCATTTGTTGAATTAGTGAAGAGTCAGTTGCCATATCAATGCTTGAAACATATATGCTGAGTGTTTGGCATCCCTGTTAGCTGCTCGTTTGACCAAGTCCTCTGTTGCTTAAAAAGGTGGTCATGCTTTTACATGTGAATTGGTCCAAATTCCCATATGAGCTACTTTTGAATGTGTCCTATTTTGCTTTACAACGTGGCCATGTATTATTTGATATTCTCATGACTAAATAATATGTGGCCGTACTTAACCAAGTATGAAGGTAAGCTAGCATTTTGAAATGTTTTTTTTTACTTTGATTTATTTCAATGCTCAAAATATTGCACTCTTTGCTGCGTGATTTTTGAACCAATGGACGGCATAACCGATTAATTTCAACGTTGCACTTTGGAATCAATAATCTGTAAAACCACAACAAAATACCCGTATAATACCGCTTTATTAAAATAAAAATATATGAAATAAACGGTTTAAATTGCAGGGAAATACGTTCATCATATAGTATAAACAGCTTCATGAACTGTTTATTTGATTATTTTATTTTTTCATTCCGTTGCAAGATTCTCTATTTGTTTGCTCCTTTTCTTATTCTTCTTAATTGACCCCATTGATTATCTATGTTCTGGATTGTTTGATTTGGACATGTATGGGTCATTGTCTATTTAAACCTTTTGAAATGCGGGTCATCATAGTTAGTATCAAATCTTCGGTTCAACAATAACCTTAGCTTTATTGGGGTTAGACTCATTAGAGATAGGGTAGTAATACCCTAGAATGAGTTTGTTTGAGTGTATATATATGAGAGCGCATAATTTTTAGTGTTATAAAATATTTTATATTGTGTTTTCTTATTTGTTAAGTTGTTTATGAATTCCAGTCGGTGCGTAGGATGCCCTGTTATCGATAGGGGTTTCTAAACACTTAAACGAGACAAGTTGACATTATATTGTTTTCAAAAGGGTAAATGAAATAATTTTACCTAAATTATATTTTATATATAAAAATAAATAATTTTCCATAAATAACAATATAGGTTTATGAAAATACGAATTTATTTATGGATGTTGTTTGTTACGAGATGATAATAATTAGTTATTATCAATTATTGCTTGAATTAAACTAAAAACAAATACTTTATGAACTATATTTCATGAAGCGTTCGATAATTAGAATGAATTGAAATCTAATTACAACAAAAATTGTTTGCAATAACAAAAATATAAATTAACAAAATGTTTTCATAATAAGGTAGTGAAATTGTATAAGTATATTTATAATATAGCTTAAAAATATAGAGGATTTAAAAGATGAGAATTTAAGAATTAAAATCCCGTTGATATTCAAAAATTATTTTTAAAGTTTTATGAAATAATAATAATATTATTTTTAAAGGGTTTTGACTAGAATTATATTTTGAAAAGATTTCGAAAGAAATAAAAGCATTGAACTCGCTTTAGTCATCGAACAATAATTATGGGGATGACTGCAGCATTGCAATATTCATTTTTGAGTTTCTGAGTGAGAATTGTTACCAAAAGAAATTTATTTCCAGTTAAAACAATTTTTGGTTATGAAAAAAAAATGGTGAGTATGATTTGATAAATATATGAAAATATTTTTTAAACTTATAAATTGAATGTAGTATAGATACGAAATAAGTTTATAACTTATGAATTTGAACTAGAAAGTAAAACCGAATTTTAAAAACGGTTGGAAATTTTGGGTAAGCAAACAAAAGAAACTTTGAATTTGAGATATGAAATAAAAGAATCAACTTAAGAAACATTAAATAAATTGAGTTAGTGAAATGAAGTAAATAAAATGAGAGTGAATTGTATTTGAAATGAATTAGATAAAATAATGAAATGAAATTTTAAGTGAATAAGTTTGTATAACTTATTGTTTTGAGAAATATTAAGCTAAAAACAAATTTAAATTTGGTGAATGTGAATGATAAGAAAAGAAAATTTTAACTAAATAAATTTAAATAAACTAAGTAATGGATTAAATGAAATAATGTTTAACTTAATAAAGATTAAATGAATTTAATTGGAATTGAATAGGACTAGATGAATTAGTAAAGTGAATTAAGTCCACTTAAACTATAAAATGAATTAATAGGATGAATACGAACTTGAATTATAAAATGAAATGTAATTAGGGTATAAAAAAATTGAATGAGAATAAATGGATGTAAGTAAAATTTATGTGAGTAATTGAATTTGATTTAAATTGGATGTAAATGAATTGAATGCAAATGGGATGAGTTTTAATAAAATTGAATGTTAACCAATTGACTGAAATAAGCGAATGTTAAATATAGAAATGTTGATACACTTAAAAATAAGTGATAAGAAATACTTTAAGTTCAAATAATGAAATGAATTATAAAATGAAACTTAAATTAAGAAAAGTTGAATGAAATTGATTGTGATAAAAGATAAAATTTTATTAATATGAATTTGAGTTATAATATAAAATTACTTAAGAAAAGTTAATAATATGAATTAATGAAATGAAGTAATGAAATGAATCAATGAATTAATATGAACTTAAGTTATGAAGTGCTAATAAATATAAGTTGCGTTTTATAAAATGTTTATAATAAACTTACATTGTTTTATGAAATGGTTTATAAATGTATTAGCATTAAAGAGAATATAGACAATGAAACCAAATTTAAATTAAATAAGATTAAATAAAATGATTTAAAAAATGGTCCATAGATGAATTGATATGAAATGTGTTAAACAAAAAGTGAAATAATTGAATTTGAATAAACTGAAATTGAATAAAATAGATGTGAATAAGTTTGAAGCAAACCAATTAAATGTTAATAAAAAATAGATGTTAATAAGAAATGATAGTGTATAAATTGAATAGTAATATTAGATAATGTAAATTTATATATTTTGAATTAAATTGGATAAATATTAATTGTTGGATGGTTTCTTTGGTTGCAAACCATTGTTATAACTACTTTTGGTTGCAAATGATTGTTATGTTGTGTATTCGTGCTTGTGCTTATGATTTGCATTGAAAATTCATGTTATATAGTTCTATTAAACTCATATATGCTTTCTATGTCTTTTGTATACAACTAATATTCTAATTTGAGTTGAGATAGGTACATACGAAGACCGTTTGGATGTATACGCGTTTTGATTTGCTTTTGCTTGCTTGATATGTGCAAACTCGCTCGTTTTGGTAATAATAAGGTACATATATCAGATTACTTACCACACTTTTATATTTTATTCCTTATGGGATGCCTCATCATTGAGATAAGATGTATATTTGGTATATTTGTGATACATACTTGTATTGTAAAAAAATTATGATCGAGCCGTGCAAAAGAGACATTGCCGAAAATTTTCAATAAATTCAGGTGTTGGAAAATTTTTGAGATTTTAAAATTTTATTACTTCTATTATAAATAAGTTGTAATTTCTGTGACGTCGATACCAGAGTGGTGTAGCGGAAGCATTGTAAAATTTTTGTAAATAAGATTTCATGTTTTGTATGTTGATTATTTTGAGTAATATATATTGTATGTTAAGTTCCTCACTTAACTCCTTTTCGAGGACGAAAAGTTTTGAGTGGGGGAGATTGTAACGCCCCATATTTTTACTATTTTAAATTATTAAATTTAATATGATTATTGAATAAAAATGGTTAGAAATATAAGTTTAATGATTTGTTAATGTAGTTTATTGAATATGAACTTGAATAAAATTTTGAAATAACCAATTTCGAAGATTTAGGCAATAACCAGTATTGAAATGAAATTTTATATACTGAATGTGTTTATAATCAATAGATGAAATTAGATAATAAATATTGTATTATTTAGATGGAAATAAAATAATCGTTGAAAATTAAAATAAAATTGAAATTTTATGATTTATTAATGTAATTTATTTGATAATTGAATTATTTAAATTTAATATTGGAAATTGTTAAAATATTTAAATCTTGAATTTAATATGAGTGAACATGATTTCGTAAGTTGATATAAATTTTATCCAACCGAGAATGAAGATAGTTGACTTCTAAAATTAAATTTAATGTGATTATATTGAATTTGGAAATTTCTTGTTTTAATTAACGGGTAGAAATAGTCTTTTTGGGCACTGTTTTGGATTTCGACGAAACCAGTCTCATCGGATCCATAATAGTAGATTATTATAGGATTTCAAGTTTTGTAGCGAACGGACTTATCATTTGGTCGTGCAAGCTTGAATGCGTAGAAATTAATTAAAGGAATATAATTAAAATAAATTGATTTTGAAAAGCTATCTTCTGAATATGATGGAATTGGCTCCCAATGCATATTCCATTGTATTCGAAATAAGGGTATAACATATTGAACGCCAGGCGCCACGCTTCGCTTGGATTTTGGAGTTTTCATGGACAGATTGGTTGGAAAAAATATATATAAGGCCGTATCGTTTCATTTTTCACGAACGAAACCCTAAAAAGAGAACGTAGCCTCTCTCGTTCATATTAACGGCCGAAATCGCTTCTCCTTCTCCTCTCATTTTCTCCTCATCCGCTCAATAAAATCAAATGCCACCAAAAGCAAGAGTGTAGATCTCATCGGGCTCTACACGTTAGACGATTGGATCGTAGCGAAGCGTCATGAGATTGCTAGAATCAAGGCATGGAGGTCTGTGATTTTTCTCGTTTTTCACGTCAACGACGGTGGTGGAGGCGATGATATTTGGGGCGGTGGTGGTGCTGGCTGAGGCACGTGATGTGGTGGGATCCGATTGGCCCTCGATGATCCCTAGTGGTGTGCGCATGTTGTTTTGTTGTTGTGTGAGTGGGTTTGATTGCGTGTGGCCAAGTACGAAGTGGAAGATAAATTAGGGTATTGTTTAATTATCTCTATTAATTAGTTGTTAATTATATTCTAATTATCGTTATGCTAATTAAATCGAAACTTTCTCATACGAGGTCTGATTCGAACGAAACGAGTCGCATTGCGATTGTATCGACGAAGGCTACGACATAGAGTAGAATTGGAATTTATCTGAATCAAAAAAATTTCTATTTCAAATAAAGGTGAGTGTTTTAAAACTCACGAAATACTAAAATATTCCGATGTTCGTTAAATTGATATTATGTAATTTAATTTTATTAACTGTTGTTTGGTAAATTAACCGACATTTAAACTAATATATGAATTGACTGTTAGGAATTAAAATTGACAGTTAAATTGAAATTGGAATAAAAATGCTAGTTAAAATCTAATATTTAATAGCTGATTAACAGCTGTGATATTTTCACTGATTTGGATGTTGATTGTGAGGGATGCATATTGGCTGATATGTTGGATGATTGGATGTTTATTTATTATATATATATATATATATATATATATATATATGTATGTATGTATGTATATATCATGTTATTACCATATATATTATTTGACAACATATGAACTATTATTTGAATTATTTTAAATAAATTTAGAAATAGGCTAAAATTATATATACTATGACATTTATTTTGGATTGAAATGAAATATATCCATCCTTGAAATTAAAATTAAAATAATTGATCACTTGGCCATAGAATAGGAAATTATATACGAACACCAAATTGGTTAAGTTAAATTATTTTAAATTCTTGGATTGAACTTCTTCAAATGATTTTGTTTTATAAAAATAAAATTTAATCAAAATATAGGAATTGGATTATTTTCGAATACGGGCTTGAAATGTTGAAATTAAAATTGTTAAAAGAAATTATTTTAAAGAAATTAATTTGGAATCTAAAGTTATGATTGAAATATAACTTGAATTATAGAAATTGAATTGTTCTAAAAGGTTTGAACTTTTACTTGATCTTCGAAGTTATTTAAGTAAAAGTGATATTAATCATTATTTCAAATTTGAGCTCGGAATTGAATTATTATTAAAAATTCAAACCTTGAATTGAATATTAAAGTTTAAATTGATTTAATTGATTAAACTGATATTTTGAAATTGAACTCGAAATTGATATAAATTGAAATGGTATAAAAATAAGAATTCAATTGAAATTTAAATCATTGAATCGAATCGTTGATTCAAATTGAAATCGAAATGAAATTAATTTGAATTGAAATTGGAATTAATTTAAATTGAAATCGAAATTGAGTCGATTTGAATTGATTTGAGATTTAAGATGACTGAATTCGAAGATTTGAAATTGAATCCATTTGATTTAAATTTGGACCGAGTCTAGATTTCTTGGATATGGGAAGAAACAATGCTGAATTTGAAATTATTTTCACTATGAACTATTTTCCTATAAACTGTTTTCAAATTCATCTTTCTAAATTTCCAAATTAATTAAATTTTCAAATCATTTAATATATAATCTATTTTAATATCTAAACTATTTTAACTATTTTAACCTTTTAAAGTATTTAAAATTGTTCAAACTATTTCTAAAATTCAAACTGGTTAGAGTGGGAACTTTATATATTTATATCATGGATTTAAATGCGAATTTGGTTAAATTGAAGTTATATCCTAAGTTGAAGTTGAAATGGAAATTTGAATGAAATGATTTCAAGTGAAATTGACATACTTAAGTAAATATGATATTTTGAAATGAAAAAGATTTTTGAAGCGAATATGATATTTTGATATCAAGTACGAATGGTTTTCGAAATGTAAAAGTACAAACCGGTGTGTAAAACGATGTTTAGTTGTTAAAGAGACCGGGGCCTATTATCGGCATACTCTTTATCAATATTGAAACCACTTTAACAACTTGTACGCGAAAGAAACTCCAGAATGAAGTGGTTGTGTTATACGTTTGCTGGATTTGAAGAAAGAGAACGATGATGGATAAACCCCGCACTTGTGCCAATTTGAAATGACTAAAACAAGACGGCTTGACAGGGCTAAGTGGGCTAGCTACCTCTAGCGTAGTGAACATCCATCCTTCGATTTTCTTTTTGGACTTAGTCCATACTATATTCCATGATGTTGGTTTTGATTGGTGCACCTTGATTTGGGATGACCTCCCTTTGACTCGATATGGGATGGATGGACATGGTGGGCGGTCGTGGCAACGATGCGTTACCACCAGCCTTGTGACCTGAACTGGTAGTATCCTTGCCTCACGTGCATTATCATACTTTTATCCTTATACGAGATCACTACGAGTTGGGTTTAGTGTTTTCTTATCACAGCTTATCCATATCCCCCAACATGCTACTGGAGAATTATGTTCAAACTGTACGGTAATGCTTAAAAATGCATTAAGGGGATTAATGTAAAGTCTTAATGCTAAGAAAAATATTTATTTTACTGGTTAGACATTATATATATAGCGTATTCTACTATATACAGATATTTTGATGGATGCTTAAGAGATGGAAAATCCCATAACATCCCTTAAGTCATTGCATGCACATTATACACTAGATAAGAGATGTAAAACCTCGTAAACATCTCTGATGTTATTACACTCCTATTATATATGATATCGATTTGACTCACATAAGGATATTTTAGTCCAGAATCGATGTTTTGTCTTTTCATTACGCTCGAGCCGGTCTTGGGTTTTCAATGAATGAAAGATCATATTTTCTAAAGGATGAAGATTTGGTATATTATTATTACTAGTATTATTTCACCACATTGTTTGTTCCAATGCATTATTCTATTATTCTATTATATATATATAACTCCGATTGATGTTGTAAAATTTTAATCAAATATACAGTATAAACGGCTTCATGAAATGTTTATTTGATTATTGTATTTTTTCATTCCGCTGCGAGATTCAGTATTTGTTTTCTCCTTTTCTTATTTTTCTTAATTAACCCCATTGATTATCTGTGTTTCGGATTATTTGAGTTGGACATGTGTGGAGTATTGTCGATTTAAACCTTTCGAAATGTTGGTCGTCATAGAATTTGTTTCAAATCTCAAATGAATTAAAACATAAGTTATTTGGTTAGATAAATAATTAATCAGTTATGATAGTAGGTGAAAATTTTCTAAGTAATCAAGTCTATAATAATTAAGAATTTCAGATCCAATCAAGATATCAACATTCAAAAACCACACCTAAATAGAATTCACATTTAATCACAATAGGTAGAAGAACTTTTAAATCTTTTAAATCAAATCTTAATAAGGGGCTATAATACACAAATGTGAACAATAACATTTGGAACATAATAAATAAAATAGAAATAAGAGAACCATTCCTAAAAAACCTTGCCCTTTATTACACCTCGATTTATGACTTCTCCTTAGATTTCCAACTGAATCTATACCCTACTTTGCAAGAGAAGGATGCAACACCTTTGTACTAATTAAATATAATATTTGATTCGAATTTTTTTGACGAAAACTTTGGCTATGCTATTAAGGGATATGAGGAAGAAAAGTTTCTATAAAGAATGAATGAATGAAGAGTTTTGTTTTGATGGGATAGAAAACCTTTCCTATTCTATTCATTCAACTTCCTTATTTTATAAATTCAATTAATCAATCCCTTCATTTCCCCAACCTAGCACTGGCCCTAGTTTTCTCAAATAATGGGCAAAGTTTAAAAAAATTCTTATAATAATTTATTGTTTAAACTTGATTTAAAAGGCATACCGATATCGTATATCGATATATGCAAATATAAATTTTATGCATGAATAATTACCCATGATACTCAAAACATCAAATAAATTAATAATATTTAATATTTTAGAAATATTAATCGGTTTAACCAATTCATAATATTTTATAAGTTAATTAAATTGTCTAGTTTTTAGGAGAATCCACAAATGCGGTTGTGATTCAGGGATGTGGATTCATTAAGCGATTAATATTAAAAAATTTAAATATTAACGTTCACACATCACCTTAGCTAGTGATGTGACTAGTGATGTGATATTTTGGCTAAATTCGTCAGTTGTAGATCTTTTTGGTAAAATCTAATTTTAGAATTTTTTAAGAGGTATCTTTTAGTAACAATAATTTAAATACATTCTCTTCGCTAATACGATATCATTTCAAAATTTATGGAATTTGGTTTTGGTCAAAATTCCAGCGGCATCCTTATTTGACTTAGTTATCCATAAAAAAAGTCCTCGGTTCAATAATAACATTTGTTATTAACCATACTACTCAGGCCAGAGACTTTGACTTTAAGTTGACTACAATTAACCGTGAGATTGACCTCGTGTTAGATCCTACCTTTTGAGTTTTGAAGAGACAACTATATGTTTTAATAGATATAGTACATGGGTATATTTTTTAGGAATAATAATATACAAAGGCTAAGGAAAATTAGTAGAGCGGATTGCTCGATGATTGAGGATCAAGTGAAGTACAGTCGTCACGTGTTATAAGTCCTATAAATATTTGTACAATTTCCTTTGGTGATGACACATACATAAAATTTTATATTTTGAATAAATTACATTAAAGACATTACTTTGAAAAGATTTTAAACATATATTATTACTTAGAATTATTTTTAGAGCATATTTCATTTTCTAAGAAGTCACGTATCTAACTTCAAAATTCAGACGTCTGAAAAAGGGATGTTTTAACGTATTCTACTCGATTTTAAAACCATATAGGAAATAGACTACTGAATTAATATTCACACGTTGTACTAATGTTTAGATGGCTGAACATTAAATCCAGATGTCTATTTACCTAAGTGAAATTCCTTTTTAAAAACAAAGGATTTCCAAACGTCACTGGAATCAACCAAACATCTAAATACAAATTCAGAAGTCTGATTGAGTGCTCCAAACATTTATCAATACATAAAATATAACTATTTATTTTCTGTTTAAAGACTGTACACTACAAAAAAAACCGTTTACGGTTGCAAAAAACCGTGGCGTTTTATCATAAATGCAACCAAAAATATTTTTCCCAAAATATGTTTCGTGACTAAAAAAATTTGTTCCCGCTCCTTAGAATTTTTTTTCTGCCTAGCCAAAAATAAACGTGACCGGTTCTTGTTTTTCATCTCACGTATACTTAGAAAACTCACTTCTGCAGAAAAAAATTTCCCCTCTTCATCATCTTCACCAAGTCCTAAATTATCGTCCTCTTCATCATCGCTTCATTTTCCCTTCGTCATCATCGCGCTACTCCTCTCCTCTCCACAGTCAATCGATATCTCTTTCTATCTGCTGCCTTTTGATTGACATTCTACACAAATCTTAAATCGGTATGGATTTTATACTCTATTTTATGATTATATATTTGTTTGTATGTTTTAATATTGATTATATAAATCAAATTGGAAAAACCCTAATTTGATTGAGATTCACGATTTTGCCATCCATCCCTCCTATTGTTAAAACATTGTCGTTCCATGGAAGTATATTTACGCGGGATCGGTGTTCTTCTTTCAGCGTTCGCAGCAGGCGGGCATTGGCAATATACTGGCGAGAGCTATAAAGAGTAAGTTTCCGCTTCTCTAATCGAGAAAGTTCAGGTAGTACTCTATATCCATGGAATTTCTTATTTCCACTTTTGATGTTTCAGAGTATCTTTTTGCTCAGATTTAAAGCCGGACATCTAATTAGTTTGAGTACAAATTAGTTGAACAAAAACAAATTAGGTATGGAATTTAAGTAAAATAAAAAGAATATGGGAATTGAACAGAAAAAAATTTGATATCAAAATAATGGTAATCTACTGTTCAAAATGTACAAGTGTAACATTAATGAGTACAAATGCCTGTGGAATTTGTAGTCTATATATAAATGTAGAGAATTTATCAATTTTTTATTTAAAAAAAAAAAGCAAAAGCATTCTTCTATTTTTTTTACCAGGTCATGACATACAATATCTTACACATGAAACAGTACTTGGACAAAGAAAAAGCATAATCACTAAAACAAAACTAAGAGAAGAGCTGAAATTGCGCTCTTCCGGATAGGTATATATCATATATAGATATGTGTGTGTATACATATATATGCGAGTATATGTATATATCATAATGTCGCTCTTAAGTCATGATTTATTTATGGTAGGTTTCCTATCATTCGATCACTATTAGGACCGTCAAACCTCATCAAGAGTAGTTTTTTGTTTTGTAATCCAGAGCAGCTATCTTGTTGATAATATAGGAATTTTTTCCAAAAAAACTCAAAACTTAACACTGAATTAGAAATGTGCATGCAAATAATTTTTAGAATTTTGATGTTTAAATAACTCATCTTTTGCATACCACTTGCGCATAGGTGATTCAACCTGCATTTGCACTTATTAATACAAATAAGCAGAACTTCTTCTGTTTCATTTAGATTTATTTAGGGTTATGGTTGCGTTGATATATCTATTTTCTTATAGTATCATGATCACAAGATCTAATTATTTTTATGCATTTCACTATAAATGAGTCTTTGATAACATTATTTCAAAAATATTTGAGAAAAAAGGTAGGAAAACATCCCAACCCATAAATAATCATTACCACTAATAGTACATCAAAAGTAAACTTCATAGTTAGTTGCTAAATTATCTTTGATGATGTTATTTCAAATTTGATTGGTGCAAATATTGTATTGCCCTTTCTTTTCATCTCTTTTGCTAAGTTATCTTTTTCAGTTTATTACCATCTTTTGCGTTCCATTTTTTGTTGGAAAATTGTAGAAGGTATATGTTCTATCTATACTGCTTTTCTTCCTTCTAGAAATCACTAAAGTTATGTGTTATAACTTATTGAACAATTATGAGTATTTGTTAATAACTGATTGATGCTCTAGCTGCGCAAATAACTTCAATATAGTGAAAATTGCTACTATTATCTGGCATCCCTAGTAATAGAACATGAGAATATTTGTATGGCTGAGTCAGTAACTTCATGAGAATGTTATGTTATTTGTGTAGTCTGCTTTAGTCTAGCTAAATGTTAAACATCGTTTTATTTTTCTATTATAAGTTACCTAACACAACTGATTTTCGGTACACAAACATAAAAAGTGAATTTCATATTACTATACTACATTTTGGCTTTCATTTCAGCAAGCTATCGAAACACTGTTTTACTAAAACCTGTGACACCCTTAATAAAATGTATTAAATGTCCCGCATTCGGTTTTGATGGTAAAAGAAGCTTAAATGTTATCCCATTGTTTCATGTTTTTCTTCAATAACTAAATTTCATTCCTAAACGTGGCATTGGTATATGATTAATACAAGAGATGTTTCTTTGTGATAATTTAGGAGTTTGGTTGCCAAATTTGATTTGTTCAAAATCAGTTTATGTTAGAAAATGTAGTTTATTATCCTTACTATGGGCATGTTACCAATGTTCCAGATAGTGCATTATTTATAAGATGTTTGGATGTTTTTTTGGGTAATAACTTCAACGTCTATTTATTTTTTTGATTAGAACAGATAACCAATTTATACGTCAAAGATTGGAAACTTATTTGCCTTCATATGTCGAAAATGGAAAAAGACTGGGGTTTTTTAAGCAGGTGATAAAACCATGATTAACTTAATATGTATTTTGAGAATTATAACATATAATCTAATATTAAAGCTCAATTTTTTTATTTGTTTTTCTTTTTTCATAGAACTAGTATAGAGTACCGACAAGGAGCAGAATTTTGTGAATGCTGCAAAGAGGAATGCAAGAAGTGAAGAAATTTTTTTATGCCCTTGCAAGGATTATCGGAATCTTAGTCGTCATGATGAACAAATCATCGTTAAACATTTAATTATAAAAGGAATGGATCCTAAATACATGGGTGGTGTATGGTTTAACCATGGTGAAGAGACAAATGTAGAGAAGAAAACAAATATGTTTGATGTATATGATCTATTCAAGATGATTCACTATGAAGATGAAGATTTTTTGAATCAAGATTTTTTTGATGATGATAAAGATAGTGTTAATTCTCAAAGAAAAGAGGATGAGTAACTCAAGAACTTTGAAGATGCAGAAACTCCACTATATCCTGGTTGCATAAATCACACAAAATTATCTGCTATCACCGTCTTGTATAATCTTAAATGTGAGTCTGACTTGTCTGATAGTGGGTTTGATAAGCTTTTAACTGTGCAACATTTATTTCTGCCGAAGGATAACGTGCTTCCCAAAAACTTATATGAAGTAAAGAAATTTCTTAGAGCATTCGACATGGGTTTTGAAAAAATACATGCTTGTGAGAATGACTGTTGCCTTTACAGAAAAGAATACAAAGATTTAGAAAGTTGTCCAAAATGTGGTTCTTCAAGATGGAAGAAAAATCAAAATACTGAAGAGGTTATACAAGGTATTCCAGTTAAAGTGTTGAGATACTTTCCAATGATTCCGAGATTTAGAAGACTGTATAGATCTCAAAAGATGGCAGAAGATTTAAGATGGCATTTTAATAATACAAGCAATGATGGAAAAATGCGTCATCCCGTGGATTCTATGACATGGAAAATGGTGGATGAAAAGTATAAATCTGTTTCATCTGAACCACGCAATCTTAGGCTTGGTCTTGCTACAGATGGATTCAATCCATTTTCCATGTTGAGCTCGAAATATAGTTGATGGCCGGTGATGCTTGTGACATACATTCTCTCGCCTATGTTGTGTATGAAGAAGGAAAATATTATGTTAACTTTACTAATTCCAGGCCCAAAGCAACCCGGGAATGATATTGATGTATATTTGGCGCCTTTGGTGGAAGACTTGCATCATTTGTGGTGTAATGGAGTTGATGCTTATGATGTATTTAGTAAAACTTTGTTTAAACTGAATGCAATTTTGCTATGGACGATTAACGATTTTCCGGCTTATGGAAATCTTGCTGGATGTCGTGTGAAGGGGGGAAAAGCTTGCCCATTATGTGGTGTCAATACCCATTCTCGTTGGTTGAATCATAGTCGAAGGAGCGTCTACATGGGTCATAGAAGATTTCTACCTGCTTCAGATTCACGGAGGAAACAAAAGGCATTGTTTGATAACACCATAGAGAAAGGTAGTGCTCCTAGACTACTAACTAGGAGAAACATTCATGCATTGTTGAAGGATTATCCAAATGATTTTGGAAAAGAAAAAGAAGATAAAAGTAAGAAGAGAAAGTGTGTTTATGATACAAAAGATGAAGATGATAATACTAACGATTCTACAAAAATGGAGCCATCGAGGTGGAAAAAAAGATCAATTTTCTTTGATTTGCCTTATTGGAAGGTTAGTGGTTGATTTATTTATTTTTCATTGTTTTAATAGAAGAAATACCCAATAATGCGTTATAGTTTTGGTTTTCGCAGGAGCTTCCATTACGTCACAATATAGATGTGATGCATGTGGAGAAAAACATTGGTGAAAGCCTATTGGGCACGATGTTGCATGGTAATAAATCAAAAGATGAAACCAACTGTAGAAAGGATTTAGAGGATTGGGGAAATCGAAGTAAGCTTCATGCACAACCTCATGGGAATAAAACATATCTTCCACCGGCTCCATACATGTTGTCAAAATCCGAGAGAAAAATATTTTGCAAAAGATTGTACGATTTCAAACGACCAGATGGCCACTGTTCAAATTTGAAAAATCGAATTTCGTTGCAGGATTGCCAAATTAGCGGATTGAAGTCACATGATTACCATGTATTAATGCAACAGTTATTGCCAGTAGCATCGAGAGGATTAATGCCAAAGAAGGCAAGAAAAACAATAATTCGCTTATGTTCTTTTTTCAACAAATTATGTCAACGTGTTCTTGATAGAGAGTAGGTAGAACAAATCAATGTTGAGATTATTGAAGTTTTATGTGAGCTTGAAAAATATTTCCCACCATCTTTTTTTGATATAATGGTACATTTATCCATTCATCTTGGAAAAGAAGCGATAATGTGTGGACCGGTTTATTTTCGTTGGATGTACCCATTCGAAAGATACATGAAGACACTTAAAGACTATGTCAGAAACTATGCACGACCAGAGGGATGTATTGCAGAATCCTATCTTGAAAAAGAATCCATGATGTTTTTCGATGAATTTTTGAAAAAATCAGGACATATAGAGGAGAAAGAAGCTCGAAATGAAGATTATGAAAGCAATGTAATACTCGAGGAACGTCCGATTTCAATATCCAAGACAGTTAAACTGTCAGTTAATAACAAAGAAAGTGCTCATTTAGCCGTGTTAATGAATATGGCTGTGGTGGAACCATTTATAGAGTAAGTGTATGTTATATTGTTTTAATTATTTTGATGTGTTCGTAATGCTATATATAACTTATAATCAATTATTCAATACTAGTTTGCATTTGGAGGAATTAGAAAAGTCAAACCCACGCATGACAAAAAATGCGACCTTACTTTGGGAAACACATACAAAAAAATTTGCCGATTGGATTAAAAGAAAGGTTAGTTAGATTTCAAATATATTCTCTTTTGACTATTAATCTTACTATAAAATATACATGTTAAATAAAATTTGTTGTAGATACCTATTACCTCTAAGGATCATGATGACATGTTAAGATGGATTGCTTTTGGTCCGAAGGATGATGCGATGTCTTACAACGGATATATCATCAATGAGTGACGTTTTCATATACAAGATGTAGGGAAGAAACTCAGAATTGTAGGGTGACTTTTGATGTGACTACTATGTGTAGAGCAAGTGCAAAAGATATGTCCCAAGTGGTTGATATGGTCACTTACTATGGAATATTGACATATATAATTTTATTAGATTATCATTCGTTTTATATTCTAGTTTTTAAGTGTAATTGGGCATATAAAGGAAAAAGAGTAAAAGTTGATGATGATGGGTTCACTCTTGTTAATTTACAGCAAGCATCGTTTTCACGAGATCCACACATACTTGCATCTCAAGCAAGACAAGTATTTTATTCAAGAGAGAATGATCTTTCTAATTGGTATGTTGTAATGAAAGCACCATCAAGAAGTTTTAATGATTTAGAGGATCACGATTGCATCGAGGAAGATATCCAAGTCGTGGAAGGTAGCGAAATAACCAAAATGGATGATGAAGATGTTAGTTATGTTAGAGAGGATTGCGAAGGCATGCTTGAGTAGATTACATGTTCTACTTGAGTAGATTATAAAATTTGTTATACTATCATTTGACAAAATGTATTACAATCAAGTAGTTTCTTTTCCTTGTTTCATGCAGCTTTGACATTTACCACCTTTGCTCTGTCTACTACTCAAGAATCAAAACCTAGCATTAAACCTTACATATATGTCATTTGAAGATGTATTGGTCATCTTCTGATTGAGGATTTTCATTTCTACTCTAGCATGCATCATTTCTACATATAACTCATTTTTTTCTATTTTAATTTTGTAATATATTTCTTTTTTGCCTGACTCTATTTGGATTTGATATGTCAAATCAAATTTAATATTATGTTTATGTTGAATTTAATTCCATTTAGCTAATGTTTGTTTGATAATCTTCCCTTGACATATGTGGTCCATAATTGGAAGTTGGGAATATTTTGATGTTTTTTATAGATTTAGTATGTAACTACAACAATGTATTCATATTGCTTTATGAGTTATATGATATCAAATTATGATTTGGGCATGTCCTCTCCCAGACTCAGATCACAAGGTACTGTAAAACTGTTTATGTAATACAATTTTTCAACTTTGGAATATTTTCATTTACATAAGGTGCATATTAATACTATCTTTTTTTGCACAACATTTATCTACTATATAAAACAAATACTTGAGCATGGTATTGCTTAAAGTACCAAGTATTTGCTCCATATTAATAGATAAATAATATTAAAGAATCGGAACTCAGAAGACAGTGAGTGATAACCAGAGGATAGTGACTGATAAGGTAAGTGGGTAGTTAGTCTACATATGTGTTTATGTGTACTGTGTTTGTGAGGGTTGTCTGACTGTCTGTAGGGTGAGTTGGTGTAACAACCCGGAATTTTCGAACCCGAAAACTCCAGATAGTTATGAAAAAGAAGAAAAGGGTAGAAGAAGAAGAACAAAAACAACATCAGAATCTTACATCGCAGCGGAATAAAATATAATATATAGAATACAGTTTTAAATATAAGAAATCTGTACCGTATACATATACATACATACCATCATAAGAGTACATCAATCAATCATACACGTCCATACACAGCGGAGATAATAGATAAATACGTAAATACGCTCTGTCTCTAGCTCGTCTCCTGAGCTCCAGCATATAATCCTGAATCCTGTTTAACTCGGTCTAACCCGAGCATCATATAAAACAACACCCGAGTCAGTCTGGAATACCAGCGTGAGAAAATCACACTCAATTGGATTATTAAAGTTTCAAAAATCCTTTGAAAACAAAAGCATCTCGTAAGACCACGCCACAAATAAACATGTCGGGTCTTTACCTTACGATAGCTAAAACATTTTTATAGAAATCCTCTGATATTATAATAGGGTCTATATACAAATACTTATAAAATAGCCGAAATTGTTACATTCATTAAATTCCAGCTACTAGTCACAGAGTGGGTAATACAAACAAAACTCGTACAAGGCTCGTAGGGAGAATGGATTTCCATCAATGGCTGGGATACTGGGGTACCGCCCGTCACAGTACCTGGCCTAGATCAGAGTACCGAGGAGTACGCCCGCTCCCCTGCATCACAAGGTCGGAACCATTCCTCACTGAACATTCCCGAACAAGATAACCCCGTGGTTGGCGCGACCAACCACCCACTAAGCCGAATAAAAAGGGACATCTAGACAGGGGAAAATCTTGTCCTGCTTGGGCATGACCCACCTAACCTTGCTGCACCTTCCCTGTTTTAGCCATTCCCGGTTGATGAGGCTTGAGGTTAAGCGTTACCTTTCAAGAACGCATCACTTAGAATGCTCATCGTCCACCTGACGATGTTCTGAAAGCATTCAATCCATACAAGTTGCCCTGGGTTTGGACAAACCGAATCACCGACTTCAACTCTTCACGGTCTTCATTCGTAATCATTCAAACCGGATCGAAGTGGTTTTCGGATAATTAAATCCGATCTCGGACTCTTCGAAACGATCAGCACATTGTCCAATATTGATAGTCGGTTATTTAACTATCAATTAATTATACACAAGCAACCATTAAATAATTTTCACAATGATTTATCTCAATATCATACAGATAATATTCCCATTTAACCCATTTGAATCTATTTTCACGGTCCTTTTTATTTCCATGAAATCACTCAACTGATTTCTCATACACACTCAATTTGATTTAACCTTTGAAAATATTCCTTATTTTCTCATTCCTTTCTCAAAAATCAATTTATGCTTTGCTTATAAACTCACAAATTCACTTTCTCCATTAAATAAGATTTCTCCTAAATCTTATTCCGTTTAATAACTAAGTCACTTATCAACACAAGAAGATTATTAATTGGATTCTAAAAACATTTAGATTTAATAAAGAAGTAATATTAAATATTAAAATTTATATCTAGATATTTATAAGCTTCCAAGCGGGTTTTAGAAAATTAGAGTTTATTCCAAATAATTGCTAAGCCGTCAAAAATAACTAATTTGAAATATTTTAAATTCAAAAATGATTTATAAAAACCTATATAGTATCGTAATTTTTAAAAATATCCCTTTTAAAATAACTTTATAATTTAGGAAATCCAATATCCATCTATAAATCCCTCTTGTCCAAATTCACACTTCTCACTTTCGGAAATATTCTATTATTTCCGTTTCAAACAAATTTGTTTTCCATATAAGTTCTCCTTGACTTATCTCTTCCCATATTTACCGGTTTCTTTCCTTTTCATTTATAAACTTCGTTATAAATTCTATAACTTCCCTGAGTTGTTCTTTTATCTATAAAAACAATTTTATTTATAATCTTACCTTTAAAATTTATTCTTCAATACGATTCATATTGTTTCTTAATAAAAATTTCATTTTATTCCTTAATAAATTTTCTTTTCATTTCCTTAATAGAACTTCATTTTACTTGAATTCCATTTATTGATTCACAATATTCCTTCGAGTTGTCAATATATAAGTTAACCTTAACTTCAACCAATTAAAATATAAATAACTTTTATCTTTTCTTAAATTTTCAAGTATAAGAAAATACAAACTTCTTAATTAAATATTTCTCTTTAAGTTCCCTTTAACTACCTCTAATTAAAATAAATTATAGCATTTTATCCAAATTTTAACTTCTAATGTAATTTACAGTTAATTACTCAATTCATATATAAATCCATATCTGTCCACCCAACCTGCCATATAACAACATACATATACAATAAATAAATAAATATTTTGAGGAATCCTGTTGGATCCCTCCAACCTGCTTCCCTGCATCCACAAATGTTAGCACAGTAACATATCAATTCCACTTTCAAATGGATATCTCAGTATATGGGTTATGATATTAACCAGTGAACAAATTATTATCAATCAATCAAACACATCCAATATTTTAAATTTCACATTTAAATTTAATTTATGGCATCCAAATGAGTGAGAAAATCTCACCTTTGCTTTTAAGTTGCAATCCATTCCAATATTGCCTTGTTTTTTTCTCGATCTAGTTTCTCGACTTTTAGACCTTGAATAACAATTTGATGAATTTATTAATTTTCGAACAATCGAATAATAAATTTATCATTTCAATAAATTTATTCTTTAACTCAAATAATTTAATTTCAACTAATGATTTATTTCAACAAAAAATATTTTAGTTTCTTCTTTATAATTACTTGTACCAAAATGACTTATATTCATTGTAAAAATCTAATCTTTATATTGTTTTCAGAGTCCCCCATATATATATAAAATTTCTTCCTTGCCTAACTATATATATACTTTTATTCTAAAAAAATAAATTCATCTCCTTAACATAAAATTAAATTTTAAAACAGAAAAGATATTAACTTTACTGTAAAATTACCTTCTTTTATACTCCTATTTTTAAATTAAACTAGGATAAATTTTACGATCTAAAACTATTTAATAGTAATTATATATATATATATATATATATTGATAATAAAATTAACTGGAAGAAGAAAAAAAAGAAAAAAAATTACCCAAGCCCTAAGGGTCGTCGCCGCCACCAATACATCCTGCACGCGCGCGACTCCACTCCACAGAATACGAGACAAGCGCGCCCCTCAGTCTCGACACCGCTGCCGCCCCCAAACACTCGCCGCCGCCACGAACGAGTCGCCACACTCACTCGCGACGTGCCGCCTAACGAAACCCTCACGCTTTGTGCCACCTCGATGTCGATCTTCTCATCGTTGACCCAATTTTGCACGCGACCCGCCCTTCCCTTGCTCTCTTCGGTTGATTTGAGTTAGGGTTTTTTTTATTTTCGAACGAATCGTCTTGATGATGGAATTTTAATTGAATCCGAGAAATCAGCGGCCATTGTACTTAAATTTTTGTTTTGAACTGTAATTATTGTGAACAGAATTTAGTTTTTTCTTAAATTTTAAAGAGAAAGGGGGCTTCCAAGAGAAGGCTCGGCTAAGGTTTCCCTTTTATTTGATTGTCTGGACCCTTCCTATTTTTTTATTATTTTATATATACATGTTATTACCTCAACCTATCTCAATTCTAATTAATTATTTTCTAAGCGTTTACATTCCGTACGATCATACGATCACTCCAACAATTACGAAATTTGAAATCCGGCAATAATTCAATACTACGGATCCAATGGAACTGGTTTCGTCGCAATCCGAGACTGTGCCTCGGAAGGCTATTTTCAATCGTCAATTAAACAATGTAAAATTAAAATTGAACAAACGACAGTTAAATTCAATTCTAATCCACCTATTATTCTCAGTATTATTAATATAAATTTTATAAGCCGTTAAAATATTTTCAACTAACTTATAATTCCATATTTAAATAATTTACCCAATTGTAAATCACTATTTAATTTATTCATATTTAAATTCTGAGTTCTTTTTATTTAATCAAACCAACTTTTCATATTGAAAACAAATTATATTTCAAATTACTTATTTAAATTCCATTTTAAATATCACAAATTAACTGTTAAAAAAGTCGGGTCGTTACATTCCTCCCCCCTTAAAAGAATTTCGTCCCCGAAATTACTAGTTAGGAAGAAAGGTCTCATACCCGTTACTATTACTCCACAACCAACTATTCAACATCCTATTAACTATCTTTTTAATAAAAGATGCATTACCCTTCTTATTAACTTCCAAATTTGTCCCAAGTTTCAATCTATACTATTTGTTTAACCATTCAATTCAATTTAAACTCAAATTTTGAATTATCAAAATTTTCTCAAAATTTTTCTAACACCCTAAATTCCCGAAAAATTTTGCCAGCGTCTCCTTTGCGCGGCTAGCTCGGTACAACTACAAAATGGCTCTACGGCCTCTCAAAAACTCAAAAGAAAACAAAAAGCCAAGCGACTCAATCAAAATCCCAATCAATTCCCATATAGAAATTTAAACACATACCTTTTGTCGAGTATTTCAATTTTATCTTTTGAAACCAAACTCAATTCTCTTTACCTTTATATTACCTGCATATCTTACACAACAATATATCCAATCACAATACACAAGACATTTTATCGACTCCCTACAAATGTCAATATCTATTCATTCAAATATTACCTTAGATTATATTTGAAATAGCAATTCCCAATTGAGAATGCATTTTTCCTTACTCAAGTTAGTATAAGCATCTTATGTATTTCTTATATTAATTTCCATCTTACTACATTAGTTTATATCCATTCCTACTCAATTAATTCTTCCATTTCTATATGAATTCAATTTATTTTTAATTCTGAATATTTAAATTCTATTTTTCATTTATATCAAATTCATGTCATTATTCCAAATTAGTTTCATTCCCTAATTTATTTCCATTTCCAATTTGAAAACGTTTGTCGTTAACAAAATTTTCTAACTCGCAAAATTTCTGAAAATTTTTGGCAGAGTCCCCTTTGTACAGAGGAGCTTTTGCAATTTGACAATAGATATAAATATATATACATCGACCCACACGGTCGGAAAATCAAAAACACTTCATATTTCCTAGTTTGTATTGCGTAGGCGTACCTTATTTAGCGTTTTAAGCAAGCGGCTTATTTAATTTTAGCATTTGCGTGCCCAAAATCCCGCTATACAGTCTTCTGGTACCTGTACTTACTCAATTTAAACACATAAGCATCATATTTATGAAATTTATAACATTGCATTCATTTAAGCAGCTACAACACATCAATAACATATGCAATGCAATATAAATAACTTCATAACTAATTTATATAGTTTCCAAACTAGTTCCATTTGTTATAACTGACACAAACACCGTTTGCATTCAACTTTAAGTGGGTTACGACACATTTACTTAACTCCAATTTATAATTATGCCCAAACAAACCTATTCTCAATTTAATTGATTTCAAAAATCAATTTCTGCTTCTTAACAATTCAAAACCATATTTTATAAACAATTGGACGCGAATCCAGTTTTATAAATAATTGATAAGGTTCCAATTAAATCCAATTGCTTTTATTCAATTTATAACATCATATTCGATTCAAAATGATTTTCACATCACTCTTTTATTCAATTCATTCTTAACCCGAATTATTTGTATTCATGGCACTTTATTCAAAAATCAAGTTTATTGACTTCTATTATTCCAAAGAACTTTATTTAATCATGTTTACGACAACAATAATTATTTCATGCAAATTCGACAATATTCACCCAACAAACAATTTCTTTAGTTATATAACTGTTTAAAATTAATTCCAACCCAAGTTATATGAAATTTCATTCCATTCGAATTTATTTATAAATCACATCTTTGCATTGATTTTATTCAACACCATTTTTATTAAGCTCGGCAACTTCAATGCTTAAAATTTAACAATCATGTCCCAAATTTATATAAGTCATGCCTCATTTAATTTTAGACTTAAGTTAATTTGCTTCAAATTATTTAATTTCATAACTTAAGTTTATTTCTTTTGCCCATAAATTCTTTTTCAATTTAATTTGATTTTATTCAAATCAAATCTCTTTCATTTACTTCTTAACTCAATTAATTATTTCATTTAAAAATTTCAATTCCCATGTTCGATTCATCCTCGAACTTATTTAACTTATTACAAGACCATTTTCACTTTATTTATTCTCAATTAGATTTTGTTTGCACTTCTAACCATTATATTTAATCCAATTTCATTTTATTTACCAACCAATCCAAATTGAATTTTATATTTATAATTCAAGGTCTCTTTCTCCCATTTACTTTTATCCACAACCCAATTTATTTACCATTCAATTTTTATTTAACTAATTCAAAGTTTATCCACATATTCAAGTTACTAATTTATCCCAAATTAGTTTATTCCCAAGTTATAATTCAATACTTGATTTTTAGCTTCAAAAACCTCTTCATTTAAATTTCTTTGGTTCAATTCTAATTTGAAATTCAGGTTTGGATTTCCTTTCATTTTCCAAATTCAAATAATTCTATTTGACTTTTTCATTTCATCATAATTTTACAAGTCCACTTCTTATTTATCTTCACACTTCCATTTATTTACAGTTAACCATATTCCCATTTTGTTTTAATTCGGGTTTATACATTTTTACTAAGCCAAGTTATTTCAGCGCCTCTCAATTTTTTTATAAGCCATCAAAGTCTTATTTATTCAAATTCATATTTTACTTAGCTTACATTAAATTCAACTTCATTTCATTGTTATGAATTTTACCCAAATGAGAGTTTTATGACAATATTATCTATATCTCAATTTAATTCATCTTCATTCAAATTTAAACAATAACCCGGCTTAAGACAATTCCGGTTCAATCAAAGTGCTCAATCCAATTAAATTTGCTATTCACTATCCATTCACATCACTTTACCAATCCATTTTATTCAATGAACTTTCACTTTCTTCGAAATCACCTTTCCATAAATTTTAAATCTTAAGTTAATTTAATAATTGCAACTTCTTACTTAAATTCATAGCAATAGATTTGATACTCATCTAGATCAAATCCCATGTAATTTAATTAACCATCTAAATTTGTTAGGATAACATCCAAGGCCACTTTATTCCATCCATACTTAATTTGGATCTTATTTGTAAATTCAAACTATCTTCACTTTAGTCCAATTCCCAAAACAATTCCAATTCATATTTAATTTACTTATCATTCAATGGAATTTCTATTTATAACTCGGGTTTCATCGCCTAATTTCATTTTTAATTCAAACTCCAATTTAATTCAATACAACTGAATTTTATTTCCAGTTTAATTCAATTTACTTCCATTCACAAAATTTCCATTCACATAACTTGAATTAATTTCAATCCACTTTAAGTTTTATTTTTCATTTCAACTTCATTTAAAATCTACTAATTTATTTCTTCCAAACCAATAATTAAATTTCAAGTTTTAAATTTTAATCCAAGTTAAATTTGCATTTCTAACTTTTCATTTGATTTTAAATTCCAAAATTCAAATCTAATGATTTCCTGGGTTATATAAGCTATTTCGGATTTTAAAATCTCATTTGTCTACAATATTAGCATCCAAACATCCAAGTTATAATAATAATTATAGAAAATATTTTCTTTTATATCAAAATATAGTTTGGATGAAATTTTCACCCGCTTTTGAAAACAATATTGTGTCGAATTGCTCTATTTAAGTGTTTAGAAACCCCTTCGATACAGTTTTCGAGGCTGTGCCGACGAAGGTTCATATACCACTCAATAAATCAATCAACGCAATATAAAACCATTTTTATATTCACTAACAAATACGCACTCATATCTATTAATACGCTCAAACTCATTCTAGAGTACCATTGAACTCTATTTCTATTGAGTAATTTCCCCACCAGAGCCAAGGTTCTAGCTTAACCTTTCAGCTCTAATATCAAGTGTAACAACCCGGAATTTTCGAACCTGAAAACTCCAGATAGTTATGAAAAAGAAGAAAAGGGTAGAAGAAGAAGAACAAAAACAACATCAGAATCTCACATCGCAGCGGAATAAAATATAATATATAGAATACAGTTTTAAATACAAGAAATCTGTACTGTATACATATACATACATACCATCATAAGAGTACATCAATCAATCATACATGTCCATACACAACGCATATAATCCTGAATCCTGTTTAACTCGGTCTGACCCGAGCATCATATAAAACAACATCCGAGTCAGTCTGGAATACCAGCGTGAGAAAATCACACTCAATTGGATTATTAAAGTTTCAAAAATCCTTTGAAAAAAAAGCATCTCGTAAGACCACGCCACAAATAAACATGTCGGGTTTTTACCTTACGATAGCTAAAACATTTTTATAGAAATCCTCTGATATTATAATAGGGTCTATATACAAATACTTATAAAATAGCCGAAATTGTTACATTCATTAAATTCTAGCTACTAGCCACAGAGTGGGTAATACAAACAAAACTCGTACAAGGCTCGTAGGGAGAATGGATTTCCATCAATGGCTGGGCTACTGGGGTACCGCCCGTCACAGTACCTGGCCCAGATCAGAGTACCGAGGAGTACGCCCGCTCCCCTGCATCACAAGGCCGGAACCATTCATTACTGAATAGTCCCGAACAAGATAACCCCGTGGTTGGCGCGACCAACCACCCACTAAGCCGAATAAAAAGAGACATCTAGACAGGGGAAAATCTTGTCCTGCTTGGGCATGACCCACCTAACCTTGCTGCACCTCCCCTGTTTTAGCCATTCCCGGTTGATGAGGCTTGAGGTTAAGCGTTACCTTTCAAGAACGCATCACTTAGAATGCTCATCGTCCACCTGACGATGTTCTGAAAGCATTCAATCCATACAAGTTGCCCTGGGTTTGGACAAACCGAATCACCGTCTTCAACTCTTCACGGTCTTCATTCGTAATCGTTCAAACCGGATCGAAGTAGTTTTCGGATAATTAAATCTGATCCCGGACTCTTCGAAACGATCAGCGCATTGTCCAATATTGATAGTCGGTTATTTAACTATCAATTAATTATACACAAGAAACCATCAAATAATTTCCACAATGATTTATCTCAATATCATACAGATAATATTCCCATTTAACCCATTTGAATCTATTTTCACAGTCCTTTTTATTTCCATGAAATCACTCAACTGATTTCTCATACACACTCAATTTGATTTAACCTTTGAAAATATTTCTTATTTTCTCATTCCTTTCTCAAAAATCAATTTATACTTTGCTTATAAACTCACAAATTCACTTTCTCCATTAAATAAGATTTCTCCTAAATCTTATTCCGTTTAATAACTAACTCACTTATCAACACAAGAGGATTATTAATTGGATTCTAAAAGCATTTGAAAACATTTAGATTTAATAAAGAAGTAATATTAAATATTAAAATTTATATCTAGATATTTATAAGCTTCAAAGCGGGTTTTAGAAAATTTAGAGTTTATTCCAAATAATTGCTAAGCCGTCAAAAATAACTAATTTGAAATATTTTAAATTCAAAAATGATTTATAAAAACCTATATAGTATCGTAATTTTTAAAAATATCCCTTTTAAAATAACTTTATAATTTATGGAATCCAATATCCATCTATAAATCCCTCTTGTCCAAATTCACACTTCTCACTTTCGGAAATATTCTATTATTTCCGTTTCAAACAAATTTGTTTTCCATATAAGTTCTCCTTGACTTATCTCTTCCCATATTTACCGGTTTCTTTCCTTTTCATTTATAAACTTCGTTATAAATTCTATAACTTCCCTGAGTTGTTCTTTTATTTATAAAAACAATTTTATTTATAATCTTACCTTTAAAATTTATTCTTCAATATGATTCATATTGTTTCTTAATAAAATTTCATTTTATTCCTTAATAAATTTTCTTGTCATTTCCTTAATAGAACTTCATTTTACTTGAATTCCATTTATTGATTCACAATATTCCTTCGAGTTGTCAATATATAAGTTAACCTTAACTTCAACCAATTAAAATATAAATAACTTTTATCTTTTCTTAAATTTTCAAGTATAAGAAAATCCAAACTTCTTAAATAAATATTTCTCTTCAAGTTCCATTTAACTACCTTTAACTAAAATAAATTATAGCATTTTATCCAAATTTTAACTTCCAATGTAATTTACAGTTAATTACTCAATTCATATATAAATCCATACCTGTCCACCCAACCTGTCATATAACAACATACATATATAATAAATAAATAAATATTTTGAGGAATCCTGTTGGATCCCTCCAACCTGCTTCCCTGCATCCACAAATGTTAGCACAGTAACATATCAATTCCACTTTCAAATGGATATCTCAGTATATGGGTTATGATATTAACCAGTGAACAAATTATTATCAATCAATCAAACACATCTAATAATTTAAATTTCACATTTAAATTTAATTTAGGGCATCCAAATGAGTGAGAAAATCTCACCTTTGCTTTTAAGTTGCAATCCATTCCAATATTGCCTTGTTTTTTTCTCGATCTAGTTTCTCGACTTTTAGACCTTGAATAACAATTTGATGAATTTATTAATTTTCGAACAATCGAATAATAAATTTATCATTTAAATAAATTTATTCTTTAACTCAAATAATTTAATTTCAACTAATGATTTATTTCAACAAAAATTATTTTAGTTTCTTCTTTATAATTACTTGTACCAAAATGACTTGTATTCATTGTAAAAATCTAATCTTTATATTGTTTTCAGAGTCCCCCATATATATATAAAATTTCTTCCTTGCCTAACTATATATATACTTTTATTCTAAAGAAATAAATTCATCTCCATAACATAAAATTAAATTTTTAAAAAAAGATATTAACTTTACTGTAAAATTACCTTCTTTTATACACTATTTTTAAATTAAACTAGGATAAATTTTAAGATCTAAAACTATTTAACAGTAATTTTTAATATATATATGTATGTATATATATATATATTGATAATAAAATTAACTGGAAGAAGAAAAAAAAAGAAAAAAAAATTACCCAAGCCCTCAGGGTCGTCGCCGCCACCAATACATCTTGCACGCGCGCGACTCCACTCCACAGAACACGAGACAAGCGCGCCCCTCAGCCTCGACACCGCTGCCGCCCCCAAACACTCGTCGCCGCCACGAACGAGTCGCCACACTCACTCGCGACGCGTCGCCTAACGAAACCCTCACGCTTCGTGCCACCTCGATGTCGATCTTCTCATCATTGACCCAATTTTGCACGCGACCCGCCCTTCCCTTGCTCTCTTCGGTTGATTTGAGTTAGGGTTTTTTTTTTATTTTCGAACGAATCGTCTTGATGTGGAATTTTAATTGAAGCGGAGAAATCAGCGGCCATTGTACTTAAATTTTTGTTTTGAACTGTAATTATTGTGAACAGAATTTAGTTTTTTCTTAAATTTTAAAGAGAAAGGGGGCTTCCAAGAGAAGGCTCGGCTAAGGTTTCCCTTTTATTTGATTGTCTGGACCCTTCCTATTTTTTTATTATTTTATATATACATGTTATTACCTCAACCTATCTCAATTCTAATTAATTATTTTCTAAGCGTTTACATTCCGTACAATCATACGATCGCTCCAACAGTTACGAAATTTGAAATCCGGCAATAATTCAATATTACGGATCCAATTGAACTGGTTTCGTCGCAATCCGAGACTGTGCCTCGAAAGGCTATTTTCAATCGTCAATTAAACAATGTAAAATTAAAATTGAACAAACGGCAGTTAAATTCAATTCTAATCCACCTATTATTCTCAGTATTATTAATATAAATTTTATAAGCCGTTAAAATATTTTCAACAAACTTATAATTCCAGTTTTAAATAATTTACCCAATTGTAAATCACTATTTAATTTATTCATATTTAAATTTTGAGTTCTTTTTATTTAATCAAACCAACTCTTCATATTGAAAACAAATTATATTTCAAATTACTTATTTAAATTCATTTTAAATATCACAAATTAACTGTTGAAAAAGTCGGGTCGTTACAGTTGGGTTTGTGAATATGTTGTGTACTGTGTGCTTGTGTGAGTTAGCATTGCTATGTTTTGTGTTTGTGAGAGGTTGCAAATTTTGTTGAGTGTGTTGTGCTTTTTATTATTAGATTGTAGGTGCCTTCATTTGTAAATGCAAGCATAGAAAACATATTAATATACATTTACAGAAATTATATGTTTTGATTATTCCATTATTAAGTATTAATGTGATTATTTACAGAGTTTACATTACAGAGTTCATATACATGTATTAATAACTATTGTATTCAAGGTTACATAATAGATACTGTTAACTGTCCTTTATATGAAGTATTCTCAAAATAAGTTACTATTTTTTGTTTCATTTGTAGAAAAAAGATGCATTCAAGCTTTGTACATACTCGCAACTAGAGAAAGGCTGACGAGGAATCTCAGAAGGATAAGTCAAAGCGGAAGTATAATCCAAAGAAAAAGGTTAAGATTCTAGCCGGTGCTTGCACCGACAGTGAAGAATCAACAGTCAACGCTAAGAAGCAAGCCATTGTTTGCAATGAAGACAAAGAACAAGAGCCACTTGTTACTCCCTTCGACCCAAATGAAGAAGGACTTTGCTCAGAAAATGAAATCCTTCCTGAACAAACTGATGATGCTGAGGGAGAAATTGGGAGAGCAAGTGAAGCTGAATCTAGAATTACATCTTGGAAAAGAGGCGGTAGAGGTCCAACAAAAGAAAAAAGACTCCCGTTAAGCACTCAAGATCGAATTGAAGTTGAGTTCAATGATGTAGGTATACCAATAGGGAAAGGGTCAGTACATTTATCCTCTTTTCTTGGACCGCTTTTGCGGGAGCTGGTTCCATACACACTTGATGATTGGAGGAATCTAAGTGATGAGTTAAAATTTGTTTTGTGGTAATCGATTCAGGTATGAGTTAAAAATTGTTTTTGTTGTTTATACATTTGTTTGCAAGTTGCTACATTGCTACATTATTACATCATGTATTATAGTTGTAGCTAAAAAAATTGTTTGATGCATACATATGGCTGTTGTTTGATTTTAATATCATGTTTTCATGTATTATTGCAGATTAGATTTAAACTGGAAGAGGATTGGCAAAGAAAAGCTGTATTTCAACAAATGGGAGTAATTTGGAGATCGTCAAAAAGTAAATTGGTTCGAAAATTAAATAAAGCGGAGAATGAAGAGAAAAGACTAAAAGTGAAACCTACCAACATCAAAAGCATGAACGAATGGAGAAGGTTTGTGAAGGCGAAAACAAGTCCGGAGTTTAAGGTAACACTATTCACTATTTTATTTGCTAGAACACTTTAAAAGTTAATGATTGGGATCCAATAACACATATGGTTATTTGGACATCAGAGTTGATTATCATTTTCAAAAGAACAATTTTGTTATCCAATAACACATATGGTTTTGTTTTAGTCTCAAAAAAAGAAAACATTTTGCGTTTCATTTGTTTTGCATTTATATTCACTGTGCATTTTTGTTCTTTGTTCTTGTGTGCATGTCAACTCCACACTTTCCATTTTAACTTTGTTCATTCTGCACACATTTCTTGTTCACTAGAATTTAGTTCAGTTTAGTGCTGTGTGTTTGGTTTTGTATTGTGTTATCTTTCATTAAAAAAATTATTGGATTTGTTTTCATCTTGAATTGGAATTTTCAACTAGTTTGCTATTACATTTCATTTCCTGGCTTTTGCGTTTCGTTTTCTGTTTTACATTGCTGTTGCATTTCATACTTCAACAAGCTTGCATTGCATATACCCAAAAAAAAAAACATTGCATTGCATTGCATCTTAGATTTTAGTTTTCATTTTTACAAATCTGTTTCTTGTAATCACTGTTTTCACTTGATATTATGTTCACTGTTTTATTTCATTTGCCTTTTAGTTTCTGATACATTGAATTTTCCTCTACTACAAGCAACTGTTTTCAAGTTTTTGTTCTCTATTTACAAAACAAAATATCCATGTTTTTTCTTTACATTGCCTTTATCAAACTCTTCTCAAACAACTTCTCTCTGTCACTTCCTCAACCAAGCTGCCATTATCCTATAACAATATATCAACTTCTCTCTGTCACTCTTCACTTTCTCAAACAACGAAGCTGCCATTATCCTATAACAATATATCAACAATATATCTTTCTATTTTATAGAAACGAAGTGAGAAATATTCGGCCCTTAGGGACAAACAACTTCCACACACAACTGGTCGTAAGGGAATGGCTAGATTGACTGAATACATGGTTAGTTAATTAAGTATAGCTTTATTTAGTATTATTTTATACCTGTCCGGTTTTTTATTTAATGTTATCCTAAATTTAGAAAAAAGAAAGTCCAAGTCCATCGTCCATAACTAGAGCTGATGTTTGGATTAAATCTCACATAAAAAAAATGGTGAACCGGTGACCGCGGAAGTTGGAAATGCTATTGTAAGTTTTTATTTTATTTTATCTGTATATAAAAAATTGTCTGAAAGTACGATAATTTTACCATTGTACATTATCTATTTGTATTTATTTATGTAGGAGGAGATTAAAATTTTTTGTAGTCTATCACATTCTGGTTTGTCACTGAATGTCAGTGGAGATGCTCTTGCACATGTACTCGGACAAGATAAACCAGGACGGTTAAGGGCATAGGAAGGGGTTGCACTTTAACCAAGCTAGCCGTGGCCTAGTCCAAATATAAACAAGTATCGCAGTGTCGAGAGGAAATAGCAGAAATGAGGAGTATGTTGCTGGTTCTGATGAACCAGAAGGTAAACTATTAAAAGTAATTTATATATGTAAAATAAAAAATTCAAAGCACCATGTAATTTAAAATACTAAAAAGAACAAATTTATTCTCTCTCACAAACTTATTATATGTTATCTGCCATTTTAAGTATAGTCGTTTTATTTTTAGCAACTCAATTTTATTTTTTTCACTTGCTGGTTTCGGTAGCCATATTAATTTCATCCCATCATTTATAGCTGTAAAATACATTAACTGATCAAAGTCCATTTAGTAGTTTTCGATAGTCAATTAAACGCCTACATTACATTTAATTGAGTGCTTTTAAGATTAAAATATCCTGATATTAGAGCTTTGCTGCAGGGTGTAGAAAGTCCGAAAACGAGCACATCTGAATTGGTAAAAATAATAATTATATTACTCAAGAAATTACATTTAGATTTTAAATTTTGATCCAGTGATTTCTATAATTTTTGGTTGAATAATTGCAGAGCAATGACGATGTATGTTCGATGTTTAATTAGGATGGAAACTGTGAAGTTGTTGCCAATGGGAGGGCGTTGTCCAGGGACCCAACTGCGGTTGTCAATGGCATTCATCTTGGACCAAATGCTGTGAGCGTTATTGTAGATATCGTGGACAAACCAGATACTTATTTATGGAGGCCTACACCAAAAATGACAGTATTAGCAGACGCTGTGAATAAGGTAGTAACTTGGCCATCAACTTGCATTAAGATGGCACTGCGAGTAAATTTGAACGACGTCCGTACGGTAAATTTTACACCTCTCATACTAAACTGTTGAATTACACTTCTCATTGAAACATACTAAAGTTTTAGTTTTAGTTTTTAGATATTAGTACCCCAAATTAATCTATTTGTATATTTATTTGTTTGTTAAAATCTTAATAAAAATTTGAATAATTTTTTATATTAACAGCACTATCCACAATATTATGGTTGAAATTACACTTCTCATTTTATAACCTGTGAATGAATTGCTAAGTATTTTGCTAAGTAGAAATTTATTTGTTTGTTAAAATAAACCATTTTATATTCATTTGTTTGTTAAAATTACACTTCTCATTTTTAGAGTAACAGCACTGTCTACGACGACAAATGTAAGGTTTATGGTCGGAATGAGGGTGAAGGGGTAGTTGCCGAAGGAAGAGTCTACTCCAGAGAGCAACAATATGTTGTTAGTGGAATTCCGCTCGGTCCGTCTGCCGTTGTGATTTCGGTCGACAAAGTAATAAATAAAGATGCTTATTTGTGGCGACCCGCATATGATATGTCGTGCATTGGAGATGCAATTGGTAGGAAAGTAGCATGGCCAAAATCAAAAGTTGAAGTTGATAAAGAAAGTATAAATGACAGTGTAAATTATGCGACTTCTCCCATGAAATCTACACCCGTGGTCATGAAGAAATCAGAGCATGTAAGTATTAATTTTCAAAATTAAAGAAATTACCTATGTATGAAAGTTTATTTATTATGTGTATGTATATATCCTGCATAATAATCTCTTTTTTTCCAGCCAATTGCAAAATGGACAAAAGATAGCAAGTGCTAGTTGATCGATTTAGGTGGAACAAACGTAGTGGCTAAAGGAACTATTGCATCAACTGATCCGATTACGCTGGTCCACCGTCGTCCATTGGGACTTAATGCTGTAAAAGTTTGGTTTGATATTGTGAGAGATGCAAATGCAGAGCTATGGAGACCAACATCGGCGTTGACGTGCATGGAAGATGCACTTGGCGTTCCCATAGCTTGGCCAACGGAAAAAGTCATTCTGAAAGAAAACTGAAAGGTATATAACTTGTTCATCATAAATGTTTTCAAACTTTGATTCTAATACCCTGACAGTTGTTGGAAACTGTGTTGAAGTAGGGAAGTGATGCTTGTAGTAGACAGAACTATAATGACCGAGGTTGTTTGAACTGAAGCAGTTTGAAGGAGGAACAATTCAAGTGAAGGTGAAGTTTTTAGAAGTAAGGTGATATTGGTGGTAGGTTGTTTAAGGGATAGGGAGGGTTGTATTGTTTGTGATTGAAGAAGGAATGATTTTTACTTGGTGTTGGAGTGGCAGTTTGAGGAAGTTGTGATGATGGTTGTTATCAGGTTTGGGTGAGGTTATAGGGAGGAGGAAGTGTTGGCAGTGATGATCCAGAAGTCGAGAAACTGTCGGGGATGTTAGAAGTTTTGTTTGAAATATTATAGTCTAAAGACTTCTATATTTGTCCATTTTTGATCTTTGATACCTTCACCTCACAAATATTTAGTAACATGATTATTATTGTTTACAGGTAGATGAACGTTTGTGAAGAATTCAAGCGACAGCATTGGTTTTTGGTATGGTAGCAGCACATGTATGTAGTTAGGTTGAAACTATTATGAAACTATTTTGAAACAGTTGGGTTGATTAAAACTGTTATGAAACTAGTATGTATGGTAGCAGCACTACTTTAGCTGCATGTACTATTATGAACATGTTTATGGTAGTTTGGTTGTGTAAATATGGTTAACCTTTTGTCTTGACACTAATGTTATGATATAGTGGTGATTATGTAATTACTTTTGTTTGTGCTATTGTGGTTCATTGAATGTGTTATTTTTGAACGTGTATGTGTTTATATATTACGTTATTGTATAAGTTTTGAAGTACTTGAATTGGAGGAGAAATCAGATGTAGTCGTGGAACAGCAGGCAATAAAATCGAAACATGCGGTGGTGGAGAAAAAACGCCACCAATAATATTTTTTTATAGCGTTTAAAAAGCGCTACAGAATTAGCAATTATAGTAACTCATATAATCTCCGCGGCGTTCAAAAAACGCTGCAAAAATTAATAATAAGTGCAACAAAAAATAAGATAGTAAACGACACCTTTTCGGTGGCGTTTCTAAAATGCTGTAAAAAGATCGTTAGTAACGTTTAAAAAACACTGCCAAAAATAAATTTATAGTGGCGTTGCAAATAAATGCAACAAAAAATCATGGATTTTTAGTCGCATGTTTTCTAGCGGCGTTTATCAAAACTCCACCAAAACTTTTTGTAGCGTTTTTTAGCGCCACTAAAAATCAAATTTCTTGTAGTGGTAGAAATTTGGACATTTAAATTATAAAATCAGACACCTAAACTACTGTAGAGGCTAAATTCTGCTTTGAAGAGAAATCACTTTTTGAATGGTTATCTTCTTCCATTAAGAGTTGCAATCATACTAATGGTTGTATCACTCCAATTAATACTTTTTAGATATTATAAATGTAAATGAATTTTGGACTTTTTAACTCACTTGCTTACTTTAATCTGTCTTTATATTTTCCATGGTTTATAAAATCATTCAAAAACAAACTTTTACTCCCTTAATAACTACACATTATATTCAATATCATCAAAGGAGATTATAGTAAGGATGTACTTCGAGTGGCTTATCACTGTCTTGAAAGAATGCAAAAAATCAAAGTCAAATTTATATATAAAAAGTAAAGTCTTGTTGGTGATCTTCAGGCAAGGTGTTAGATCATGCACGGTTATTCAGGCGATCTTGCAGAAACCTTTTTTTTGGATGAAGAGAGGGTTGTTTAATGAAATTCCAGAAAGAGTCTGAGATTGGACATAGGACAAAATTTCCAAACGGTATAATTAAAAACCATTGGTGCAATCTTTTATTTTCTGCTCTTTTTACTTGTGTATTTACTTAGTTTACCAAACATTATTCATATTACTAATCCTTACCGCCCTTTCATTTAGTATCAAAGCTAGACTTTCACAAAACTCCAATAAATTTTATGTATACTTGTAAGCAATATGGATAACCTTATAATTAAATTCGTTGAAGTTCAATCCACTCATGACCATAAGTGCTTAAATATTTTATTATGCATATTGGTTAAAAAGGATGAGAATTTATATGCAAGCAAATGTTATGAAATTGGGAATCATATACAAGTATAATATAATATACCCACTACAAAGTATTCCATATGGTCTAACACACAAAATATAGATGCCATAATAATGCAAAAGTTATGAATATTTTATTTTTAGAAAAAATGAGTTTAATAAAGTAAGTATTTGTAAGATTGCATATGATATATGGTGTACACTATAAATTACTCATGAACGAACAAACAAAGTAAACCAAAGTAAAATTCGCATGTTGAAAATCAATTTTGAACTATTAGATTGAAGCAAAATGGAAATAATGTTGACATGTACTCTGGACTTTAAATCATTACTCATGGATCTAGCTGAAAGTTTTTTAGATTTTGATATAGTCCCAAAAATCCATAAATCTTTGATAGATAAATGGGAACAAAGTTTTCAGCTATTAAAATCCAATGTACTGTGAAGGTAATTTATAGGCTAAGAAGGATCAGCTTAAGAAAGAAGGATGATTTCCTTTCAAGTCGAAGATGAATCGGACATGAATGAAAAAAAGTTTGTATTTCTCGACAAAAACATCAAAAAGATTCCGAAACTTAGAGAAGAAAAGAATTAGCAACAATAAAAACATATCTTCTTTATTAAAATGTTATGAATGCAACAGATGAAGAAAGATTGTCCAGATCTACATAAAAAAATGGCTTTAAAAACGAAAATGAAAAGTTATTCCAGAAAAATAAACTAGTTTTCCAAGTAACATGGGATGATTCAAAATCTTCCTCTAGAATACTCTTTTCAAACAATGATGTTAGTTTCGATGTTTCTTTTGAAGATATTGTTGAAATTAACTCTAAACTTCTTAAAAGGTTAAAGGCTCGTAAAAGAACTCATAAGGTACTATAGGAAAATTAGATAGAGTTGAATTAGATATTAATCTGTTAAAAGATTAAAAGAGAATTCTAGAGGAGGAACTTCAAAAATCACAAGATTCTTGTAATAATTTGACTTCTCACATCACTACTTTAAGTAATGAAATTAAAATCTATAAAGATGAGAACGTCAAATTAGCAAATGAAAATTGTGATTTAAATCCTGCTACTAATAGTTATAGTAAAGAAATAAAAGGTCTTAGAACTAGTTTTGAAAATCTCTCTACTTATGTATTGAACTTTATCAAAGATAGAGAAAGTTTATCTACAATTATCAAAGTCTAAAAGTCCTCATTTAATAAAAGAGGATTAGTGTAACGACCCATAATTTCGGACACTTGAAATTCGTATATTTAATTGATTTCAAATATGCACAAGTAAAATTTTATAAGCTGAATAAATAACATTTCGAATATAGGATTTAATCGAGTAATTAAATTGTTAATTTAATATTTGAAATTATGTAAATAATTGGAAATTGGATTTAATGTTAATTAAAATGATTTAAAATGTTGAATTAAATTCTATTTGAATTTGAATGATGTTAGAGAACTATTAAAATCGAATTAAAAGTTGATTTGTAGAAATTGAATATTTTAATATTTAATTAACGAGTGAAAATAGTCATCTTTCAAACAGTCTCGGATTTTGACGAAACTAGTTTCATTGAATCCATAATGTTATATTATTGTAAGATTTCAAATTTCGTGTCAATTGGATTTATGGTTTGTCCGGGGCAAGCTAAAACGCATAGAAATCCCTTAAAGTTAATTAAAATTTAAATAGTCGATTCGAAAAACCTATCTTTCAAATACGATCGAATTGGCTTCCGATATATATTCTATTGTGTTCGGAATGGGAGCAAAACATTATAAACGCTAGGCGGCATGCTTCGTTTGGAGTTTGAAAAAATTTCGGGTGAATAGTGTCGAATTTTTTTCTATAAAAGGACTTCATAATTCATTATTTTCACCAAAACCCTAACCGTAGAAGCCCTAGCCACCAATATCAAACACATGACCAGAAAACATCATCGTTCTTCTTCGATTTTCATCCAATCCATCAACAATTTTCAAAAACCCTCAACTAGTAGATTGTAGAGCATCACTTGATCTACAAATCTAACGGTTGTGATCAAGAACGGAGTCGTGAATTAACGGCAAATCGAGCTCAAATGGCCCATGTTCGTACGCGTTTCAAGAGGCCTAGGTGCGACCGAGTTCACCCATATTCAAGCCGAGGGTAGAGTGGGTGACGAGCTTCGAAGTGGTGGAGCTCGATCATTGTCGTAGTGATGGAGTAGCTCGCGATAATTCGTGAAAAGAAGGCGATGATAGGTTTTTTATTTACAGCCTGGAACGAAACAAGGAAGGAAGGGTCGATTGGCCTAGATTTGAAGATGCTGGAACGTATGGCCAAGATTAAAGCTAGGGTTTGAAATTAAAAAGAAATTGTGAATTGATTAGATTTAAATTCATTTAATCTTTAAAATGTCGTATCTTCTTCAAACGAGGTCGAAAATTGACGAAACGAATTGCGTTGGGTTCGTATTGATGGGCACTACATTATGAAGCTAGATTGGAGTTGATTGGAGCTAGTGTGGATTTTGGGTAAAATTAAACGCGCGTTTAATTTTATTCAAAATAAAACACTATAACTGCTATTGGACGCAATGTGAGTACAACTCACTCTTTCTGACTCACTGATATTTTTATATTAGTGAGAAATGATATTATTATGATGATTGATGATTGTTTGGATGATATACGATATATTGATTGATATTTGGATATATACCTGCCTGGTGGAGCAGATGACCCTATACGTTCCCGTGTATGAACGAATGACCCTTTGTACGCGCATCTGCCTTGAAGCAGACATTGTACACATATTCTAATATGTATATTTGTTGCAGATGACAGGTTGGAGGGATCCAACTGGATTCATCACCCGTATTGATTTATTTACAGATATTGATATATATTCTGTTATCATATGACATATGATATTTTGGATGTCGTGATTGATGTATTTAGTGCTGTTGCAGCATTGGGCCTATATTTTGGAATTTAAAAATGTTAAAGTAACGATTTCTAATTTAAAAGGATTTTAAAAGTGATTTTGAAAATAAATGTTTTATTGAATTTTCGAATCGTTAAGAATTGATTTATTTTGAATAAGTAAATGTGATAATTTTTATGTTATAAAATTTATCATATTTTGGGAAATATAATTGAAATTATGATTTTTGCGAAATAAAACCAGAATATGATTTTTGGAATGTGAAGTTAACTATTTTCTAAAATGGTTTAAATTGAGATTTTTGACTAATATAAATGGTTTATAAAGAAGATTTATAAAATTGAATTTTTACAAAGCAGAATAATTGAATTATAAAGGAGTGTTTATAATCGTTAAAATGATGCTACAAATGGGTTTTATAAGTAAATAAGATTTACGGATTTATAATTGATGATGTTATAAAAAGAATGATTTTTGTAAATAAATGAATTATAAGCTATTAACTTATAATTTGGATTTAGCAAATAAATGAGATGTAAATGGAATTGGTTAATAAAGGAATTTTGTGTATTGAAGTTTTTATAAAATGTAAAATGGAATTTATAAACATTGTTTTATAAATCCAAAATCAATTGAATTTGATAAGTAAATAAGAAAGCTTATTAAAGGAGATATATCCACGATTTTGGACAGTGGATAATCCTTTAATGAATATATAGAAGCAATGAATTTGGTAAACAGTTTATATTCATGATTTTGGACAGTGAATAATATATTAAATAAAATGGATATTTTTGAAAAGTGAATATTATTAAATGGAATAAAATGATTTTAAGGATGTTTTAAAATATGTGAAGGATCGAAACCATAAATTCCAACATTCTTTGTTGAAATAGACGTTTTCGAGAAGTAAGGAAATGATGGACTATAACACTGTTGTTATAGTAAATGATTTTCGAAAGGAAATGTTTTTGCATAGTATTCGGATTTATATATCTATCTTATTTTCAAATCCCTATACTATTGATTTTGGGTTGTCGTAACGATGTTTTACGCAACATTAGTTTTGACCCAATAAATGTGTTTAAAAAGAATGTTTTCCTTAAAGAATAAAATATATACTTAATCTTGATTTAAGTATATGTAATATTTTCTAAGTGTTGAAAATAAATTGATTTGTGAATTACTCATTATTAAATAAGTATATGGAAATGTTTTCCAAATTTGAAATGGTTTGAGATTATATATTTTTAAAGATAAATTTGAAGTGAATATCTGGCAAGTAATTTAATTAATAAAAGATTAATTAAAAGGGCCAGGTGATTGTTATGGTGCTAAATATTTGTTTTTTTGCTTTGATAGTTAAATAACCGACTATCAAACTTTGCCAAAATTTTGGTTCCTCAACTTGATGTGGGAACTATTTAGTCGTACACTTAGTACGTCGCCTTCTGTGTAGGCTTGATTATCGTTGAGGATGTTGATTCGCATAGTGCAGAGTATTACTCCAATCTATCGAGCTTCTTTCTTAGCCCGAAGGATAGCGAGTTGAAAGTTGGAGACGCAATAGGTCTACGAGACTTAGTTTCTGTGTGAGGTTGAGAAATGCTTTTGCGTTGTTGGTGCGAAAAGACCAGGATCAGATTTATCTGAAAACCACTTTAGACCAACGTATATGCGACGATTGTACAAGTTGCTTGTGATGATATTGATTTTCGGAGTTTCATAGCGGGGGACTGCTTGTTGATCGTTTTGGGTTAAAATCCCAATATACATCCAGTAGCAGTGGTCTCTTCATTATGAAATATCCAATGCGAGGACTATTCGCTACTAATCCTAGGGATTTCCCGACAGGATGTGGTAGGAAAGTACCTTCGGTTTGTCCTGTTCCTGGACAACTTGTATGGATGTTTGTCTGTCATTACATTTTTATAGATTACGTACATTGGTTTTTACAAACGTACATCAGTGGTGGCGGAGAAGGCAACTTCTCTTAGCTTAACACCCTTCTTGAGACGTATGAGCTTAAGGGTTGTATTTTTGTAGAAGGCAATTAGTAGTCAACGGAAATGGCCGTGTGGCATTCTAAGTGATGTGATATGTGATTATGAAAGGTAATCGTTACCTCTAGCCTCATCAACCGGAAAGGACCAAAACATGGTTAGCTGCAGCAGGGCTAAGTGGGTCATTCCCATTAGGATATAATCATCCTCTTCTAGATATATCTTTACACGCTATGACCTCGTGTATTTGATTATTGTGGTTTGTATGCTATGAGGGCCCTCAGTAAAGGTCGGTAATCACCGGAGGATGATATATTCGGTACCATCTAGTTATAGAGGTGGGCCGGTCTTGTGTTGGTAGAGGATCCCTAGTGATGGTCCTTGGTACATGTTTCTAGAGATGTACTGCCAGAAGGTAGTCCCTTCACCTGGTCATTTGTATGAAAATCCAAACTCCGCTACGTGTTTGGCATTTTGATTGTATTACCTAATTGGGCTATATGCTGGAATTTAATCAATGTAACAATTTCGGTTATGATTAATATTATTTGTATATAGTAGACACTACTATAATATAACATGAGATTTGATATGATATGTTTTAGCTATCGTAAGGTAAAAACATGTCTGTGTTTATGTGTGGACTTAGCTTACGAGATACTTTTGTTTTGAAAGATAAGAAAAAGTTTGGTAATTTAATAAATTCAGTTTAGTGTGTTTTTCACACTGGTTTACCAGACTGATCGGGGCGTTCTCCCTTTCAATGCTCGGGTCAGACCGAGTATATTTACAGGTCTAGATTTGATGCCTTTGGAGCTTCATCAGGAGAGCTGGAGATCTTCATTTTCGTATACATGTACTTGTTTTGATTATCCGCTGTGCTTAGTGAGGTTCGTACATGATAGGGGGTTCTCATTTCTTGTTAGGTAGCGAATGGATGAATCTTTCCCCTATATGTCCCTAGAGTGAAAGGGTTGGTTGTAGTCGAGAGGCTGGCCGTAAAAGCAAAGCACGGGGTATCAGTGTGAGCTACGGTGGGTATTACCCACTGGTTGCATCCCGTCACACGTGGTATCAGAGCTAAGATTTTGTATATTCCTAAGCTTTGATGTGTACTCAGTATAGAGAGGGACATTATCACTCTAGACTGAGTTTGAGTATATTATATATATGAGCACGTATTTGTTAGTGATATAAAATGTTTTATATTGTGTTTTCTTATCCGTTGAGTTGTTTGTGAATTCTGGTCGTGTTGTGGGACGCCATATTATCGATAGGGATTTCTAAACACTTAAACGAGGCAAGTCGACATAGTATCATTTTAAATTGGGTAAATGAAATAACTTTACCTCGATTATATTTTATATATAAAGGAACAATTTTCAGGAATTATTAAAGTGTATATAAATTAATTGTTTGGTTATTTGAGAATGCAAATATATCTAAGTTAAATAAAAGTTGTTTGAATTATCTAAATAAAAACAATAATTGTAAGAGAATAAATTATATAAGCAAATGAATTATAAAATATGGAATTATAATTAATATGATTTACAAATGTTAAATAATCTTATATATAAGTTGTAAATAAAAATGAATTTAAACCAATTATTTGGAAATTTGAATTCTGTTGATTTTGAAAGTTATTTTTCAAAATAAAAGAGATTATATTGTTATAAATCTAAGTAAGATAAATAATTTGGAATGGATCTTATATAAGTAAAGTAAAACATTGAATTTATTTTAGTGAAAGGTTTATAAATGTGATTTATAAATAAAATAATTTTTTTAAAAGAATATAAATCACTGAATTCACTACTGTTGCTGGAAAATAATAAGGGTGATGACTACAGCATCATCAGTATCATTTTTGAGTTTCTGTGTGATGGATTTGCTACCAATAGTAAATTGAAATTGAAGTTTTGTTATGATAAACAAATTTGATTTAAAATCCAAGTTGAAATTGATAAAAATAAGTGAAACGAGTTTTGGACTTATAATATATAGGATAATAAAATTTTAACTTGGTAAAGTAAAGAAATTTGAGTTGGCATAATAAATATATGATTTGAAATTTAACTAAAGGAAAGTTAATAAAGTGAATTGGATTTGAAATTATAAAGAATGAGTTTAGTGAAGGGAAGTGAACTTAGGTAGATGTTCATGGAATTATGAATAAATAAGTTAAATAACTTATAAAATGAGTAAATGTAAGTAAAACCAATTGTTAGAATGGTTCAACAATTTTGTTAAGCAAAACAATATATGAATTTGAATAGTGAGATGAAATTTGACTTAAGTAAAAGTTAGATAAGGTAGAATTTGAATAAAATTAGTAGTGAACTAAGTTGTATAGTGAAAGTAAATGCAAATAAAGATGAAATGAAACATAACTTAAGTGATGTTAAATGAAGTTGATTTTGGTATCGAAGTAAATTAATAAAGTCATTTAATGAATAAGAATTTGGGTTATATATTGAAATTCAACTTTATTTGTAAAATGAATTAGCATTAGGAAAATGTTGTTGTTAAGAATTGAATAAAACTTAAGTTAAGAAGTTGTGAATTGAATAATTGAATGAAAGTCAATTGAATGTTAAACCAATTGGAATTAAAAGTGTTGAACCAAATTGAATGAATGTAAAGCAAATTAATTTGATAATGTTGGATATGCATTGATTGTTAAATGGATGTTAGTTGATTGTATAGAAGTTCATTAAGTATTAATAAAATTGAATTAATCAAATTGAAAGTAAAGTAATTAAATTCAAATTGGAAGTAAGTAAATTTGAATAGAATTGAATTTGATGTAATTTGGAAGTGAACCAACTTGAATGTAAATTAGTGAATATAAACTACTTGAATATGAATGGATGAATGTTAGTAAATCCAATGTTAATAAATCAAACATGATTTAATTGAAAATCAATTCAATGAATATTAATGAGAAGTGAATATATATTGAATTGGTTATCGATTGATTGGATGGATGTTGCTTTGTTGGATGATAGATGTTTGATGGTTGGATTTGTTGTGGTGATTGCATTTGCTATATTGACATATATAGTTGTTGGTATATGTTGTATATTGATAATACTTTCATATATACATGTTTCTCATTTGTTTATTGAGTGTTTCGTAGGTGCGGATGGTGCTTGCTTCGCTTTTGGAGCTCGCTTTCGTGCTATATTAGCCGTATATGCTCGCTAATAATATATAAGGTACATATCTCGGATTACATATCGTACTTTTACACATTTTTCCCTACGGGATGCCTCATCCTTGATGATGAGATGTATATTTGTGATATATATTGTTATTTTTTTCTGGATCGAACCGCGCAAAGGAGACTATGGCGAATTTTTTTTGAAAATTTAAGTCGTTAGAATTTTTTTGGGAAAATAGGAAAAATTTGTGATAAATAAAATTTTGATATTGAGTTATAAAGTTAAACGATATTAGTTGGTTTTGGAAAGATAACTAAATGGATTTGAAAACTTAGAAAAGTTTTTATAAGAAGTTTAACTAATGGATTTTGGGAAAGTTAAACACTTAATAGATTTGGTAAATCTAGTTTGAACGAATTGTTTTGAAAAGTTAATTGATTTTGTGACTTTTTCTTACTTGGTAATTTCGAGGACGAAATTCTTTTAAGTAGGGGAGAATGTAACGACCCAGAATTTCGAACATTTGAAATTCGTATATTTAATTGATTTTAAATATACACAAGTACAAGTTTATAAGCTGAATAAATAATATTTCGAATATTGGATTTAATTGAGTAATTAAATTGATAATTTAACATTTGAAATTATGTAAATAATTGGAAATTGGATTTAATGTGAATTAAAATGATTTAAAATGTTTAATTAAATTCTATTTGAAATTGAATGATGCAAGAGAACTTTTCAAATCGAATTAAAAGTCGATTTGTAGAAATTGAATACTTTAATATTTAATTAACGAGTGAAAATAGTCATTTTTCAAATAGTCTCGGATTTCTACGAAACTAGTTTTATTGGATCCGAAATATTATATTATTGTAAGATTTCAAATTTCATGTCAATCGGAATTACAGTTTGTCTGGGGCAAGCTAAAACGTATAGAAATTCGTTTAAGTTAATTTTAAATTTAAATAGTCGATTCAAAAAACCTATCTTTCAAATACGATCGAATTGGCTTCCGATATATATTCTATTGCGTTCGGAATGGGGGCAAAACATTATAAACGTCAGGCGGCACGCTTTGTTTGGAGTTCGAAAAATTTTCGGGTGAATGGTGTCAAATTTTTTTCTATAAAAGGACTTCATAATTCATTATTTTCACCAAAACCCTAACCCTAGAAGCCCTAGCCGCTAATATCGAACACACGGCCAGAAAACATCATCGTTCTTCTTCGATTTTCATCCAATCCATCAACAAATTTCAAAAACCCTCAACTAGTAGATTGTAGAGCATCGCGTGATCTACAAATCTAAGGCTGTGATCAAGAATGGAGTCGCGAATCAACGGCAAATGGAGCTCGAATGGTCCATGTTCGTACATTTTTCTTGAGTCCTGGTTGCAGCCGAGTTCGCCCATATTCAAGCCGAGGGTAGAGTGGGTGACGTGCTTCGAAGTGGTGGAGCTCGATCATCGTCGAAGTGATGGAGTAGCGCGCGATAATTCATGAAAAGAAGGCGATGATGGGTTTTTTTACTGCCTGGAACAAAACAAGGAAGGAAGGGCCGATCGGCCAAGATTTGAAGATGGTGGAACGTATGGCCGAGATTAAAGCTAGGATTTGAAATTAAAAAGAAATTGTGAATTAATTATATTTAAATTCGTTCAATCTTTAAAACGTCGTATCTTCTTCATACAAGATCGAAAATTGACGAAACGAATTGCGTTGGGTTCGTATTGATGAGCACTAGATTATGAAGCAGGATTGGAGTTGATTGGAGCTAGTTTGAATTTTGGATAAAATTAAACACGTGTTTAATTTTATTCGGAATAAAACACTACAACTGCTATTGGACGCAATGTGAGTACAGCTCACTCTTTCTGACTCACTGATATTTTTATATTAGTGAGAAATGATATTATGATGATTGATGATTCTTTGGATGATATATGGTATAATGATTGATTTTTGGATATATACCTGCCTGGTGGAGCAGATGACCCTATACGTTCCCGTGTATGAGCGGATGACCCTTTGTACGCGCATCTGCCTTGAAGCAGACATTGTACACATATTCTAATATGTATATTTGTTGTAGATGACAGGTTGGAGGGATCTAACTGGATTCCTCACCCATATTGATTTATTTATAGATATTGATATATATTCTGTTATCATATGACATATGATATTTTGGATGTCGTGATTGATGTATTTAGTGCTGTTGCAGCATTGGGCCTATATTTTGGAATTTAAAAATGTTAAAGTAACGATTTCTAATTTAAAAGGATTTTAAAAGTGATTTTGAAAATAAATGTTTTATAGAATTTTCGAATCGTTAAGAATTGATTTATTTTGAATAAATAAATGTGATAATTTTTATGTTATAAAATTTATGATGTTTTGGGAAATATAATTGAAATTATGATTTTTGCGAAATAAAACCAAAATATGATTTTTGGACTGTGAAGTTAACTATTTTCTAAAATGGTTTAAATTGAGATTTTTGACTAATATAAATGGTTTATAAAGAATTTTTATAAAATTGAATTTTTAGAAATCAGAATAATTGACTTATAAAGGAGTTTTTATAATTGTTAAAATGATGTTACAAATGGGTTTTATATGTAAATAAGATTTACATATTTATAATTGATGATGTTATAAAAAGAATGATTTTTGTAAATAAATGAATTATAAGCTATTAACTTATAATTTGGATTTGGCAAATAAATGAGATGTAAATGGAATTGGTTAATAAAGGAATTTTGTGTATTGAAGTTTTTATAAAATATAAAATGGAATTTATAAACATTGTTTTATAAATCCAAAATCAATTGAATTTGATAAGTAAATAGGAAAGCTTATTAAAGGAGATATATCCACGATTTTGGACAATGGATAATCCTTTAATGAATATATAGAAGCAATGAATTTGGTAAACGATTTATATTCACGATTTTGAACAGTGAATAATATATTAAATAAAATGGATATTTTTGAAAAGTGAATATTATTAAATGGAATAAAATGATTTTAAGGATGTTTTAAAATATGTTAAGGATCAAAACCATAGATTTCAACAATCATTGTTGAAATAGACGTTTTCGAGAAGTAAGGAAACGATGGACTATAACACTGTTGTTATAGTAAATGATTTTCGAAAGGAAATGTTTTGTATAGTATTGGGGTTTATATATCTATCTTATTTTCGAATCCCTATACTATTGATTTTGGGTTGTCGTAACGATGCTTTACGCAACATTAGTTTTGACCCAATAAATGTGTTTAAAGAGAATGTTTTCCTTAAGGAATAAAATATATACTTAATCGTGATTTAAGTATACGTAATATTTTCTAAGTGTTGAAAATAAATTGAATTGTGAATTACTTATTATTAAATAAGTATATGGAAATGTTTTCCAAAGTTGAAATGGTTTGAGATTATATCCTTTTAAAGATAAATTTGATGTGAATATTTGGCAAGTAATTTAATTAATAAAAGATTAATTAAAAGGGCCTAGTGATTTTTATGGTGCTAAATATTTGTTTGTTTGCTTTGATATTTAAATAATCGACTATCAAACTTTGCCAAAATTTTAGTTCCTCAACTTGATGTGGGAACTATTTAGTCGTACATTTAGTATGTAGCCTTCTGTATAGGCTTGATTATCGTTTGTGTTGAGGATGTTGATTTGTATAGTGCGGAGTATTACTCCATTCTATCGAGCTTCTTTCTTAGCCCGAAGGATAGCGAGTTGAAAGTTGGAGACGCAATAGGTCTATAAGACTTAGTTTCTGTGTGAGGTTGAGAAACGCTTTTGCGTTGTTGGTGCGAAGAGACCGGGATCAGATTTATCTGAAAACCACTTTGGACCAACGTATACGCGACGATTGTACAGGTTGCTTGTGTTGATATTGATTTTCGGAGTTTCATAGCGGGGGACTGCTTGTTGATCTTTTTGGGTTAAAATCCCAATATACATCCAGTAGTAGTGGTCTCTTCATTATGAAATATCCAATGCGAGGACTATTCGCTACTAATCCTAGGGATTTCCCGACAGGATGTGGTAGGAAAGTACCTTCGGTTTGTCCTGTTCCTGGACAACTTGTATGGATGTTTGTCTGACATTGCATTTCTATAGATTACGTACATTGATTTTTACAAACGTACATCAGTGGTGGCGGAGAAGGCAACTTCTCTTAGCTTAACACCCTCCTTGAGACGTATGAGCTTAAGGGTTGTATTTTTGTGGAAGGCAATTAGTAGTCAACGGAAATGGCCGTGTGGCATTCTAAGTGATGTGATATGTGATTGTGAAAGGTAATCGTTACCTCTAGCCTCATCAACCGAAAATGACCAAAACAGGGTTAGATGTAGCAGGGCTAAGTGGGTCATTCCCACTAGGATATGAACATGCTCTTCTAGATATATCTTTACACGCTATAACCTCGTGTATCTGATTATTGTGGTTTGTATGCTATAAGGGCCCACGGTAAAGGTCGGTAACGACCAGAGGATGATATATTCAATACCATCTAGTTATATAGGTGGGCCGGTCTTGTGTGGGTAGAGGATCCTTCATGATGGTCCTCGGTACATGTTTCTAGAGATGTACTGCCGGAAGGTAGTCCCTTCACCTGGTCATTTGTATGGAAATCCAAACTCCACTACGTGTTTGCCATTTTGATTGTATTACCCAATTGGGCTATATGCTGGAATTTAATCAATGTAACAATTTCGGCTATGATTAATATTATTTGTATATAGGAGACACTACTATAATATAACATGAGATTTGATAAGATATGTTTTAGTTATCGTAAGGTAAAAGCATGTCCGTGTTTATGTGTGGACTTGTCTTACGAGATACTTTTGTTTTGAAAACTAAGAAAAAGTTTGGTAATTTAATAAATTCACTTGAGTGTGTTTCTCACGCTGGTTTACCAGACTGATTCGGGCGTTCTTCCCTTTCAATGCTCGGGTCAGACGGAGTATATTTATAGGTCTAGATTTGATGCCTTTGGCGCTTCAGCAGGAGAGCTGACGATCTTCATTTTCGTATACCTGTACTTGTTTTGATTATCCGCTGTGCTTTGTTTGTTGTTGTATATTATCGGCAATTGTGAGGACGGGCTATTATAACTGTCCAAGTTAATAACTATTGATTGATTATTGAACTCTGATTGATGTGTATATATATACAGTTTCTGTTTTGTAAAGATCGTTGATATGATATTATATATCTTCCGCTGCGATGTGAGATTCTGTATTGTTCTGTTGGTTCTATCTTCTCTCTTTCTTCTCTTCTCTTCTTCTCTCTTCTTTTCTTTCTCTTGACTTTCCGTCAGTTTGTGCTTTTTGGGTCGGACATGTGTGGTTTATTGTCGATTTAGAGGGTACGGATTTGCGGGTCGTCATAATTAGGATTTATTAAATCAAATAAAAAGAAATCTAGTCCTAAGCACTACAGTTCTTTATATGATAGTTTCAAAATGGATAAGAATGTTATTCAGACAAAACCACAATAAAAAATGATACAAAAACTATTAAATATGGATTCCAAAATTCAATGATCACCTTATCAGAGACAATTAAATAAAAAAATTATGTCAAATGTGCATGATAATGATAATTTTATCTTTAATAGGATTACTGAACCCTTTTGGGTATAGTTCCATAAGACCTAACTCTTAAGACCTTCACATTGAAAGTGGGTACCAATTCAAATCCTAATTTTATACAGGTACCTAGCAGTAAAAAGGAAAGTTAGATAGTTTTAGTGGTTAGTCAAAACACATGATCTGAAACAAAGAGATGCTCACAAATATTACTTACGTAGATGGAGGCACCATCACTTTTAGAGACTACTCTAAAGGATATGTGGTTGGAAAAGGCTATGTTTGCAATGATGGTATATCTAACTGTCCCTCATATTACTAACGTCATAGCAGTTATAAATTTAAAACATAATCTATATAGTATAAGCTACCATTGTGTCAAAGCTTTTACAGTTTCTTTTGAAAAAGATAAATGCAATATTTTTAATTAAAAAGTTAATTTTTGAAGGTATTAGAAAAGAAATATTCACATACGAAAATTAACTATAATAATGAGATGCGTTTATTAGCAAATGGTAATGCTCCTTGGCTTTGCCATAAATGATTTTGCCATATTCACTTTAAATATATGGATAAACTTTCTAAAAAGTAGTAAAAAGTTTACAAAACGTAATTTTAAAGCTAATAATGTATGTGATTCTTGCCAAATAGGAAAACTCACTAAATCCACTTTTAAATCTAAAACGTTGATTTCTACTTTACAATGGCTAAAATTACTTCATTTAGACATGTTTGGACCAAGCACGGTAAGGTTACTAAATCATAACATGTATGTTTTTGTTATAGTAGATGATATTTCTTGATACACTTGGACTTTATTTTTGAAACATAAAGTGTTATTTTTGAAGTTTATAAAATAATTGCGAAAAGAATTCAAAAGTTGGAAATATTGAAATTAAAAACATTAGAAGTAATCATGGTGATGAATTTGATAATGAGCTTTCTAATGAATTTTATAATAAAAAGGGTACTAGTCATAATTTTTCCTTTTTAGAACCCTACACAAAATGGAGCCATAGAACAAAAAAAATAGGAATTTGTAGTAATAGACAAAAACACTCAGTTATCAACGAATTTTTTGGCTGAAGCTATAGCTACCGTTTTCTATGTTCTTAGTTGCATCTCTATAAGGCCCTTGACTACACATACCCCATACGAACTTTTTACTCGAAGAAAACCAATGCATCTTACTTTAGAGTTTTTGGCTATAAATGCTTTATACTAAATATTAAAGATCATTTAAGTAATTTTGATCCGAAAGTTGACGAAGCTACTTTTGTTGGATATCCTAAGAGAGTAAAGCCTAAAGACCATTTAACAATAGAACTAGTATCATTAAGAAATAGTACATGTACCGTTTGTTGAGAATTTCAAAATTAATAGTGATGATGAAGAAAACATTTTGATAACAAACTATCTTCTTTTGAAATTCCCTCACAAGATAATAGAAACAATAATAATACTTCAAAATCACCACCATGTATTTTAAAAATCATTCTGTTGATAATATTATTAGTGAATTAAATAATAGGGTTTAAACTAGAAGTAGATCAAATCTAATGGGCTACATTGCATTTATTTCAAATTTAGAACCAAAGAATTATAATGAAGCCTTAAATGATTTTTGGATTATTGCAAAGGAAGATGTTGGCTCGGTCTTCTGGTAAGCAAAGGAAGAAGGAGGCAAAGGCGAGCAGGGTTATAAGAAACAGCATAACAGAACTAGATGCTTGGTTCGACATTTGCAAAATTACCAAACCAAACATATGGACCGGCATGCCGGACCAGATATTTGGTCCGGTATCCTTAGAGATGCCCGAACAAACATTTGGTCCGGCATTCTTCGATATGTTGGGTAGAGTATTTAGTCTGGCATTCTCCGATATGTCGGGCAGAGTACTTGGTCCGGCACAATACATCAATTGTCGGACCAAACATTTGGTCTGGCATGACAAACATGTCGAATCAAATGTTTGGACCGGCAAGTAAGGTACTCCAAGGCAGGACCACCAAACCATGCAGACTTCCTAACCTAAATGCCAATCCAACTGTCCCTGACTCAATTTCCAAACCAAACTCAGGAAGCTATAACTTCTCCTCCACACTTCACAACTCCACTTTATAAATACCGGAGCTTCTCAACAACAATTGGGATAGATTTTTGGAGAAAAGGAGAGAAAACTCTGCTGAAAATCCATCACTTTGGCTACTTAAAGGTTTTACTCTTTTCGAATATATATATATATATATATATATATATATATTGTACTTGTAATCAAATCAAAGAGAGAATAAAAAAATGGAAAGTGGATGTAGGCACATTCGGGCTCAACCACTATAAAAACTCTGTTATTTATTTTCCTTATCTGCTTTCCAAATTTTGTACTCGTGAATTGTCTCTGCACTTGCTTAAATTCATTCTCTTATGTGTTGGAACATAAAAAATCCATGTCAAACAAATCAAATGAAACTTAACTAAAGTAGGAAATTAGATTTGAAGGTGTTTGTCCAACTTTTGGGTAAACATTTTTGGTGCTTTCACCGAGAACGAGCCGGCACAGAAAGTCAAACTCTCCCGTCCATTATTCTTCCAACCTTAGCGCATCATTAGAACATGGCTCTCTTTAAACAAAATGCTGACAAGGGTAAGAATACACCTACTGCAAATACGCTCAACCCCATCAAGAAGCTTTGGTGGACCAACTCATGACATGCTTAAGAAGCATGAAGGAATCCACTCACAATACCAGATCCCAAGGTGAATCCCAGTCTAGAGAGTCCTATAGAAAGAACAGATCTCCCGCCAATGATGAGTTCGTTCAGGAGGCTCCAAGGGCTCGAAGCCATGCCGGGACTCAATCTAAAGTTGGTCCAGAAAGGTCGTCAAGAGCTGGACCCAATCAAGAGGGCCCTAGACATGGACCATCTGTGGTTGATCTTGTCACGCTTCGAACCAATCGTCGTCAGTCTAGCCTCGATCAAGGCACCAAATGCCATCACTATCAAAGAGAGAGCCCCTTTTCTCCCAGGGCCGCCCCCGAGTCCGAAGAAAGAATGACGCGTCTCTTCAGGGACAGGCGCGAACAACTTGAACGGAGGATAGGCGCCAGAGTATCCAGCCCTTTCACTAGGGACATGGAGGCAACAGCCACACCACGAGAATGGACGATTCCCATCATAGATCCATATAAGAGCACTTTTGATCCAATCGTCCACCAACAATGATACTCTCAGCACATGCTCATGAATGGAGCAACTGAAGGTGTACTATGTAAATGTTTTGTGCTATTTTTGTCAGATTTAGCAACCACATGGTTCTGTCGCCTACCTCACGGATCCATCAATTCTTGGAAAATGTTAAAGGAAAATTTCATAAGCCAGTTCCGAATTCACGTGGAACAGCCTAGGGACACATATTCCTTGTCCGACGTAAAACAGAAATCAGGGGAATCTCAACAGCAATACCTTACACGTTTTAACGCAGCTGCAGTGGTGGTGCAAAATGCGGATGGAAGACTTACATTAATGGCACCATGCGGAGATGTCCATCCGGACTTGAAACTTGTAAGAAGACCGATGAAGGAGAAGCCTCTAACTCTTCCAGAATTCTACCATGAAGCAGGAAAACATATGAGACTGAAAGATGCTGTGGCTATCCGACATGGCGAGCAGCCTGTAGGGGTTTCCGGATCCTATGGAAACACGAGAATCCCTCCACGACATGAAGGGAGCAAACCAAAGAATGACGTTAAATGTAACCGTCAAGGAATGGGAATCGAAAGCTGCGATTAGGATGGAAAATGCTGTCGCTTCCATGAGTCTCACGGACATAACACGGAAGAATGTCAACATTTACTAGACCTCTTGTAAGAATACATCCGAAAAAAGAGACTAGAACGGTACGTATAGCAAAAGCATAATTCCCCCGCTCCAACCCACGAAGGACCAAGGACCCTCGAACATGGAAATAAAAAAGAAGAAGTAAGTGCGAGCCACTCCAATGAAGAGAAAATAATTGTTCATACTATATCAGGAGGCCCGCATTCAACCGGCGAAAGTTGGGCTGAGATGGAGAGGTACGGTACATCTTTGAAGGATGGAGAAGGGTATGTTCATTCCATTATAGAAGGATGCCTCACCAAACAAAGAGAAAGGACCAATATAACCTTCAGCGATAAGGATTTGGTTGGAAAGCAGTACCCGCATACCGATCCCATGGCCATTTCCGCCTGGATCGGCCCGGCAGAGGTGTTCTGCATTTTGGTCGATACAGGAAGCTCGGTGAATGTATTGTTCAACCATGCCTGCAATAAAATGAGGTTATCAATGAAAGATGTACCACCATGCAATAAGCCCCTACATGGATTCACTAGGGAAGCCACAATTCCGCTGGGGCAGTTGGACTTGTTTGTTGAACTAGGAAGTCACCCTTGATCCATTATCCGAAAGAAAACATTTATGCTAGTACACGGACATTCTGCTTATAACACATTTCTGGCAGACATGCATTATCAGATTTCCAAATAGTCTTAGCCCCTTGGTGCTTGAAAATGAAGTTCCCTACCGATGGGGGAATAGGAGAAGTAGAAGGCGACCAAGACGCAGCCCGTGATTGTTATGTGACAGAACTCCGCCAAAACAAAAGGAAGGAAAAGTGAAAAAACGTAGAGGCCGCCCTCTGTGCCAAAACTGTGGAAGCATAGCAATTAAAGTAGGCCCCTCCTCTTGAGTATGCTTATGACCCGTTTAATGAACTAGATCCAAGGGACAGAGAGGAGGAGGCCAGCGCCGAGCCCATAGAGGCCATGGAACATGTTGCAGCAGATGATGGCGACGGCACAAGGCTTTTCAAGATAAGGTTGCAGCTAGACAAAAATCTAAAAATCCAATTGATAGGGTTCTTATGTAGAAATTTGGATGTGTATGCATGGACCCATGAAGACATGGTGGGAATATCCCCCGAAACGGCTTGTCACTACCTAAACATAGACCCAACCAAAATCCCGGTCAAGCAGAAGAAAAGGAGCATGGGGATGGAATGCTCAACTGCCCTCAACGAGGAGTAAAAAACCTACTCACCAACGGTTTCATTCGCAAGGCTATCTACCCCAAATGGATTTCCAACACGGTTTTGGTGAAAAAATCCGGTGGAAAATGACGAACCTGCATCGACTTCTCCAATCTCAAGGACGCTTGCCCTAAGGACTATTTTCCCCTGCCTCGAATCGACCGACTGGTGGATGGAACAACGGGGTATGAATTATTATCATTTATGGACGCCTACTCGGGGTGTACCTAGATTCCCAGGCATGTACCAGATCAAGAAGATATTAGCTTTATCACAGATTTGGGCCTATATTGCTACAAGGTCTTTCTCTTCGAGCTTAAGAATGCTGGTGCAACCTATCAACACTTGGTTAATAAGATGTTTGAGCAGCGGATTGGTCACTCCATGGAAGAGCATGTCGACGACATGCTTGCCAAATCAAGAAAAGAAACAGATTATCTACACCACCTAAACGAAATGGTTTAGGTATTACGCAAATACAAAATGAAGTTGAATTCATTAAAATGCTCCTTTGGAGTATCCTCGGAAAAATTCTTGAGTTTCATTGTGCACGCCAGAGTTATTGAAGCGAATCTCGAAAAGGTCTAATCCCTGAAGGGCATCAAAATACCAACCACACGAAGGGAAATGTAGAGTCCAAACGGGAACGTAGCCGCTGTAAGCAGATTTATATTTAAGGCCACAGACAAGCGCATCCCATTCTTCGAAGCTCTGGAAAAGGACAAGGGAAAGTTTGAATGGACCAGCGAATGCCATTCGGCCTTCCAAAGCCTGCAGGGACAAATGTAGAAACCGCCAGTGCTTTCTACCCTGGTAGATGGAGAAAGCCTCCACTTGTACTTAGTTGTGTCCCATCATGCATTGAGCGCCGCCTTGGTATGAGAAGACGACCATATCTAAAAACTAGTATATTTCATCAGCAAGAGGTTTACAGGGGCAGAGGCTAGATATCTGAAGATCAAAAAATTGGCCTACTGTTTGCTCATCGCGTCCAGGAAATTGCAGCATTACTTCCAATCTCACTCCATAAGTGTCCTAACAAATCAACCATTTGCGCCATGTCCTACATAAACCGGATACATTAGGACGTCTGCTAAAATAGTGCATCGAGTAAGCCAGTACGATATCACCTACCATCCACGCACCATAATCAAATGGCAGGCCCTGGCTGATTTCATAGCTGAATTCACCATTTAGGACAAGGATATGACCATCAGAACAATGGAAACAATCGAGTGGAATATGTTTGTTGATGGAGCATCCAATGAGCTCGGCTTGGGAGTAGGAATAGTAATTATCACACCCCGAGGAAGAAAGTTAAGTTACGTGCCAAGGTTAGTATTCACCGCAACCAATAACGATGCTGGATACGAAGCAGTAATAGCTGGTTTGGAGATCACTAGGGAAATTGGGATCAAATCAATATGCACACACAGTGACTCGCATCTAATCATAAACCAAATCCTAGGGGAATTCCAGACTCATGGGACTTTCCTCTTGCCTTAATAGGACTAAAACCCTCCTGAACGAGCTTGACTAATCAAACATATCCTACGAGAGGAGAATCGAGAAGCGGATGCCCTCGCCAAAGAAGCAAGCGTGAGAAACGAGCCGATGTAGGGGACAACCCCCATCATGATGCAAGCTACACCAAGCTTCAAGTGTCTTTGGATCACGCCTATCAGTAGTAACAAAGAGATAAGGATGACCCCCATCGTCAAATACTTACAAGAGGGGGTCCTACCGGTAAATCGCAATGAAATTATAAATATCCTAAGGTAGGCATCCTGTTACACCATCCAGGAGGGCATCTTGTACCGTCGTGGATTCTCCAATCCCTACTGAGGTGTGTCGCAGGAAACGAAGCAAAAGATATTCTCAACAACATACACTGAGGAAGTGGCGGCGACCACACTGGCGGTTAAACTCTAGCCAGTAAAATCCTGCGCTGTGGGTACTTTTGGCCCACTCTGAACAAAGATGCAACCGAGTTTGCTAGAAGATGTGACATGTGCCAGAGATTTTCCAAAATCCCAAGACTGCAACCTAATGGTCTGACCCAGATGGTTAGTCCTTGGCCCTTCGCCATCTGTGGGATCGACCTAATCGGGGAACTCCCCATAGGATGAAGAGGAGCAAAATACACCATAGTGGCAGTGGATTACTACACCAAATGGGTGGAAGAGGAACCTTTAAATAAGATTTCATTTACCAAAGTGATAAATTTTCGAAAACGTAACATCTTGTGCAGGTATGGGGTACCATAGAGAATCATATGGGACAACGGGCTCCAATTTGACAGCGAGGGATTCCCCAATTGGTGCCACGAGCATGGGATTGCTCGAAGCTTTTCAGCTATGGCACATCCACAAGTAAATGGACAAGTTGAAGTAGTGAACAAGGTGTTGAAAACGCTGATCAAGAAGAAATTGGAAAAATCCAATGGGGCATGGTCAACGAATTGCCTATGGCTTTGTGGGCCTACCGAACTTCTTATAAAGCCGCAACAGGGCACACTCCATTCACACTGGCATACGAAGCTGAGCCTTTCTCCCCGTTGAAATAATTGTCCCCTCGCACCGAAGACTACAGTATAACCTAGAAGAAAATGAGGTGCTATTAAACATATCGCTCAACCTGATCGAGGAAAAGAGAAATGATGCCGCCCTCAAAGCAGCCGCTCATGGACAAAAGGTGGCAAGGCAATACAATTTCAAGGTGAAGCCTCGAACATTACAAGAAGGAGACTTGGTTCTCAAACGAGTCTTTCGACGAACTGGGGCGTTAGATCGAATTTGGAAAGGACCATTTGTTATACATAAAGAACTTCACAATGGAGCTTACATCTTGTCAATGGTAGATGGAGAGGTGTTTGAGAAAGCATGGAATCTCCAACATCTCCACCGCTACAACTCTTGAGTTGTAAAGAAGCATGTACTAAAGCAATAAAAGAAAGACGGTGCACGTAGGTATATTTTGACCGAACCACTATAAAATCCGGTGTGTCGTATTACTTATGTTATTTAAATGTTCTTTTGTTTAATTATTTTATATGATGACCATACCTAGACTTTCTCTAGCAGCAGTGAAAGTAAGATAGCCACGATAAAGGGCATGAAACAAGCCATTGAAATTCACTGCTAACAATCAAAACCCCCAAGCCGGCAATAATAAATCGATCATAGGCCGCGAATTAGGCACAAATTATAGCCTAGGCAGTTCATCATTGGCATTCGGCTTGCCGGCAATTACGAACCGAATATAAACCCAACGATTAAGGCATGGTTGCAGCTAGGGGTAGTTCGCACTTAACGATTGGCATTACACATGCTGGCAAAGATAAATCGAATAATACTCATGACATGGGCGTTAGCCCGAGTGGTAATGGTTCACAATCGGCCTTGAATATAACAACGCTTCTATGGTTCTCGGTATCTCTAAACACTATAACGATTAACTAAGTCATAAATAGTTCACGAATAGACAAAGAAGACTATAAAAAGCATGCATCACAAAAGTCATCCCAGAAAAACATATATAAAAAAATAGAAGTTGAATAGTACAGTGTTAAACTTTTCTCATACAAAGCTTATCATTTATATTTATATACATACGTAGAACGTCAATACGTCCTCCATGCAAAAAGGCAAAAAGAAATCTCCTTGGCTAATAAGGAGGGACGTCCTTGCCTCTTGGCCCGCTCCCTTTAGCTATGTCCTTCGGGAGCTTTGATTGCCCGAAAGGCTCGCCTTCCTTTCGCAAAGGCCTAACTTTCCCCGAAGGCACCCAGCACGAGGCAAATAAAAATAATTATAAGTTTTGCAACCTAGAATAAGTAATTATAGCTAAAGTAAAAAGGCGAGACACCTACGACAACGTGACTTGGAGCACCAAGGCCCTCAAGATCTGATCCGCCCTCATCATCCTCAGCCAACAACTCATACCCCTTGGCTATAGCTTTGGTCTCCTCCACCGTGAGCTGGTTGTTCGCCATCCCAACTTCGTACACTGCCCCTTCTTCCTGCACAACTATAGCCTGTCAAGCATGGATCTTGGCCATCACCTGAGGGTAGTCATCCATCCACTGAAGGTTCCTGTGTTTCCAGAACATGAATTAAGTATTCTTCAGCATCTGGTTGTCCGTTTCGCAAAAGTCTCTAGATTTATCAACTTCGGTCTGGAGGGTCACCACCTTATTCATGTACTGCTCCTTATCCCTCCTCAACTGAGCATGCTCTACCTTCGACCTGTCGATTTCAGCTTGATATGAGTCCTTCTCATTTCGCCACTTGCCCGGAGACTCCTTCAGATCGGCTAAGGCCTTTTCCGATTAATTCACTTTCCCCTTGAGGTAGAAGATTCTCTCTAGATCCTTCTACTGGGGCTTATCCACTGAACTGATAGCCATGTCAAGCTGCGTCTTACATAGGTCGGCAGCCTCTTTCCTTGCCTCTTCCTTGGCCTTCATTATCTCGGAGGTGCGGGATGCTTCGATTTCCTCTAACTTAGCCTCTTTCTCCCTGAGTGCCTTGCGAAGGTCCTCCATCTCTAGATGCAATTGCACATTGGCACTCCCTAATTCTTCACTAGCTTTGGCCAAACAGGACTGATAATCAACTATGTTTCTGGTCTCATATGTAATCTGGACCATCCACATTGTCAAGTTATCAAAATCAAGAGTCTTTGCCTCATCCAGGATCTGGACCAAGGGATTTTGAGGTAAAAGGAACTCAGTGTCAGGATCCACTACACGACAACCCGCATAGTCGAGATTTATATCAAGATGACTCTCAAAGGGATTTCGCTTCGGCTGCTGATGATTCGAGAAAAAAGAATCAACATTGTTCTCTCCCAACTCATCCGGCACTTCGTGCACTTTGAAACCCATCGGATAGTGACGACGACGACAAGAGGAAGTTTAGGAGCGAAGGGAGTTGGCTTCCTTTCCCGAGGACCTCACATGTTTCTGGGATGACTCATGGCTCTCTCCCTTTTCTGGGCCTGATGGGCTCTCCATAATATTCTCTTGCACGGTTTTTCACTATGAAAAGTAGCCTTGGAAGAAACGGAAATCATTTTCATCTGTTTTAACCACTCAAGCTGCCTGTAGACTTCATTTCTCTTTGGGTTTCTCCTTTTCCTTGGAATACAGGCAATAAAGTTAGATCCAAGAAAGCGAGAAAGCATAAAAAATACGAAGCACTCAAGACACTAAAACATAGCAAGCTATTTAAAACCCTTAGGGTAGACTAGATCATATGGTCGGGGTTGGGTCTTACTCAAATAAGGAATACCCAGGGATGGGACTCCACTCGAAGGAAGGAGAACACACGGCGAACAGATTTCGTTGAATTGAGGAGCAGGAGGAAGCTGGGACTTGTCGAAAATTAAAAGGTATTCAAGAATTATATCGAAATTCGTACAATAATCAAAAGTACCTGGAGAAAACCTGAACTCCTCATCGATTCCCGCTTTACCTTGTGCTGGAAGAGGCGGTATTCCACCCAGATCACCCGAAGCCACATTCTCCCTAGAAATATCAGCATCAAAATACATCTTTAGGGCTGGCTTGGATTGTTCCAACTGCTTGGGCCACTCTCGTACGGCCTCGGCATTCTTTAAAGGATCCATGCCTAATCCCTCGCTGCTTATAATATCCACATCTGAAGATACATGAACATCTCCTTCCGTTGCTTTAGAATTTCTCTCCTATCCTTCCTCCTCTTCACTTTATGCTCCTAAATGAGAACCTCCCTCGTCGCCAGGGGAAGGAGCATCTCGAATACGCAGAGATTTCCCCGAGCGGGGAGGACGAACTGCACTCTTCTTATGTCTCAGTTTTTTCAAGGCTTCAGCCACACCAGCTTCCTCATCTAGGCCCTTACCTTTGTCTCCATCACCACCGTCTCCTCCAGCTCCCGTTGCTCTCTCAGCAGAACTTGGCCTAATTTTGTACACAGACTGTCTAGAGCCGATCAAGTTGTAGAATCGGAGGGCTACATCATGAAGTAGGAATGAGACTTCCGCTCGGCTTCCGGGATAGCCAATATTTCCTTGGCTATCTTTTTTATACCTCATCCTCCGCCGCCTTCACACAATCTGAAAATTATAGAGTAATAAGAGGCCAGGCCGACAAAAAGTTTAAAAAGAAAAAAGATAATACAATAAATTACAGTCAGAAGTAAAAGCATGTTGAGCCATGGTATCATCGTGTATAAAGAAATATTCATTCTTGAACATACTAAACTTAGAGTATAAATCCAAGAAGGGTTCGAATTTGTGGGCGGACTCTAAACTGATAAAAGGACTCCCCTTCTGATAACTCCTCACGTTATACAGATATGTAATCTCTCTATGGGTGGGGGTCTCCGATACCGCTTTATGGATATTAGGTATAAACATGTCAGGATAGCATAAGAGTTCGGCTGAAGTTGCATAGGAACAACCTTCAAATAGACCACGAAGCTGGAAATCCAATTGGTAAGCGGAGGAATCGTACCGCACATACAATGATACTTGCTATATGCCATATACCCGCCTGAGTGAAAGCATACTTTTTGATCTGGACCAGGTAATATCATGTCCCGATAGTCTATCCCAAACGTAGTAGCTATGGAGTTCAGCTTCTCTATCGTCAACATGCTAAGATAACACTCCGAAGGCCTGACCAGCATTTGATTAGGAGCATAACCTTCCATCAAAGAGTAAGCAGAGTTGGGTTGCCCAAGAGGATTAGCTGAAGAGTCATAAGAAGAAGGACCAGCCCCGGCAAGCTATGAAGCCGCAAACTTGGAACGAAACTCACGAGCAGATGACATATTCCCCGAGTAAGAAAATGAAGGTCGAGCGAAGGTCCAATTGAATCTCCTATCATCTAGCCTAATTGAATCCATATCCCCATCCTACCCATCTAGTGGAAAACCTGCTTTTGGCTCGACATACCCATAAAAAAAATGCACTCGACAAATCTGGCTTGACATTATCCTAGGCCAAATGCCGAACCAAAATTACCACACACCAACTACCAACCCAAAGCTTACCCTCCTACGGCCTTACCTAAACAAATATCTATACTCAAAACTAGAATACTACCACTAGGGCCTCTGCTAATAGCAATTCAGTTAACCGGTCAAGCAATGGATCAACCACCTGATGGGTAGGTGGTTATTTACACACCCATTCCCAACACGAATCTCCTAATATCTCAACTACCACTGGGAGGATAAAGACCATCCAAACATCAGGATCCTTCGGTGCTCATTCAAACGAGATGCCTCCTCGTCGATTTGAGACCGAACTCACCCTTCCTCGCACAAAATTCTCCTACACATTGAAACCCTAGATCCTTGTAACCAGCAATCGAATTAAGAGAAACTTACCTCAAGCTATGACGGCGCGAGGATAGCCAAATTCAAACAAGAAAAAACAAGCTCGAATTAGTTGCAGTCGACTTAGTAAAGTCAAAGAAATTTGATTAAGAGAAAGTAAAAGTAAAAGAGTGAAGGGAAGAAGGCGTATTTAAAGGAAAATGGGGAAAGATGAACGGTCACCGGTCTCATTCGATGGTGGAAACTCACCGTCGAACCAAAAACAAAGCATGTTGTGCAGTTACACAACATTATTTGAGGGCGAGTGTTGGCTCAGTTTTCTGGCAAGCAAAGGAAGAAGGAGGCAAAGACGAGCAGGGGTATAGGAAATAGCATAACCAAACCAGATGCTTGGTTCGGCGTTTGCAAAAATGCAGAACCATACATATGGACCGGCATGCCGAACAAGATATTTGGTCCAGCATCCTATGGTATATCGGACCAAGTATTTGGACCGGTATCCTTAGAGATGCCGAAACAAACATTTGGTCCAACATTCTTCGATATGCCGGATAGAGTATTTGGTCTGGCATAATACATCAATTGCCAGACCAAACATTTGGTTCGGCATGACAAACATGCCGATTCAAATGTTTGGACTAGCAAGTAAGGTACTCCAAGGCAGGATCATCAAACCAGGAAAACTTCCTAACCTAAATGCCAATCCAACTGTCCCTGACTCAAATGTTGAACCAAACTCAGGAAGTTATAACTTCTCCTCCATACTTCACAACTCCACTCTATAAATATCGAAGCTTCTCAATAGCAATGGGGACAGATTTTTGGAGAAAAAAAAGAGAAAAATCTACTGAAAATCCATCACTTCGGCTACTTAAAGTTTTTACTCTTTTCTAATACATATCTTATATTTGTAATCAAATTAAAGAGAGAACAAAAAAATGAAAAGTTGATGTAGGCACATTCGGGCTGAACACTATAAAAACTCTGTCCTGTTTACGTTCCTTATTCACTTTCCAAACTTTGCACTCATGAACTGTCTCTGCACTTTCTCAAATTCATTCTGTTACATGTTGGAAAACCCCACTTCAATCAAATCGAAGGAAACTGGATTAAAGAAGAAAATCAGATTTAGAGGTGTTTGTCCAACTTTTGAGCAAACAGAAGAAGAATTATATCAATTTGAACAGAATAACATTAGGGAATTGGTTCCAAGACAAAATGATCAAACCGATATTGGTACAAAATGGGTTTTCAAAAATAAAATTGATGAAAATGGTGATAAAATTAGAAATAAAGTTAGACTAGTAGCACAAGGTTATAATCAAGAAGAAGAAACAAATTATGAAGAGACTTTTACCCCCCTATAGGACATTTAGAAGCAATAAGAATATTACTTGCATTTTATATCGTAATAATTTCAAATTTTTTGAAATAGATGTTAAAAGTGCTTTTTTCAATAGTTTTATAAAAGAAAGTGTTTATATAGAACAACCACACTCTTTGTATAAGAAAATTTTCCAAATCATGCTTATAAACTAAAGAAAGCTCTTTATGGACTCAAACAAGCACCACGTGCTTAGTATGAATGATTAAAGTGTTATCTTTTGAACTTTGATTTTTTTTGGCAAATTTAATTTTAATTTTTTCATTAAAAAGGAAAATAATGACATTTTAATAGTCCAAATTCATATAGACAATATATATTTGGTTAAACTAATGAAAATCTATGCAATGAGTCTTCTAACATTATGAAAGTGAATTTGAAATATCACATATGTGTGAACTTACTTAATTTTTAGGGTTACAAAATAAACGACTTAAAAATGGTCCTTTTATTCACCTAGAAACGTATTGTAATGATTTATATAAAAGATGTAGAGTGGAATATACTTCCAGCAAACCTACACTAATGATTACTAGTCTTCACTTAGATAAAGATGAAAATTGTAAAGTTATAGATCAAAAACTATGTAGAAGTATGATGGGATATTTACTTTATCTAAGGGCTAGTATACCAGATATAATGATGAGTGTTTGTTATGTGCAGGATTTTAATCAAATCCCAAAGAATCACACTTGCGAGCCATAAAAAAAATTTACGCTACTTGACCAATATAGAGACTACATGCATATTCAACCCAAAGGTTATCCTTTCAAATTAGTTTCTTATAGCGAAGCTGATTTTGGAGAATGCAAAATTGACCAAAAAGGTATGAGTATCACTTGTCATTTTATAGGACAATCTCAAGTTTTGTGGTTTAGTAAAAAGCAAAACTAGATTCCACTTTGAACATGTGAAGCAGAATACATTTTTGCTGCTTTGGCATATGCTCAATTCATAAACATGCAACAGATACTACAAAATTTTGGCATAAAACTATCTAAAGCACCTGTATTCTATGATAACTATAGAGATATTAATTTGTCTAAAAATCCTATGAATCACTCTTAGACAAAAAACATAGAGATTAAATATCGTTTTTAAAGAGAAAACGGCTTCGTATCACTAGATTTTGTAAGTTCGAAAATTCAAAATTCAAACTGTAGATATTTTACAAAATCATTAGGTGAAATACTTTTTTGAAATTAAGAAAAGACTTAGGAATTTGTACATTAAAAGATTTCTCTTAAAAAAAATTATTTCTAAATTAGGAATTTGTAAGCATGAAAACTCTACCCTTTTTTCCACTTATGTTGTTAGCATAGAGACTATATTTTATCTTCACTTTTATTATTAAAAATCATACTTACAGTGTTGAAAAATGTATGTGCTACTATATATGTGTTCTTGTGGTTCAATTTGAGTGAAAATAAAATTCATATATTTTTATCTCTTTAAATGTATAGTTGTCATCATCAAAAAGGAAGAGAATATTAAATCCTGCCTTTATGAGTTTTAAAGGAAAAAAATATAAATTTCAATATGTATATTATATAATTTTATTTTTTTACGAATAATGATCTATGAAGGCTAAAGCGAACTACTAAAGTATATTGCTCGAGGATTAAAGATCAAGTGACGTAGAGTTGTCATGTGCTGTAACTCATAAAGTACTTAGTACAATTTTCCTCGATGAAGTGGGACAGACAAAAATTAATATTTTAAATAAACTGCTTTAAAAGCTTTACTTAGAAATGATTTTAAACACATGTTTTTACATAGAATTTTTTTCCAAAACATATTTCGTTTTCTATAGGAAGTTAAAGGTTTGAATAAGGACTATTTTGAACTAATACTTCACCGTTTCAAAATACTATAGGAAACAGATGGGTGCATTAATATTCAGATGTATAAATTTAAATTCAGAGGTCTAACATTAAATCTAGACGTCTGCTTACCTATGTGAAATTTCTATTTACAATCAAAGGATTTTCAGATGTCTAAGCAATCAAAGGATTGACCGTTCCAAACATCTAAAAATAGATAAAATATAATTTCTATTTGAAGCAATGGAAATTAAAACGTCTAAATGATAAAATTAGATGTTTGAATTATTGTAATGGTTAAATTCTGCTTTAAGGAGAAATTACTTTCTGAATGGTTGTCTTCATCCACCAAGAGTTGTAATAATAAAAATGGTTGTATCTCCTCGATAACTTTTTAGACGCTATAAATATAAATAGTTTTTGAACTTTTTAAACCATCTTACTTCCTTTGATCTCAGATTATCTATTTTCTATGATTTCTAAAAGCATTCAAAAACAAACTTTTACTTCTTTAAAACTGCATATTCAATTCACTATCATCAAAGAAGATTACAAGAAAGATGTACTTAGAGTGACTTATTAGTATTATCAAAGCATGCAGCAAGTCAAAATCATATTTATAAATATAAAGTGAAGTCTTATTGATGATCTTCAGGTGTGGTGTTAAATTCCTGTTCGGTTGTTTTTGTGATCATGTAGAAACCTATTCCATCGCGTAAAGGGAGGGTAATGAGATTCCATAAAGAGTCTGTTAATACCGTAGATATTTATTTTGATGATAACAACTATATAAATATAGATACTAATGTTTTCCCAAGTTGTATAGAGTATTTTGCCATAATATTATGTAGGTTTACACAAGTACATGATAATTAAGTTTGAAGACTGGTTAGTAAAGAAACTAGAAATCAAGATTTAAAGATAATCAAGATATTTGAAGATTTATGAGTTTGAAGACAAAGGCATAAAGTGTTCAAGACTATAGGTCATAAGAAATAATCATTAGAATAATTTGTCAAGGTCTTTGGATAGCAACCTTCTGCTTTTTGAATACTCTTCTACCAAAATACTTATTTTTATTACTTTATTTATTTTATTTTTAAAAAATATATTTTATTAAACATTTTATAAAAGTTCTTATTTTAAAGTACTTTATAAATTAAGCTTAAATAATTCTACAAGAGTTTAGAGTTTTTGCAACGCGTTTAAATTATTTTTATTTTTCGAAACATATGTAAGTTTGTCGACATATCTATATGCTACATAGATATGTCGTCATATGGACCGTCGGAGAGATGGTTTATAAATTTTGAATTTTTGATTACATTTCTTCATGAATAGACACTTCCTTTTAAGCACTACTAAGCAGATGACTTTTAATTTTTTAAACGTTGTAATTTCTGATTACATCTCTTTACATACAGACACATCCTTTCAATCACTATATATAAGGGTTAGAAAATAATTTTTTAATAACATTTTGCTATCTTCTTCTTACTCTAAATTCTCACTACATATTTCACAAAAAATTTCACAAACTCATTATATACTTTACTTCATTTACTCTCTATAAATTACCCACTGATTTACAAGTATTCTCTCATCAATTTGAGATCAAAGTGCTATCAAATGGCTATAGGATATCTTGCATTCATAGTACTGAAAGTCTATATGGATCAAGCAATATGATTAATCTACTAAATAAAATTTATGTAAAACTTGCAGTATAAAAATGGCAATTAGTAAAGTGCACCTGGGATTTTTATATTGGTTTGAACTTCCCATTCTATGTTTAGCCCCAGACTCCTTTTGGAATTAACTAACAAACAACCTCATTTAACCCAGACGAATTGGTATTATAGACCGCTTGAGATGCTGAACTGGACTTCGTACCTAAAGATCTCTAATAGGACTTCGACTATTAGAAATAGTTGAGTTTGTGACTTTTAGTGCTCTGTGAATAACACAATTGAGCCAATATGTACACCCTTCCTATAATCTTCTTCTTGATGATATAATGTATGTTCGTGAAGAAAATAGATGTAGATTGATCACTATAGAAAAAGATTTGTACGATCAAATGATCAAATAGTAAGCAATTGAATATTTTGAATAATTAGTGAATTCAAACAAGATTGTAGAAAGAAAGTAGTAGATTAAGTTATGAATTAAAGAATGGAGATGCTTTATATAGAAAATGAATGGTTGTAACTATTTGTGAAGAGTGATAACTATTAGAAGAGTTGCAGCCATTGACGAGGGGAAGTGACTCTTCACGAAGAAGAGGATCCCTTTAGATTGTTGAAATAAAAATGACAATTTCAACATTCAGTCGATTGATCAAAGTATTTCGATGGACTAATTTACAATAAAAAAAATTCTTGAAAGAGAATAGTGTAGAAAACATGTTTCGGTTGACTGAAAATGTTGATTTAGTCGACTGGATTCCGTTCATTAAAAAACGTTACAAACAGGATTCAGTCGACTAAATTTGGCATTTCAATCAACTAAAAGATGAGTCTTTTTCATGTAGAGTCTTAGCATATATGTTGAATATGTGTACGTGTGTGTACACCATTTTGAAGAGACTCTCACATTTATATATTCTAGACTATTGACTCTATAACGGATATAAATTTCTGCATCATCATTGTCTTGTCTTCGTTCTGCAGATCTTTTTGAATAGCTAATTTCCTGCAAATGTTGATAATAGATATAATACTTTGATATTGAGGTTCTAACAAGTACAACTGTTTGCATTTGGAAATCAATAACTTTGTACTACAATTTATTTAGGTTTGACTATTTCATGTTCAAATTAAGTGAGTGTTCTTGTTGCCTGTTCAAATCAATTCGGTGTGCTTATTGCCCGGTCAAATTAGGTGGGTGATCTTGTTGCATAATTAAGTCAACAGAGTCTAACCTAAACTCGTAAATTAGAAGGGTGTATTCGTTGCCTTGAAACCAAGAGTACTTTCTGGTTTTCTTGCTACCGTTAAAGTAAACTGTAACGACCCAACTTCCTTTTTCCAGGAAATCGCATCGCTAATAAGAAAGAAAGGGATAGAGAATAGAAAGAAAGAGAAGAAAGAAGAAACAACACATCAGAATCTAAACAGCGGAACGAATAAATTATATTAATAACATAAAATGTTTACATAGTTTACAACCACTATCAGAGTACACGGATAATACAACACATACTAGACAGTTATAAACACATGTCTAGTTATTACAACTCAGTACAACGTCACAATTAACTCAGAGATACCAAACACAGCGGACTACTTATATAACTACATCGTAGAAGCCTCCTGCTCCATTTTCTCCTCCACAATACGTCAAAGCTAACCCGAATCCTAACCTAAATCTCTTGGCAACTCGTAAAAAATTGAGTACCCAAGAGTTTATGAAAAAAAAAATAAACTCCGGGTCAGACATGGGTCTGGTGTGAGTAACAGGTTAAAGTTGCTTAATTTTCAAAAACCTTTGAAAAGAAAGGTATCACGTAAGACTTCCCACACATAAACATGGAAAAGTTTTTACCTTACGCTAACCAAAACATTTGATAGGAAATCCGATGATATTATAATAGTGTCTAGGGTTTTCGAATAAATATGAAATAGCCGAAATTGTTACATTCATTTAATTTCAGCTACTAGCCACAAAAGTGGGTAATACAATCAAAACCGTTGGCACTTATTGGATTTTGGATTCCATACAATGGCAGGGCTACTGGGGTACCGCCCGTCATAGTACATGGCCTAGATCACCGTACCGAGGAGTACTCCTACTCCCCTGCAACACAAGGCCGGACCCGTTCCTTACTGAACAGTTCCGAACAAGACAACCCCAGCAGTTGTCGCGAACCACTGCCCCACACAGCCGAATATAAAGGGACTTCTAGACAGGGATCAATCTTGCTTTCCAGTGGGAGCTACCCACAAAACCTTGCTGCACCTCCCCTGTTTTAGCCATTCCCGGTTGATGAGGCTTGAGGCTACGATTACCTTTATAGGACATCAAATCTTAGAATGCTCATCGTCCACCTAACGATGTTCTGAAAGCATTCAATCCATACAAGTTCGTTCCGGGTTCGAACGAAACCGAAGGCACTATCTCGTTGCACTCATTATTGGAATCACCCTCAGAGTCAACGACCATAGCCCTTGCACTCTGATTCACCATCTCGAATCTAGAAGCACTATTCCGTCAAACTCATTACGGAAGCACCCACAGAGTTATACTGACGTATAGCCCTTACACCTCGAGTCTTCACTTGCTCCACTTAGATTCACGAACTAACGTTTAATTGGAACCGATGTGGTTTTCGGATTCCAAATATGGAAACCCGATCCCGGTCTCATCGAAATCCAAAGCGTGTCTTTTAGGTCCAAGTTGTTTTAGGTTTAAAACAATTCAATTTAAACTATCTATATACATACAGATAGATACTTCACATCATTATAATAGATAATCAACAATAATATCATAAGCAAGTAATCTATATTATTATCATAACTTGATAATCTACATTATCATCATCCATAGATAACTCATATCACCATCACAATGCAACCAATGCATCCATAACACACAACACTATTTTTCTCATGTCTGAGCAAACCATTCAGGGTAAATCATATCATCCATTCATAAGCAAAGATCTATAATCACACCATCTATAATTAATTTAAAATGAATTAAATTAATTACTTCTATCTCTAATTAATTTAAAGTGAATTAAATTAATTACTTATTCTTTAATTAATTTATAATGAATTAAATTAATTACTTCCTCATTTTAAATCTTGCTTACTTAACCATTAATTGATTATCAATCAATTAAATCATTATCCTTAATTAATTACCTTAATTAATCACCCTTGATTAATTATCCCTTAATTACATTTAAGTAATTATCTTTAATTAATTTTACAAATTAATTATCCTTAACCAAATTCAGTAATCAATCTTTAATTATTTCATTAATTAATTAATTACATTGATTAATTACTTCCTTAATCACTTATCATTGATTAATTAATCTTAATTAATTAATCCTTAATTATATTAATTAATGATCCTTAATTAAATTAAATTACTTATTTAAATTAATTACATTAAGTAATTAACTTTAATTAAACCACAATTATTAATCATACTCGATTAATTACATTTAGTAATTAACTACCCTTAAGTACTTCCTTAATTACTTTTAAATTAATTACATTTAATAATTAATTATATTTATCAATTATCCTTGATTGATCTCATTAGTAATTAATTATTCTTAATTAATTACATTACTTAATCATTTCAAAATGACTTAATCAATTAATGCTTAAATTAATTACACTAAGTAATTAATTACTAATCACTTTCACAAAGTAATTATCCTCATTATTATTTACACAAGGTAATTAATCCAAAATACCATACCTCAATTAATTACTTCCAGTAATTTATTTATCTTAATTACTTCTCTAAGTAATTATTCCTCATTGATAACTTATCAACCTATCTAAAGACTATTCTAAATTAATTAAACTTAATTGATTAATTTAAACTAATCCAATTAATAAATTAATTACAAAGAGTAATTAATATTTTAATTATTTCCATAAAGTAATCATACTTAATTAAGTTTCATGATTGATTATCTAAATTAACTAATCCAATTATCAAAATTAATTACATTAATTAATTAATAAATAATCACAAGTTAATGACCTTCATTAACTTATTAACAAATTATTAATTACCTTTCTTAAGTAATTAACTTAAATTAATTAATATTAATTACAAATTTAATTAACCTTAATTAATTTATTTCAAACCTTTAATTAATTAAACAAATTAATTAATTAAATTATTTAAATTATTAATTTTAATGAAACAAAGATCATTAAATCTTTACTTTAAAAATAAAACATTTCTTATAAATGATTACTTTATCATTAATAAAGTAACTTAAAACAATTTAACTTAAAATTGTTTCAAATTACATTTTAAATTTAAAATTTAAAAAGAAATCAAACTTAACTTAAACAAAGTTTTAAAAACATTTAAAACCCATTTAAAACTTATGCTAAAGATTTTCTTATTTTATAAAAGAAGTTAAAATAAATTTAAACCCCAAATTCATTTCAAAATACAAATCATATTTAAATATGTTTGAACAACCAATTTGTTTAAACATTTAAATTTCTTTTTAAAACTTTCTTAATTTTTAAACATTGCTTCAAAATTGAAGTTTGATTCCAGATTTAAACTTATGTTTAAATCTTTACTTAAATTTAAAGCTTTATTCTAAATTAAAATATTTAAACTCTTTAAAGTTGTTTAAACATTTTGTTTCAAAGTTTAAATTTAGATTTCAAACCTGGATTCAAATCTCATTTGAAATTCATACCTTAAATTTTGATTTAAATTCTGTTTAAAAAATCCTGCATTAGATTTAAAAACATCAATTTTGAATTGAAAACACAGGTTTTCAAAAACCTGTAAACAGAAGAAAGAACACCCGAGTCTCCCTCCATTTTACTTCGAGTCGCAAACCTAGCTACTTCGAGCAAAATTCGAATTCACTCGAGTATAACTCGAGTACAATACTACTGCAAATCTCAAACCCTCCCTGATACTCTCCTCTGCTCCGTGCATATGAACGGTGGCTGTAGCCACCTCCGGCCACCACCCAGGCCATGAACAAATCGCCTACCATCCATACGTCACCTCGCGACCGTCAACCCACTCCATTTCACTCTAAAACGAATTCGAGCTCCCCCAATTCAAACCTGGCAACAACAGGCAACTCCACCCCCAAAACCTGTTAAATCATTCTCCCTATCACCTCCGGCTATAGGAAGCTTAGCACCGCCGCCAATCACCTCTTCTACACCCAAGCAGCCATCACCCCGAAGATCTTAACACTCGGTCACCTGAAACTCCCACACAAATGAAATTACTTGCAGTATCTAAAAACTAGGTTAACAGACTTCATCCACTTCCCATCTCCTCCACCGAGATCTGTTCCTCTTCCAGGCATTTTTACCACACTCCCTGATCACTACGCTACCTCCACCAAGAAACCCAAACCTTCTGATCAACTTGATCACCAAAAATTTACTCAAACCCCTATCAGTTCAAATAAGAACTGTAGTCTCAACTTCTAATTAAACAATATGATTTTTGTTTTAAAAATCATTATTTTGTTTAAGTTTTAAGTTTACAATACTGCATTTAAAATTTATAATGTCTGTGTTTTCATGTTTATTAATCATACACTGAAGCTTTACAATTTTCCAGAGACATTCCTCAATTTGATTTTACTTAATAAGTTTCCTAAACTAAAGGGTCTAATTAACATAATTATTACAGAATCTAAACCTTAACAAGATATTTTAACTAAAGAAAGAGGATTTTTTTTAGAAACAGGACCTGAAACAAGGATCAGAGGAACACGGTCACAAACATTCAAACATTATATGCATATATTCAGCAATATATTCAAAATCATATGAAAAGACAAACAAATCAACATGCAATCCAAATAGCATACACAAACATACCTATTTAAGCAACCATTTATATTTAAATATCAAAAAGAGTTACTCACCTGTTAGTAGAGATGGAACAGAGCTCTTAATTTTGGAAAAGCCTTTGTTTTGAATTTCAAAAACCAGTGCCTTGCTTTAAAACTGGAAATTTCTTTGCCTCAAATCTTCAATTGCTAATGAAACTTAGTTACTTGCTGTTGATACTTGCATGCAGGCTTCAGGTTTAAAGGATGCAGACAATCATGTTTTTGATATGAATTCAGGTTGCAGGCTATGTACAGGAATTGTAATGCTTTGAAAATGTGCAAATTTGCTTTAAAATTAAACAGGGTAGGGAATATGATTTTGATATGAGGATTTGAAAAAAAAGATTTGCAGAGGATTTCAGACTTAAAGGTATGCATCTGATTGAGTTGAAGAAGAATGTATATGTTATTTTCTGGTTTGCTTAGAATTTTTTTACAGTTTTGAAATATGTAATTGTTTCAGCTGAGATTTATCTTTGGAAATGAAGATTAGAAAAAGATGGGAATGAAGGAAATATGTTTTTTTTATACAAGTATGAATGATTTATTTTAAAAATCAAAAGAAAAATTAAAATGAAAAGGACACTTGTATAAAGAGATTACACTTGTCAAATAAGAAGATTAATTGTTTACACTTGTTCTATGCACATATTACTTATTATTTTTAATTTAAAGATAAATAAAAATCCTCTTTTCTTTATTAAATACATATATAGTAGTTCCATAAATAAATGTATATATATTTCTTTTTAATGAAATAAAACAATTTATAAAACATGAAAGCTCACTTACAAAATTTAAATATGGTTATTCATATATGTTTATTCATTTGAATTTCAAAATGAATTCAAATTCAAATGCTATTTATTCATTTAAAATCCAATTTTAAAACTAATTTATATTAACATATTTATTTTGACAATAAAAATTTTGTCTTTTAAAACATATTTATACATTTATTATTACTAGAAAAATAACATATTTATTAACTTTAAATCATTTATAAAAGAAATCATAAATTACATATCTTATTTATCTTAATTATAAGAATTAATGTTTAATATATAAAGAGTATCTTAAATTTTCATATAATTCCAAATTATAATTATTAAGCTATATTTAAAACAAATAAAATAAACTTTTATTTATCTTATTAAAATTTAAACTATATTTAAAATACAATTATACAATTTAAAACAATTACTTTAAGTATTTTAAACAATTAGTTATCTATTAAATAAATAATAATCTTCAAAATATCAAATAAATATTAGAATTTTAAAAACAAGATTTTATTTGTTAATTTAACTTCACCTCAAAACTTATGTATTCACAATATATATATATATATATATATATATATATATATATATATATATATATATACACATACATACATACATTATAAATAGGAAAACAATTTATTAATTTTTAAAAGATAAGATTTACCAATTAAACATCTATTTAATTGGATTATTAAATCAAGTAAATTTTTATTAAAATTTTATCAAATCAATTTAATTTTAAATATAGATTATTAAATTGATATTGCTAAAATTTCCGGGATATCACATAAACGTTGGAAAAGAAATATGTGCATACACCGTCCAGGACTGGATGTAGAATTGACTAATCTGAACTAGTACACGAACTTCTGTTATCATCTCTCTTATTCTGCTTTTTTGTATATCTATGACTGCTTGTTAATATATATATATATATATATATATATATATATATATATATATATATATATCTGTGTGTTTGTGTTGACTATCTGAGTCTGATTTAAATCTCAAAATAATTAAGAAAAGTCCATATAAGTTATAAAACACTATTCACTTCCCTCTAGTGTTAAAGTAGCCTTAAGATCCACTCACATTAGTACTACATCGTGTTCCATATTTGGTATCAGAGCGCTAAGTTTTCAAATACTCATTATTTGATTTTTGTAAAATGTAAATGGCTAGTAACACTAGTAGTACACTTTTAACACTTTTGAAGGATAATCAATTGCTAAACCCTCACTATTTAACGGTAGTAATTACATTTACTGGTCATGTATGATGAAAGTTTACTTACAATCCAATGGTTTAGATATTTTGAATATTACACAAAGTAGGCACACTAAACACCAGACTAAATACTCCAACATGGACAACGGACCAATAGACATAAGCACTCAACAATTCTACAGCCATGAATATTTTATTTTAAGAGCTTCTATTTGTAAGCCTACATATAAAATTTGGAGAACTTTGCAAGTTACATATGAGGGTACAAGTAAAGTAAAACAAACTAAGACTTCCATGCTAACAAATCAATTTAACTTTTTTAAAATGAAACCATATGGATATAATTCATTTGTTGGTATCATTAAGGAAAAATTTCTTAGAAGAGGATCAAGTTAAAAAAATCCTTAGTTCACGGTCTTCTGAATGGGATCAAAAGATATTAGAATAGAGAAAGCCAATAATATTAATTTATTGAAAACTGAAGTGCTAATTGGTAATCTAATATACTATGAAGCAAGGTTGTAGGGTAGAAAGGAAAACAACGCAACCTAAAATAATTTAATAGTATTCAACACAACAGTTGATGATCAAGATTTAGATGATGATGATGATGATGATGATGAGAAGATTGCACTTATTACTCAAAATTTCAGAAATGTCCCGAAGTACAAAAAGATGAGCAATTTTCGTAAAACTAAAAGCAAAAATTCTAGAAATATAAATGTTTTTTAGTGTTATGATTGTGGAGAATTTGGTCATCTATGAGGAGACTGCCTGCAGCAAAAGAAAACAAAGAATTCGCTAAATACCGATACATTCAAAAAGGGAAAGAGAGCTAACAATACAACTTTGGGCGATTCTGATACTACATCCAGTGACAATGAATCAGATACAGAAAATATCAACATGTGCTTCACGGTGATTAAAGATTGATTAGAAGAAACAAAAGGAACAACAAAATTGGTTCCTTTTTACCCTTTATACGTTTTTATTTAAAATATATAGGAATATATATATATATATATATATATTAAATATACATAAATATATATAATGTGATATGATAAGTGTATATAATATGAAAATATTGCTTTAATATTTTGATCTTTAAAATTTCGATCCAAATTTCGACATATGTCACATGGTTATATCGACATACCGAGCAGAATTTTGAGAATTTTTTCAAAATTCAAACTTTTGAAATTCCCTCTTTTACATTAGTTTCAAATTTTGAATTGCCAACTTTTCACCTATAACATGACTATTCATTCTCTATTTATTCACTCCTTATCTCATCTTCTACACACACTTTATTTCAAAATTCAAACTTATTCTCCACTCTCTTTCCTCCGAAGCAAATCAAAAATGTCTTCCTCAAACTAACCTTTCGCATCCAAACCATTAGGCTTACCAAAAAGATCAAAGTCGACTCCATAATGATCAAGAGTCCATTGAAACTTATATTGAGTATGCAACATATGGAAAAGTATTTTTTAGAAGATTTGCAAATTTTAATGAATTTTCTTTTTATGGTTTACAAGATTTTACTTTAGAATATGGTATTTTTGGTTTCAATCGATTTATCAAGGTACCGCTGCGTTATTACTTTTTCATGTCTACAATTCGGTTCATTCGATTACTACAGAAATGAACCCAACCCGTAATATGAATCGCAAAAGAAAACACCTACTAAACTGATCACTAGAATACCAGCTACAGTACCTATTAGCCAAAGAGGAATCCTTCCTCAAAATGATTTTGATAACTATCCTGATTTGGTTAAAATGTTTTATGTTAATTTGAATGGACAGTTTTTTCAAGTAGAAGAAGGTCAAATTCGGAGTAGTGTAAAAGACACTACTATTGTTTTAGATTGTTAAATTCCTGGTCAAATTTTTTATTATAAAAGTAGTGAAAATGACCTTTCCTTTTTTGAGATTGATTATGGTAATAGAGAAGTTATACATGTCTATTTTCTAATAATGAAGAGTATGGTTTTGAATGCAAAAATCTTAGGTTTAAAGCAAGATTAATGAGTCTTATTTTATAAAAAATTATTACACCAAGGATAGGGAATTAGAACAACCCTACTGAAAAAAAATTCAAACCTCATTTTGCTATTTTTGGAAAATATGATATAAATTAGGCTCAAATAATTTTGGATGACTTTTTCAAAAGAAAATCCCTATGCATGTGAATACACTATACCATAGTGTGTATGTTACTAGATCAATTATTTTAATATCGATCTAAGAGCCAAAAACCTTTTGCCTCATAAAAATTTCGATAAAACCAACCCCTCACTTATGCATATCCCTCTTCAATTCGAACCCTATGCATCTCTTTCTAGAAAAGAAGATGGATTGGTAAGGGAAGAAGAGCAAGAGATTCTAGAAGAAGAAGAAGAAAGTGATGAAATGGAAATTGAAGAGGAGAAAGTGCAAGAAGTAGAAGAGAAGGAAATGGATATTTCCTTGGAAAGCCTTGACAAACCATCTTGCTATTCCAACAAAGAGATTCTCAAGAACCAAGAAAAGATTCTCAACAACTGAAAGAAGCTTAAACATTCCTTTAGTAAAAAGTTCACATTTCTCTCGAACAAAATGGACAAATACTTAGGAAGATAATTAGAAAGCTTGGTGGAAACTCTTCATCATCATCTTTTTAAACCTTTTATCTATCTTTGTATCTCTTAGTTATATGTTTTCCTAGTTTTATTTCATGTTATTCTTATGTATTTTTCTATTACATCCATGTATTTCTCTTTTATATTAATGAAAATCACTTAGAAAATTAATTTTAATGTTCAAAGGTATTCTTATTTTCTCTAGAATTCAATATTAAGACAGCACAAAATATAAATAAAAACTAAAACAATAACAAGAAATATGCAAACTACTGCATATATGTAGGCGTATAAGACAGAGGTATGTCGACATATACCTGACAATTTTTCTGATTTTTGAAATTCAGAAATTGGTTAATTTCTTGGGGGATTAGTTACTAATCCGACCTTACATTTCTTTAAAAGCTCATTTCTTCCAGAAAAATTTAGAAATTAATTCATCTTCTTATTCTATTCCTCTCCACTCATCTCTTTTCATAGAAATGTATTCAAACACAAAATTTTCTAGTCAAAAACTTAGTGAAAATTTAGGGGAGACACTTCAATCATTCAAAAATGCTCTTTGCATCATTCTACGTAATCAACGACACTTAGAGTTGAGTTAAATATAAATAACAAAAGAATAGGAAAAAAAATTCGGTTCTCTTTGACGTTTCGTTTCTAATTTCACAAAAAAAGTTCAAGGCAATGCTCCTGAATGCTAAAACTCTAAAGGGAGAGTGGATGATGAAGATTGGGAAGTTATCAACACCAATCCTATCTTTGGATCTGAAGGATGGGTTGATGTTCCAAAGAATATCTAGTTTTAATTTTTTATTTGTATTGTTTGTACTAATTTGTTTTAGCCATAGTATAATTAACTCTATTAATTTTTGTACTTTTCATATAATTCATGTCTAAATGTAAAGTTTGTGATATATTGTTGAAAACAATTATAAACTACATAGATACATGGTTATTTCTCTAAAATATTATTTGGTTATATTGATTTTGAATTAGCGTAACGCATTATCACATATATATGTCATATTTAGGGAGAGTTTGTCCTTTTCACCTATATCTGTTGCTGTCAAAAAGGGAGTAAAATATAATATGTACATATACTAAGGGTGAGTTAACCAATTTAGGGGGAGTTAACCTTATAATAAATATATTTATATGATTTTCATCATCAAGATAGGGATATTGCTAATACCATAGATATTGATTTTGATGATGATAACCATATAAATATAGGTATTAATGTTTTCCCAAGTTGTATAGAGTATTTTTTTGGAATATTATGCAGGTTTATACTAGTATATGATAATTGAGTTTGAAGACTGATCAGTAGAGATCAAGATTTAGAGATAATCAAGATATCTAAAGACTCATGCGTTTAAAGACGAAGACACAAAGAGTTCAAGACTATGGATCATGTGAAATAAATAATAGAATAATTTATCAAAGTCCTCGGTAGCAAACTTCTGCTCTTTGAATACTCTCTTATTAATATACTTATTATTATTACTTTATTTATTTTATTTTTCAAAAATATGTCTTATAAAAGTTCTTATATTAAAGTATTTTAGAAATTACGTTTAAATAATATTACAAGAGTTCGGAATTTTTGAAACACATTTAAAGTATTTATATCTTTCAAAACATGCATAAGTATGTCGACATATGCTGCATTGATATGTCGACAAATGGACCTTTGGAGAGATGTTTTTAAGTTTTGAATAGCTGTAATTTTTTATTACATTACTTCATGAATAGACATTTCCTTTTAAACATTTTTGAAGAGATGCCTTTGAATTTTTAAAAGCCATAATTTTTTATTACATCTCTTCATGAAGATATATAGGGCTTATAAAACAAATTTTTAATAACATTTTTCTATCTTCTTCTTACTCTAAATTCTTACTACATATTTCACAAAAATTCTCTCAAACTCATTCTATACTTTACTTAATCCATTCTATACAAATTACTCACTGATTTACAAGTGTTCTCTCATTAATTTGAAGATCAAAGTGCTATTAGATATCTTGTATCAAAAGTACAACTGCATGTATTTAGAAATCAACAGATCTCTACTATTATCTATTTGGGTGTGCTTGTTGCCCATTAAAATCAAGTGAGTATGCTTGTTGCACATTCAAATCAAGTGCGTGTACTTGTTGACCAGTCAAATCAAGTGGGTGATCTTGTTGCCCGATTAAATCAAGAGAGTTTGCGCTGAACTCATAAATTAGGAGGTTGTATCTCGTTGCCTTGAAATCGTGACTATACTATGGTTTGCTTGCCACTATTAAATTAGGGGGTTGGAGAAGAAATATGTAAATACATTGTGCTTAACTGGATGTAGGATTGGTTAATCTGAACTGGAATGAAAACTCCTAGTGTCATCTCTCTTACTTTTAATTTACTTTTACTGCATTTATATATATATCTGTGACTGGCTGTTATATATATCCATGTTGATTATCGACGTTTTAATTTAAATCTTGCAATAATTTAAAAAGTAACATATAAGTTATAAAACACTATTTATCTCCCTTATCTAGTTTTAAAGTAGCCTAAAGATCCATTCACATTAGTACTAAACTGTGTCTCACTGAGTCTAGGACTAGACGCGGGGCGAGAAGTCCTAACTGGTATTAAAATGCTAGTGCAATATTTTCTTTTTTACTCTTTTTACTTACTTTCTTATTTACTTAGTCTATTTAATATTATTTATAGTATTAGATCCTTAGCAAACTTTCACCGCATACTACCGAGGAGATGAATTCTCTATTGAATAGTGTCCTACTTCTAGTGCTTCAACTCAAACCCAATTATAGTTCTTCAATGGACACTATTCCATGATTTTACTATAATCAAAGTGAAGTTTCTATATTTAAGTTAGATAGTATTCTAAAGTCGAGGGAACTGTGTAATATTGTTACTTCAAGATTTCTTATTTGACCTAGTTTTTATTAATCAGTAGGAAACTCTCGAATGAGTCGTTTTATAATTATCCAATAATTATAAGTATTTAATTCCTTATGCCTCTTGCATCCATGAGTAATGCACTACTCAATATTTTGAGAATATTACGTACTTTGGTCTCAATGGACACAGTGTAGTAGTTGAGAAAAAGAACAAGTGATAACACGAGGTTATCCATGGTATGTATTTAGTTTGACGAAGATGAATAAGCTGTGTATATAGATAAGGAAATTAGTGAACAAGTATATAACAAATAGAGGTTGACTTTGACTTTAACTTGGGCAGTTGATTATACAAGGAGAGTAGACTTTATGATGCGTATTACAACCACAAGTAATGTTGATAAGCCAATTATTATGTGTATTGACTTTGATAGTTACATTCCATGTCAAGCCAGGCATCATAAGTTATTTGATGATCAAAAGTCAAAAATAAAGTCGAATACCATGGCTTATTGTGTGCTATTGTTGGCAAATTAAGGTTCCTTCCCACTTATAGTAACATATTGGATATTTTTTATGCTCCTTTTTGAGACACTATCCATAATGTATTATGTCTCTTCAGCTACTTCTCTAAACCTTCTTTCCTGATCTACATATACATTTAGCTTCAAGGAAATGAAATATGTATATGAATGCAATATTTATAGTCTTAAGTAATTTTATATTACTACTTTAGGGTAATATACATGATCTAAACTGTTTGAAAGCTCATCAAAGTCAATAAATTTAGGTACTATTCATTTTCTTGACAGTGTGTAGTCCGGTGGTAATTATAAATCACATGAATTGCTGAGTAACTTTATTGAGATGCCTAGTAATTTAGTACTTATATACGTAAGTTATGAGTAACTGGGAACAACTAGCATTTTATTAATTAATATGTGAAGCAAAACATATAATTGACACATGTGTTCCCACCCGAATTATTCTACAAAAACGAAGATCAATGTAACCAATTCAAATTTGTCCATTAACGTAAAGAATTCAAATTAAAAGTAAACAGAATTATGCTCAAATTTTGTCAATAATAAATTAGAAAATGGTCAAGACAGACTTCAATGTGCCCGTTGTTCATGTAATAAGAGAAGAAGAAAAGATATTAATAAAACAAAATTGAGTTATAATAAATATCAAACTGGAAGTATTAGTTTTGTAGCCTTATGCTCTATCAATGAATGTATCGCTTCACCATTCTTGTTATTTTATAGCAATGTCATTTTAATGAGTAGACGCATAATTCTTCGTATGTTATGCTAAATATAGGCATAAGCGGACAAGGTGGAAGATAGGCAAAAGTTTAGATGGTTGAAAAACGAATACTTTATGATACAGTTGGTGTTTTGCATTCGGTATGTCTAGGATTTTACACTTTATTTATGAACTTTATTATGTCTTATACCCATATGTCAACATTATAGATTAGATAACTTTTGTACTAAAATTGTAATATTTTAAAAACTCTACTATCAACATTATGCATTTACTTTTTAGTGCTGAAGTTGGTTATAATTTAGTAATGTGAATCATTCGTATATTTTTAGTAAATATGAAAGATTTTGATTATTACTAGTACAAAGTTGGTTTCTGCTGCGAAACGGTATTAATCTACAGATGCGCACTACACCATGCTTAATTTTTTTGGTTTTGTATTTTCTTATACAATGGGAAAAAGGATTTATAAATAACTTATTACAACAGGTAATATCAATTGTAGAAGGACTATTACAACAGATAAAAATAGTTGTGAAAAACTTTATAATAACGGGCACCTGCAATGGTCAAATACAGTTGTAAAAAGCACTGATCTTATTACAACTTCGCATATTAAGACTTTCGGTTGATCGTCGTAATAGGTCAACTATAGCGGTCATTGCAAATTGTGAAATGAGTTTGTTGTTGTAGTGTTTACAATTGAGACAACGATTTGGACTTGCTCCGTCCATGGCCAGATCGGTAGCCAGTGTGGTAGTAATACTTGGTTATTCAACTCCAAGCCTAGACATTATTTTTCTAGACACCCATCGGACAAGTAGGTCTAATTAGTTGGCTCTAAAATTGCTAATTAGAGTGCATAGACCATTTGGGCACTGATATCATTGAAGGAACTGGTACGGTCTACAACGGATGAAATATGTAGATTTCAAAAAATTCCCTATTTGATAATAGTGGGATATGAAGTCTAATTGTTTACACTAGATCCAGTCAAGTTTTAAATAAATCATATTTAATTTTATATATGTAAATTAATCATAATAACATGTCAACAAAATGTTTAATTTGGGAGTGCATGTATGCCTTCAAACATACAACAAAATAGAAATGTGTGTAATTATAAATAAATATCAAAATTTAGAAATTGATATCGATTGTATATACATATATATTATACTTACATATACATGTAATAATCTCACATGCATATCAAGAATATAAATACCTAAGTATATGCATATGCTTGAATATACAACAATATATGTATATGGTTTGTATACTCATATTGATGGTACCGCATATATAGTTTAGACACGCACATGTGTGATCATTGTTTCCATGTATATATATTACACACACACACTTATAAAATTATGAAAACAATTCATATAAAATTGGCATTTCAAAATAAGAGAAAATTTAACCAACGAGGACAGAAAGGAAAGTTATGTTATATTAAATCTAATCAAACTAAATTAAAGGAAATAACATGAAGTGAAATTTTACTTTATCTTTCTTTTACAAACACTATTTTGACAATTAATTTGATACCATATAAATTCCAAACTTAATTACAACACTAAACCATTAAAATTAAAAGGAATTACCCGCATACATTGAAGAATCTCCCGTTAGTCCTAATAACGACATTACAACTATTTAGCCTTATTCTACTTCGTCTGAAAGACTTTAACAAGGAGATGTCTTGCTAGTCTCTCCTACCTCTCCTAATGACAAACAAAGTAACAAACAAACTTCAAGGCAATTCGCATATCTACATAGAACTTACACTAGTAGGAGGTGTAGTCCATTTAGGCATAACCGAAGTCTTTTTTATGACCACTCCTGGACCAATGGTGCTCTCGACCTATGTGCACAGCCATCTCCTCAAATATATGGTACCAACCTTGTCAACATAGCACCGAGCCTACTCCCATTGTCCTATTTAGATTGACTAATGCAAATCAAGGGAATGCCCACCTGGTTACTTAATACCCCATGTTAGGATTGAAGCAGACCTTAATTGACTATTTAAGACTTCAAACCCGAGGTGAACCCCCTTTGGTATATTACCTACACATATATATGCTAACGTATATCCCCACTGGTCCTATACTTGGAGATGTCCAACATCAGTATAACGTATAGACGACTGCTGGTAGCCTATTGCGGAGGGTAGATTTCCATTGTATAACATTATTGACCTCTCATTCCAACCCTTACTAATGATTACGTCATTTAAATTAATCTAAATATTAGTTAGATCTAATAATTCAGGCTCATATTAAACATATTCTTGGGTCTATTTAATTTTAGCTGGAGAATAATTATGCCTCCTAAGATCAATTATTAATATTCATTCATTTTTACATGAACTTACTTCTTATTTGTTAGCGGCATTGGATTCCATTTACTGCTTCTTCCTAATTCAATAGATTTTTATTTAATACAATTAGGTATAATTTACTACTTCTTCTCAACTGATACAATTAAGTGTATTTTCTACTTCTTTTCAATTTAGGCTCATTTTAATGAGATTTCCATCACTTTTCTAATTTTTTAATTCGTTGCATTATCAATGTTTAATGCTTATTATATATTTTATAGCATATATTTAGATAATAGGTTTATTTTTATTTCTATTTATAACACTATAGTTTTACTTTTAGATATTTCTATATTTTAATGCACTAGGACTACATCTTCCAAAGGTAATATTGTAATTTCAGATAAATTATCTACATGAGGATATATGTTATGTTTGGTATTATAAGGAATTATCTTTTGGTTTGTATTAAAATAGATAGTACAAAATACGGTAAACATCCCTATTTTGCGCATATCTTTATTTTAGGTATATTTCTTGTTATTTCAAACAACACACTTTTACATATAACTGTAAGTTTATAAAAATTCACAAAGAAACATTCTTCATTCTGGTGAATTAAAGTGTAAACTTAAATCCCAAATCAAATTAGAAACATTCTTCAATTCGGGTTTAATAACTATTAACATTCAATAACAAAACCTGGAATTAACACGCAATTTATTAATGACTTATTTCATAACTTTTAGGGACTACTTTCTTCCTTACATTCCATATTTAGGTATATACAAAATTTTATCAAAGTTAACAATTCAAAGAACATGTAGGCAAGGTTCTTAAGTTCATTACATATATTTATTTAAGCCTACAATTCCAAAATTTACATTTAGACATAAAAGAAATAGGTTCACAATGGTATAAATCCAATATTATATTTCAAAAATATATGATTTTCCATCCACCTCTAAGCTTTCAAATCTCCATATCTAAATCCATTATTGATGATTGACTCCCTTTCTTTCTACCGAAATATGTACCAAAGTATATATATTTATTAGAATTATATATCGGAGAAGAGATCTGAAATAAACATAGATTTAGATTTACAATTTACCTTTTGCTTTGACGAATCAATTTGACCCTGTTCTCATTCTCTTATGTTTCCCGCTGATCTCCACATATATATATAATAATTTATAATTTCCATAATCCTTAGAATTTGTGAAGAAGAGAAACCGACAGAACTTCACTCTTGATTCAGAAAATATAAGACAAAAAGTGAGAGGAGGGGTCTGATTTATATATGTTGGAATCAATACTATCTGTTAGATTAGATTATATTAAATCCGGGCCATTATACTTAAGGTTATTGCCAGTCGACATCCTATCACCGGTCGATCGCTCATCTAAATCCCCTACTTTGAGGCCCGAAGCGAAGCGCTACAGATGCTGTAGTCATATATAATATTGACTTCCGGTGACAAATACAGTAATGTTAATGGTATCCATAATATCAGAAGCATATGAATATGAAATAAAATCAACATAGATTTCAAAAAAAATAGATTTTCTGATTACATTTCAATTTAGCATTTCATATTCATTACATAATACTAAAATGATTCTCATGTTTTGATCAAATATAATTATTACAAATTACCCCAAGAGCGACATATGAAGATGCCCCATTGGATGATCAGAGTATTATATAGACATATCGGTTATACATGCATCATAGAGGAAATAATACTAAATAGCTTCTACATAGCTTGCTTTGCCACCTGTATGTCTTCGGAAGCTTATTCGTCCAACCTACTAGACCTGAAAAGTCCTCAACTCTAAATCTACTCAAATTTAATTTTGAGCACCCGAGAGTTTAAGGGGAAAACATGAACTTCAAGTCGGATATAAAGCCTGGTGTGAATAATTCTATTACATCTCAATTTAATATTAAGTGAGACCACGCCGCTTAGCGGAATGGGTTTCCCCTCTCCAATGTCCTTTTAAAATCATATCTTTTGCAAATCAAAAACCTAAAATCAAACTGATTATAACAATAATAGCAATGACATATATGCATATTAATCAGGCAATCAATGGACTATCTATCCACGCTATAGTTTTATCTGGCTAACTATTAACCACTGGTTGACTTGGGTCTACCAGACATAATAAACATTCTAACTTCTGTTAGACTCAATACTGGGCTGTCTACCCATAACTATCTTCTTCTAGGATTAATTGATCCTAATGGTTTTGCGGACTCACCAGCAACCTATCTTTACTCTGTATATTTCATTCTGTGTGTAAAATTATTTTAGTCCCATCTATGACAAAGCCCTACATACTGGAATTTTGGACTTATATTAGCTAAAGTATAGAGCGCGACCCCATACCAATCACATCTCGTCTTCTAATATATTAGTCATATACTTAAGGTTATCTATCCTATTCAAATTTCATTCCCTTGTAAACAATCTTTTCAAATGACTTATCCTTGAAATCGTATCTTTATAAAACAAGAAATCATGCTCTTTGCTTTACTTAAAATAAGTATGCCATGATATATGCTTTACACAAAACAATGTTGATGAAATCTAATCAATGTGATTACCTATCCCTTCAAATAAGTTAAAGCCTCTTTTAACTTAGAAAACTTTAGGCAATAAGGCCAAAATAATACCTTCGAAACCTTTACTTAAAACCTTAAACAATCCCTTCCAAGATAATCGAAAGTGTCCCTTTCGAAAACATTATATAAAACCTTGGACATCCCCTTTCAAAACAATTTAAACTTTTCTTTCGAAAGCATTGGAAACCTTCCTTTAAAACGCTTAAAAGAAAACCTTTCAGAACATTTAGAATATAACTTTCAAAAGCACTGAGGACTTCCCCTTCGAAACACTTATAACTTACCTTTCGAAAGCATTGGATTTAAGTAAGGATTTGTGGAAACATTACTTCGAAACCATTTAAAATTATTCCTTTTGAACCATTGGGTTTAACCATTGATATAACTAAAGGGTCATAGAGAATAGAGTCGAAAGCATCAATCCCAAGTAAAAAAAAGAGGATAGTTTTGAAACCCACGCTTTTGAAACCATTGCTTTCGAAACCATTTGAAAACGACTATCAACCCTTTCGAAAGAATTAGGAAGACAGCTTCAAAGTTAAAATGCAAAAGCAACTGTTTCGAATACATTATTTTAAGGCTATAAGGAAATGCGGCCTTAACTAATTCGAAAGGTATGAATGCAGTAGCATGGGTATAGAATAGGTTCAAAAGCGGCTATCCATTCAAAAGCTTCCTTTAAAATAAAAGTAAGCGACAACTCTTTCGAAAGCTCCTTTCTAAAACAAAGGCAAGCGACAACTTGTTCGCAAGTCTCTTTTTAAATAAAGGTAAGTTGATTGCTTCAAAAGCTAGTTAGAGTGGTTTCAACCCCTTCGGAAACATGTCTTTGATACCATCATTCCTTCCGCCTTGCTCCAATAAAGTACATATTAATTACTTGATATCTTGTGCATTGGTTTCGGATAGGTGCGAAAGGTCTAACTAGGCATGGTGATGGAAGTAAGCTAAGTTAGTGTCGAAGTTGTAACTCAAAACAAAACTGGTTTATTGCCTTTCAAACTAATTTCTTTATACCTAACTTTCCCGATTTGTCAAAATATGGTTGGTTTCCCACTCTTTTTCAAATTTCTTTTCTAAAAAGCCTGTCGAATTCAAAATTTACAATTAAAAATATTTTAACAATTAAGCCCTCCTCCTTAATAAAACATTAAAACATTAAAGTCTCTTAACTTAAATATTTTTATAACCATAGTAAAATACTTAGAAAAATTCCCTAATAATCATGCTAATTCACTTTTAATATGTTTTCTAACATATATAAATTTCAGACTCGAAATTATTGTATAATGGTCTTAAATAATATAATCCAATATTGTATATTTCTCTCATAGAAAATTCATAAAAAATCAACAATTATTTAGAAAATTAAAAAACATGAAACCCACTTCCAAAACAATGTTTTTGATAACATATCAAAAAGGCAACTCATACGGATGTCATTTAATAGATTTTCCATTCTAAACTTATCATAATATATGTGTGTGTGTGTGTGTGTGTGTGTGTGTGTGTGTGTGTGTCCATTTAAACAAATATAACATGCAATATTACTTGCAAAATAGTTTGGATCAAACCGTGAAATCGAGATCATTACCAAAGGTGAGATGTATATAAATATTCACCTTAGCTTTGTGTTAATAAGGTTGAGATTTGCCATTTGATTGATTTGCTTAAGCTTTCTACTTGAATCTTAGCTTTTCTTCTTCTTGAATCTCCTTAATGCTGGCTGGCTGAGCTTAATAGAGTTTAAGATTTGTTTGTGAATGTTAAAATGAATAAGGAATGAAGAATGGAAGGGTATTAGAATGAAGAATGTTCCCATTTTACCCTTACAATATTCCTCCTACTTAGTTATTTTCAATTTTCTGTTGCTTATACATTCATTAAGGAACGGGCCCTTATTAATTTATAAATCTCAATCCCTTAACCATTAACATTAATTTTATTTAATTCATCCAATTAAATGTTCTAAATAATGTTACTCAAAATTAGGGTCGTTATAGACTCCTTTCCTTAAAAATTCATCCTTGAAATTACGATAAGGTACTCCGAACAATCAAACATAAAGGTAAAACACATTATGAAACAAGTCAGGATAAGTATCTCGAATCCTGCTCTCGGTTTCCTAAGTACAGTGTCACCCGTCGTCACTCCACTGGACTTTGACTGTCTTGTTCCTTAGTTTTTTCTCGTCTCTCACAACTACACAAACTGGTTTTCTAACAATAGTCATATTCTCATCTCTCACAACTACTGTCTTGACCCATATACTTTCATTTCCTCGATTCGACCTTGGTAACCCATCTATAAAATCCATGGATATTGAATTACATTTCCAAACTGGTATCTCCAAATGTTGAAGCAACCCACTCAGCTTCTGATGTTCGACAATTTAAACACTGCCTCACCATAAGCCTGCATCTCTCTTCATACCTTTCCAAAAGAAACCCCATTCATATCCCGATACATCTTAGTTCCTTCTGGACGAATATTGAACTTCGAATGATGGCATTCTCTAAGAACTTCCTTCCTAATGTTTCCCACACTCGGAACACATAGTCACTCTTTCTTCCTCAACCATCCCCTCTGGTCAAGACTAAAATCTTTTAGATCATCAATAACCAATCCAACCTAAAGCCTTTTAATCTTCTTGGCTAACAGTGGATCATCTCTCTACTTAGAAGCAATCCTTTCAATGAATAATGGTCGAACTTCCAAACAGGATAACATGCGGTTACTCGACTAGAACTAGCCTCAGATCTCCATTGTACTCCGCATATAGTCAATGCTTCTAAATCTTTCCACCCAGCTATCATTGCCAATACTGAATTCTCATATTTTTTGTTAAGTGCATCTGCAACCTTATTCCCTTTTCCAGGTATATACTCTATACCAAAATCATAAGCGGCTAAAAACTCTAACCACCTCTGTTCTTTCATATTCGGCTCCTTCTAAGAGAATAAATATCTTGGTGACTTATGATCCATAAACAACTCGAATCTTTCTCCCAACGGGTAATGTCTCCCTACCTTCAATGCAAAAATTACCGCAGCTAATTCCAAATCATGAGTTGAATGTCTAACCTCATGCGGTCTGAGCGGTCGAAAAGCATAGGATAACACTTTACCTCTCTACATCAGCACAGCTCCTAATCCTGTTCCACATGCGTCCGTGTATACGACTAAATCCTGATTCCCCTATGGAACAATTAACACATATGCATTAGTCAGTAAGTGTTTCAGTTTCTGGAATACCTCCTCACACTTATCAGCCTAGACAAACTTCTCATCTTTCTGAGTTAGTTTAGTCATAGGTGCGGCTATCCATTAGAAATCCTTAATGGATCCCCAGTAGTAGCCAGCTAACCCAAGAAAACTGATTATCTCACTCACTGCCTGGGGTCTCTTCCAATTATTAACAGGCTCGATCTTAGCAAGATTTAATGATAAAATCTAATGACAACCTTCTCTGAGACTACATGACTATGAAATTTTACTTCCTTCTTCCAAAAGTGACACTTCGCAAACTTTGCCTTTAGCTGATACTTTCTTCGCATCTCAAGCACCACTCTAAGATAAACTTCATGCTCTCTTTCATCCTTAGAGTATATCAAAATATCATCTATGAATACCAATACAAATCTATTCAAACGATCTTAGAAGACTCTGTTCATTAAGTCATGAAGAACACTGGTGCATTAGTTAACCTGAATGACATCACTAATCATTCATACGATCTATATCTGATCCTAAACACCGTCAAAGGAATACTATCCTCTACTACTCTAATTTGATGAAACCTTATTACTAATTCCAACTGGGAAAATACTTTGGGTCCACTCAACTGATCTAACAAATTATCAATCCTAGGTAACAGATATCGGTTCTTTATCGTCTTCTCATTTAGCTTACAATAATCGATACACAACCTCAACGATCCTTCGATTTCTTAACAAATATTGCAGCTACTCCCCAGGGAGAACTGCTTGGTTTGATAAAAAAAATTACCCTCTAGATCCACCAACTGCACCTTTAACTCCTTCATCTCGGTAGGTGTCATTCTACTTGGCGGTCTACTCATAGGTTCTGCTCTTGGTACTAAATCTATCTAAAACTCAATAGCTTGTCTCAACGGTAGTCCTATCACGGGATCAAAGATATCTACGGCTTCTCTAACAATGAAAACTCTATTCAACTCATCTTCTGTCTCCATAACACCCAACAAAACATTAACCTCAAAACTAAGGTTTTTTATGGAGTATATAATCTGATCTCTAAAACTAGGGTGTCTAAGCGATTTTGTCCTATCATGGCAAAATATCCTAGTATTATACTTATTTAACCAATTCATACCCAAAATAATTTCGGACCCTATGAAATCAAATATATGCAAACTACAAGAAAATATATGAGCTAACAACCCAACTCTAAGTGGTCACATCTCATCACAAGAGTCACATACTTTCCTATCAGTTTGCAACCCTTAAGGAAGTCACTAGGCATGAGAGTTCTAGGTTAAGTTTTTTTTACCAAACTATGAGATATAAAAGAATGCGATACCCAGTATCAAATAGTACCCTAACTGATATACTATGAATCAAAAATGTACCTCCCAATACAGCTTTTCCTTTCTCCTCCGTTGTTGGTCTTGAGGTAACTGGTTCTAGTGCGAACATTTTTCCCTTTCCATCTTTGGCTGGTTCCTTGCACCGGTTCTTATAATGTTCTATTTGATCACAGTTGAATCATTTTACTCCTTTCTTGTCGGCACCCTTCTTTGCTGTGCATGTCCAACATTCGTGAGCATGGTGTCCTTTCTTATCACACTTGTAGCAGACTACATCGGCCTTCCCTTTCTTGGTCGCTCCTCATTTCTGAGCGCCTTTCTTATGGAAAAACTTTCTCTTCTAGTTCTACACACCTTTTGTTTCCACTGCTTTGTTATCATTAAAGAGAGCAAGCATCTACTCATGTCTCAAAGTCATCTCAACAACTACGTCACACGGATCCCAAGTATGTGGTAAAGTTGCTTTAGCAAGCTCGGGTCTCAATCCGCGAATGAACTTCTCATTCCTCTTTATAACTGTATCAACTGTAGCGTATCCGTTTCTTGATAGCTCCTTAAATCTGGTAGCATATTCCAGCACTGCCATGTCTTCCCACACCAACTCAGCAAACTTCCTTAGCAGAGTTGACTTGGAAATCTCCGACATGAATCTTCCTTCAAACCTCCTTCTGAGTTCTGCCCAAGTTATGGTTTCTTCATTTACTCCTACAGTAACACTGTTCCACTAGTATAGTGTTGTTGCTTGCAACTGTCTAGATGCCAATCTCCTATTCTACTCATCGTTGAGTCCCAAATCAGCAAAGATCCTTTCACAATGAAGCAACCAATTCTCCACTTTAATTGCGTCCTCGGTCCCAATAAACGGCTTCCCTCCAAGCCTAGCATAATCTCTGATTATTACCATATAGTTATTGACCAATGGATCTCTCTGATTTCCTTCTCCAGCATTTCCTTCAACTAATCCTACAGCAGCTCTAGCTTGCATCATATTGATGAAGAACTAATACATAGCTCCCATATCAACTTGCATGCTCCAGCGCCCACATTAGTTGTTTGTGCCCAACCTGGATTCCTTCCAGTGTTTGATTTGGCATTTCCATTAGTTGTGGTAATACCTCCACCAATGTTAACTCTTCCTTTACTAGCATCCATATCTCACTTCTTTAAAATCTACATTCAAGCCTCTGTACGATACAGAAGAATAACCTTAGAGGGGTGGGAATAGAGATAAAGCGTATACTTATATATAGCAAATACAAGTATATTTGTATAGCGTTATCCTATACCCAATCTATTCTCTAATTCCTTAGGATTATGTTTCAAAATCATTTTAAGTTTAAAGTTTCTTTTAAGTTTTCGTAAACCTATGCTCTAATACCAAGTTGTAATATCCTATACTTTGAGGTCTAAAGCTAAGCGCTACATATGTTGCAGTCATCTATAGTATTAACTTTCGATGACAAAATATGATAATGTTAATGGTATCCATAATATCAGAAACACATGAATATGAGATAAAATCAACACAGATTTCAAAAAATGAATTTTCTTGTTACATTTAAATTCAATATTTCATATTCCATTACATAATCCCAAAATGATTTCCATGTTTTAATCAAATATAATCCAAGAACGACATATAAAGATGCCCCTTTGGATGATTAGAGTACTAGATAGACATATCAATCATAAATGCATTACAGTGGAAATAATAGTAAATAACTCCTACATATCTTGCTTGGCCTCCTGCACGCCTTTAGAAGCTTATTCGTCCAATCTACTAAACCATAAAAGTCCTTGACTCTTAATCTACTCAAATTTAATTTTGATCACCCAAGGGTTAAGGGGAAAGCATAAACTTCGAGTTAGACATAAAGCCTGGTGTGAATAATTCTATTACATCTCGGTTTTCTGATATTAAGTGAAACCACGCTGCTTAGCGGAACGGGTTTCTCCTCATTAATATCCTTTTAAAATCATATCTTTTGCAAATCAAAAACCTACAATCAAACTGATTATAACAATAATAGCAGTGACCTAAATGCATATAAATCAGGTAATCAATGGACTATCTGTCTACATTATATTTTTATCTGGTTAACTATTAACCACTGGCTGACTTAGCCTACCAGACATAATAAACACTCTAACTTCTGTTAGACTCGATACTGGGCTATCTGCCTTTAACTATCTTCTTCTAAGGTCAACTGATCCTAATGGTTTTGCGGGCTCACCACCAACCTATCTTTACTCTGCACATTCCCTTCTATGTGTAATATTATTTTAGTCCCATCTGTGACAAAGCCCTAAACACTGGAATTTTGGACTTATATTTGCTAGGGGCTATTAGCTAAAGTATAGGGTGCGGCCCCATGCCAGTCCCATTTGTTCTTCTAATATGTTAGTCATATACTTAGGGTTAATTGACCTATTCAAATTTCATTTCCTTGTAAACAACCTTTAGAAATGACTTACCCTTGAAATAAAATCTTTATAAAACAACGAAATTATGCTCTTTGCTTTACTCAAAATACGTATGCCAAGATATATGCTTTACACAAAACAATGTTGATGAAAACTAATCAATAGGATTACCTTTCCCTTCAAATAAGTTAAATCCTCATTTTAACTTAGAAAACTTTGGGCTATATGACCAAAACAATACATTCGAAACATTTGCTTAAAACCTTTGAACAATCCCTCTCAAAATAATTGAAAGCTTCTCTTTTGAACCTATTGTATAAAACCTTATACATCCCCTTTCGAAACCATTTAAGCTTGTCTTTCAAAAACATTGGAAACCTTCCTTTCAAAACACTTAAAAGCAAACTTTTTGAACACTTATAATATACTTTCGAAAACATTGGGGACTTCCTCTTCGAAACACTTATAACTTAGCTTACGAAAGCATTGGGTTCAAGTAAGGGTATGTGGAAACATTGCTTCAAAACCATTTAAAATTATTCCTTTCAAAACCATTGGCCTTAACCTTTGATATAACTAAAGGGTTATAAAGAACAGAGTCAAAAACATTACTTTCAAAAGCATTAATCCTAAGAAAAGAAAGTGGATAGTTTCGAAACCCACCCTTTCGAAACCATTGCCTCCGAAACCATTTTAAAACAGCTATACAACCCTTTTGAAAGAATTGAGAAGGCGACTTTAAAGTTTAAATGCGAAAGCATCCCTTTTAAATACATTATTTCAAGGCTATAAGAAAAGGCGGCTTTAACTAATTCGAAAGGTATGAATGCAGAAGCATGGTTATCGAATAGGTTCAAAAGCGACTATCCATTCAAAAGCTTCTTTTAAAACAAAAGTAAGTGGCAACTCTTTCGAAAGCTACTTTCTAAAACTAGGCAAGCGGCAACTTGTTCGAAAGTCTCTTTTTAACAAAGGTAAGCTGATTGCTTCGAAAGCTAGTTAGAGTGGCTTCAACCCTTTGGAAGCATGCCTTCGACACCATCATTTCTTCCCCCTTTCTCCGGTACACTACACCATCATTTCTTCCTCCTTTCTCCAAACTTGTAGCCAAATTCTAATGCTCACAAAAATTCTATTCTTGGACATTAATATTTATTTACTAATTTTTTAATTGACTACAGTTTAATTTATGGGGTGCTACAATTGAACTAAGTAACAATTGTTGTTTCAAGAAATTTCAATTTCATAGTGAGGAAATTCTTCTAGAAATTATTGGTAGTGAAATGGACACGATCCAAGGATAAACTGACTACAAGGGATGAAATAAAATAAACCAAGCCTAACTAAACATAATACATTAAAACCTCGAATAAGTATTCTCGCATATGGAAGAGAAACCATGAGTTTCTTATCAGTATTAAGAATAAATAATCCCCGGTTGTCAATTAAGACATTAAGAGTATCAATTCAATGATATGGTATATGCACAAATCCAAAAAGGATTCCAAGTACATTATCAAAATATGATTTTGATAGTTACACCCAAAAAATACAATCCATCGGTCGCTAATTTGCCTTCGAGTGCAAGACTAATGTAGTTAGAATATAATGAGCAACATTGATAAGAATAACATCGTAAATTTCAATAGTTGAAATTTACGAAATAATTCATCATTGAACATGCTTAAGTTATTTTAGATTTACTCACAAAATTATTGCTTGGAATGACTTTTTGTTTTGGTACACATGTGTTGAAATGGAAAATTCTAAATAATGATTTAGAAAAGACTATTTACATATAACAACCAAAGTGTCACAAAGTCAGTGGAAGTGATATTGAGTTTGTGGGGTTTTTTGGATATAATCCAAGAAAATGTTATATCGTTTTATAAGCATCGGAATTGGATAAGTATTTTGACAGAAATATGAATAGTTTGATTTTAGGTCAAAATGCAAAGGAAGCATATGTCCATAAGAAAGAACCACTAAAAGGTACATAAATATTTCTAGACTATAAGTAAACAACATACTATTGATTGTTAATGATGTACTTATTTTAGAATCAGTTATAGTTTAGTTGTTTAATATTCGATATTAGATTTGTGAATTAATCTTTTGTAATAAGTATAAAAAAAGTTGGCAATGTCCTAAACGATACGCAAAGACACCATGTTAAAATATTTAATATGAAGCATGTAAGTTGGATTCCTTATGCATTAACAATATGAATTATTATACATGTTGAGTTGTCTACAATATTGTGATTTGCTTATGTATTTGATGCATGAAGCAAATATCAAATCTGAATTAAGATCACTAATGTTAGTTTGGAGTGTTCTCGATTATTTATGAAATATTAGAGAATTGTTTACCGAAAATTACAAACTCTTTATGAAAAAGTGTTCGGATTCGAACTTTATAAGTACTATTGAGTATAATATGTCAATATTAAATAATTTTCTTACCCTAATTAAGAAACTTTAAGTTGGAAATATTCAAAACGAAAGGTGGTAGTTGGTCCAATAAAAGGATAACTACGTTGCCTTGAATAGCGCCACAGTAAAAGCAATATATATAAATATTAATGCACAAATTTATAAGTGAGCTAGGAGCAATTTCAAGTTTAAAGAATACTACATCATTGTTATATGATAACAATGTAATAATAAGAGCTCTCTAGAAGTTGCGAAACATACTTCAAATAGTTCCATATGACAAACGTAGTTTATCAGCATCGAAGAAAGTTGATTGACAGAGTGGATAATTAAACCATCGTAGCAGATCCATTCATGAAAGGTCTAACTCAATTGGTTCTCATCAAATTGGTTGAAGAGATGGGATGGAGATTCCATAATTAACCCCAAGTGCAAGTGGGTGATTGATAGATTTAGGACTATGCCCTAGCGGCAATTATGTAATTTGTTACATATATCTAACTCAATAACCAATCTTGTTCGGAATAAAAGGCATTTTCTTTCTATTATATACTTGATATAATATGTTATATTAACTAATTAATTTACTTAAAATCATATCTAATAGAAAATCCATAAATGATATCTTTTGCAATAGTAGTTATAATCTGTTGTAACCATGAGTAATTTATCATGATAAAATAAACATACCATTTTAAATATTCCAAATCAAGATGTATTAAGTTTAGATATTGATGCATCCGTTAAGACTAGAGTGCGTAATGCTCTCAAAATGTTGGACGGTGTACTACTCATGACTGTTACGGGTCACCAAGGGGTTACGTACCAAGAGTTATTAGATAATTACATAATAACACACTCGATAGTTTTTTGCTTGTTAATATAACTAAGGTCAAATAGAAAATATCGATGAGACAAAATTACGCGGTTCTCTTGACTTGAAAGTACTATTGATCTTCAACGTGGAAGCTCTACTTTGATCATAATTAAATCATAGCACGACGTCCATCGAACGACTGTAGTTGGGTTTGGTGGAAGCATTGGAAGTGAAATATTGTTCAAGAAAGGATTTGTCTCCTCGGTTAAATGAGGTTAGTATCACGGTCAACAGAGAGTCAAAGTCTCTGGCCAGAGCAATACGGTTAATAATAATTGTTATCATTAAACCGAAGACTTTGTGTTTGGACTATAAAGTTAAATATAGACAATATTGGAATTTTGACCATTTCCAAATTCCAAATGTCCAAAGTGATATAGTTTTGACAAAGATAATTGGTGTAAATATTGGTCATGAATGTGTAATGCTTAAAAAGGTAAAATTAGATTTTACTGAAACCAAGTAAGTGAAAAATTTAGCCAAAATGCCACACCACCTTCTAAGTGATGTGTGAAAGTAATATTCGAATTATTCGATATTAATCACTGGCCAAATTTACACATAATAGTCATACAATTGAAAAGGAAATAATCCTTTTATCACCTAATTAAGTTAATTTGTAATTATTATAAATTAATTAAATTAATTAATATCTATGAAATATTAATTATCAAATTTTGTATCTGATGTACTTAACAATATTGAACAATGTATATATAATAGTTATAAATACATTAATCGATATACGATATAGGTAATCGCTTAAATTTGGGTTTAAATGTAATAGACATTGTTTTGGTTAGAAATGGTTTTGATGCACATATGGGGCATGCAAATTTTAGCCAAAACAAGTCAGATTGACCATCCAAATGTTGGCAAAAAAGGGAGGCATTTGAATGGTTTAAAAAATTGGAATTAGCAGGAGAGAGATAAGGATGTGATCGGCTTTTCTCTCCATTTGACTTCCTATTTATATGCCAATGTCTAAACCATTTATTTTAAGACATTTTGCGCTACTTCCTCCTACAAATTTCGACCAGCAAACCTCCATTTAAACCCAAAAGAAATCCATGCTAAAATCACATCAAAATTCTTCGATTCGATAGTCGGTGGTAAAGCGACTCAGTAGCCAGCCCTTTAAAACTTGAAATTCGATTCAAGGAGCCATTTCATTATTTCAAAGTGTGATCCCCAGGTCTCGATGAAAGGTATGCTTTACTTTTATTAATGTTTTTAATTCCTTAGTCAATTAATCATTCATATGTTAGCTAGATAGACCATATCATAAATCAGTATATTACTGTATTGTCACATGTTGATGGTTATATATATGTGTGCGTACAAAAAAAAATAAAAACATAATTTTTTTGTATAGAAGTCATCATGTAGCTCAACCCTAATGATAAAAGAATTATTTTTTATTATTAAATGATTTTATCAATTAAACATAATTATAAAATATTAATTCATATAATATATGTATTTAAATTATTTTTTATTTTTTTATACATATCTAAAACCATTCGACGATAAATAATTTTTTTTACATATAAATCTTAAATTATGTATTTGATTTAAAATTACTTAAACAAATAAAATATATTTATAATACATTTGAAAATAATGTAATTTTCGGGAAATTTTTTATATACATTATAAAACATGCATTGTGACTTCAGATATGGTTTTTAAACCATTTTATTTATTATATCTGCATTGATTTTGATTTTTAAAGATATTTAATTAAAAATTACTTAAACTGAAAAAATTCCAAGCCATGAGCAACAGGAAATATATGTATGTAGTAAATAAACACACACACACACACAAACTAATTAGTTAGATATCTATATGTTTATATACATAATTAAATTTATGCAAAAAAATATTAATTTTGTTTTCATAATATATGATAAAGGTTTTATATTATTTTACAAATTAATAGTTAAAATAATTTCGAAATTCAATTACATTATATACATACATATATCTCATAAATGATTTATACAAATTATTTATAGCCTGTATTTTATAATAAATATATAATTTATATATGTGTGTGTGTATTTTACACAATAATCTTCTTTTTTAAAACCTACTTTTGCAGGCTAGGGATGTAGAAGGCCCATCCTAAACCCACCCCTGTTTTAGCTAAGCCCTCACGGTGGCACGTTTTGATCCCATGGATTTTATACCTTTCAATAGGGATTATTACATGCATCGATGAATAACAGGCTGCTAAAGTGTAGCTGCAAAGGCTCGAACCCTCTCCCTCTATTGGGGAGCTGGGAAACCCTACCAACTCCGCTAGAGTTGCAGACTACAATAATCTTGATGTAGATATATGTATATTTAGATTAATAGTATCTAGAGGGGCTAACATGTCCATTGCGGTGTTAATCCTAACATCTGTATACGGACATGTCAAACCATGTACATATTCAATTGTTGCGTGCATGGACAGATGTATGTGTATACAGTACACATATATGAAATAAAATATAAAATCATAAAACTAAAATTTATTTATAAATTTAAATAAAATTTTATTTTATTTAGAAGAAAATTTAAAAAAGTTCTAAATAAATTTAGACTACAGTGGTCCGACAAAGATCCTAAGAGGTAAAGTCTTTGAAATTTACTCAATCCTTCCGCTGTGGGCTAGCCCAGTTCCAACACTACAGTCGCACAACATTTTATTTGAAGATTTTCTTACTTATATTATTTAAATTAATATCTTAATTAATTATATCACTATTTAACAAAATAGAAATCAAGTACCTTTATTATGAATAAGATCGATTACGGAGTTAGATATATGTGACAAATTAAATAATTGCCCCTAGAGCATACTCCTAACTTTATCATATTTAGTGTGTTAATTAACATTACTTGTATCTTTATATAAAAACATATATAAAAGAAAATAAATCCAAAATCATACTTCATTTTGAATAATATTATATTATAAGAGTTAAGTTACGTAATAAGTTACATAATTGCCCCTATGGCACACCCGTAACTTAATCAAGAGGTAAGTACCGAAGATGTAAGAAGTGAGCTATTGAAGATGTAAACAAAAGGGCCATCGAATGTACAGATTGAGTGCTATCGAGCCTTTACCAAGAGAGCCATCGAAGGTCTAATAAGTAAGCTGATGAAGACATAAAGAGTTATTGAGGAGGTAAAGATCTATGAACGTCTACTAAAATGCTCTCGAGCTTCTACAAAGCGCTGTCAAGCTTCTACCATAATGCTATTGAAGTTATAGAAGCTTCTACTACAGAGTAATAACTGAGTGAATCAAATATTAGAGCATAAATCCACAGAGTTATACCACAAAGAAATAGAGTTTATATAGTGGAAATAAACTCAAATAAAATTGTCTCATAATATTAAAGAAAACACTATCTAGGATCCATAGTATTGCATAATGGAATAAGCAATAGTATATCCATATATAATATGAGATAGCTCTATCCAGCCCATTCTCTATATTGCCACTGCGTATCATCTGAACCTGCTATCTAGTTTACTCATTTAAGATTACCCGAGATAATAAGAAGCAAAGCATAAAACCTCGAGTTGAACAACAATCTGGTGTGAGCGATAAATGAATCATATAATACAATAAAAGTCGACATAGTAAGGAATGAGGGTATATGACTATAGTTGACATGTCCCTACAACCAAAGAATTAGCCCATAATGAACATAATAAACCACTCTAAAAACGACCTAAGTGTGTACTGCAAACTAAGTACTGTGACGGGTGTCTAGGTATCCTTATCCATAATAACTATCTCAAGTGACATCCCTAAAGTGATAGACAAAGGGTCAAAACAACCAAAGCAAACATGGCATCCATCAAATAGTCCTCACTATCATTCAATGTGCCTCGAAAATATGATAACTCGTATGATACTTTCCTCTACCAAGGATTAATGGGAAAATCTTAGTTTTTGATGTACTCAACTTTGGACTAAAGCTGATATTAGACCCATTCCATTGATCCAGGGCACACGGATCCATTAACCAATCCGAGGTAGAAAAACAGAGTACCCATGAGTGTCCTCACAACCCCTACTTTCGAGTACACAGAAAAACATTTCAAGTATCAATGATCATTTAGCATGCGTGTTCAAGCCCTTTCATTGTTCCATCCAGTTTCCATCCGTAACCAACCGTTCCATATCCCTTCTTTCCATGATAGAAACATTCAACATCATATCCACTAGTCACCTTTCCTAGAACCCACCCTTTATGAATAATTATTCTCACAAATCCTTTTAATATTGAGCCGCCATCATCAAAACCTAAGTCCATTCGCCATCAAGTTACCATCATCGAAGTCTCAAAGCTATCATCCTTTATCGTGCTACCATATCACCATCACACCTTAAGGAAACATACAAACGCCTCCAACGTGACCTGCAGAGCCAACACTTCCCCTCTTGGAAGTTTCATCATCTAAGGTCCCTCAATTTCACGTCGGTACCAACCAAAAGTGGTCGGTATCGATATGATTTCCTTTATCTCTACTTTAGCCAAAAATTGTCTAAGTATTTTCCATACGAATCCCTTCTTCTCGGCATGTTTAGAACTCCATGCTTCATTCCCCAAGCTCCTCAAGCTCTAAGCTTAATCCAAATGTTAGAAAAAACACTTGGTACCTATCAAAAGTGATTAGTACCGACCACTACACTTAGCCATTTTTCAACTTCGAGTTTCTAGACCTTTCCCTACCTTCAACCCGAAGCCCTCCCTAAATTTTTATGGCATAAGTCCCCAAGCCTTGTATTCTCACCGAGTTGATCTTCAAACACTCCACTTGTTAGTCATTTCATGACCGATTTGAATCCCATGAACAAAACTTCATGCGACTTGAACCTTGGACTTCTTTTGCTTTATACCCCTCCTCTAAGTTTCATCCAATTTTGCCTTAGAAAGTCCCAATCCATTCATCTCTTTTCCTAACTACCTAAAGCACTAGCAAACCATATCAAAGCACAATACTGAAATATCATCTCTATACATCCATACACACATGCAATTCATCGAAATGTGGTTATCATGCAAATTCTAGTCTAGATCCAACTTTTACACTATTATGTCAATACGATCAAAAATGGTTGCAAAACCATTTCAAAACCATTTTAAATCTTCTTAATTTTATCCATTAACATTTATAAAGATGTGTCTATAATTAGTAAACATCCTTAAGACCAAATCATGTTTAGAATGTCTATTTTAACTATATGAACATGCATAGGATAGTGAGAGATCAAGAACCACTCACCCATTGCTCAGATTACCACTTTTAATCCCACTCTGAAAATGAATAGCAAAGAGAACAAATCAAAATAACCCAAATGATAGATCTATGATCTCCTTCTCTATTACCCTTTAGTGATGGATTTTGCTAAGTTTAGTATGAAAAAGATGAGCTTTTTGATGAAATTATAGCAAATGGAGGTGTTACACTCGTTCTTACCACGAACCACAACAAAAAGAAATAGACAATACTTAAGTCAAAAAAGCTATCCTTATGACAATAGGACTGGGCAAAGAATAGACTTAAGATCATAACGTCTAATTAAACCTAAGCCCTCTTCAACAAGATCAAGGCTACAAAAAGAAAGTACTGCATACATTAGGAGAATGGAGCAGAACATGTTGGTCATCTCAAGAAGCAAAATCTGAGTTGAAATACAAAACCAAGGCATAAAGACTAACACATAAGGGTTTTGATTTAACTATAGTCACGTTTTGTCAAATGTCTATAGGAACAGGTCTGCACAAGCACACAGTAGGGGCAACCTAGATAGTGCCATACAAAGCCAAAAGCACTCCAAAGGAGCTGTATACAGGCCACCAAAGATATTCTTCAACACAGGCTCAACCTTATAGACAAACGACAATGACACATACCCAGCTAGCCTTCGAATAGAATGGGAAGAACTACTCCATTCAAACATGATATGGAAACCAATAGAGCCAAGAAAATAAAGGCAGCAATGGGGGAGTACGGTCTGGACACTAGAAGATATCTACCTCCGCACCTGTTCTTACACATCAGTAATGTAGTAAAGCTTCGAGGCAGTTTTCTACCTTTCCTATTAGAGTAGCTAATAAGGTTAAGAGAGAGAAGACTGGCCAATGTAGACTTGGGCTTCCTGCACAAATTTTCAGGCACACCGCTTCAAATTTCCAAGATCCTGCCAATATTAAGATTTTCTGCCAAAAACCCATCAACAATCCACATAAAGGATAAGCATCATAGATAAGCAACAGGTAGCAAAATCCAAGGGCAGAGATTAAAAGAAAATGGAAATGACGATTGCAACCTCCCACAGCACAACTTCTATACTATGAAAGGAAAGGCATAAGGACAAAAGAGAGGATCATCTTTCCGAACTTTTTCTCCATCATATATAAACTTTTCTAATTGGAGTTCAAACGAAAAAGTTATTAGTGTTTGAAATTTTGTAGTTGGAAATAATTATATGCAATTAAGTAAATGATTTAAAATTAAATTAATGATTAATTAACACCATTAAAATTACCGGTAGCTTAACATTTAAGAATAATAAAAAAGGAATAAGATAATGTTGATTAACGTTAATTAGACATTAAAGGTAACAAATCAAAAAAACAAGAGAACACATACAAATACACTGATTTGGCTTAGTCATGTCGACCAGGACCCATGCACGGTCGACCATGAGCGGTTGACCTTGGACATGGAGCGGTCGATCCGTCTTATGTGAGAGGCGGCAGTAAATTAAGGACTTGTGGCCTAGATCTATTCTAGTTTCATCCGACGGTTAGCGCTGATTTGAACCTCTATAAATTAGGACCTGGGGTATCACTTCTAGCTCATTATTTTTCTAATGAGCAAGGAAGATTTTCCATTTTCCATTCTCCTCCAAAATTTCTAAATACACAGAAATAGATCTAGATTACACTGATGCACTTTGAAGCAAAATAAAAAAGAATAGAGGATAAGATATAGGTTCAAATTAGGTTGCTACATCAAAGGAAAACTTTTAGATCCAGTTCTAATTAATAAATCTAATTCTAAACTTCTTTCTCTAATCCAATTTCAAATAGATCTATATAAAATATTATCTATGGATCTGAATTGGGAGTCAAGAATGAAGAATACATATAGGGTTAGATCTGGATTAGATTTAGAAATTGGGAAGTTCTAATTGAAGGTGAGTGGGAATATTATATATTTTTATATAATACTAGATTATATCATTGCAAAGCTATTCCAACAGGCCTGATAAGTCAAATTAAATTGCAATTTAATCCCCATTATATGAAATGATTTAATTTAATATTGCTTATGAATTTTATTGTTAAAATTGAATACTTGCCTGTCATGAACAAGTTTGTAATTTTATATGTAATTGATTGAAGTTGCGTAATGATTAGAATTGTTAATTTCTACATTGGATATTAATTTAATAAGGCATAATGATTAGAATTTTATTTTATGCGATGGACATGAATTTTACAGTATCTTAATAAACAGTATATTGATTATAATTTCCTATTTATTCGACGTTGATGAATAAAAGTTAGAGAATGAAGTTATTTGAATTGGGATTTTAGAGATATTTTAGTTTATTAGAATTTATATTGTTGCAAGTAGATTTCCATACATTATCAAGTCTAAATTTAAGAATGTGATGTTTCAAATGACAAGAAATATATACATGTTTAAAAAAGAAAGAGATATAAAAAATAAGGGTGCTTGCATATTTTGTAATGTCTATTTCAATAAATAAAAGAAAATTCCTTGCAATTACAAACACCCACAAACCACTTCTTTTGGATAAGACATAGAAATTTACTATGTAACAATTAATTAATAAAGTTTAGTTCCAATCTATTAAAATGTGGTAAATCCCAGGAGTGGAACATTGAGATAAGAATGAAATAAAAGGTGTGTAAAATGGAAAGTTATGGAATAGGAAGTGCAGAGTTACAGGTAAGAATAAAAAGGAATAGCAGATAAAGTGGAATAGAAATAAAAGTTGAAGCTAATGAATGTAGTAGCAACGATATGGATAACTAATAGATGAGAAGCCGTAAATTAATTTTTTAAAGTGAAAGATAAACGCATAATAAAATGAAGACCTAAGGTCAAACATAAAAGATATGGAGGCAACAAAGAAGATGTAAGAAGAATGAATATACATGAATATGAAATATGTATATATGTAGCCTCGGTTATGCGTTTATGATAGATATGGATAGTTATAATTTAATAGAGATAAATTATAAAAAGTAAATGACATAAGGTCATTAGAGATATAGGACCCGTAGAGAGTATACGCTTACATATAGAGAAGGGATACCCATATGTTAGGACTGTGCTTGAAACAAAAGCTCCGTAAACATAAGCAATTGGGAAGTCCATTAGGGGATGTCGAGGCTGGACTTGCATAGTCAAAGTAATTCTTCTTTAAATTTGTTAGAGGAGGGTATTTCCTTAATTGTACTAGGAAATCTAAATGGATAGTGAGTGGGGTCGAACGTATGAAACATGATGTGCGGGTTCCAACCACTAAGGATAGGGTTACATAGGTTAGATGGATAGTCATCGATCCTTTGTGGTCAACGGGAAGGATAGGGTTACACCTAGACTGGATGATTCACCTACCGGGACATTAGGTCATGCAACGCCATAGTACTAGATTGTTTGATATGGAAGCTTAGTTAACCCATAACGAGATTCCTTCAAAACTTGGATAGGTTGGTTTGTGGAGCTGAGTCCATGTAATAGTAAGCAGACAAAGTAGAAAATCCCCAAAGAGAACACGGCCATATGGAGGAAAGGTCGTCAGTGCGCATTATAGGATTTTGTCGAGATATAGGACGGTAAGATCATGATATAGTGAGGTGACGGATCTTAACGAGGTGCTGAATGAGAGATACTAGGGACAGTATCTAGGTCCATTAGTGGACCAGGGATATATATGTAGTTATATATATATGGGAAAGGTTCGTACGCCAAATAAAACAATGATATATGTGTTAAAGCATTAAATGCCTATCTAGCTGAAAAGACCTATTCCCACGGTAAAAAGGTAGATTAGACATGATTGATTGAAGATACGGACTGAGTGCATAAGGTGACAAGTCCACCTCGACCTATAGTCGTCGTGGACTTAGAGAGCAAGTGTTACACCCGTTCTTACCACGAACCACAGTAAAAAGAAACAGACAATATTTAAAGTGAAGAAAGCTATCCTCACGACAATGGAACTGGGCGAAGAATACACTTAAGATCATAACGTCCAATCAGACATGATCCCTCTTCAACAAAATCAAGGCTACAAAAAGCAAGTACCGTATACATTAGAAGAATAGAGAAAAACACATTAGTCATCTCAAGAAGCAATGGTCAAGTTGAAGTACAAAACCAAGGCATAAAGACTAACACATAAGGGTATTGATTTAACTATGATCATATTTTGTCAAACGTTCACAGGAATAGGTCTACACAAGCACACAATAGGGGCAACCTAGACAGCGCCATACAGAGCCAAGAGCACTCCAAAGGAGCTATAAATAGAGCCACCTAAGATATGCTTCAATGCATGCTCAACCTTACAGACGAACAACAATGACACATACCTATCCAGCCAACATAGCCAAATGGGAAAAGCTACTCCATTTTGACTCGATTAGCGACCAATAGTGCCAAGAAAATAAAGGCTGCAATGGGGGAGTACGGTCTGGACATCACAGGGCATCCACTACCACATCTTTTCTCATACATCAATAATGTAGTAAAGCTTTGAGGCAGTTCCCTACCTTTCCTCTTAGAGCAGCTAACAAGGTTAAGAGAGAGAAGGCTGGTCTATGCAGATTTAGGCTTCCTCCATAAATTTTTAGGAACCCTGCTTTAAATTTCCAAGGTCCCATTAATATCAAGATTTCCCATAAAAAAACCATCATGATCTTGGCATAAAGGATAAGCATTATAGATAAGCGAAGGCGGAAAAATCCGATTGCAGAGATTAAATAAAAAAGGAAAAGGCGATTACAGCCTCCTACAGCACACCTTCCATAGTATAAAAGGAAAGGCATAAGAGATCTTCTTTTTTATATAATTGTCCATCATATAAAAAAGAATGAAATATTGTACGCCCCTGGGCTATTATAATCTCTTGTGCAAAAAAAAGAAAAATATAGTGGATTACCCCGTTGGCATAGGATTAACAATAATCTGAACCACATAAAAATCTTTGTGTCCTTAATATTCGTGCAGGTTTATTTTTAGTTGATCTTTTTCACATTGAACCATCTCAACATTTCAAAAAAAAATTAAAGTGTGACTACACGGCTGTGTAAGTATTCAGCAACACAGTCGCTTCCAAAGGTGAATTTAAATAAGCTTAAATTCATTGATTACTAATTGTGAGGACAACTAGCCATAAGGTTGCCTCACGATCTGGTCGAGTGTGGTGAAGTCAATTTTTTTACCAATAGGAGCTTTTAATCTAATTTGGGAAGAAGAGAAATGATTTGGGGGTTGTTGCTTCAGTCAATATTGGCAAAATCCTAAGTTGGGCCTTGGGCTTGGCCCCTAAACCTCTCTAGTTACCCATTAGTTTGTCCACTAGCAAATAGAATTTAAAATGGCCATATCTTCTAAATGTAAGTCCATTCTCCTATTATGGCCACTTCATGAAAATAGAAACCACAAGCCTGATCTAATATAAGTTGTTTTAGATCCTAATTCGACTGCAATCGAAAGTTATAGGTCTTACATGAAATTGTGGGTCCAAAATGTGTGATAAAGATTGGAAAATGTCCCTAGTAGTAATTTCTTGAAGTTTCACAGTCATATGACCTCATGTGAATTAAATAAAAATATCTTATGATCTTCAGATAGGTAAAGTACAGGTCATTACACTCTTCTCCTTTAGAAATTTTACCCTCGAAATCCCAAACAAATCAGATAATAATCAACCATAGTTACCCCGCATGCCTAACAATCATATACAACCGTCAAACATCTCAAACAAGCAGGCATGCAATCAATAGTATATGTAAGCTTATACTAGCATGCGAGATACTAAACTATCCTATATGATATTGAATAGTGAAAGTAAATATGACAAATATCAGGCCTTACCATGCAAAGAGGTCCAGATATGTAGCCCTCATGCTCTTTTTAGTTTCTCATATGCAATTGCTTTCACTTTCTCTCCATTGAACCTTCATTAACTCCATTATCTTCCTCCTAGCTATTCCATATCACATCCGACAATACTAATTAGCCTACGAAGTCTCAAAGCTTCTGCTTCAATCTCGATATCATCAAGTTGATCCGATCCAATTGTCACGCTTGAGTAATGTGCGAGCTTTCTCAAGAGAGAGACATGGAATACATTATGAACACTCGCCATCTTTTGAGGTAAGTCGACCATATATGAAAGGTTTCTAGTCCTCTTTACTATGGGAAAATGATCTATGAATCTCGGCGCCAACTTTCCCTTACTAGCGAACAGAATAACATTCCTCAATAGAGAAATCTTTAGAAACACCATATCATCGACTAAAAACTCTAAATCTCGACATCTCTTATTAACATAGATTTCTTCCTATTCTAAGAAGCTTTCATTTTTTTGTTGAGTGATCTTAAATCATTCAAGGTTTCTCTAATCATATTTAGTCCAACAATCAGTTTTTGGCCAGTTTCCCACCAACAAGAAGAAGCGTTATACGATAGGTCATCCAATGCTTCGTACGGTGCCATATCGATGCTAGAATGGTATCTATTTTTGAATGCGAACTCTACCAAATGCATATTATCCTCCAACGATGCTCCAAAATCGAGTATGCAAGCTCGCAGGAGTCCTCAAATGTACGATTCGCCTTTTTGGTTCGCCTATCGATTTGCAGACGGTAAGATGAATTGAGATGCGGCTCTATCCAAAATGCATCTTACAAGCTCTTCCAAATCCCACTAGTGAATAAAGGATCTCGGTCACTTCTAATGCTCTTCGGTATACCATGGAATCACACTACCCATTTCGTATGAAACTCGGACAATTTGAATGTCGTTCTATTAAACTTAAGGGGTATGAATTGGGCACTCTTCGTCAATCTATTAAATATGACCCAAATGCCACTATACCTTGCTCTGGTCCTCAGCAATACATTAATAAAATCCATCAAAACTTGTTCCTATTTCCACTTAGGAACTTCAAGCGATTATAATAATCCAATTGGCTTCTTCTACTTTGCCTTCACCAACTGGCAGTTCATACGTTTTGGGATGAATGTCCCAACCTCCTTCTTCATCCCCTTCCAATAATAGGTCTGCTTCATATCACGGTATATCTTATAAGTTTCGGGATATATAGTAAATCTAGAACGACAGCACTCTCGCGGTACCTTATCTCGTAATCCATCAACATTGAGAACATAAATCTTCCATCCTTATGGAGCCAACCATCTCAGTCAAGTCTGTATTGCTTTATCTCTTTAGAGTCAATTCCTTCTTCTATTATTGCCATGCTCTCGGCTACTCTAGCATCTAGCTTTTGACTAGTATCGATTTGCTCAATCAAAGTAGGTCTAATGTTTAAACTTGCTAACATCTGTTGCTATAACTCGCATTAAGGTCTGAAGTCATAACCAGCGACACAACTACTTCCATTTTTAGAGCATCACTCCTAAACTGGCATGTCTTCTACTTAATGCATCAGTGACTGCATTCCCCTTACAAGGCGTATGGGAAATGTCAAAGTCGTAGGAGGCAAGAATTCTAATCATCGTTGCTGGCAAAGATTGAGATCCTTTCGAGAGAGGTACATTGACTTTGAATAGCTTAAACAATTCTCCTGATAGATAATGCCTCCAAATCTTTAAAGCAAACACTATCACTTTCAACCCAAACTGTGAGTCAGATACTTCTTCTCGTATGGTTTCAACTGTCAACTAGTATAGGTGACAACTTTTCCCCTCTACATCAACATCGCACCTAGTCCAATACCACATTCATCTGTGTATGCTGTCAGCTCCTTATTCCTAATTGGAATAGTCAATACTGGTGCATTCTTCAACCTCTCTTTTAGTCTTACAAACATGTGCTTGCACTTTGAGTCCCAAACAAAATTTTGATTCTTTTTCGTCAAATTGATCAACAATGCTGCTACCTTCGAGAAATCCTTGATAAAATATCTATAATATTCCGCCAGTCCTAGGAAACTCCTCACATCAATAGCATTCTTGGGTTAGTTCCAATCCTAAACCATTGCCACCTTGGTAGGATTTTCTGTGATGCCCTGCTCAGAGAGGACATGACACAAGAATCTCACTTCCCTCCTCCAGAGGTGACATTTTAAAAACTTTGCTTTTAACGTATTCTTCCTCAACACTTCAAGTACAATCCTCAAGTCGTGTTGTGTTCCTCCTCGTTCTTACAACTCGATATTTCAACAACTCCATCCTCGTTCTTACAGAAATTCGGTCATACGTTGATCAGGCGTAGAACTGAAAATCTATAAGTACTTGGTAAACCCGTTTTCAACACCCAGTGAAAATACTTGAAAAATATTTTGGTGAAAATATAGAAAACATTTTAAAAGAAATATAGAAACATTTTTTGGTGAGAATGCTCTGGAAATCATCACCCCCTCCATGGTCGCAGTTAACCCGATGATTACGCCTCCATCCCGGCAAAACCATAGAAAACTGTAGGCCTCTGCGCCCCTCGATTACACCATGGATCCTGCCACAGATTGTAGCTACACCTGGGGTTACGTCGTCATCACGGCAAAAACCCATGTAACTATAGACATCAGCCCCCTTGCATTTCGCTGCCAAATGAAACTTCTCCACACAGACCACATAGATCGTAGACTACATCAGTCGAGTCCCAATGTAGCATGTAAGCACTCACTACCACACGACTTTCGCTATGTCTTCATAGATCGCAGTCTACTGATGTTACGTCGCCCTCACGACGAAATCAAACGTAGACCATAGGCAATCACTGCCCTCGACTTCCGCTATGGTGCGCATTAGATTGCAGTGGCATCGAGTTACACTATCGTCACAGCATAACCCAATGTCTCTGTACGCATCAGTGCCCTCGACTTTCACTACCCCAACACATCCTCAGGATCTTCAGTTTGTCCGGACTTCCTCCTAGGATTAAATTTAGAACTCCCCTTTAGGGCTCAAGGCAGAACCACCCCGTGGATCTCCTACTAGAAGTTCATTTCAATGGGAGCGCCTTTTTTCCCACGGCCATTCTCAAAACATTTTATACTATACACATATAGTATCTTTCAAATCATACTCTTTATATTTATCACATATAAATCTCCTTTACGCAAAATCGATATCTCAAAATCGATAATTCTCAAATTTGGCTTTCCAAATTTCCAAAATTGATTTTTCCCAAAAATCAAAAGCCTTTCAAAATCAGTGGGTTCCAAAATCATTTTTCCCAAAATCATTCTCATAAAATCATTTATATATATAGATATATAATCTTGCAAACTCTTGGGATCACTTCATACTCATATAAATTCCCTTTTTATACTTTAAATATTTTCAAAAAAATCTATTCTTCTATTTATAGATTCAACAAGGAGAGCTTATCATTTAAAACAAATGTATATATATATATAACTTTTATTATGCCAAATCAAATATTCAAGTTTGATTTCTTTATAAAGTTATTTACCACCTTTCTTCCTCTTCATAAAGTGAATTTCAATCATAGAAATACCCAACTTCCACTTTTATTCATCATATATTTCTCAAAATAAACTTTTCTTTTCAAAAATCATTTTTTTTACAATTAAGCACGTACGATGTACATATATCATCCGTATGCAATATCAAATTCGATCGCTCCTCGATCACACAATTTCACCTCCGAACTAGTATCGTCCACCCGACTTCGTAGTGCAGATCAGATCTGGCTTCTTGATTAGAAACCATCATTCTCCTTGCATAGCCATAACTATGATAGAGAATGTCCAGAACCATTCAAAAATCCATATCCAGGGTTTGTCGTCGAAAATCGAGTGAAAAATCCCAACTCGGATCGATATACTTTCTCGAAATTCTGTGCTCGAAACTGGATCAAATCATTATGCGGATAGAATAATATACATATATCCTACGTATTTATCTTCATTTATTATTAGCTAAATAAACTCTCTTTCTATTCATATTCATTTTGATTTCTATTCACTTATTCACAATTGCTTCAATTTCCACTTGGGTTATCACTTCAATTCTTATCTCACTTGGTGTTTTATTATAAACAGTTTGCACTCTGAATAGTTTGAGTTTAGAAAATAGCATGAAAAGTTTAAAATAGTTAAGTAGGTGTAAAATAACAATTAGTTGTAAAATAGCTGAAGAATAGTTAAGTAGTTATAAATAGTTAAATAATTGTAGAATAGTTAGATAGTTGCAAAAATAGTTGTAAAACAGTAATTAGTTTGTAAAATAATTAGTTTCCAAAATAGTTGTAAAATAAGTATAAGATAGTTTGGGTTTTTTAAAAAGAAAGGTTGTATAGTAAATAGCTAGGAAAATAGATTTAAAATAGTTTATATTAAAACAATTTTTTTTTGAAAATATTTCAGAGCCAAACTGTTCAATCTCCCAATTTCCCATTCCGATCAATTTTTAATCTCCACTTCTAATCAATTTCCCATCCCATTAAATTGATTCAATTCCAATTCAATTTGAATTAACTTCAATTCCTTTCCCAAATTCAAATCAATTTCCATTTGAATTTAAACTTATTCAACTTTGATTACACTCCCAATTAACTTAATTCAATTTCAAATTCCAATTAATTTGTTTCAATTCCACCCTTGAATTAATTCCAATTCCATTTTCAAATAAATGAAAAGTAATTTTATATTAGATTGCGATTGTAACGACCCAGAATTTTTATTTTGAATATTTAATTAATTTTAAATATTAATAAGTGAATTTATAAGTCAAATAAATTTTTATTTGAATTTTTGGATTTAATTGGATTATTAAATCGATAATTTAATATGTTAAATTATGGAAATAATTAAAAATAGAGTTAAATATGATTGAAAATGATTTGTAAAATTTTATTTTATCATATTGAAGTTAGAATGATATTTTAGAACTTTTAAAATCGAATTAAAAGTTAATATGTGAAAATTGAATATTTTAATATTTAATAATAGACTGTAAAATAGTCAATTTTTGAACAGTCTCAGAATTGAACGAAACCAGTTCCATTGGATTCGTAATAGTTAGTTATTATCGGATTTCAAATTTCGTGTCAATAGGAGCTATCGTTTGATCGTGGCAGCTCGAAACGCATCGAATCGTTTTTAATTTAAATTTGGCGAGTCAAAATAGCCATTTTTCAAAAAGTCTCGGATTTCGACGAAACTAGTTTCATCGGATCCGTAATGTGATATTATTGTAAGGTTTCAAATTTCAAGTCAATTGGATTTACCGTTTGTCCGGTACGGATTAAAACGCCTAGAAATCGACTTAAATCGGTTTAATTTAAATTGAGCGTTTTCAGCCATAACTCGCACATACTTCCGAATTAGCTTCCGAAACCTGTTCCATTGTGTCCGGAACGCGGGGTAAACCCTAGGTACGCTGGTTACGGCGTCTAAATCGGAGTTCGGAATTTCCGGGATGAATAGTGTTTACGCTTGCTTTTCCTATAAATACAACCTCACTCTAAAAAATAAAAAAAATAACCTAAAACCCTAATTTACATATGCCAGCCGCCACCCCCCTTCTAAGGCCAGAAATCACTCTCCTCTCCCCCTCGATTTCTTCCAATCCGTCGAAAATTAGCCTTAGGTTTCAACTACAAAGATGAAGAGCACGACGAGAGCTATGAGATCAACGGTGGAGATCGCGAATGGAGCTATGGATTGGGAGATACTTTGGGCCGTTTGCATCAGGTTTTGCACGCCATTAGAGGCTGTACACGTGGCCGAGTGCCACAGGGGTTGGGCCGAGCATAGCTCTTGTCGTTGGCTTCGTCATGGCGTTGGAGTGATCGGATTTCGTCAAGTGATCGTGGAAAAAAGTGGAACCCTAGTGGAGCTTGATGGGTTAGGTTTGCACGGCTATTACCTGTAGCCAAAAACGTGAAAGAGGAAGATGGGGGGGACGGTCCAGATGTGGAGGAGATGGATCTAGTGGCTGGTAATGGTTGTAGTTTAAAATAAAGGAGATATTGTAAATTGTTAAGTTAAAATCGTGTACGAACTTCAATAATTCATAACTTTTTCATACGAGGTCGAAACTGCGCGAAATCAGTTGCGTTGGAATCGTATGGACGAGCACTACGCGATGGAGTTGGTTTAGAGTCGTTTGGAGTTAGTGAGAATTTCGGGTAAAATTAAACGCGCGTTTAATTTTATTCGAAATAAAAGCTAAAACGGAAATTAAAACCAAGGTGAGAACTTCTCACTCAATCGAATAGATTTCGATTTTATTTTAAATAGTTAGATTTAAAATATTTGAATGCATGTTTGAATGCTGACTGTAAATTATTGATTGTTAAAATAGACATTATGCGCCGTTAGTAAGCGGATGTTATTTAATATAAACATATACCGCGAATATTTCATAAACAGTGAAATTGGTATTATATATAATATCAATATATATATATTGGCATATGTATATATTGCAGTTGATTGATTTCCCGTATTTTTTGCGGATGAGACCCTATTGCGCCGTTATTAAGCGGATAATATTTAATAAGAACATGTACCGCGATAATTTCGTACTGGAGCGAAATTGGTATTGTGCTAATGTTTTTGGATGCAGGAAACAGGTTGGAGGGATCCAACTGGATTCCTCAAAAGTATTTATTTAATTTCAGATATTTTGATATTTGATTGATTATCATATCGATATATGATATCGTTGTTGTCGTGATTGACTATTTGGTGTGTAGCATCATTGGACCCAGATTTTGGGATTTTAAAATGATCTTTAAAATGATTTTTGAAAATATACTTTATTTCTGGAATTGATCCATTATAAATAAATAAACGTTATAATTTTTAAAGTTATAAAAATTATGGTTTTTGTGAAATATAGTTAAAAAGCTGATTTTTAGAAATACGATTAAAAGTCGATTTTCGAGAAATGAAAGGAACTAATGATTTTATAAAATAATTTAGATTGGATTTTTGAATATATGATAAAAGTTTAAATATAGGATTTATAAAATTTGATTATTTTATAAATCGAAATGATGAAATTATAAAGGAATTTAAAGACGTTTTAGAATAATAATATAAACTGATTTATATTTAGAGATTTATAAATGGATATTTATAAATTGAAATATAGACATTATAAAACGAGTTTTTATAAGTGTTTGAATGTAGTGAAAGTGAATTTCATAAATGAATGAAATTTATAGAATTATAAACTGTGAAGTTATAAATGAAATTTATAAATAGTAAGATTATAAATTTGTGAAGTTAATTGAAGAATAGATTTGGTTAAATAAATAAATCTTATAAGTTATAAGGTTTATAAATTGAAAAGTCTTTAAAAAGAACGATTTTGTAAAATAATCGTTTTATAAGTAATTAACTTATAATGTGAACGTTTAGTTTATAATTTAGTTATAAACGGGAATAGGTTAATAAAGGAATTTATAAAAAAAGAAGTTTTTATAAATAAATAGAAATGGAATTTATAAACGTTGTTTTATAAATCCGCAAACGACTTATTTTGATAAGTTAATTGTTATAACTTATAAATGGAGTTATATTCACATTTTGAACAGTGAATAATCCTTTAAGTTAAAGTGAATAGAAAGGATGAAATTTGTTAATGAAGTATATTCACGTTTTTGAATAGTGAATAATATGTTAAAGAAAATGTATTGAATGTGAATGTTTTAAACAGAATTAAAACGATCTAACGATGTTTTAAAGGTGTTGAGATTCGAAACCATAGATTTCAACATTTATTGTTGAAATAGACGTTTTCGAGAAATAAAAGGAAATGGTGGACTATAACACTGTTGTTATAGTAAATAATTTCCGAAAGAAAATGTTTAGTATAGTATTGGGATTTATATATCTATTTAATTTCGAATCCCTATACTAGTGATTTTGGGTTGTTGTAACGATGTTTTACGTAACATTCGTTTTGGCCCAAGTAAATATGTTTAAGTGAATGATTTCCTTAAATAATGAATTTTATACTTAATTCGATTTAAGTATATTGAATATTTTCTAAGGTTGAAAATAAAAGGATTTGTGAATTACTTATGAATAAATAAGCATGGAAATGTTTTCCAAAATGAAGTAAATAATTAGAATTTATCTTTTTGAAGATAAATTGAAATGGATAGTTGAAATTGTATATGCATGAATATTTTGAAATATAAAGTCATTATGGAATTTATATGTGAAAGTGAAATTTGTTTGAAAATAAATATTGATTTATTTTTGAAGTGTTGGAATAATATATCTTGTAAAGATATTTTGGAAAATAAATAATTTGGAAAATTATTTGGAATCTGGTGATGTATGCATATCAATTGATAGTTCGATAGCCGACTATCAATATTTCCCTTTGAATGGGTATTTGGTGTGAATTGATTGAATTTGAATGCACACTTATTTTTGAATAAGCGCTCACTATTCGGGTTAACCGGGAAAGGACCATGGGGTCGTATAACCCATTCCGAATATGTGATACGTCGTTATGAATTGCATTTGAAGATCGGTGTTGAAGACCGAGTATTTGTGAAAGCGATAGGATGACCTATCGATTGTCTCTGCACTGGGTAGCTCCTGGTATTGAGATCTCCTAAGTGATGGGAAATTCGATCGGGATTGTGAATACCCGTATTGCAAGGGCTTCGTAAGAAGTGCCTTCGGTTCTGTTCGAGCCCGGAACAGACTTGTATGGATTGTATGTCTGACATTACAAGTTGAGATATAAAGCCGATTTCTTTCAAATATATTTCTGTTGGTGGCGGAGAATTTATTCTTTTAGCTTAACACCCTTCTTTGAGACGTATGTGCTCAAAGGTTATATAGTTGAAGTTATCAGCGATATATTCCCAATTTGGTAATGTGATATGCTGAGTGATGCTGAAATGATCATTGTGTTGATTATTTGTGATAGGATCGTTTATTTGATCGTCTATCCTTGTGATCATTGTGTTGATCATTTGTTGACCCAAAGCATGGCTTTTGTATAAAGTATGTTTTTGTGGACGTGACTTCGTCGAGCCTCACACCCCGTGAATGGTCAAAACAGGAAAGAAGCAGCAAGGTTATGAGGGGTAGCACCCTTTAGGATGTGTCCATTTCCTTCTGGAAAAGGGTGGTATCATGGTATGGAGCCCAGATACTTACTCATGTTGAAAACACTTTATGATTGTGTGAATTGATTACGAGCGCTCGGTGAAAAGGTCCCAAAGGACCGGGGGATGGCATATTCGGTCAGTTGTTACTCAGTTAGGAGTAACCCGGCCTTGTGTTGGTAGAGATCCGGTTTGGTTCTCGGGGATGTCCATCCAGAGGCATTCTCATGTGGCAATGGGAAGTTCCTTGGCCTGATCATTCGTTGGAAATCCAAAGAAACAATACGTGACTTGTACGGTATTAGTTGTAGAACCTGCTATTCACTTATGGTGGTCACCACTGTTTGGATAGTAGCTATAGTAGGCATACGATAATGGTCGTATGTTGGCTAAGATTTATATTCTACTTTCGAAATGAATTTGTTATACACTATGCACTAATAATAATATCAAATGTTATTTTAAATGCGTATCAAGCATCTTTGACTATCATAAGGAGAAATCTCCTCCGATTCTGCGTTTGCATGTGTGTGTGTGCGGGAGGCCTTATGGTAGTCTCATTTTTAAAAGCATTGCGAATTGAATTAAAAATATTCCTCTATTTTGATTTTAAAGATAAATAAACTGTTTTGAGTTCTCACACCAGTCACATGACTGACTTGGAGTTTATTGTTTTCCTTCCTAAACTCTGGGTGCCCACCAATTTCCACACGGGCAGTTAAGAGTTAGGTTTATCAGGATATTCTGGATATTCTGGAGTTGCTGGAGGCAAGCTGGATGGCATGGCGTATTACTAGTTTATATAGTATTTCTTTTTCCGCTGCACTGTTTGATGTTGTATGTTGTGGTACACTCTGATGATATGATGTAATGAAATATGATGAAATGTAATAACTGTAGTTCTTTGTTTAAAGATTATTCATTTATTATTATATGTTGTTCCGCTGCGAATTGTGAGATTCTGATGTTGTTCTATTGTTTCCTTTCTGTCCGTTCTATTTTTAAAATTCCTCTTTTTCTATTTTTAAAATTTTCTGTTTTCAAATTTCTCTATTTTCTCTATCTTCTTATCTCTTCTTTTCCCTCTATTTTTCTTTTTCTTTCTTCTTTTTCTCTCTTCTTTCTTTTCTTTTCTTTTTAAAACCCATAACTATTCGGTTTTTCGGAGAACGAAAATCCGTACACGTTACATTTGGTATCAGAGCTGATGGTTAAGCGAGAACCATGGTTCTGTTGGGTATTACTCATTAGAGATAGAGTCAGTAGTACTCTAGAATGTGTTTGAGTGTAATAATAGCTACGAGTGCGTATTTGTTAGTGAATACAAAATTGTTTTATATTGTGATGATTGGTTTATTGAGTGGCATATGAACTTTCGTCAGCACAGCCTCGAAACTGAGCCGAAGGGGTTTCTAAACACTTGAATAGAACAATTCGACACAATATTGATTTTAAATTTGGTAAATGAAATAATTTTACCTTGATTATATTTTATACATAAAGAATAATTTTTCAAAATTATTAAAGTGTATATAAGTTGATTGTTAGGTTGTTTGGATAATCTAAATAAAAGAATAATTGTATAAGCAAAAGAATTATAAGAAATGAATTATAATTAAAGTGATTTACAATTGTGAAATAAACTTATATATATAAGAAGTGAAACTATATGAATATGAGTTGTAAATAAAAGTGAATTTAAAGTTAAATGGAATATAACTTAAGTGTTGTTGAATAAAGTAGATTTTGGTATCAAACTAAATTAATAAAGTTAAATGATAAATGTGAACTTAAGATTATATAAATGAAATTCAACTTTGTAATTGAATTGAATGAATGGCTTGAATGTTTAATCAATTGAATGTAATTTAAGTTGATAAGAAATAATTAATGAATGTAAGTGTTAAATTCATTGAAACCTAATGTTATTAGAAGTTGAATGGTTGAATAAAAATCAATTTAATTAAACCAATTGGAAAAGTGATGGTGTTAAACCAAATTGAATGAATATAAGCAAAGGAATTTAGTTGAAATTAATAAACATTGGTTGTTATATGATTGTTGATTGATTGTATATAATTCATTAAGTATTAATGAAATTGAAAGCTAATGTAATTGAATTCAAATTGAAAGTAAATAAATTTGAATAAAATTGAATGTGAATTGGATTTAATTAGTGAATGTTAACAAATTGAAACTAATTAGAATTGAGAATGAATGTTAGTAAAATCCAATGTAAATAAATCAAATGTGATTTGAATTGAAAACCAATTCATTAAATATGAATGAGAATATGAATGAATGTTTATTGGATATGGATGTTAGTTGGTTGATGGTTGAATATATATTGCATTTGTTGTTTGGTTGCATTTTCTATGTGACATGTATAGTTATGTTGCTATATGTTGTATATTGATACTATGCTTTATATACATGATTCTCATGTTGTTTGTTGAGTTTAGTAGGTGCGGATCGCTTTTGCTTCGCATTTGGAGCTCGCTTTTGCGCTATATTAGCCGTATATGCTTGCTAATAAAATATAAGGTACATATCTCGGATTAAATATCGTACTTTTATACTTTTTTCCCTTCGGGATGCCTCATTACTTGATGAGATGTATATTTGTGATATATATACTGTCATTTTTTTTTCGGATCGAGCCGCGCAAAGGAGACATGGCGAATTTTTTCGAAAATTTAAGGCGTTAGAAAAATTTGAGAAAATTTGGAAAATTTTGAAAACTTTAACTTTGATTTGAAGTTGAAAGTTAAACAATAGTAGTTGTTTTTGAAAAGATAACTAAGTATGATTTGAAAACTTAGTAAAGTATTGTAAGAAGTTTAATTATGAATTTTGGAAAAGTAATAGATTCTGTAACTTTTCTTACTTGTAATTTCGAGGACGAAATTCTTTTAAGGGGGAAAGATTGTAACGACCCAGAATTTTTATTTTGAATATTTAATTAATTTTAAATATTAATAAGTGAATTTATAAGTCAAATAAATTTTTATTTGAATTTTTGGATTTAATTGGATTATTAAATCGATAATTTAATATGTTAAATTATGGAAATAATTAAAAATAGAGTTAAATATGATTGAAAATGATTTGTAAAATTTTATTTTATCATATTGAAGTTAGAATGATATTTTAGAACTTTTAAAATCGAATTAAAAGTTAATCTGTGAAAATTGAATATTTTAATATTTAATAATAGACTGTAAAATAGTCAATTTTTGAACAGTCTCAGAATTGAACGAAACCAGTTCCATTGGATTCGTAATAGTTAGTTATTACCGGATTTCAAATTTCGTGTCAATAGGAGCTATCGTTTGATCGTGGCAGCTCGAAACGCATCGAATCGTTTTTAATTTAAATTTGGCGAGTCAAAATAGCCATTTTTCAAAAAGTCTCGGATTTCGACGAAACCAGTTTCATCGGATCAGTAATGTGATATTATTGTAAGGTTTCAAATTTCAAGTCAATTGGATTTACCGTTTGTCCGGTACGGATTAAAACGCCTAGAAATCGACTTAAATCGGTTTAATTTAAATTGAGCGTTTTCAGCCATAACTCGCACATACTTCCGAATTAGCTTCCGAAACCTGTTCCATTGTGTCCGGAACGCGGGGTAAACCCTAGGTACGCTGGTTACGGCGTCTAAATCGGAGTTCGGAATTTCTGGGATGAATAGTGTTTACGCTTGCTTTTCCTATAAATACAACCTCACTCTAAAAAATAAAAAAAATAACCTAAAACCCTAATTTACATATGCCAGCCGCCACCCCCCTTCTAAGGCCAGAAATCACTCTCCTCTCCCCCTCGATTTCTTCCAATCCGTCGAAAATTAGCCTTAGGTTTCAACTACAAAGATGAAGAGCACGACGAGAGCTATGAGATCAACGGTGGAGATCGCGAATGGAGCTATGGATTGGGAGATACTTTGGGCCGTTTGCATCAGGTTTTGCACGCCATTCGAGGCTGTACACGTGGCCGAGTGCCACAGGGGTTGGGCCGAGCATAGCTCTTGTCGTTGGCTTCGTCATGGCGTTGGAGTGATCGGATTTCGTCAAGTGATCGTGGAAAAAAGTGGAACCCTAGTGGAGCTTGATGGGTTAGGTTTGCACGGCTATTACCTGTAGCCAAAAACGTGAAAGAGGAAGATGGGGGGGACGGTCCAGATGTGGAGGAGATGGATCTAGTGGCTGGTAATGGTTGTAGTTTAAAATAAAGGAGATATTGTAAATTGTTAAGTTAAAATCGTGTACGAACTTCAATAATTCATAACTTTTTCATACGAGGTCGAAACTGCGCGAAATCAGTTGCGTTGGAATCGTATGGACGAGCACTACGCGATGGAGTTGGTTTGGAGTCGTTTGGAGTTAGTGAGAATTTCGGGTAAAATTAAACGCGCGTTTAATTTTATTCGAAATAAAAGCTAAAACGGAAATTAAAACCAAGGTGAGAACTTCTCACTCAATCGAATAGATTTCGATTTTATTTTAAATAGTTAGATTTAAAATATTTGAATGCATGTTTGAATGATGACTGTAAATTATTGATTGTTAAAATAGACATTATGCGCCGTTAGTAAGCGGATGTTATTTAATATAAACATATACCGCGAATATTTCATAAACAGTGAAATTGGTATTATATATAATATCAATATATATATATTGGCATATGTATATATTGCAGTTGATTGATTTCCCGTATTTTTTGCGGATGAGACCCTATTGCGCCGTTATTAAGCGGATAATATTTAATAAGAACATGTACCGCGATAATTTCGTACTGGAGCGAAATTGGTATTGTGCTAATGTTTTTGGATGCAGGAAACAGGTTGGAGGGATCCAACTGGATTCCTCAAAAGTATTTATTTAATTTCAGATATTTTGATATTTGATTGATTATCATATCGATATATGATATCGTTGTTGTCGTGATTGACTATTTGGTGTGTAGCATCATTGGACCCAGATTTTGGGATTTTAAAATGATCTTTAAAATGATTTTTGAAAATATACTTTATTTCTGGAATTGATCCATTATAAATAAATAAACGTTATAATTTTTAAAGTTATAAAAATTATGGTTTTTGTGAAATATAGTTAAAAAGCTGATTTTTAGAAATACGATTAAAAGTCGATTTTCGAGAAATGAAAGGAACTAATGATTTTATAAAATAATTTAGATTGGATTTTTGAATATATGATAAAAGTTTAAATATAGGATTTATAAAATTTGATTATTTTATAAATCGAAATGATGAAATTATAAAGGAATTTAAAGACGTTTTAGAATAATAATATAAACTGATTTATATTTAGAGATTTATAAATGGATATTTATAAATTGAAATATAGACATTATAAAACGAGTTTTTATAAGTGTTTGAATGTAGTGAAAGTGAATTTCATAAATGAATGAAATTTATAGAATTATAAACTGTGAAGTTATAAATGAAATTTATAAATAGTAAGATTATAAATTTGTGAAGTTAATTGAAGAATAGATTTGGTTAAATAAATAAATCTTATAAGTTATAAGGTTTATAAATTGAAAAGTCTTTAAAAAGAACGATTTTGTAAAATAATCGTTTTATAAGTAATTAACTTATAATGTGAACGTTTAGTTTATAATTTAGTTATAAACGGGAATAGGTTAATAAAGGAATTTATAAAAAAAGAAGTTTTTATAAATAAATAGAAATGGAATTTATAAACGTTGTTTTATAAATCCGCAAACGACTTATTTTGATAAGTTAATTGTTATAACTTATAAATGGAGTTATATTCACATTTTGAACAGTGAATAATCCTTTAAGTTAAAATGAATAGAAAGGATGAAATTTGTTAATGAAGTATATTCACGTTTTTGAATAGTGAATAATATGTTAAAGAAAATGTATTGAATGTGAATGTTTTAAACAGAATTAAAACGATCTAACGATGTTTTAAAGGTGTTGAGATTCGAAACCATAGATTTCAACATTTATTGTTGAAATAGACGTTTTCGAGAAATAAAAGGAAATGGTGGACTATAACACTGTTGTTATAGTAAATAATTTCCGAAAGAAAATGTTTAGTATAGTATTGGGATTTATATATCTATTTAATTTCGAATCCCTATACTAGTGATTTTGGGTTGTTGTAACGATGTTTTACGTAACATTCGTTTTGGCCCAAGTAAATATGTTTAAGTGAATGATTTCCTTAAATAATGAATTTTATACTTAATTCGATTTAAGTATATTGAATATTTTCTAAGGTTGAAAATAAAAGGATTTGTGAATTACTTATGAATAAATAAGCATGGAAATGTTTTCCAAAATGAAGTAAATAATTAGAATTTATCTTTTTGAAGATAAATTGAAATGGATAGTTGAAATTGTATATGCATGAATATTTTGAAATATAAAGTCATTATGGAATTTATATGTGAAAGTGAAATTTGTTTGAAAATAAATATTGATTTATTTTTGAAGTGTTGGAATAATATATCTTGTAAAGATATTTTGGAAAATAAATAATTTGGAAAATTATTTGGAATCTGGTGATGTATGCATATCAATTGATAGTTCGATAGCCGACTATCAATATTTCCCTTTGAATGGGTATTTGGTGTGAATTGATTGAATTTGAATGCACACTTATTTTTGAATAAGCGCTCACTATTCGGGTTAACCGGGAAAGGACCATGGGGTCGTATAACCCATTCCGAATATGTGATACGTCGTTATGAATTGCATTTGAAGATCGGTGTTGAAGACCGAGTATTTGTGAAAGCGATAGGATGACCTATCGATTGTCTCTGCACTGGGTAGCTCCTGGTATTGAGATCTCCTAAGTGATGGGAAATTCGATCGGGATTGTGAATACCCGTATTGCAAGGGCTTCGTAAGAAGTGCCTTCGGTTCTGTTCGAGCCCGGAACAGACTTGTATGGATTGTATGTATGACATTACAAGTTGAGATATAAAGCCGATTTCTTTCAAATATATTTCTGTTGGTGGCGGAGAATTTATTCTTTTAGCTTAACACCCTTCTTTGAGACGTATGTGCTCAAAGGTTATATAGTTGAAGTTATCAGCGATATATTCCCAATTTGGTAATGTGATATGCTGAGTGATGCTGAAATGATCATTGTGTTGATTATTTGTGATAGGATCGTTTATTTGATCGTCTATCCTTGTGATCATTGTGTTGATCATTTGTTGACCCAAAGCATGGCTTTTGTATAAAGTATGTTTTTGTGGACGTGACTTCGTCGAGCCTCACACCCCGTGAATGGTCAAAACAGGAAAGAAGCAGCAAGGTTATGAGGGGTAGCACCCTTTAGGATGTGTCCATTTCCTTCTGGAAAAGGGTGGTATCATGGTATGGAGCCCAGATACTTACTCATGTTGAAAACACTTTATGATTGTGTGAATTGATTACGAGCGCTCGGTGAAAAGGTCCCAAAGGACCGGGGGATGGCATATTCGGTCAGTTGTTACTCAGTTAGGAGTAACCCGGCCTTGTGTTGGTAGAGATCCGGTTTGGTTCTCGGGGATGTCCATCCAGAGGCATTCTCATGTGGCAATGGGAAGTTCCTTGGCCTGATCATTCGTTGGAAATCCAAAGAAACAATACGTGACTTGTACGGTATTAGTTGTAGAACCTGCTATTCACTTATGGTGGTCACCACTGTTTGGATAGTAGCTATAGTAGGCATACGATAATGGTCGTATGTTGGCTAAGATTTATATTCTACTTTCGAAATGAATTTGTTATACACTATGCACTAATAATAATATCAAATGTTATTTTAAATGCGTATCAAGCATCTTTGACTATCATAAGGAGAAATCTCCTCCGATTCTGCGTTTGCATGTGTGTGTGTGCGGGAGGCCTTATGGTAGTCTCATTTTTAAAAGCATTGCGAATTGAATTAAAAATATTCCTCTATTTTGATTTTAAAGATAAATAAACTGTTTTGAGTTCTCACACCAGTCACATGACTGGCTTGGAGTTTATTGTTTTCCTTCCTAAACTCTGGGTGCCCACCAATTTCCACACGGGCAGTTAAGAGTTAGGTTTATCAGGATATTCTGGATATTCTGGAGTTGCTGGAGGCAAGCTGGATGGCATGGCGTATTACTAGTTTATATAGTATTTCTTTTTCCGCTGCACTGTTTGATGTTGTATGTTGTGGTACACTCTGATGATATGATGTAATGAAATATGATGAAATGTAATAACTGTAGTTCTTTGTTTAAAGATTATTCATTTATTATTATATGTTGTTCCGCTGCGAATTGTGAGATTCTGATGTTGTTTTGTTGTTTCCTTTCTGTCCGTTCTATTTTTAAAATTCCTCTTTTTCTATTTTTAAAATTTTCTGTTTTCAAATTTCTCTATTTTCTCTATCTTCTTATCTCTTCTTTTCCCTCTATTTTTCTTTTTCTTTCTTCTTTTTCTCTCTTCTTTCTTTTCTTTTCTTTTTAAAACCCATAACTATTCGGTTTTTCGGAGAACGAAAATCCGTACACGTTACAGCACTGCCACAAGATATTCCATACATTGATGGCCTACACACCAGTAGTTCAAACATTACATCCATTTACCAAAAAATAAGAGTCTTACTGAAGTCATAAATCTAAACGTCTTCTCCATTACCTAGGGGTTTGGAAAGAACAGAGCCTAAGCATTCTTACAAGAATCCTCTCTAGGAACTTCCCTTCAATGGGCAAAGCTCGAACATGCACTATTCAACAGGATATCCCCACCTATAACATTTACCACAAAAGGTTTCTACCTTTCCAACAATCTGGATAACCTTAGCGCCTCCTGCAAGACGTTCTGAAATCTTACTCTTCTTCCGTCTCTTGGGACAATTCCTAGCGATGTGTCCCGACATCTTACAATGATGGCAAATAGTCATCTCGTTGATCGGTTTAACTGGTTTACGCTTCACCTTCCTCACTTTAGGGAAATAATTTAGGAAATGTCTTTTATTATGACACTTAAAACATAAGATCTCAGAGCGAAACCGTTGGAATGCACCCTTTAATTACTTTCTTGTCTTACTGCACTTGGCTGCGTAATGACCCTTATTGAAACATCTGTAGCAAGTGACATTATCATAAAGCCCTGGTCCAGACCTTTCCTTAACCTGTTTCTCTTATTCCGGTATTGCTTCTTCTCGCTCCTTACATGCAGTTGCACTTCGCTCTCTACATCTAGCCTTCCATTCTTCATTTTTAGCCATCACTCTCTCTTAGACTGAATTCTAGTGGGACTTCCTAACCTATATTAGACTAGATGAGCAGAATTCCAATTTTACTCCTATTTTTGTAATTCATTAATGAAATAATCTATTTTGTTTACACACCAAGTCATATTTTAAATTTTTAAACCATTCTTGGGTTTCAATTCAGCAATTTCCCTTAAAATTTTCAAAACAACTCTTGTTTTTTTAAAATAAGATTCCTACACAAATTTTCAGGACTTAGATTTAAAACTTCACAATTTAAATCCATTCAAATTTACAAGTTACGCTTATCTAAATTATTGCTTCCTTAAAATAATTCATTCTGCTTTATCAATAATTATTATTAGAAAACAAACATCCCATTATTAAACACAACAATCATTTTATGACAATAACCAAGGTTGTCATATCTGGAACCCAATTCACTATATATTATCTCATATATTGTTGGAAATAAAATCAAGGTAACCTTTTCAACATTCTGAAAACACTTCTACAAATTTCAGGATTTTATTTTCCGGTTTGAATCCATTTCAAGCTTATCTTATTTGTATAGTTCATATTATCCAATTCCTATTTAGTTATATATATTACCACTTAAATCTTATTAATATATTTAATTTCAATAACCATCAACCAATTACTTTAATATATATAATAATTAGAAAAATTATGGCTATTTATACCAAAATATAGGCTTATATAAAAACTATTTGTAAAACCGTTTTTAAAGTCATTATATAAGAAAATAACAAGTGCGCTCTCATATAATACGCTCAACTCATTCTAGGGTACTACTGACCCTATCCTTAATGAGTAACCCACCAGAGCCAAGGTTCTCGCTTAACCTTCAGCTCTGATACCAAATGTAACGACCCGAAATTTTCGACCTCGAAAATTCGAAACTAATACGTTCACTGTAGAAGTGCTGAGCAATCGAACGTGGGAAATTCCAGATTGTTAGGGTAAAGAAGAAAAGAGTTAGAAGAAGAATAAAAAGCAACAGCATAGAACCTCACATTCGCAGTGGATTAAAATATAATATATATTAAGAGCATTTATACAAAGAAAGTCGTAACTATCAATTTACAACAATATATCAGAGTACAATCATTCACAAACAAAACTAGACAGTTGTAACAACTTGTCCCAGTATACTATCAATACAGACTATACAATCTCTAATAAACAGCGGAATATACTCCATATGTTCCTGCCATCCAGCTCGCCTCCTAAGCTCCAAAACGTCCTAAACTGTAAACCTGTAATACTCGGTCTGACCGAGCATTACATTAAATAACACCTGAGTTAGGATGGAAACCAGCGTGAGTAAACTCAAATAACTAGAAATACTAAGCTTAAAACTTATTTGAATACTAGGGTAACTCGTACACCAATATGCGTTTTAATCTTTCTAAAGTCAAATACTTATTTCACACAATAATGTCTAAGTATCGTTACTTAGTTAAATGGATAAGTTTACCTAAGTTATTCCATTCCAGCCTGTTAGATTCTATAATCAAGTCTATAAAGAATTATGGCGCTTATTAAATCGAAGAGGTTCCGGATATCGCCGATATCTGATCCCGGTCCTTTTTAATCCAAATGACATCTTTTATATTTAATTATTCATTTCAGGTTATTTCATATCACAGAATGACTAGGAATAACATACCAGAGAAATTAAAGCAATCCAAAGTATTCAATCCAATTTAATTCATATATATTCTAGCTTAACTAGTCCTACAATCATCTAATTGATTAAAAACAGTTTTAATTAATTACTTACAAATCCTGTTAAATGTTAACCGATCTCAAACTATCTTATTTATTTTAATCGAATATTTGGAACAAATTAACAATTATCTTATATAATTATCCTAAGACTCTTGATTAATTAAAAGTGTAAAACGCTTATTTTACCTTAACCATTAACTAATTATAACTGTTTATTTTACATCAATAAACTTTAGGAATCTATAGATAATTAACATATATAATTGTTTAAAGCTTAACTAATTTAGACTTAATCATTGTTATTTGCATTGGCCATTCATTTATCTAAGGATTGGGTAAATTTTAAAGTTTAAATTACTCTTGTTATGTTTTCCATAACTAATTTGGCAATTATCTCAAAGCTTACTATTACAAAATTTTACACTTGTTTTCATCTTATATAATTTCACAAGGCCCAAGGCCCAAATCGAATTCCCAAAAACATTCCTCTCTTCTCTATTCTTTCCATCTCTTAACCTATCTCTTCCCTTATTTTCCACTTTTCTTTATTTATTTTCCTTTATCTTATCTTTATCTTTTTTTTCTTTCCCCTTTATCTTTACTATTCTTACTTCGGCCCATCTCGATAAATCCGGCCCAACTTTTCCCCCATCCCTTCCTTCTTCCTCTAATTTCCTATCTACACTCATTTCCTCCAACCTGCACAGACCTTCATCGTGCACGTGTACATGTCAGCGAGGTGTCGCCGTTCACCGCCGACCACTTCCACACACCACCCCCGACCTCTACAACTTACTAGCCACCCAGATTCCCTCAACTCTACCCCGATTCGAAATCCAAGCACGGCAGAATACTTCGACGAAATCATCCACCTCCATCCGCCTCGTTCCATCACCACACGCCTCTGTTACCTACCAGATTTCGTCCCCACGTTTGCCTCGAATCCCTCGTCCCTCTCCTAAGCGCGCATACCACCTAATGCCTAAAGTCGACGTCGTTCACTTGCAACCAAAGCCCAAACCGATTCCACGTTAAACCCTAAAATCACTTCGACCGACCACCATGGCCATTAACAAAAAACCCTACCATTTTTCCTAGACGTACCTCCTCCCAGACATCCTCCATGCCGAATCCCCAACCACTAAATCGGGTACGCCGCCCAGACTTTTCCCATGACCAATTCCGTTCAACCCCTTCCACCCCATCAATTTTGCAACTAAAAATCGAGATAATACCCCCAAAAATCATCACTTTTAAAGATGAATCCGGTGATTTAAGAAATTCTTGAAATTATAAAAGTCGAATTCCTGAGATGGTTTTGATTATAATATGAATTCGTTCTTACCAGAGATTTACCCACTAGCTACACTTGGAATCATTTTTGAAAATAGTGTTTCATCATTACAAAGAACTTCCTTTTTGATATCATAACCCAGATGTGTTTGTGTGAGAAGAAATTGAATTTTGAATGCTATTTGAGTCTGTTAAAAAAAACAGTGACATGCACATTTTTACACAGATCAATATCAACTTATACACCCAGGCAAAACACATTTTTCATCCATACAAGACCTATTTGAAACATTTCGACCACTAATTCTTACATGCACAAGATATAAAGATGATTCAAATTTTTAAAGATATTATTTACTCACTGAAATTTTGAATAGAGGAACCAGGATTTCAAAACTGGAAACAGATTTCTTTAATCTGATCTACTTTGTTTTTAGTTGAGATGAACCTATATCTTTGCTTGAATTTGAACTTGAATTGAATCTTGAATTTGATTCATGCTCCAGATTGAAAGCTTGAGGTTGATTAAGTTTTCCTCGGATTTTAGTTTGGTTTTTCTTTTTATCTTCTCTTTTTTTAATTTTGTTTGAAAAAAAAGAAGACCATTGATATTTATACCAAAGTGTATTAAAATGAAGAAAACCATAAATTTGACACTTGTTCACAAAGCCTTCTTACTAGCTTACAATTGCCTAAAGCAAATATTTTATATTTATTTATGTTTTTACTTTTATCTTTTATATTTTCTTTTTATTTACTATGTTCACTTAATATGATAAAACCCCTTTATATTTATTCTTATTTTAATTTTAAGCTAAGATTATTAGCATTTTAAATCAATAACTAAGTATATATACTAGTATTTAAAATGTGGAGTTTCAAAACTAATTTTTTTAAAATATTTACTTTGAATTCCAAATCATAGTTTTATTCACAAACCATATATATATATATATATATATATATGAATAATAGTAAAGAGAAAGCACATTTCAAATTTTTTTGAGAAGGGTAAGTTTGGCATATTAAAATGAATATATTCGAAAATTATCAAATTAAGTTCATCATACCCAAAATATTATAACTTAAGTTTGTATATAGTGTTTAAACCAATTTATATTTATCTAGATATTCTTAATAATTTAATCCAGCTAATTACCAATTATCAGACGTCCAAAAATTCAGGTTATCACAGTTCGGCATGGAAGAAGCAATGGAGGGTTTGGCATAGATGTTGGTGCATGGATCGACAATGTTTATTGGTTTGAAAAGCTACGTTTCAACTTGTAAGTTAGGGATCGGCAAAGCGTAGGAGGAGTCAGCGTAATCCATTTGGAGGGTTCGACAGAAGGTAATTTGCAAGTGGAGTCGACTTAAAGATCATTCAAAAGCATGAGCTCCACTAGTCCAATCAACACGATATTTGAAAACCAACATATCTAAACATGAAGAAGCCACCATAGGGATCGTTGCCCAAGAATTAACCAATGAAGGGATTGGTACTGATCCCTCTTCATTGGGTTGTGGGCGAAGCGACCCCTATTATGGGTCCATACGGATAAGAAGGTCCTATAACCGAAGTTACAAAGAGATTGGTGGTCGCCTTCACTTATAAATACTGGCCTAGGGGGTCATTCTAAGGATCTTTACACTGTTGGTTACATTAGTCTTTATTGTAATCAAGTTTTCTCCTAATTTCTTGTTGTTTATTGCTGTAATCAAACTCTTTGTGAATCAATAAAGAGAATTTTCAAAGTGGATGTAGGTAAACAACATCAAACCACTATAAATTCTTGTGTTCTTGGTTATTGCTTTGATTTTCTTGTTAGTTTATTCTATTCCTCTGTTTCTATTTTACGTTATTCATTTATTTCTCTACATAAATCTATTCTTGGGTGTTTGTGATCAATTTGATTGCAAAAAATATGTATTCAAAAAGGTGTGAAATAGAAGGACGGTGTGGAAGGAGTGGTGGGTGGGAAGACGTGGACGACATGGAGGAGGGAAAAAATGAAAAGGAGGGAAAACAGTGGAAAACAAAAAAATTGTTTTAATTTTATTTGCTAAAACCATTTAACAAATTAATCGTTTTTGAAAATCTAATGCATTATCATACGAAAATCCAAAATAGAAAATTAAAACCAAATAGAGTCCAAATTTCCACGACCGAACTTGTCCAATTGCAGTCTACCTATGGTTAGTTACACTCGTTCAATTCATTCTTTCACGCAACTAAATTTTACTGGGATCTAATCTCTTATCAACTTCAATGTGTCACTCCCAAATGATTACTTTCTCTTACTATACTTGTCGTTTCCTCTATCTCTCCAAAATACTCCATCACGGACCTTTCTCCTCCATCTCATCATTTTCATAACCTAATTTGATTTGATTTCGTTCATCAAACCACTATCGCGATTTGAAGTAAACCAACATTCGTCCCCGCTTCTGTCTCCATCGCTACGGCCGCAGTATAGAATCTGGTGATTTTAGTGCTGAATTTAATATAATTTCTTCCTGTCGAATTAATTTTTCATGGTGTAATTTTAGTGTTAATCCAAAGATTTCAACTAGCTTATGTTTGTAGGGTTATATTCTTAAATTTTGTTAATTTTGTATTGGTAATGATTAAATTTATCTTTCAAAATCATCTTCGACTAGGTGACTAATATGCATGTAGATAAAAGCATTCATCTACCAGACGTGTTTGTTACACGAAGATAAATGAATTTATCTTTCTCTAAAAGATAAATTTAATTTTACCATTTGGGATTTATCTTGTTCGTAAAGTTAAATTATTTTAACTTTTTATAACATAATTTAGTTTTACCTTTTTTAATATAAATGAATTTTACCCTTTTTCTGATAAATAAATTAATTAATTAATTCAAAAGCTATGTTAAATGAATTTATAAAGCCAACCTAAATTTTCTCTCTAAAAATAAAATAAAATAACATTATCATTATATAAACAAACAACGATAAATTAATTTTTTTTCAAAGAAGAAGTAAAAGATAAATGAGTTTGTCTTTTTTATGAAAATTAGGTAAATGAACTTATGTGGATAATTATATTTCTTTAGAAAAAAGATAAATAAATTAATCTTCTTTTAAAAGATGAATTTACTTTAGTCGTTTTAAATTTAAATTTTGTTAATAGATAAATGAACTAATCTATTTTTTCCATACTAAAACCCTAAAAAGAATGAAGTAAATTAGATTACAATAGATAAACTATTGACTATGGTATGTTAATTACTATTAAAAGATGAATTTTAGAAATAATTATGTCAATAAACTAGAAATAATGATAAGTATATATATATATATATATCTTCACCGTTGATTTGTTTATAGAAAGGAAATCTTATTTCATGCAACTTTCTTTTATCTTTTCACGTCTACCTTTATCATTTATAATGTTTTTAGAATGATAAACAATTTATCTTTTATATTTTTAGTTTCATTGTTCATCTAGTTTACCTCTTTTATCATTTTAAATATAATAACATCGCATAATTGTAACATTGCAAAAGTAGTTCTTCTTTGACCTTTTGGTTTCTAAATTTAACATTACAATGTTATTGTTATCATATTTTTATCTTAGTTTTATCTTTTATCTTTTATTATTCTAAATACAAAAATAATACGTATAATATTAACATTGTAGATATTAAACCATAAAATTTGAAACATTTTTTTTACTATTATAAAAATGAAATAAAAAATCTTTTATATTTGTACATTAACTTTTATCACTTATATCATTTTTTTAAAATAAACATGATATATTTAAAATTGTAAAGTAGTAATAGATGGATAATTTTTTAAAAGCTTTTAAAATAATAATATTATTTATCTTTAGTCTTTTAATTTATCTTTAGTCTTTTATTATTTTAAGTATAGAGATATCTCATATATAAATATAACATTGCAATATAACTAATCTTCTAACTTTTAGAATGTCTTTATCTTTTAGTTTATCTTTTATCATTTTATCTTTTAGTTTAACTTTACCCTTTTACTTTTTATCTTTCATAGATTATTGTTTAGTTCAAACATAAAAAATAAAAATAATTGTGGATCACTTATATCATTGATCTTTTATTTTTTTTAAATATTATCTATAATATTAACATTGTAGATGTTAAATCATATAACTTGAAACTTATTTTGTTTAATATTATGAAAATGGGAAAAAAAATTCATTTATATTTTTACATTAATTTTTATCACTTATATCATTTTTTAATATAAACATGTTATATTTAAAATTGTACTGTAGTAATCGAAGGATAATTTTTTCAAAGCTTTTAAGATAATTATATTATTTAAATTTAGTTTTCGATTTCTATTTTTAACTTTTGTATTTTATTATTTAAATATAGAAATATCACATTATAAATACAACCTTGCAATATAACCAATCTTCTAGCTTTTAGCATATTTATTATCTTCTGTTTTATCTAGTTTATCTTTACTTTTTAATTTTTATCTTTTGTAGATTATCTTTATTTTAAACATAAAAAAAGATAAAATAATATCAATATAATTTATCTTTAATTTAAATTATTGTATAATAATCTTTTATTTTTATTCTAAAATGAAGTACTTAAATTATAAGTTCATTAATTTCACATATAGTTACAAACATAGCTAATATAAAATAATATCAAAGTTCTTTATCTTTAATCTTTTATATTCTAATATATCTTTTGATATAATTTTTTTTTTCTAAAGTGAGGTAACTAAGTTATAAGTCTGTTAGTTCTAAATATAATTACTATTAACACAAATTTAAAGTAGAACTTACGTAATTACATAAAAAACACATTTACTTTTTTCTTTTGTCATTTATTATTTTAAATATAAAAATATCACATATATAAACGTATCCTTGCAAAAATTGTTTATCCTTGATCTTTTATCGTTTTATCTTTTATTTATTTTTAATCTTTTATCTTTGGTTCTTTTAGTGTATTTTCTATTCTTTTGTAGTTTATCTTTTTATCTTTTATCTATTAGCTTTTAGTTTATCTTATGGTTGTTTTTACATTTATCTATTATCTTTTAGTTTAAACATAACAATTCATTTCATAACAAAAGTTCAATTATTATGCAGGTAATTTATCGTTTATCATTTATCATTTATCAAAGTAAAATTATAGACATAGTATTACGGTAAGTAGTTTTTATTATCGTCGGTTGACAGTTGAAAATCTTGAGTGAAAAGTTGTAGAATAGCTTTCTTGCATGGAGATAGAAACATTTATATATTTGAAACATTGATATGGATTACTTTTTTATTTTTACTAAATTTGTATAAAAAGCTGCTTTTTATACATTTTTACAGAAAACACTTTAGCCTTTTAGGATACAAATGCGACTGTATTTTGAGAAAAATAATTGGGGACAACTACTTTAGTATAGAGCAACAAATATTTGAACTCATCCAAGATTAATCTGAAGTATATCATTTGCAAAAGAACTAGATTTTTTATGAATAGAATTACCATTTTAAGACAAATCTCTAATGAAACTAGCTTTTTGTACAAAAAATAGATAATTGCAAAGTAAATATGATGTTACAATAACTTTATGTTAAAAAATAAATCTATCAAAAAGATAAATGTAAAAAAAATGTACGTATTCACATGCTTTAACAAATAGAAATTAAGAAATATAGTTTTAAGTTTTAACTAAACAAAAAGCACATTACCTTATTATTGTGAAGCTTAATTTATTTGTCTTTGTTTCTGTTAGCGCCAAAATTGGTCACTAACACCCAAATGTAGACGAAAGCACCAATTAACAGTCACTGATAACAGATAGAGTGTGTGTAGAGAGTAATAATATGAAGAAGAGTTAAAATTAAAATGAAAGCAGTAAAGAACAACATATTTTATAGTGGTTCGGCTAACTCTGGCCTACGTCCACTCCAGTAATTTCTTTTTTATTGCTGTAACAATCGATTACAGTTACAAAGTGATAGGCTAGCCTTAGCCTTAGGAAATAGAAGGTCAGAGAGCAAAGGAGAAAAAAGATCCCTTTCCCTGTGCCCCTGCCTCCCTATTTATAGACGAATGTGGGTTGGACTTCCCTGGTGGGCCAGACGGCCAGACAGCTCGGTCCAGATAGGACGCGCCCTGTATGCCGAGTGGAACATGCCAAACAGTCGGCATGCCGAGCCCTCCTTTCCAAGTCGATGGATCTCTCTGTTGAATGGAGGAGACGGGCCGAACAATGCTAGAATGCCGAGTGAAGCGTGGGTGCCGAGTGAAAGGCTTGTCGTGTGAAGGGTTTTGCCGAGCACAGAACATGCTGAGCAAAGGTTATGCCGAGCAAAGGTTATGCCGAGCAAAGGATATGCCGAGCAGATGGAATGCCAGATGAAGAACATGCCGGATGAAAAGCTTGTCGTGTGGGATGCTGGATGCCGAACCATCGCCTGGATGCCGGACGACCTTAAGCCGAGCAAGCTAACTTCCTTTAAGGAGCAATCGTGCCGAGCGAATTAAGCCGGATGACCCTATGCCACGTACAGTTTTGGTCTGCCCAACCCCCTTCGATGCCGAGCACAGCCTTGGAAGGCCGAGCGTACTTCAATGCCGTGTAAAGAGCTGAACGGCCTTATGCCGAGCATCCACTTATGCCGAGTACAACTCTTCATGCCGAAAGCTGCTAGGATGCCGAGCGATACATCTAATGCCGATCGATCCATCCCTGATGCCGAACGATCCATCCTGCCGAACGACCTACCATGCCGAACGATCCCTGATGCCGAGCGACCTACCAATGCCGAACGATCCAACGTGCCGAGCGACCTCGTATGCCGAACGATCCATCGTGCCGGTCGACCTACCATACCGAATGATCGCCAATGCCGAACCATATTTCCTAGACCCAAACTATAGTTGATCCATCTTTATCCAGTCATATTTCCATCTCCTAAGCACGTTGCGTCATCCATCCATTCAGTCGAATGAATCCATCGTACACCAGCCTTGACGAACGTGCAACCGATTAAGTTAAACCCGCATGTCCATGGCCTGGTAAAAAGGCAGGTTAACACTTGCCCCCCAAAACATGCCTTGCTATTGGAAGGTGTGTTTTGAATTGCCTCAAATCTGATATCCAAAGTCCACATCCTTTTTGTAACCATATCATCAAATCCATGACCTCTCCGGGCTTAATCTTGATTTTGTAGACCTCGTCGGGTCGTGTTATCATGTTCCAGCCTTGACTTTTCCATCACGGGCTTGTATGTTCTCCGGCCTCGACTCTTCGGTCAAAGACTTTGATATCCACCGGCCTCAGCAATCCGGCAAAGGATTTTGATATTCTCCAGCCTCGGCACCCCGGCCAAGGACTTTGATATTCACCAGCCTCGACTCTCCGGTCAAGGGCTTTTTACATTCTCCAGCCTGGACTCTCCGGTCAAGGACTTTTTATATTCTCCGGCCTTGACTCTCCGGTCAATGACTTTTTATATTCTCCGGCCTCGACTCTCCGGTCAAGGACTTTTTATATTCTCCGGCCTTGACTCTCCAGTCAAGGACTTTTTATATTCTCCGGCCTCGACTCTCCGGTCAAGGACTTTTTATATTCTTCGGCCTCGACTCTCCGGTCAAGGACTTTTTATATTCTCCGGCCACGACTCTCCGGTCAAGGACTTTTTATATTCTCCGGCCTCGACTCTTCGGTCAAGGACTTTTTATATTCTCCAGCCTTGACTCTCCGGTCAAGGACTTTTTATATTCTCCGGCCTCGACTCTCCGGTCAAGGACTTTTTATATTCTCCGGCCTCGACTCTCCGGTCAAGGACTTTGATATTCTGCCCGAGTCCATTTCTTCGCTCTCCGGCGAAGGGACTCGTAACTTGTGATCATTGCCCCGTCTCTCCGGTCGGGACAGTAATTATAAAACCTGAACTGTTTATTACATTGATCCAAAACCAAATATAAAACCAAAAATCCATATCAAAAATCAAACATCCAAACCAGAATGGGAAACCAAGAAAAAACCAACCAAACCGGGAGTTCAATCCAAACTCTAAAACCATACCAAAGAAAAGTAAATGTCCGAAATACGAAAGAGAAAACCAAAGTTTGCAGAAAACTAGAAAGAAAGAAGGATTTCATAGACTCAAGTAGTACGGTTTTCAGTTATCTCATAGCACGCCTAGGGACCATCCTCAATCCCGTACGTGTGTAAGTGACCTAGCCGTATTACTTTGAGTTCTATTACTTATTCAAAACCATGAACCTGTTTAGTTGATAGTAAACCGACGTTGACCAAACCCAATGCCGCCATTGCTAGAGGTAGGTGGTGGCTGTTCTTGCTCCCCTGCCGTAGCTCGATTCCTGACATATTGCTGTAGGTGACCATTCCTTACATGCTCCTCAATGATATCCCTCAAATGCCTACAGTCGTTTGTGTTGTGCCCATCCAGCTCATGGAATAGGCAATGCTTTCCCGATGTCCGTTCGTATTCTGAAGGCTCTCTCTTTGCTGGCCTTCGGTATTGGAGCCGCCCTCGAGTGTCCAAGTAAATCCTTTCTAGAGTCTCAGTTAAATCTGTGTAAGAAGAAAACTTTGACTCCCTCCGAGGTTTCTTCAAAGTGCCACTATTTCCATTCGTTTTCCTTTTTCCTTTATCATCTTTACTTAGATCCTCCCTGGATGGACCTCCACCCCTCACTGCATAAGCTTCAGCCTCTCTCCCTACTCTCTCAGCCTGCGCATCCTCCTGTCTCAAGAACCTTTCCGCCTCATGATAGAACTCCCCGAGATCCCTCGGTGGGTCCCGTTCCAATGATATTTTGAAATCCGAGTTATCCGCGATTCCCGAGACGGCTGCCATCAAAACCATTGACGAATCGGGTCGATCCACTGAGGCTACCGCTGCGTTGAATCTGGTTAAGAAGTCCCTGAGCGATTCCCCTTTCCATTGTTTCATAGATGTCAGAGTCATCACGTTTTTGGGTCTAACTATGTGGACCCGAAATTGTCTCATAAACCTCTCAATTAGCTCCGTCCATGTGCCGATAGAACCATTCTCCAGCTGTCTAAACCACATAGCTGCGATCTCTGTCAAATACAATGGGAAGCATCGAGCCATGACCTCATCCGATGCCCCCAGTACCTCCATATGCCTTATGTACTTCGTCAGATGAACCGTTGGATCCGCTTTCCCATTATACATTTCCAAATTTGGTAGCTTAAATTCGGGTGGGTTCCTAGCTTGCCTGATAGTAGGAGTAAAGGGACTCCTATTTACATCCTCCAAGTCTCTATTTACCAATCCACCTCTCACAGTCTTCCTGATTATATCTACCAATCCAGCGTTGTCTGTCGGGGGTTGCCCCCGAGGGAATTCCGGTACATACTCTTCATGTGGCTCGCTAGCAGCAACGTCGGTTCTAGCCTATTGAACTCCTTCCAAAGGTCCTCCTATGTTGAATCCTGCGGGCCTGCCCCCAAGCCCTTGTCGATTGCCCTCTGGTTCTGCATCCTGTCCTCCATTGGGTTCCATAACCCTAGCTCCTTGTCCTGCATCCACCGCCGCTGTAGCTGTTCCTAAGTTCTGGGTCCCTGCAGCTCTCATTTGCTCCAAGAAAGTCTGCATCATCTCTTGTTGACTCTTCAACAACCTCTCTTGCAGTGAATTTGTTATGGCTTCCATTTCGTCCCGGGTTATGTAGATCGAAGTCGGTCCTTCCTCAGCTCCAGAGGATGCTTGCTGACTTCCTTCCGGTTGGCTTCTCTCAGCCCTTTGCCTTCTACTATTTAGCCTAGCCATTGTTTCTCAAATCCAAACTTCTATCCGATATAGCGGGCGCTAGTTCCTCTCAATGAAAGCACCAAAATGTTAGCGCCAAAATTGGTCACTAACACCCAAATGTAGACGAAAGCACCAATTAACAGTCACTTATAACAGATAGAGTGTGTGTAGAGAGTAATAATATGAAGAACAGTTAAAATTAAAATGAAAGTAGTAAAGAACAGCAGATTTTATAGTGGCTTGGCTAACTCTGGCCTACGTCCACTCCAGTAATTTCTTTTTTATTGTTGTAACAATCGATTACAGTTACAAAGTGATAGGCTAGCCTTAGCCTTAGGAAATAGAAGGTCAGAGAGCAAAGGAGAAAAAAGATCCCTTTCTCTGTGCCCCTGCCTCCCTATTTATAGACGAATGTGGGTTAGACTTCCCTGGTGGGCCAGACGGCCAGACAGCTCAGTCCAGATAGGACGCGCCCTGCATGCCGAGTGGAACAGGCCGAACAGTCGGCATCCCGAGCCCTCCTTTCCAAGTCGATGGATCTCTCTGTTGAATGGAGGAGACTGGCCGAATAATGCTAGAATGCCGAGTGAAGCGTGGGTGCCGAGTGAAAGGCTTGTCGTGTGAAGGGTTTTGCCGAGCACAGGACATGCTGAGCAAAGGTTATGCCGAGAAAAGGATATGCCGAGCAGATGGAATGCCAGATGAAGAACATGCCGGATGAAAAGCTTGCCGTGTGGGATGCTGGATGCCGAACCATCGCCTGGATGTCGGACGACCTTAAGCCGAGCAAGCTAACTTCCTTTAAGGAGCAATCGTGCCGAGCGAATTAAGCCGGATGACCCTATGCCGCGTACAGTTTTGGTCTGCCGAACCCCCTTCGATGCCGAGCACAGCCTTGGAAGGCCGAGCGTACTTCAATGCCGTGTAAAGAGCTGAACGGCCTTATGCCGAGCATCCACTTATGCCGAGTACAACTCTTCATGCCGAAAGCTGCTAGGATGCCGAGCGATACATCTAATGCCGATCGATCCCTGATGCCGAACGATCCATCCTGCCGAACGACCTACCATGCCGAACGATCCCTGATGCCGAGCGACCTACCAATGCCGAACGATCCAACGTGCCGAGCGACCTCGTATGCCGAACGATCCATCGTGCCGGTCGACCTACCATGCCGAATGATCGCCAATGCCGAACCATATTTCCTAGAACCAAACTATAGTTGATCCATCTTTATCCAGTCATATTTCCATCTCCTAAGCACGTTGTGTCATCCATCCATCCAGTCGACTGAATCCATCGTACACCAGCCTTGACGAACGTGCAACCGATTAAGTTAAACCCGCATGTCCATGGCCTGGTAAAAAGGCGGGTTAACAGTTTCAAAGCTAAATTTACCTATCATTTTGTTTCAAAGCTATAACAAGGAATATGAGTTGAAAAGGTAATAAGTGTGACTTCATCTACTTGACTTTGGTTGGTTTTGGATGAAAAAGTTTCTTGGATTTTTGCAATTTAAGAGGTTGACTTACAAACCAAACGGTTGTTTTTAGCTACAATTTAGCCTTCTACATCCATGCTCAGATTTTGTTCATATTCTCTTTCATGGTTGTTAAGATTAGCATGACGTTCTTTACTATATGCATGTCAAGTAGGTTACGACGTACATTTTTTATTTATCAATAAAGATAGATACATATGCATGCAAATTATCTTTTATATTTTATGCTTTATATTTTATATTTAAAAATAATTAATTATCAAGTTATGTATCTTTTATATTTATGATTTATATTTGATCATTTTAAATATAATAATATCATAGTTTATCATGTAATTTATCTTTTAGCTTCTATCATTTATCCTTTTTATTTGTTATTAAGTTATTTATGTTTTATCTTTTACCATTTTAAATTTAAAAATATAACATTATAAGTATGTGGAAAATGATGGTGTTGAACACATTTATCTTTTATCATTACATATAAAAAGATAAATAAATTTAATATTTTGTACCAGAAAAAGATAAAAGAATAATCATTTTATATAAAATTACTTATGGAAGTATAAACTATTTATATTTTTATTAAATTTAGTTCTTTTATAGATATAGATAGAAGAATTTATTTATGTATGTCTTCTTTAATCATAATCATGGACAAAGGGATAAAAATTATGATTTTATTCGTTATCATTTAGTATTCAAAAAAACAAATGAGTTTAACATTTCATCCAACTACGATTGAGATTATTTTAATACGAGTTAAGTTATATATAAAGTATGTACAAAATTATAATGCTTAGATCTTTTTCAATTATGTCTGATATTTAATTAGTAAATGAGTAATCCTTTTATCTTTCTCATTACCTATAAAAAGATAAATAAATTTATCACTTCCTATAAAATAATAAAAGAATTATCATTTCATATATAAATTAATTATAAATCAATAAAAACATTTATCTTTTGTTTGAGATTAATTTGGTTTATGAATATAGAAGTAATAATTTTGATCTTTTTAAAAGTAAATCAAAAATTTATCATTTAAAACAATTATGAATTGGATTGTTTTCTATATGAATTAATGTCAATATGACGTATGAAAAGATATTTTAAAAAAGAATCTTCTTCAAATGTCTCTTATTTTAATTAACATATGATTAATCATTGTGTAAAGTAGAACTTATCATTTGTGATTATCGTTAATTTGTATAAAAAGACGGCGATAATCACTTTGATCTATTATTAGTACATATAAAAGATAACTAAGTTATCGTTTTTATATATAAAAAAGAATTTGCATTTTATATAAAAATACTTGTAAAGTGATATCCATTTATCTTTCTATTAAAATTAATTTGATTTGAGTACAGGGAGAGACTTGTGTATAAAGTTATGTCCATATAGTAATAATAACTCATGCTGATTTTACTTGGTGCTAATAATGGATACCACCAAGCTTCACTTCATCGTCGTCGTTATCCTTTCATTTTCCAAATGCGTATGGTGGTCACATGAATTCTTTTTCTCGATAAATTTCTATCACAAAACATAGTTTTATTTAAGTATAATTTTTTAAAATCATTTTTTTAAAAGAGAATTGAAGGATTGGAATACATCTAAAGAGCTGATGTCGAACAAGAGCGAGTGGACGTTAGCAATGTACGTACCAGAACTATGGGCTATGAGTTTTTTTTGCTTAGGGTTGGTTTAGGGATAGTGTTATAAGTTTTGGATTACAGGATTAGTAAATAGGAGCCTAAGACGTAGTGTTTAGTCTTCGGTCAATATTATTATTAGTATTATTATTATTATCATCATGGTTTTTTTTAAAATATATATATATACGCACAAACGGATATATATATATATATGTCGTGATTTTCATTTTACTTGGTTGTTGTTATTGTTAGTATTATTATTTGTTTACTTATTTGACTTTATTTGATTATTACTATCATGGTTTTTATTATTATTATTATTATTCTTGTTGTTATTATGACTTTAAATTGACTTTGTCATTTAGTTTGAGTTGAATCTCTAGCCGACTCTAACTTGTTTGGAAATAATGACTCTAACAAGCTCCATGTTGATCTCTTTCATAACATTCACTTTGGAAACCAATTTGAATCATATTAAATCAAATTTCAATTATTCACTCTATTTTCATATATTGAATTTCAATATCAAATTAATCATATCAAATTCGGAATTTAATTGTTCAAACATTTGTAATATTAAACTTAAACAAATTTGATTATTCTTAAATCACTATCTTTTGAAATATTCAAAACGAACTTATAAAATTTAACAAATTCAAATTATACAACAACCATTTTCATTAAAACAGTTATTCAATTCCCATTATTCAATTATTCAATAAATTCTAAATATTAAATTTAAACAATTTAATTGTTCAATATTTGACGGATTTCAATATTGGATTTTTAAATAAAAAATTTCATTATCGGTCGATTTACTATATTACATCAAATGTATTCCATATTATTATTTAACTACAGTTAGAGATAATGCACTCAACTAATATATAAACTTTCAGTTCAATGGCAATTGGTTCACAAATTCAATTCGTCTAACTAAATGAATAGGTGACTTAAATAATTATCGCCATTAACTTTTAATTACTTACAAGTTTATTATTTACAAACAAGCGTCACAATTACCTATACAATACAAATTCATTCAATTACCTTTGACTACATATTATTTCAATTGATTTAGGATTTCATTCAATTCATAAATAATTAACTTAGATAAAATTTGTTGCATTTCATTCTAGTTATTACTATTCCAGTTGATTCATTAACGTTGGATTTTACTAACATTCATTCTCAATTCAATTAGTCAACATTCACTAATTTACATTTACATTAGTTCACTTCCAATTTGAATCAAATTAAATTCTATTTAAATTCATTTAACTTTCAATTTGATTTCAACGATTTATAGCTTCCAGTTTCATTAACACTTAATGAATTATATACAATCAACTAACAATCATATAACAACCAAATCATACCCAACATAACCAAATTATTAATTTTACATTCAATTTGGTTTATCTCTTTTATATATATCCTGTTATATAATTTTAAAAGAATCATTTTATATTCGGCATCTTAAATTTCCAATATTAACTTTAATTAAGTCCGTAAGCCGTACATATATCATCCGTGAGCAATATCAATCTAATCGCTTATTCGATCACACAATTTCACTTCCAAACTAGTATCGTTCACCCGACTCTCTAGTGCGGACTCAGATTTGGTTCCTTGATTGGAAACTGTTACTCTCCTTGCATAGCCATATACTATGATAGAGAATTTCAGAATCAAATTAAAAATCCCTATCTAGGGTTCGCTGTCGAAAATCGAGTGAAAAATCCTAACTTGGATCGATATAAATTATCTCGAAATTTTGTGCTCGAATTTGGATCAAATCGTTATGCGAGCAAAATAATATACGTACAACTCATGTATTACCTTCCAATGGATTTTTATCCAATTTATCTATACTAAATTATTTAATTGGCTTTTATATTTTTTTTCACTTAATTACTCACAATCCATTATTTAGTTAGTATATTCATTTCTTTACATAGCATATTCTTTAACATTATCTTTTCTTAAACATCATATCATAGAATTTGCTTACTCAAGTTCATTTTAAACATTCTATACAATTTAGTTAAATCCAATTTCATTTTCCAATTGATTCTTAGCTATACCAAATTCTTTTGTTTACATTTACTTCAATTTCATAATTTTAGTTAATAACAAATTTATTTATGGAACAATTTATTAACCAGCACTTTAGTTTATTAATCATCCTATAAAATTCTAACCTCTCATAAATGACTTTTCTTAGTTTACAATTATCTTAAAGGTTACAATCCCTTTGCAATTTATATTTATTTTCTATAACCAATTTACAAAGATATAATACGATTCATTTATCTTCTTTCTTAAGTTCACTTACTTGTTCCATTTATCCGTTCATCATTTCATGCTATATTTAAGTATATATTAAAAAAAATTCACAACCAAATTTTCCATTTATGTACATTTTAATTCCTTTTGAGTTTTCCTTACTTGTATATTTCAATTACTTTCAGGTTTTGTTTATCTATACAATATCTCATTACATATCCAAAACATCATTTCAACTTTTAACATTTGGTAAGTCTTGTTATATGTTATCAGAATGTAATTTTGGTATTATACAAATTTATAGAATTTCATTTTACTTAATTAGAATGTTCACAAATTTAATTTGTTTAAATCCTCTTTACCTTTCAACTTTAAAGTTTTCCCAGAACATAAGCTTAGATATCTTAATCCTCTTATTTTATAAATTTTGGTTATTCACATTCCATTCAAATAATTTGAAAATTACTAATTAACATAACTTAGAAATTTAAATGCCCGGTTCTTTTCAAATCGTTTAAAATAAACATATACACTTATATCTTTAATATATCAAATCATACCTTTGGAGTTTAAACCAAAACCCGTTTACCCAAAATAATTCCGAAGAAAAGCAAAGCTTCTCTGAAGTCTTCCTCACTTTGAGACTCGAAAATGAATGTCGATGATGCTGCGCAGTCATCACCGAAATTATTTCCCAGCGACGGAAGCGAGGAGTACTTAACTCATTCCTTCTTAAAAATCCTTTCAAAATATTTCCATAAACATTTTCCAGCTAATATTACTATATATTTCTTCAGAGCTTTGAGAACCATTTTCAAAATCCCGGGTCTTAAATTCAATATTTCTCAATTTAAGTCTATTTTAATTTATAAGTCACCTTTATAAAATATTCTTATAAGATTTTCTTTTTTTTTTAAAAAAACATTCCACTAGTGTTTTATTATTGTTTATTTTTCAGTAAACCTTATTTATTAAAACACAATATCCAATTAATGATAACAATCAATATTATCGTTTCCAACAACCAAATAAGCTAGATAGATCACAATAATTTTTGAAAATAAATTCTTTATATACAAAATATAATTAGGGCAAAATTATTTCATTTACCCAATTTCAAAACAATACTATGTCGAATTGTTCTGTTCGAGTGTTTAGAGATCCCTATCAATGACGTTAATTACTCGTATTGATCAGAATCCATAAGCCACTCAACAAATCAACCGACACAATATAAAACATTTTATATCACTAACAAATACGCTCTCTCATATATATACACTCAGCGACTCATCATAGGGTATTACTACCCTATTTATAAAGAGTCAGACCCCCCAAAGCTAAGGTTATCTCTAAACAAAAGCTCTGATACCAACGGTAACGACCCGCCTTTTTGGACAGTTTAAACCGACGATCAAATACACATGTCGATTCCAAACCATTCAAAAGGGCAGATGGTTATTGGGGTAAATAAGAAAAGAAAAGAAAGAGAAATAAAGGAAATGAAACAACACAGAATCTCGCAGCGGAACGATAAAATATAATAGTCAAATAAACAGTTCATGAAGCTGTTTACTATACTTTGACAATTATTTATACAACATTTATCAGAGTTATACATATACAACAGAACAATTAAAATAATGCAGCAGGTAGCATGATGCAAGGGTAATAATAGTAATAGTATACCAAATCTTCGTCTTCATCCTCAAGAATAGATCTTCAAAAATCTGAAAAACTCAGGACTGACCCGAGCGTAATGAAAAGACAAAACACTCGAGTCAGGACTAAAATATCCTTATGAAAGTTAAATCAATCGTAAATAAATATGAGCGTAACGGCGTCAGAGATGTTTAATAGGTTTGACATCTCATATCCAGTGTCAACGTGCGTGCAATAACTTAAGAGATGTTACGGGATTTTCCATCTCTTAAGGATCCGTTAAACTATCTACTATGTAGTAATGTATGCTAAGTAGATAATGCCTATCAGTAATATAAAGTATCAAAATAGCGTTAAGGCGTTACCATAATCCCCCTTAACACATTTTTATAATGCCATAGTCTATACAGCACCGTAAGTTCCCCCGTAAACTGGTGGTTATCAGAGGATACCCCATAGATATAACACAAAACATAACGTAGTGGTTGCGAATAGGATAAACAGTATGACAAGGTACATGAGGCGATACCAACTAGGATACTAGTAGTTGCGTGATCCGGACTGATGTTGAGCATAGCCAGCAGCTACCCCAACACCGCGAAACAACACTCCCAAATCAAGGGGTGCACCCAAATCGAATCACAAATGTAATAGATATGGTATCGAAGAAGTGTGTCCGCTAGAGATGGCGAACCTCAATGGCCCGGCGTGGCTCCTGTTTTAGTCATGTCAGAGGTCATCCAATATCTTTCTCTTTCTTCAGTCAACGCGTTCACCAAACCATCCACTTCATTCTAGATCAACACTCCGCGTATAATAGTTATTAAAGTGGTTTTCGGTATCGACAGAGAGTATGTCCATATCCGATCCCGGTCTCTTTAATAACTACGTATTATTACACCGTTGGCTCTTTTACATTTCAAATCGATTCATAGTTGATATCAAAATATCATATTCGTTTCAAAATCAAATCCATTTCAAATATCATCATATCTATTCAAAATGTAAGATTCCGTTTCAAAATCATTTTTCGCATCAATATCTCATAAGATTTCAAAATCATTTCGAATTTCAATTTAGGTTGCAACTTCATTTAAACCAATTCGTATTTACATTCAAGATTTAAACATAAACATTTCACCTTATTTACCTATTTGAAATTTTAGAAAATAGTTTTAAGTAGTTTAAAAATAGTTTAAATAATTAAAATAGTTAAAAATACTTAAAAAATTTAAAATGGATTTAAAATAGATAAATCAGTTTAAAATAATTTAAGTTGGGTTAAGTAGATTAAAAATAGATTAAAATAGTTTAAGTATTCAAAATGGTTTATATAACTAAGTAATTTGGAAAACAAAATAAAAGAGCTTCAAAATCAAACCATTTCAATCATAACTTCCCAATTCAAAGCAATTTCAATTTCCCTTCTACCGATTCAATTTCGATTTCGATTCAATCAATGTCAAACTTTGACTTCAAATTCATTCAATTTTATATTCACTTTCAATTAATTCAATTTCAATTTATATCGATTTTTAGCTTGATTTTTCAAAATATCAATTTTTAACACTTAACAAAATTATACTTCAATATTCAAACTTAAATCCCAATTACAAATATGATTCAATTTCAAGCTCAATTTCAAAATATCATTTTATATCACTTTTACTTAGTAATATTCAAAGTTCGTATTAAGGTTAAATCTTTAAACAAATCAATTTTCGAAATTCAATCATATCCCCATTTTTAAATTCCAACGTCTCCACTTTAATTATTTAACAATTTCTTCTAACCAAAATTTATTTCAACATTCCAAACTCAATTTTCGATAAATTCGATTTCTATAAATTGATTTCTATTTATAACTTTTAAATCAAAACATTTAAATAAATTTCAAATCGACGATTTTAAAAATTATAAATTTAGCCAATTCGGTGTCCGTATATAATTTTCTATCCTATGGCCAAGTAATTATTTATTTCAATTAAATGTCAGGGATGAATATATATCACTTAAATCGAATCATAGTTTCATATGTATGCATAACAGGATATATATAAGCAAATAACATCCAAACATTTAAATATCAACCAATAGCATCCATTGAAATAAATCATCCAATAGACAATACAATTCATGGCAATTTCATACTTATCAATGTCAGGTAATTTAATCGCAATTCAACTTTAATTGCAATTTAACTGTCAATTAATTTTTTCAACTGTTAATTCAAATGACAATCTATATGACAATTAAATTTTATCAAACTACTACAAATAAAATTCACAACACTTCATAATGTCAAATTTAACTAGCATAAAGATATTCAATACGTTGTGAGCGTTATAAACACTCACCTTGATTTCAATGAAGTTCCAACGTTTTATTTCGAATAAAATTAAACGAGCGTTTAATTTTACCCGAAATTATCACTAGCTCCAAACGATTCCAATCCAGTTCCATAGCGTAGTGCTCGTCCATACGATTCCAACGCAGCTTGTTTTGCAATTTTTCGATCTTGTATGAAAGAGTTATGGCGTTTATAAGTTAATACAAATTTTTATATAAATTAATTTCAACTTTATTTTTAATTTAAACCTAAATACCATCATCTGCCGTTCGTTCAGGCCTCTTGAATCTCGGCCGTCACCATTCTCTTCTCCCCTCTCGTTACTTCACGCGCAAGAACCCAATACCGCCGGCCCTTACCCTAATCACGCACCACTCCACACCCACTTCTATGCTGATCGGCGAGTGCCATTCCGAAGCCCCCTCCGCCATGAACAACCGCACCTAACCCCATAGCACTCGGCCCTCCCCTTGCCTCGTATTTCGCGCGTGAACTGCATCCATACGTGGCCCAATAACTTCCTCTACACTGCATCAATCACGATCATAGCCGTTGAAGTTGTAGTTCGTGATGTGCTCTACACTTTTCTAGTTGGAAGTTTTCCGATTCGATTAGCGGATTTGAAGAAATCGTGCGGGAAAGAAGAGTGTTTTCTGGCCATTGATTAAATATGAACGGCGGCCGTGAATTGAAACCCTAGCTTGGTTGAATTTTTGAAGAATGAATGAATTATGGTCCTTTTATATAAAATTTTCGAAACACTATTCATTTCGGATTTTCCGAACTCCGATTTACGCGCGGTGACCGACGTTTCAAGGGTTTATCCCACGTTCCGGACACAATGGAATAGGTTTTGGAAGCCAATTCGATCATATGCGCGAGTTACGGCAATAAACGATCGATTTTAAATTAAACCGGTTAATCAAATTTCTGTGCGTTTTGGCTCGCCCCGGACAAATGATAAATCTAATTGACACGAAATTTGAAATCTTACAATAATATCACATTACGGATCCGATGAAAATGGATTCGTTGAAATCCGAGACTGTTTGAAAAATGAGTGTTTTACTCGTCAAATTAATATTAAAACAATTTCGATGCGTTTCGAGCTACCACGGTCAAACGAAAACTCCGATTGCTACGAAAATTGAAATCCGATAATAACAAACTATTACGGATCCAATGGAACTAGTTTCGTCCAATTCTGAGACTGTTCGAAAATTGGCTATTTTTCAGTCGGTAATTAAATATTAAAATATTCAATTTTTACAGATTTACTTTTAATTCAATTTTAAAAGTTCTATAACCTCATTCTAACTTTAATATGATAAAATAAAATTTTACAAATCATCTTTAATCATATTAAACCCGTTATTCAATTATCCAATAATTTCCAATTTTAAAATCTTATTAACTCTATTATAATCCCAATATAACTTACATTCACTTTGGAAACCAATTTGAATCATATTAAATCAAATTTCAATTATTCACTCTATTTTCATATATTGAATTTCAATATCAAATTAATCATATCAAATTCGGAATTTAATTGTTCAAACATTTGTAATATTAAACTTAAACAAATTTGATTATTCTTAAATCACTATCTTTTGAAATATTCAAAACGAACTTATAAAATTTAACAAACTCAAATTATAGAACAACCATTTTCATTAAAACAGTTATTCAATTCCCGTTATTCAATTATTCAATAAATTCCAAAAATTAAATTTAAACAATTTAATTGTTCAATATTTGACGGATTTCAATATTGGATTTTTAAATAAAAATTTTCATTATCGGTCGATTTACTATATTACATCAAATGTATTCCACATTATTATTTTAACTACAGTTAGAGATAATGCACTCAACTAATATATAAACTTTCAGTTCAATGGCAATTGGTTCACAAATTCAATTCGACTAACTAAATGAATAGGTAACTTAAATAATTATCGCCATTAACTTTTAATTACTTACAAGTTTATTATTTACAAACAAGCGTCACAATTACCTGTACAATACAAATTCATTCAATTACCTTTGACTACATATTATTTCAATTGATTTGGGATTTCATTCAATTCTTAGATAAAATTTGTTGCATTTCATTCTAGTTATTACTATTCCAAACGACTTATAAATTTTTTTCTAACACTAAATCACGAAATCTTTTAAATTAGCTATTTTAATTATCGAAAATTTACGGGTCGTTACATGGTGTGTCGTGCTTTGAAATGTTTGAGAGATTGCTCTTTATATTATTGTGTTTCGATCTTCTGATTATTATTATTACTATTTTGTTGGCAGTACAGGATGGCCTTCATCATGATCCATCTCTCTATGTCAGGTTTTTGTTTTGTATGTTTGAAAATGTTCCTTGGATGTGTGGATGCCAAAACTATATTGAATTATTTGTTCTTTATGATTAAAACACTTTACTCACAATGTAAAGTCAATTAAAGTCCCCAGTTTTCTATTTTGGTTTAATGCTTGCTATGTTATTTTTATCGCTCTATATTCTTTTCTTATTTGTATTTCTGTCTATTATAAAAGAATACATGCTTTTATCATAATCTTATCTATGCTTCCTAAGTTTGTCATAATTTTCTCTATGGTCAAAAGAAAGAAGATTAAAATTTTATTCCTTTGCTTTTATCTGGACCACTATTTTGTATATGTATTTTCTATATGCTCTCTAATTGGTATTATGATTGTATTTTAGCATACATATTATGTATCAAATCTTTACAATGGATCTGACGCCAAAAAAAAAGTTGCCAAATGATTGTCCAGTTAATCCTGCCTAAATATGTTCATATATTTTCCTTACACTACAAAACAGGCTTCGTTTAGCGACCGTAGCTAGGGAAGGCTAAAAAAAGCAGCCGATGCTAGCCGTCGCTTGACGCGTATATACAGAGGCAACCCACGAACAGAAAACATTACTCCTTTCTCTCCAAACTCAATTCCCCCTTCCTCTCCTCCTCCACCGAAGCTCCAATTGCCGTCCCCCGACGCGAGCCACCAATCTCTCCATCGCGAAAGCTACAACTCTGCAAAACTCGAAGGTATGTTATTGCCCTTCAAATTCTACTTAATCTAGGTTTAATCAAAATCATAATTTTGAAAATGGTTGTTATGTGATAGAAATTATGATTATATGGTAATAGTTATCAATAGTAGCGTATTGATCGATTTGGGGATATCTTGAGAACCCTAATTTGACAAATTAGTTAATTATGAGTTTGTTATTGTGCATTAGTTAATGATAATATTGTATTTGTTGAGTTAGTGATATTAATTAGTGGTTTGATTATTTAATTTGTAAAATTAGCGTTTATTTATAATCCAAAAATTAAGGTATAATTACTTATTGATATGCTAATGGATATATAAGTTTACGTGAATATTCGCAAAAATTAGTGTACAATTATTGATTAATATGCTGTTAGATGGTACGATTAAACATAAGTAATATTTTTTATTTAATTAATGTGTGTACATTATAAGTATTAGTTGTTAGTATAAAATAAAATTAGTTTAGTTTAATACAAGTGTTAATTAACATCTAATTTTCGTTTACAAAATCGGTAAAAAAAAATTGTTAACTGAATTTTAAATTACATTTTAAAATTTCAAATGTATTAAATAAAATATTTAAATGGTTGAATGAATTATATAATTTTGAAATGAGCATAACAACAACAAATATTAATTACACTGCAATCAATTTTTGTAAAAAACTAAGAAACAAATATAACAACAATAAATATTCTACTAAAAATTATTTTGTAAAAAAATGAAGAAATGAATATAATAACATTAAATAATTTTCTAAAATCGATATTCTAATAAAAATCAAGAAATGAATATAACAACAACTAATATTATATTAAAATAGATTTTGTAAAAAAATTAAGAAACAAATATAACAACAACAAATGTTCTACTAAAATCGATTTTGTAAAAAAATTAAGAAATGAATTTAATAACATTAAATATTCTGCCAAAATTGATTTTTTGAAAAAATATATATTAGGAGATGATTATAACAACAACAAATATTATACTAAATTTGATTTTGTAAAGAAATTTAGAAATGAATATAACAATAACAAATATTCTGCTAAAATCGATTTTGTAAAAAATATTAAGAAACGAATATAAGAACAAATATTGTACTAAAACCGATTTTCCAAAAAATTGAGAAATAAATATAACAAGAATAAATATTATACCCAAATCCATTTTCTAAAAAAAATTGAAATGAATATAATGTTGACTTGAAAATAAGCATTAAATGTTATTTCAACAAATAATTAACATTAAAAAATTAAAGCCTTTAGTCCCAATTTTTTTTAATTTAGTTTAGAAAATACAACAATAAAAATACACCCCGTGGATGCAAAATTATGCATAGAAGAGAAGGGAAGTGAATTGTTGTCGAAATTAGACAGAAATGTGGTGTGTGAAGCCTTTAGCCCTAAATGGCTTTACTTTATTTTAGAAAATACAACAACAATATACCATTTGAGTGCAAGTTATGTGTAAAAGAGAAGTGAACTGAAGTGCTGTCGAAATTACTACCATATATTTTTAAAATAGGAACGATGTTTAATTTGTCGAAATTACTAACATATATTCTGCTAAAATCGATTTTGTAAAAAAAATTAAGAAATGAATAGAAGAACAAATATTGTACTAAAACCGATTTTCCAAAAAATCAAGAAATAAATATTATAACTAAATCGATTTTCTAAAAAAATTTGAAATGAATATAATGTTGATTTGAAAATAAGCATTAAATATTATTTCAATAAATAATTGACGTTAAAAAATTAAAGTCTTTAGTCCTAAAAGGTTTTAAATTAATTTAGAAAATACAACAACAAAGATACACCCCTTGGATGCAAAGTTATGTGTAGAAGAGAAGTGAAGTGAAGTGCTGTCGAAATTAGACAAAAGTGTGGTATGTGAAGCCTTAGTCCTAAATGAGTTCATTTTATTTAGAAAATACAACAATATACTATTTGAGTGCAAGTTATGCGTAGAAGAGAAGTGAACTGAAGTGTTATCGAAATTACTAACATATAATTTTAAATTAGAAACAATGTTCGATTATTTTCTAGACCATACTTGGATGTATGAAGTCGGAATTGGTATGTAAGGTTTGATGAACGAACATTTCTACAATGGTGTACACGAATTTATTAGATTTCACTACATCTAATAATTGAAATAACGAAGAACTTCGATGCCCTTATAGTAAGTGCTAACATTTGAAGCATTGGAAACCAGACGCGGTTAAAGTAAATCTGTATAAATCTGGTTTTGTGCCAAATTATTATTTGTGGGATCGTCATATAGAAGATGCTACACCTACACCTAATTCTGTAGCGTCAGAGGACTATCATGTTATGAAGAACCCAATCGAAGATATGGTGAAAGATGCAGCACGATCAATGTTCCCTACCTTCTAATTTGACGTTTAACTTGATCGTCAATGTATGTCCAGTGGCAGAGGTCGTTCCTAAGAGTGCGGGGTAAGTATCAAATTTATTGCTTGTTTTAATATTTAAAATTATACTAACTAAATTCCTACATTAATATTTATATAGGGGTTTTGAAGTTGAGCCTTCGGACTACATCCGGATGCTGGCCTCATTGGGATGACATCCCAAACCATGTTAAGAATGCTATATAGGCCGACTTGATGGTAAATATAAATTTATAATTTATTTGGAAAATAATATAATGTACATAATTATAATTAATTTCAATATAAAGACTGTCGTCCATGTTGATCCATAGAACATGGATGTATTTGCAAATCACTGGAACCAGAGGATGTAGAAAAATAATAGGGACACCCTTTCCAAAGCAAAGAACGCGAGAAAGAAACCATCGTGGATGAGCGTCGAAGTTTGGGCCAAATTTCTCCAGTGTGGGAAACCCCTGAAATGAAAGTAAGTTATCTAATTTCATATTGTTATTATAATTTGTTTAAATTCGTATATTAGTTACATTAAATTAGTTAAACATGTATTTAAATTTATAGAAACTATCGGCACAGATCATGCAAACAGGAATAAAAATCCTACTTTGCACCGTGGTGGATCTAAATCCTTTCAGCTACATCGCGCAGAGTTGGCAAGTTTAGCAATTGCGTTTATAAACATATGTAACATTATTTAATCATATTTGTAACATTGTTTGTTAACATTGTTCATTAATCATATTTGTAACATTATTTAATCATATCCGTAACAGCATAGGAAGTTAAATCGTGAGTCTATAATGGCTGAGGTCTTCACAATGACGCACGCCGAGCAGAAAGATGAGGAAGGCAATGTCTTATATATTTGGACCGATGATAAATCTCAATCAATAATGGTAAACATGCTTAACTTTTTTTACTTCAAACTTCTAAATTAAATTTTTAATTGTGGCAAAATGTTGTTCCTGATCGCAGGAAAGATATGACACAGAGCATGCTCGAGTGGCGCAATGCACTAGCCGTCAGTTAACCTTAGAGGAGTCAAACAGTATATGGGATGCTTTGATTGACCCTCCTTCGTGAAATAGGCGGAACGGTTTCGGAAATCCGAAGGTAAAATGCTTTATTAACTAATTTATAAGAAATATTTAATATTGAGCACAAATTATAACCCGTTATCAATAATTTACAGGCTATGATGATCCAATCATCCTACAGAAGATCCTAGGATGAAAAGGAGATAGATCAATTGAAACAACAGCTGGCGGAGATCAATGATTAACGGAAAAGTGCGGCGTTGGCGCAGCTGCTAGATGAGCATATTGCGGCATACTTAGTTGAGCATGGGACAATGCCGGGGGATGACGACGACGATGAGGATGATGAGTATGTATGGTTGTGTTTCTAATGGATTTTGATCATTTGGTTTCGTACATGTGTGACATGTGTTACATTTATGGATTTGATACTTGTTTGTTGGTTGGATTGTTTGATGGATTAGTGGATGTTTTGTTTGATGTACATGAGTTGGTGTGGATGTTTTGTTTGATGTACTTGTTTGTAGTTATGGTTTTGTAGTTTGATGAGATATTGGTGTTGGTTGATGAAATAGTTGTGTAAATATTGATATTTGCGTGATATATTTGATTATGTATGATATGTATGAGATTATATGATTCTTGTATTGGTAATAGTTGTGAAATTGAGTGTATATATATGTTGTAAATGACACTGCAAAACAGGCTTCAGCTAGTGACAGCTAGTGATGGCTAAAAAAGGCGACAGACGCTAGCCGTCGCTATACGCGTATACGCAGGCAGACCAGAGATCAGAAAAACACACTTTCCTTTCCCCAATTCACTTCAGCAAACCCCCTCCTCCACTGCCGACGCGAGCCGCCGCCCCCGACGCGAGCTGCTGATCTCCCCATCGCGAAAGCCACAACGCTCCAAAACTCGAAGGTATGCTATTGCTCTCCAATTTTTGCTTAATCTAGGTTTAATCAAAACCCTAATTTTGAAACTTGGTTGATTATGTGCGATAGAAATTGATGACTATGCAGTAATAGTTGTTGATAGTAGCGTATTGATTGATTTGGGGATATGTTAAGAACCCTAATTTGGCAAATTAGTTAATTATGGGTTTGTTATTATGTATTAGTTAATGATAATATTGTATTGTTGAGTTGGTGATATTAATTAGTGGTTTGATTGTTTAATTCGTAATTAAAAATTAGGGTTTATTTATAAAATAGTTTGTAAAATAGTTTTTGTAAAAAATGAAGAAATGAATATAATAACATTAAATAGTTTATAAAATAGTTTTTATAGTTGTAGTTTTTGTAGTTTACAAAATAACATTAAATTGATTTTATAAAATAGTTTTTGTTAAAATAGTAACTCATAGTTCTCATTTGTGAGATAAGGTATATTTTCCGAGTTACTGATAGTTCCCATGGATAATGATTCATAATTAAACGAATTCTATTTGGATACATTACTTAAAAATATTTAAGATCATTATTTCACTACAGACCACTAATACTTCAATGTTAATATTTTTTAATTTGTGCTTTATTTATGTGAACCCCTTAGAGAATTTTTGGCCCCGTCTGACAAGTGTTGTATATGATCGTTATATGGATATTCGTTTTTCCACAGAACGGACATCTATATTCATCTGATACAACATTTGTTGGATTTGTACTAGTATTTGGACAAGTTACAAACACAATGAAGTAATCATATTTTATAAATCATCTCAGTTTAAACGGTTCAGAAAATTTCGATGGCACTTCCTTTTTCCCTATGTACACGCATTTGTGTACGATATAGGGAATAAAGGGAAGTGCAGCCAAATTTTTTTTGAATCGTTTAATCTGAAATGATTTATAAAATACGATTATGTTATTGTGTTTGTAATGGAAAGTAGGATAACCGACCGTCAAAGTGAAAAAACAATAAACTTAAGAATTGAAAATTTCAATGCAGTATTTATTTGAATTTGTTAAAATAGTAAAGGATTATATATGAATTTTTACAAGATTTTAATATGAAGTGTGTTATTCAATCTTCTAACCTACATTTTACAAATCAGGAAATATATTCGATTATTTTCTCGATCGTAGTTGGATGTATGAACCTCGAAAAGGTATGAAAGGATCAATAAAAGAACGTTTCTGTAACGGTGCACACATATTTATTAGATTTGCTCAATCTAATAATCGAAATAACGTAGACATTCGTTGTCTGTGTAGTAAGTGCAAACATCTGAAGCATTTGAAACCAAATGTAGTAGAAGTACATTTGTACAAATTTGGTTTTGTGCCGAATTATTACTTATGAGATCGTCATGGAGAACTTGTTCAACCTACACCTAATCATGTAGTGTTAGAGGACGATAATACTATGACCAATCCTATAGAAAACATGGTGCAAGATGCTGCACGATCAATGTTTTCTACCATTGACCAAGGTGATGATGGGAACGAAAATGTTGAGGAAGAGCCGACCGCGGAAGCTAATTTTTTTTATGATTTATTGGATTCTGCTAAGAGGCCATTGTGGGATGGATGTACAAGCGAAACCGAATTATCTGTAACTGCTGAATACATCACTATGAAATCGAAATTTAATTTTACAGAAGCTGCATTTATAGCAGTTGTACAAACTGCAAAACGACACATGCTACCAAATAATTTGATGTATGATAGTCATTATAAAGTGAAAACTTATGTCTGCTTTTGGATTGCCGTATCAGAAGATAGATACATGTGTAAAAGGTCGCATGCTGTATTTGAAAGAAGACGCTCATCTTACTAAATGCGGTATATGTAACGAGGAAAGATACAAACCAAGAAAAAAGAAAGGAAAAGAAGTTCCATATAAGAGGATGCATTATTTACCCATCACTCTCAGACTTCAACGGCTATATGCATCTTCTGCTATAGCATGTCATATGCGATGGCACAGTGTAAGAACACTAGAAGAAGAAACTTTGATACATCTTTCTGATGGAGAAGCATGGAAACATTTCGATAAGACTTATCCTGAATTTGCGGCAGAGAGCCGTAATATTAGGCTTGGCTTATGTACGGATGGATTTTCGCCATTTTCTCAGTTTGGTAGTAAATATTCATCATGGCCTATTATTATTACTCCTTATAATTTACCTCCATGGATGTGTATGAAAACTCCACATATGTTTCTAACGATTGTCATCCTCGGATCATATCTCGATGATCCGACATAAGGATTTGATGTTCATCTACAACCACTAATCGACGAGTTGAAAACATTGTGGCATGAAGGAGTTGAAATGTGCGACATTTTGAGAAAAAAGAATTTTCGTATGTTTGCTTCTGTATTATGGACTATTAGAGATTTTCCCGCGTATGGCATGCTTTCAGGTTGGAGCACATCTGGACGTCTAGCTTGTCCTTATTGTATAGATGAAACACGAGCATTTTCGTTAAAGTATGGGAAAAAAATTTCTTGGTTTGACTGTCATCGGTGTTTTCTACATATCAATCATAAATTTAGAACGGATAAAAAGAACTTTAAAGCTAACAGAGTAGAGAGTATGCTACCACCTAAGGTTTGGACAAGTGAAGAGGTATATGAAATTGTAAAAGACAACCCAAAGATACATAAAACTGGGGCACAGGTTGAAATTCCAGGTAAATCGGACATTCATAACTGGTGCAAGCAAAGTATATTCTGGGAGTTACCGTATTGGGAAAATCTCCTACTCCGACATAACATTGATGTCGTGCACAACGAAAAAAACGTGTTTGACAACGTGTTTAATACAATTTTGAATGTTAAGGAGAAAACCAAGGACGATGCGAATTCAAGACGTGATATATTACAGTTCTGTCAGCGGCCCGAACTTCAATTATACGACGATAGTAAGAAACCCAAAGCATGCTATGAGCTAGACAATAAGCAAGTAAAACTCGTTCTAAAGTGGGTGGAAGGACTTGGATGTCCTGATGGGATTTCTTCTAACCTCCGTAGATGATTTGACTTTAAAAACAACAAATTGAGTGGGGTGAAAAGTCACCATTGCCACATTATGATGGAGTATTTTTTTTCCATGATTTTCAAAGAACTGCTACTAGCAAAAATATGGAGTGTTATAACAGAATTAAGTATGTTTTATAAACAGCTTTGTTCTACGACGTTAAAGGTAGATCGTATACGTAAACTTGAAGCAGAAATCCCTATACTTCTATGCAAACTGGAGAAAATATTTCCGCCTGGTTTTTTAATGTAATGGAGTATTTACCTGTTCATCTTCCATCTGAAGCACTCCTTCGTGGTCCTGTGCAATATGGATGGATGTATCCACTTGAGAGGTAATTTAATTAATTTCGGTTTTTGTATCATCGTATAAATTTAATTAATTTTGTTATAGGTACCTGAATCATTTGAAGAAAAAAATTAGACAAAAAACACGAGTAGAAGGTTCGATTTGCAAATCGTACCTTGAAGAAGAAGCTTCATTGTTTTTCTCACAATACTTTAGTAACGATGTGAACTTATCGTTCGTAAGTGTTCCCCGTAATGAAGAAACTATTGAGAAGGATTCTTTTCAAACAATGTTATCTATTTTTAGAAAACATGGAAGACCTGCTGGAAAATGTGTGGAAATATGGTTAGATGATAGAGATTACCATGTGGCACACACATATGTTCTTCTAAATTGTGTTGAAGTTGCACCATTTGTCAGGTAATTATGAATTCATATATAATTCAATTATACATGTATATATTAATTATAAAGGAATATAATACATATTTGCAGCATATACGAATCACAACATCCATCTGGCGATCTCAGTAAACAATTTGCTGGATGGTTTCAAACCACGTCCATGATACAAAAAACTGTATTGTTGACGAAGGATTACGACATCTTGCTATCGGACCAAAATGAAATGTCAAGACTTATCCAGTATTCTTCGTCAATGGATTTAAATTCAACACCAAAGATTACAGGACTGAAAAATTAACATATAACAGTGGTGTATTTGTCAAAGGAAGTGATGATTCAGAGGAGCATATAAAAGATTTTTACGGCGTCTTAACACAAGTTTTAGAGTTGACATATTATATACAACCTGTAGAGAAAGTTTTTTTATTCAAATGCAACTGGTTTAGCAATGTTTCTGGCTTTGGAATTCACGTGCACAAAGATTATAAGCTAATTGAAATAAGGCATACGTCGCATTACTATAAGTATGATCCTTTTGTATTAGCTAAGCAAGCTTTACAAGTTTATTTTGCTCAATATCCGTCCTTAAAAAATGATAAAGCAGGCTGGCGGGCTGTTTTTAAAACGAAGGCAAGATATACATTTGATGAAAATAATATCCCAGATAAAGCAGCATATCAAGCGGATCTCGAGCCAAATACTGAAATAGTGATAACCGATGACATTGATGTAGGGTCGTTGACTGATGAATCGAATGTTTTAATAGATGCATTTGTAAGTACCGAAGAAAATGATATAGAGTACGAGACCGAGTCTGAATCAGAATATGACGAAGACTGATCATAGATGGCATCGCTTGTTGTATAATTGTGAGCTATGTATTAACAATAATGACTATGTTCTGTAATATTTTGAGCTATGTAATAATAATGATGACTATATATGATCTGTATCATTCTGAGTTATGCATTATTCTTTTCATGTATGCTTTTTTCGATGATTATGTGCAGAGTATGCCTATGCGATGATTATCACTTGATTAATAATTATGTGATGATTATGCGATGATTAATGATTATGTGATATTGATTGATGATTATGTGATTCTTATGTTATCGGTACTCTTTTCTAAGCAGTGTATGATATTATATTTATGTTTGTCAGTTATGTCTGATAGGCGACGTAATTGACATAGTAAATCTCAGTCACCTTCACTTGGAGGAGGTCCGAGTAGCTCTAAGCCAGATCTCCGTCGAGTTGCGAAGATAGTTCCGAAAAGTGTTGGGTATGTATCAAACTTATTTGAATTATATTATATGAAATATATTAAATATATACATCAACATTTCTACAGAGGGTTCGAGGTGGAGCCGTCCGATTTCATTTTACAAGTATCGAAGGAAGCAAACAAGAGTAGGATGTCCAGGTGTTGGCCTCAGTGGGATAATATCCCAACACATATAAAAAACGCAATATGGGCTGATCTTATGGTAAGTATAACTTTGTAATATATAATTATGCCTTATATGAAACCAAAAACAATATGTCATCATGCTTTATGATATCAGTTTTACGTATTCTGTTCTGCTGATTGTTTTTTAATTATATAATCTCTTTTACATAACACGTATGATAATTCAATATGCAGGCAGCTGTACGTGTGGATCCGTAGGATATGGATGTTTTTTTAAATCACTGGAATAAAAAGATGCGGAAAAATTGCAGAGAGACTCTGTCAAGGGCTAAGAGTTCAAGGAAAAAGCCAAATTGGATGGGGATGATATTTGGGCTGGATTCCAACAATATTGGAAATCTGAAGCATTCAAAGTAAGTTATATTGTCACTATATTTTTACATTTAAATGTGTTGAATCATTTTACTTAATAGTGTGTATAAATTAATAGGAATTATCGGCAAGAAACAAGGTTAATAGGAACAAAAACCCCGCTTTACATCGTGGTGGCTCGAAATCCTTCCAACAACATAGGAGGGAATTGGTAAATGAATTAACCAATATTTATGTTTTTGATGTATATATTTACTAATGTCTCTTTACCATATATTCTATTCTTGTATATAATCTATTCTTGTATATACTCATGCAAATTATCAATATAATATATTCTTGTATGTATTCAGTGGACAAAGTATGATAGGTAGCCTACAGCGGCTGAGGTTTTCAGAGTCACACATTTAATGGAGCATACAGATGAGGATGAGAATGTTTCATATGATTGGTCGGACGACAAAGGCTGCTTTTTTAATGGTAAATATGTTTATTTCTGTAATGAAAATATTTCATATTCGTTTATTTCACAGTAAATAAGTAAATTGTATAGCAATTGTGTCAAATATCTGTTCGTAATTGTAGGAGAGATATAATGCAGAGCATGCACGAGCGATACAAGCGAGTGGACGGGAGTTGCGTATGGTTGATGAGCCTAATCTGATATGGGATTCAATCATTGAACCTGCAAATCAAAACAGGCGTTACACTTTCGATAATATGGTATGTACTCAACGTTTACACAGTATAAACATGTATACCATGAACTTCTTATTCACTTGAGTTTATTACCAATAACTTGAGTTTTCTTACTGTTATTGTATGCCATGAACTTCTTATTCACTTGAGTTTATTACCAATAATTTGAGTTTTCTTATTGTTATTATATGTCATGAACTTCTTATTCACTTGAATTATTTCACAAACTCTTAATTTCCAAAGGGCATATAGGAGATCCATAGATGAGGAAGAGATTGCTCGGATGCAAACACAATTGGATGAGCTCAATGATTGGTGGAAGAGTCAGTTGGCGACGCAGATAGATGAGCGTATTGCTGCCTCCTATCAGGAGCATGGGTCAATGCCCGGGGAAGGAGGTGCAGATGATGATGATGATGCTCTTAGCTGGTTTGTTTTGATGCGTACGCTTTATATATATATATATATATATATATATATATATATATATATATACTATGATGGGTTTGACATTTGGTACTTTGGATGTTGTGATTGATACTTAGTGTTTTGGTGGGTTTGGTATTTTGGTGTTGTGATTGATACTTTGGCACTTGATATGTACTGGTCGTTTAGTTTAGTTATGTGGTTTGGTTTGGTGGATTTTCATATTTGGTTATGTTTTCTTATATGATTTTGTGAATATATGTTAAAATATGCAATATTTGATGGTTTGGTTGTGTTGATATTGATTATATGGTATGATGGAATGGTATTATATGTGTGGAATGATGGAATTATATTATTTGGATTGATTGGAATTGAGGGTTGAAGGTGCTGCAAATTGGCAGCGAATATATTCCAGGTTTGCAACGGCTAGCGACGGCCCTTTGGTCAAATTTAGCGACGACTAGCAACGGCTATATTGCAACGCTTTGCAACGGTTTGCATCAACAACCCGGAAAACCAACAACCCCAACGGTTGCTTCCACGTGGACACTTAGCCGTTACAAACCGTTGCAAAAAGAACAACGGAGCCGTCGCTATGGTCGTCGCTTTCTTTAGTAGCAACGAGATATTTTGCAACGGCTTTTAGCGATGGCTAGCAACGGCCGCCAACGGCTATTAGCCGTCGCTAAACAGTGCTTCTTTTGTAGTGTGAAGTGGATGGAGATTTATGCGTTTGGATGACTAAGGAGGAGTTTGGAGCAGAAAAATGGTACCAGATTAGTGACGGCTAAATGGTTTTAGGTTAACGACGGCCGATTGGTCTCAGATTAGTAACGGTTGGTGTCGGTTTGCGGCAGCCCTTCAATTTATAGGATGTTGCCACGTGTCCACTTAACCATCACTAAGCGTCGCTAATATGACGACGGAGCCGTCGCTTTCTCTATTGGTGACGGGGTAACTAGCGAAGGCTTTTAGCGATGGCCGCCGACGCCTTTTTGCTGTCGCTAAAGTCGGTCGCTCTTGTAGTGTTAATGTAAGTGTTTATTGTTTCAAATTCAAATTTAAACGGTCTTAAATACATGTATAAAATCAAGTAGAATGTCCATGTATGCTTATTGTTTTTATTGCGATGTATCCTTGTTTAAATTTACAAACAGTTTTAATATTTGCATTGAATGATAAAATTGGAAAGTGGTCTCGAACAACAAAATTTTGTAGTGGATTTCAATTAACATTTATATGCCCCCAGATAATTCATTACGTTGGTAAAATTGAGAATATATCTACAGTTATTATTATTTATTCCACATGTCTTTAAAACCCTTAGAGAATAGATACCAATAACATAGTTAAAGGAAACATATATAGCTCGTAGTATTAATTTTAAAGAAGTTTTATACAAGGGGTTTGCACCGAAGGTCCCTATTTTCGATGTTGTTGTAAGAAAAGTCCGTATGATAATAAGTATGTAAATTAAGTCCATGTTCTTTTTAAATTAGAAAGCGCAAACTATCTTACGTTTTTCTTACAAAAGTTAATAAAAAAGCGCAAACTAGCTTGCGCTTTTTTGATAAAAGTTGCAAGTTAAATTGCATTTTCTGTCAGAAAAGTGCAAAGCACCTTGCTTTTCTATTACTAAAAAATCTTTTTTTTTCACGAAGTATAGCGAACAAACACATTATCAATTAATAGGCTCCTTACGGAAGTTGTAACATGGGAAAACCACGGAAAACACAACTTATTTGAATAACCCGGTGACCTACCAATTGTAGAAGTAGGTGATAGAAAGAGAGAATAAAAATATCAATGATATATAATTCCAATATGTATGGTCTATGAATTACCTCATATAAATAAAAGGCAGTGTAATAAAGCATTAATTTCATATTGTTTTCATATTGTTTAATATTGTATCGATTCATATATAAATAATAAATGATATATAAATAATAAAGAGCTTCCGAGGTTCTTTCACCAATCCATCGAGTGTAATTCCTGCTATTAGGAATCATTTCTACTGGAAGTGGGCGGCAGTAATATACCTCTCCTCTTTTAGCGGCACTGATTAGACCTATCCACTAAGCACCAATATATTAGCTCGTTAATTAATACCAAGCGGGAGACTAAAAGGAGAGACCGACGGGAGCTCTGTACGAGTGCTATCTGCTGTACTACCTATAGTTGTGTCCTCAGTCCGATCTATATACTTATATATACAGAGACTTCTCTTATAACAACATCAAAAATAGAGACCTGTAACTCGTTTCTTGTTTATACAAATAGTTTAATGGAATATTAAGTGCAATACTCTTATAGTCGTGAGTATGCGATACACAAGATAAAATACTCAACGGCGAATAACACAAAAATTCTTGAAGAGATCTGAAACTGCGAGCAAAATAGAAGTGCAATAAGCTCATTGAAACTAGAGAAACGTATCAATGTGCATAAGTAGTAAGATCTGCAGTTGTTAACAACAGCACAACACAGTTGACAATAACTGAAAGCCAATGGTACAAAACATGCTACTTGAAATAATCCCATGGTACAAAAAACATGCACATTGCATTATGAAAACTTACTGCTTGAAATAAGATGAGACTAGAAGAGAACATGTGCTTGCAGCCTGATGTCATCCTGACTCTGTTTGCAAAAGACCAGCCGAGACAATAAATAGGTACAACAACAAGGGATAAGGACAGGAAACATGATTGATATGTCAATGTATGTGGATAACCCTTGAAGTTCCCAATGCAATAATCTTCAACTCTCTGATATTTTAAAAAATCTAATTCCATCTTTGCATCAAAGTTGGCAAGCGTACTTTCCAACCTGTAGTTTGACACTCTGATTAACAACATCTGTCTCTTCCATCATGCTCTTTAGGGCAACAACCCTTTCAAGATTCATTCTAGACTCTAGATCATTTTGTCATATGCTATAAGGCTAAATCATTCAAACTTAAGTTAACTTCTAATCGGTTTGAAGTTTAAAAAAGCACAATTTATCATAGATAAAAAAACCCAAATCTACTACTACCATATTTCGCATGAATGCACGTAAAATTGTTAGAATTTGTTGAACTAGCTTTTATATTAGAGAAATGCTAGTAATATAACTCATTATAGTAGTAATATAATCTTTTAAATACTTTAGGTATGTTTCAATTGACGATAACCCACACGCACGCATGCGCATGAAGCACTATTTAGATTTTTGTTAAAAAGATGCTAAAGGATCGTATATATGATGTGATAGGTAAAAAGTTTGACTGCAAACACGAAGAACTATAATAAACTTCATTGAAAACATATATATATATATATATATATATATATATATATATATATATATATATATATATATATATCTTTATAATAAAAGATAAAGTTTACATTTTCTAAAGATAAATCCATTTATTATTTATAAAAGAACAAGGATTTGACTTTTACCGATCGATTTCTGTAATATCCAAATAACAATAGCATTCTGGCATTTACTAATATAGAAAGATATATTTAAGCATTTACAAAAAAAATTAGCTTTTATAATAATAAGAAAATTGCAAAAAATAAAAACATTTAGCTGTCGAAAACCAGAAATATTATTCTTTCATGCTTTCATATAAGTTAATCAAAATAGATTATTTAGACATTAATTATTTTAAATAAATCAATTATTTGTTTCATATAAGTGAAAGAGATAAACATATTTACCTCTACAATTAGTACTTAACTTATGCCAAAAATAATAAAACTTTATTACTGAATGGATAGAGTTGCCGCTTTATTTGAAAATCCTAAAAAAAAAGAAGTATATACTTTATAACTTCAATTCTCAAGATGCATTTATTGTTATATTAAATGATAAAAGTTAAAACTTGGAAGACACAAGTTAAAAGATAAAATACAAAGAATATTAAACTTACTTAAACTCATTTATAATAATCAAAGGTAAGTTAGCTTATCATGCTAAAGATGTATAAACAGAAACTCCAGCTGTATGCTATAAGATGAAAACAAACTATGATCGCTTAACCAGATGAAACGGCATAAATAAACAAAGAGCTACCGACTATAAGCTGATTGCATAACTTACATATCTAACTCAGTAATACCTCAGTCTCAAACATTACGAATTTTAACGATCCCAATTGCTATGTTATCCTCTTCGGTAATCTCTGTACAAAACTTTCTTCCAAAATAATTATCAGTTAAAACGTTGGTGCAAAAGATCTCGAAAAAATATCCTAGTTCTTTCTTAAGCCCTTCATCCAATCTCTTTTATTCTAGCTCGATCAAGAAAAAAGTAGGGTTTTCAGAACAACGAAACTGAACCCTAGATCGAAACCAAAGTGCAAATCGACATAGAAAACATGAGTATGCTATTGAGAAAGCTCTCATGATTTCGATCTCTGAATTAATTGGGACTAAAAAATATTAATAGAGGAAATTAAAGGGGAGGGTATCTGTGACGGTGCTGCTAAAAGAACCGAATAAAGGGTTTCACTTTCTTACCAAGATTATTTAGAAGGAATTACATGCATCTCTTCTGTAGTTTTCAAATACACAACATCCCCCATTTTCTTAAATAAGTTTTCGATCCCTGTTTTTTTAAATCGAACCATTTAAAAGATAAAAGTACCATTTCGTGGTAATTTCTCTCTGCACTTCATCATTCCTGTGAAAATGAAATCATTAAACAAAATCGAATCATAATCTAATGAATAAACTGAAATCAAATTGACAAGAAAATTGATTTATGAGAAAAACGAAACCAAATACTCATTTTAATTAATCGAGAAGAATCTGAAATCAAATAATGGAAACTATAATCAATTAGAACATCAAAATCAAACATTAAAATTAAAATAGCAAAATAAAACAATAATTTGTATGAAAACGAATTCATTCTTCACAAAATTAAAAAGTTATAATATATCAGCAACAATTTAAGAATATTTGCAGCTAAAAATGCAAATATTGATAATATTTGCAGCTCTTCTACAAATATTCTTAATATTTGTAGTTTTAGTTGCAAATACATAAAAAATTTGTAGTAAAAAATTTGATTACTTGATAAAACACGCTTACAACTCTAATATATATTATTACATGTTTGATTATAAAAGTTATGCATATTTGCAGTATTGTAAGCAAAAATTCACAAAATTTACTGATTTTTCAACATTTATTCAGAATAATTGCAGCTGTATCTGCAAATATTCATAATAATGACATATGAAAGTAAAAATAATGAATGCTTGCTAAAAAACACGTGCAGCTTCAACCTATATTATTATATATTTTTTGCAAAAATACCAAATATATTTGCAGTATTATAAACAAATGTTCTCAGATTTTGCAGATTTTTCCGCAATTATTAAGAATAATTGCAGTCATAACTGCAATTATTTATAATATTTGCAGAAAAAAGTAAAAATATTCATAATATTTGCATTAGATTTTTTAATGCAAAAATTGACACTATTTCAAGTTTTTATGCAAGTATTCTCAATATTTGCATTTTTTGCAAATATTGAGAATAATGTAGAAATATTGTTCGAATATTTACAGATTTTTATGCATGTATTTTCACTAATTACAGTTTCTAATGCACATATTTGCAAGTATTCTCAGTAAATGCAGTTTTTATGCATGTATTCTTTGAAGATAAAATTCATCTTCATAATGCAATATATTGAAATTAACAATTGCAGAGAAAAATTATTACAGAAATGCAAATTTATATGCAAAAAAATTCAATATTTGCTGATTTTTCTGCAACTATTCTTAATATTTGCACCAATGTCGGCAAATATTCATAAAAATTGCAGATTTTTGAGCAGTATTTTCTATTGTTCAAACTATTTGTGCCAACTTCTGCATTTATTGAGAATAATTGCAGATTTTTAAAATATATACATACAAATTATTCAGAAGAATTGCAGTCATATATGCAATTATACATAATAATTGCATACATCTCTGCAATTATACATAATAATTGCAGATTGAATAATTGCATATAAAGATGAATACAAATGATTTTAAAGGAATAATTGATGATTTTTCAGCAAGTATATATTATGAATATATGCTAAATATTAGGTGAATAATTGCAGAGGAAAATTTCTAAATGAAAGCATATTTATATGCAGATATTCCCGATATTTGCTAACCTTTTTGCAATTATTATGAAAATTTGTACCAATGTCTGCAAATAATCTTAAAAATTGTTGATTTTTCAACAACTATTAAAAATATTTGCAGGAAAGAACTGTATGAATGTTATTCTAGGTAACATTTGCATATTTATGCACATAACTTCAAATATCAAACTGCCACCATTTCTCATTATAATTAATGAATTTAAACATCAAAACAACACCAACAATCCATAAAAAATAAAAAACAATTCATATTTTTGTAAACAAGGTTGATTCGTCTTCAAATGTTTATAGTTCTTTTTATTGAAATCGAGAATTAAACACTTATCTGAAGAAAACTCAGGTCAGCTTTCAGTTTGATCAGAAGAAACTGAAGAAGAAGAAGAAGAACCACGGCTCGACTTTGAAGCGTAAGGGTAATTTAGGAAAAATTATGCGTAAAACAAAAACAAGGACGTAGAAAGTATATTTTTTTATAAGGACCGGCTTTGAATTAAGTTTGTTTTAGGAATGTGTGTCTAATATTCACTACTTAAAATATATGCTACCAAATACCATAACAGTTAAAAAACAAAGGCACCCAAGCTCTAATTTCTTCTCGCTTCTACAATTTACTCATTGACATGCTTCATTGCTTTCTCACTACTCGTGTAAAAAAACCTAATAATCAATTCAACCCATAAAACATCAATCATCAATTGTATTTGTGTGTATACTTACATATAACATTAAACCAACGAATGAAAAAGAATTAAAATTTACTTACATAAAACGGTTCAATCTCTACATTATCAATCTTCGCATCATCGATTTTTTTATACTCAACAAATTCGTTAAATAAGACCTATAAAAATTAATATTTTGTTAAATTCTTTCGATGAACAGTATAAATTCAAATATATAACTATGAATACATACCGCATTTAGATAATTGGAGTTTTCTTCTTCCTTTTCATTATTTGAATTCACAAAAAACAATGTCTCATATCAATCAATTGAGAAAATTAATATCGATGCACCACTCTTCATTTCTAAATAGCACAATAAAACAACCCCTAAATAAATACATGTTGCAAATAACGTTGAAAGCCTACAAAATTAGTGTAAATCAAAATCACCTCATTTCATTCCTTACAACGTTGATTATTCTCCAAATCACCCTCTCCCTTGGATTTTATTGGTTAGCAATTCAAAGTAGAAAATTTAAACTGTTTTTGATAATGAGAATTTCAACTATGGAGATATTAGGTTTAGGGTTTAGGTTTTAATACGAGGAAGAATTAAAAAGTTGGATATTAGGGTTTTGAAATTTACGTGATGAAAAAGAAAGAGAAAATGCGGGCTTAGGGTTTTGGAATTTACGTGAAGAAGAAGAAATACGGTTTAGAAAAGGAAAGTGATTTCCTTAGGTAATCAATAATTGAGTGAAGAAATAAGTATGGTATTATGAAGCACATGAATTAATTAAGATGAATTAAATTTCTTAGTGGTATTAATAATTACGTTCTTGGGTGATTTTTAGCATCAAACTTGTGATAAATGAAAATTCACTTGTGTCCTTGGAACTAATTAGATTATACGGTAATGGAGTTAACTAACATCGGATGATGGTTTATTCCCAGTAAACATAAGTATGGGAGCTGTTGTCCTTAAAACTAATCATAGTGGTCGCATAGTCACTGTAACCTGATTTCTACAACTGACAACAAAAACTACAGGATCACGCAGGGGAGAGGAAAGACGTCAAATTCAAAATTTTGATTTCAACGGCGTCGTTGATATTGGCCGTGTATAAATTTCTTTGCTACAGTTCCAGTTGTTTTAGCATTTAGGTATAAATATAAGTAACATGGTCCCCATTGGACGTAGATATTATCCCCACTATTATCTCTATATCAGCACCCTCGTCGTATCACGGTCTCGTTGTCGCACATATCGAGAAACAACTCCTACTAACGACTTTACAATAACTTAGTCATTCTCTATATTGCATTTTTTGGATTTTATTGTTTGCTTTCGAATTGTAGACTCAGCTCTACAAACTATAAATATGGTGGATTCATCTCCACTAGCTGTGGACTCAGCTCTACGGACTACCCATACATGTTTGAAAGACTTCTCTAATAGGGTTAACTAGTCTTTCCTCCTAACAAACAAACTAGCAAACAATGTGGCGATGCATGACACAACATGGATCGTACACTAGTAGACAGTGTAGCTTGTTAAGTGTAATCCCTATCTTTTCCATTAACCGCTAAGGATTGATGACGTTCTTGATCTATGCACAGCCCTACTTATTTGGTACCAATTCAGCTGACATGTTGTCATGTGTCGTTATTCACTCATCATCTGATTTAGATTACCTATTGCAATCAAGGCAATATTCTCATTTCCTATTTATTGAAGCAGGCAATCTTTTCTATTGGGGTATTCCTTTATGCTTACACAAGCTTATACTCTCCACAAGTCATATGGTTGACATGTCTCACATCAGTAATGTACGCACAACTGCTGGCAGCCCCTTACGGTGGGCATGCTTCTGTTGTGTAATACCACCGACCTTGCATTTCAACATATTCTAATGACTAATTGTTATTCTATTCATACAATCGTTTGTTAACTTCAATGGTTCACATTCGTCATAAACGCATACTTGAGGTTGTGTACATATAACGTACGAGCGCGTGCGTGCTCACACACACATTCATTCATCTTATCTCAATCATTTTTCCTCTATAGTTTACTATTGACCATAAGTCCTTACTTCATTATGCATTCGTATCTTGCTTCCTTTTAAGATTATACACTGCTCTCTCTTTAAAAGATTTATAATGTCTTTTTTTCCATCTAAATCGTTCAATCTACGCTCCAGATCCTCCAATTTAAACATCAAAGGTTGATCGTTTATTACCTTGGTCGACAGCTACTGATCAACCTGGATACATCTTCGGTCGACCTGGCATTTGTTTGAGCGATGATTAATTGGTTGCGTGATTTTGTTAACTTTTTATTACTTGTTTTAAACGATTGTGTTTGTTTAGTTCCTTTTAAATCTGATTGCAATAAATTTGTTTCCACTTATATATTTTATCATATTTGATTTGTCATTAACATTTCTTAACGTTCAAGTTTGCATTAACATTAGTAATTAGCATTAACTAACTTTTATTACTATAATTACATATATAATTATTTTCGATTCAAAAACTTCAAACGCTGATAACTTTTTCATTTGAACTTTGATCGAAAAACTTTATATATGAAAATTGATCAGAAAATCTCCATGAATCCAAGGGTATAAGTTTCGTAGCCAAATTATGAAGTTTGTAAAAATTCTATTTTCCAGTATTGTTATTTATTTATTAAATTTCATTTTAATTAATTGTCATAGAATCACGGGATGTTACATTCTCTTCATTAAAAGAATTTCGTCCTAGAAATTCTTCAAGGACCAAAAATATAACATAACATACAACCATTTTAAACTAACCAAAAAATCAGTGTACAAACAATTTTGCAATTAATGGTGTACAAGAGCACCATGTATCATAATACATGTGATATGTACACAGAATAATTCTAATTGGCGCATCCTATATGAATGCATTCTTTTGAATCAATTTCGAAAATATGGTGCAAACATCCTAAATATACTAGCAGTTTTATATGCATGCAACTTTTAAAAACCAAAAACTTGTTTTTGCATTTAAATTTTCTCATACTTCTATAAATATAAGGATATTTCAACCAATTCTTCATCCATAATCTTGACACATTGTTATTAACATCCAAATTTATAAAAATCAAATTTTCTAAACCTATTTCTTTAGGCCGAAAGAGGGTTTGAAATGAAAATTTCTAGTTTCCATTCTTTTTCTCTCTTATATCTCACTTCCCGCTGTACTTTAGAACCTTCACTTTTGCCCAGATATCTCCTTTCAAATTTTCCAAGTACAATTTGCATAATAAATTTTATTTTAAATTTTTCAAACATGGTTCATTTCAAAATTCAACTTTTTGTTCATCTATCAACAAGATATATTTGAAAAGTTTACATATCTAAAACAGCTTTCCTGTCTCTAACCTTATTTTATTTTACTACCACTTCTATTGCATAGTAAAATTTGGCTATTCCTCCATATCAAGCATGTGGCATTTGCAAAATCTAAAAATTTATTCTCTTTCAATTCAAAAATATTTTTATATCACATTTTTAAATATCAACAAAAAATTCCTAATAGTCTCTACTATTTTCTTTTCTTTTTGCATTAGTTAACTGTCATTCCTAAAATTTCCTTATCTTATTGTTTTTCCGTAATATTATGGTCCGTATAGAAAATATATCAAAAGGAATATTTCCTATAATATCATATGTTCTTTTATACCAATAGAGATAACTAATGCTCCCAACCCAAACCTTAAAGAAATAACTGCTGGAAGCTCCCCTCCAACATCAATTGACACCAATGATGTGTGTTCCTGTCACTTCTTACTTAAATGGAATGGACCTTTCTAACGTGTTATCCTTTTGCAACCCACAAATCTTAAATAACTCATTAGCAAATTGGTTTGGCGGAATAACTTTTCCATCCTTTACCTTACCTTCCTTAACTTTGATTCGACCACTGTCCTCTATGTGTGTTTGCCATCTTATTACCACTCTCTGTTACTATCTTCTCTTAATTCAAACTTTTGATGGTATTCTCAAATCTTGGTATTTTCATTCTTTACCCTTGACTCTTCGTACGAGCATACCCTAGTACTTGTAAAAGTGTACTTTAATACCATTTACCAATTCTTTGAGGGTTCTTTTTATGATTTACACACATTTCTAATCAAATATTCCTATTCTAACCAATATTCCTTACACTCTACGAGGATGCTACTCTATCAGTAGTCATCGCTATCTTTTACATAATCTTAAATTTTACACCGTCTTACTTAGGAAGTCATTCCTATCTATTCCATATTTAAAAAAATTGTTTGGTCTTCGCCATTTTTTTTCAAAATTTAAAAGCTGTAGAATTTTTAAAATACTTAATCCCAAAACCTTTGTCTTTAAATAGTACAACATAGAAACTTTTTATTAAATTCAAAAATTCTTGGTGTCTTAGCTTTTAAAGCTATATTTAATTTTTTTGAATTTAGCTTATTTATTAAATCTAAAATAAAATGTTAGCAAATTTTTTTAAAAGTTTCTTTATTTTTCCTTCAAACCAACTTTTCCTTTTAAAGTCCTTTTCAACTTTTACTTCTTAAAAATTGCGGTTTTTAGTTCAAAATATTTATTAAGTTTTCCTTCTAAAAACTCATTTGTTGCACCAAATCTTTTTTTTTCAAAAATGTACTTTATAATATTTCTAAACATCCTTTATATTTTTTAACAATAATATTTGAAGTAGATAAGAACAACTCTCAATCTATCATTTTCTTATTACTCACACTATCTCCACTTCCAATCTTTGGTAGAGTCTCAATATCATGTGAGGAGGACTTTCAAAAGATACTTGCAATAAATGTGCACAACAATGGAAAATATCGATTTTGTTTTGCCTTTTATTTCCTGTGTCGCTTCTAATTAGAATACTAACGTTATTTTCAACATAATCTCCAACGTTATTTCTAATTACTAACACTATTTTATATAAATTGCTTACATTATTTCTTAATGTTACTATTGTTTAACTTTCTTCTACCTAACTGCTCTTATTTGAATGACTATTTTATTTAGTTCTACTCTCAATTGACTATCCTCTATATTGTACCACCATAGTGCGTCTGGCTACTTCTTTATTTTCGGGTTTTAATATTATTTCCCGTACTATTTGCCTTGTTTAAAACATGTATCACTTCTTACTGTCCACCCTAAAAAAGAATTTTATAGCTTAGAAATTTTCGTTGCAGTAAAACCCATGAGCTATATTGCTCTACCATTTTTCTTCCAAAAGAAATAGTTTTTCTATAAAATTTCCTTTAAATTTTAGATTTTAACAAATTTTAATTTCTACTAAAACTTTATATTTATAATTTTCTTTCTTCATAGAGACACTGGCGAGCTATTTATGCTCTATGTTTTTTAAAACAAATTGCTTTTGTAAAACCATTTTATGGTAATTTTCGATTTAATTAATTATATATATATATATATATATATATTCCAAACAAATTTTTTACTATATAGATATTTTCCTAAAATTCAATATTTATTTTTTCAAATATATTTGTTATTTATTTTTTCAGCTCTTAAAATTATTTTCTATTGGATTGGACTCAGAGTGGATTTCTATTTGTCCTTTCTCTTAGACCTTTTCTTTCATCCTGCCGATTTATCTTCTTTTCAATATATATATATTCTACTTTCCCTTTATTTGGACCTATGCACAACATCAATTGGTAATCATATTGGGATCTATAATCATTGGGCCATCGATAGCCCGACTAGGGAGTCACATACTATCCATCTTCAGGGACTTTTCATATGCTGCACTCATGCTCTTTTTTAAGTCAAAGCCTTTCCATACGATCTATTTTCCGTAGGGTAATCGAGCTAGTTGTATATCTTCACTTCTTCCATTATTTCGATTCATAATCAACTTATCCATATTTCAGTGTATGATTGCAACTATTCAATAGTCGGAATTGATAGGATTTGACATTTAATATATTTATACACAAAATACAAATATGTTTACTCAACGTTTCCTAATTTTAAGATCGACCAACCTGGCTCTGATACCAAATGTAACAACTTACACTCTAGTGGGCCTAGATTTTCGCTAAATCGAAAATCCAAACCAAAGTACGAATAGTTGGTTTGGTATGCTGCAAATAAACAAAAGAATGCATATCAGAGCAAACGATATATATTAAAGTGGAATGATAAAATACAACAAGTCACACGGTCACTGACCAAGATTTAACACTTCTAATGTCTAGTGCTCTTGCCAGTGTCAGGCATGGATAAGGAACATGACCTTTCACCATTCCTACCTTGAACCAGTACCTGTTCGTCTAAGATATCTGCAATGAGGAGGGGGTCAGAATAATGTTTCAGTGACTGCTATTTATACAATTTAGACATAACACTAGTTTATGCTGATTGTTTTCCTTTTCATGTTATGTCTTTTTGTTTTTACTTAATCGCTTCGACTCCACGTACGCATATGGTACATCACATCTACCTGTAGTATATACACGAGTGTTACGGCACACGCTTCGTGCGTGACGATGGCATGTGCTTTGCGCTTGAATTGTTCTTCTAGGATTTATATATGATTAACACATTCAAGAGAAAATGATTTGCAAAAATATTTAACCATGTTTTACATTGAAATCATGTGTAATTAATTATTTAAAAGATGTTTATTTGTTAGATCGTATTTTTAAGTGTTGAGAGATATTTTGAATTTGTAAAGAAATTTAAATGTTATATGCTACTTTTAAGGGATATTAAGATTTGTTCATATCTATAGAAAGACATTTTTGATAGTTCATGCTCACACCAAAAAAATGTGACACCAAAAGTATTACAACTAATATTAAAGTTGTGTTGAATTATCCAGCGGACTCTTTTATTATCTAATGCAATAGTAGTATTTGACCTACTCTCATTTCAATAAAAACGCAAGCATAGAAATATATTTATTGAAATATTCATGTTTAATTTATTTTGAATAGTTCCAGCCTAGCCTAGAAATAATAGGCCAAAAATAATAGGAATAACAGCTGCATTTGATTGGGATTTACCAGTTCTTTTTAGGTAGTTGTATGTGGAATAGTAGGTAATAATTAAATCATATATGAGTAAAAGGTATTCTAGGAAGTTAAATAATAATTAAATTATATATAAGTAAAGGGTATTATGGGAAGTGCAATAATAATTAAATTATATATGAGTAAATGGTATTTTGGGAAGTTCTCGATTGGACTAAAAGATTGCGCTTCTATTCCAACTATTAATAAAGATATATATAAGTACCATGGTCCTTTATTGGACATAGATACTATCCCCACCGGTATCTCTATATTAGCACCCCATCAAGATCCATCGCCCTCGCCATACCATAACCATGTCGCCGTGCATACCGATAAACTCCCATAATGCATATAATGGCTTTACAATAACTTGGATGTTCTCTATGTTGCCTTTGTAGGGATTTTTGTGTCTTCTTCCCAATTGTAGACTCAGCTTCACATACTATAAATATAATGGATTTAGCCCCACTGGCTGTGGACTCATCCCCACGGACTACCACATGCACATTTTGAAAGACTTCTCTAACAGGTTAACTAGCCTTGGCTCTGAACAAACAAACTAGCAAACAATGTAGTGATGCATGACCCAACGTGGACCATACGCCAGTAGGCAGTGTACCCCATTAGGTGTAACCCATGTCTTTTCCATTGACCGCTAAGGGTTGATGACTTTCTCAACTTATGCACAACCCTACTCCTTTATTTGGTACCGATTCAGCTGACATACTGTCATAGTGTTGTTCTTCACTCATCATCCATTTCTATTGCAATCAATGCAATATCCCATTTCCTATTTTATTGAAGCATATTGCCTTTTTTATTGGGTTATCCCTTTATCTATGCGCAATCGTATACTCTCCACGAGTCCTATGGTGGACATGTCTTACATCGGTAATACATACACAACTGCTGGTATCCTCTTGCAGTAGGAAGACTTCTATTGTGTAATACTATTGACCTCACATTCCAATCTATTCTAATGATTAATTATAATTCTATCCATACAATCGTTTGTTAACTTCAATAGTTCACACCCGTCATAAACACATACTTGAGGCTATGTATATAACACACACACACACACACACACACACATATATATATATTCATTTTTCTTAATCACCATGCCTCTATAGTTTACCATTGACCGTAAGTCTTTACTTAATTATGCGTTTATATCTTGCTTACTTTTAAGGCTATAGATTGCTTTCTTTTTAAAAGATTTATAATGTCTTTTCTCTATTCTTTTGCCCTTTTTTTCCATTTCATGTTCATACTACCTTGTCACCCTTTCATTTGTTGTTGCCTATTCTTTTATTTAATTCTCATCTTGGTTGGTATCACATTTCTTTTCGTTTAGAATGTTCATGTCATAATTTCATCTCTTTATATAACACTTAAGGATTTTCTACATTTTAATGCATTGGAATTACGTCTCTATCATGTTAATGTAAACACTGCAAATTTCTATATCTTATCCAAAAAAGAAGGTTTGTGTAGCGTTTGGAATTACTAGAAATTATTTTTTGTAGTTATTGAAATAGACAGTACAAAATACGATTAAAATCCTATTTTATACTTCTCTTTCTTTTTAGGTGTATTCGCTGTCATTTCAAACGATGCACTTTATTTATTTTAAACTTGATAATGTATAGAAACTCGCATTTTAACATCTTATATTCCAACGAATTAAAATACCACTTAAACTCTAAAATATTATTTTGGTTTCTTTGTTTTACATTCTTATTTTTCAATATCCAGTTAAAAAAAATCTAAAATTATTACATCATTTATATATTCATGGTCTACTATTATTCATCAATAAATTTAGGGATTTCTAATACCAACTTCTTTTCCAGATTTGAATTTATATAACATATACACATATCAAATTAAAAATTATAGTGTAGGCATAGTTTATAATTTCATTGCATATGTATAGGTTTAGCCAACAATTCCAATTTACATTTCAGGGATATAAGAATAAATCTACAACGATAATGAGACGACCCGACTTTCTCACCATAGAAAATCGCGTCATCATTAAGAAAGAAAGGGATAGAAAAGAGAAAAGAAAGAAGAGAAAGAAGAAACAACATCAGAATCTCAACAGCGGAACGAATAAATTATATTAATAACATAAGTATTACATAGTATACAATAATTATCAGAGTTACACAGACAATACAACACATACTAGACAGTTATAAACAGCTGTCTAGTTATTACAACTCAAAACATAATACAGAAAACACTCAGAGATACCAACACAGCGGAACAATATATATCTATACGCAGAAGCCTCCTGCTCCATTGCTCCTCCACGATTCGTCAAAGCTAATCTAAATCCCTTGGCTACTCGTAAAAATTTGAGTACCCAAGAGTTTAAGAAAAACAAAAATAAACTCCGGGTCAGACATGGGTCTGGTGTGAGTAACAGGTTAAAGTTGCTTAACTTTCAAAAACCTTTGAAAACAAAAGATATCACGTAAGACTTTCCACACATAAACATGGAAAAGTTTTTACCTTACGCTAACCAAAACATTTAATAGGAAATCCAGTGATATTATAATAGTGTCTAGGGTTTTCAAGTAAAATACAGAAATAGCTGGAATGCTTACATCTCACGTTCCAACATAGTTGGGCACAACTAATATGTACGGCACCTACGTGGCAGTACGTTGCCTAGATGGCAGGGCTACCGGGGTACCGCCCGTCACAGTACGTGGCCTAGATCGTTGTACCGAGGATCACTACCAATCCGCTGCAACACAAAGTCAGAACCATTCCTTACTGAACAGTTCTGAACAAGACCACCCTGCAGTTGTGATCAGCAACCGCACCACATAGCCGAAATAAAAGGGACATCTAGACAGGGATAAATCTTGTCCTACTTGGGCATGACTCACTTAGCCTTGCTGCACCTCCCATGTTTTAGCCATTCCCGGTTGATGAGGCTTGAGGCTACGATTACCTTTATAGGACACATCACTTAGAATGTTCATCGTCCACCTGACGATGTTCTGAAAACATTCAATCCATACAAGTTCGTTTCGGGTTCGAACGAAACCGAAGGCATTATCTCGTTACACTCATTTTGGAATCACCCTCAGAGTTAACGACGATAACCCTTGCACTCTGAATCTTCATCTTTACTTCAGATTCACGACCTATCGTTAATTTGGATCGATGTGGTTTTCAGATATCCAAATATGGAAACCCGATCCCGGTCTCATCGAAATCCAAAACGTGTCTTTTAAGGCCAAGTTGTTTTAGAATTTAAAACAATTCAATTCCTAATCTAGATACACACAGATAGATAATTCACATCACAATAGATAATCAACATTATCATTACAACGGATAATCCATATCATCAATATAAACAGATAAACTATATTATCATTCCAATGCAACCAAAGCATTCATAACACGCGGCATTTCTCATCTCATAGCTGAGATTACAAACCATTCAAGGCAACCAATATCATCCATTCATACATAAGCAATGATTCAATGATCACACCATCTATAATTAATTTAAAATGAATTAAATTAATTACTTCAATTTCTAATTAATTTAAAATGAATTAAATTAATTACTTCATTATTGTAATCCTGCTTAACTTAATCATTAATTGATTACAAATCAATTAATTAATCACCATCCTATTATTCATTTCAATTAATCATTACTGATTAACAATTCCCTAATTACAATAAGTAATTAGCCTTTAAATTAATTACACAAGTTAATTATACTTAACACTTTGCAATAATTAACTTGTAATTACTTAATCAATTAATTAACTAAAGTTAATTACATTAATCCTTTATTAATTAATTACTTCATTTATTAATTATTCCTTAATTAATCAATTCTAAATTTACATCCTTAATTTATTAATTAATGATTTCTAATTACATTATTTGATTAATCTCTCTATTTAAATTAATTACATTAAGTAATTAATCTGCAATTAACCACATATATTAATCACCCTTGATTAATAACAATCCAGTAATTAACTTCCCTTAATTACTTCATTAAAAAATTACTCCTTTATTTATTATCTCAATTAATCCCTTGATTAAATACCAAGTAATTTAATCCAAATTACTTCCATCATTAACACCTTTAATTACATCCAGTAATTATCAATTAATTACTTCCCTAAGTAATTACAATCCCATTAATTACATAAAGTAATTATTCATCAAACCATCAAGTGTTTAAATTAATTAAACTTAATTAATTAATCTAAACTAATCACATTAAACTTAATTAATTACATTAAGTAATTAATTCATTAATTACTTCCATTAAGTAATTAAACATAAACAATTTAAAAAATGATTATTATTAATTAATTAATCTAACTAATTAAAAAAATTAATCACATTAATTAATTGTTAAATAATCTTAAGTTAATGACCTTCATTAACAAATCTTTAATTACATTATTAAGAAATTAACTCAGATTAACCATCATTAATTACAAATTAATTAATATTTAATTACCAATTAATTAATTACTAATTATTAAATTAATTAAGTGTTAACTGCAACTTAATTAATTCTTAATCTCTCGATTAATTAATCTTTAATCATTAATTAAAATTTAATTAATAATCCCTAATTATAGATTAATTTACCTTAATTAATTAATCTTAAAACTTAATTAATCAATTTAAAAATTCTTAATTATTTAATTAATCATCCATATCATAAATTAATTAAATAATTAATTATTCATTTTAATTAACTTAATTATTTAATGAATCCAAATTCTTAAATTAAAATTTAATTTAAGAAAACATTTCTTACTTTATCAAAGTATTTAAAAACAAATTGTTTTCAAATTTATTTTAAATTTCACTTTAAATTTCATTTTAAAATTTTAAGATTTTAAAATGAATACAATTTTATCTAAACAAGGTTTAAAACAATTTAAAATCTTTTTATCTCACATGTTAAAGAAACATCCATTTACAAAGAAGTTTCAAAAGAATTTAAACCCAATTCATTTTTAAATTCCAATTAATTTAAAAATACACTCTAAACATTGCAAGATATTTAAAAACAATTTCAATTCAAATAAAATTCCTTTAATTTTAAAACTAAAATACAGATTTAAACCTCATTCCAGTTTTAACTTAAATTTTAAAATTTTTACTTACAATTTACATCTTCATTTTTAAATTCAAATTATATAACCATTTCTAAAATAGTTAAAACAAAAAAAATAAAAGCTTATTTTATTTTAAAAACTGAAATTCAAATCAAATTCCAGATTTTAAATCTCAGATTCAAACTCATTTTTAATTTTATATTTTTCAATTTAAACTTCCAGTTTAAATTCAAAACTAAATACCTTTTTATACTTAAAAGCTTTTAAAAACCAAACTTAAATTTCAAACTTAAATTATTTCAAAACTCAAATTCAAACTAATTTTAAATCAGGTTCAAACTCAGGTTTAACTTAGTTTAAATTTTTAGTTTACATTTAAACTCTACTTTTAATCTTTTTAAACAGAAACAGGTTTCATTTTTTATTTAAAACCAAACTTAAATTTTCAAAATTCAAATTATTACAAAAACCAAGATTTAAACTATTTGAATTCATATTTAAATTCAGGTTTTAAACTTAGTTCAAAATTTAGCTTACATTTAAATTTGCTTTAAGACTTAAAAACAAAACAGGTTTTCTGTTATAATTTGTAAAACCTGAAACAACTTATATACTCGAGCCTCCCCTACATGACTTCGAGTCACAACCATAACATCTTCGAGCTAAAACTCGATTCACCCGAGAGAAACACGAGGCCATCAAACCTGCACCACCCCAATTAACAACACCAAGTTCATCAGAAAAAACCATTTAGTGACCTTTATTGGATTTGATATTTACTTCATGTATCAAATACATAAACAAATCACGATACCATAGACATCATAGCAAGTATGATAGTTCTTATTGCCAATGCATATGGAATCCATCTTATATGTTTCTTAGTGAACATTTTAATAAGGTATCTTTACATATCGTCTAGTCATATTATGCTTTATACTTACTATAAAAGGCATCATTTTCAACTCCAATATTGAGTATTAAAATAACTTAAAATCTAATTTTATCCATCCACCGAGTTCTCCTGAGTATATTAAAAAAAGCCGACTTTAACACAAGTACATCATTAACAATCAGCAGCGTATTGTTTTCTTACATTAAGAAATATAAATGCACCTTCAACGTTTTTTTATGAACACATGCTTTCTTTTCATTTTGATCGAAATCAAACTATTTGATATTTTATTTAAGATACTTGTTCAATTTTGATGCTTATCAAACGATACTTTTGTATCGGTTCTTAGATCATATGCAAAACCCACAAATTCAATATTGCTCCTATTGACTTTGAGACACTTTGGTTATTACGTGCAAACAGTATAGTCTAAATTTTTATTTTTACTTTTCTGTTTCAACACATAAGTACCAAAATACAAAGTCATACAAGGTGATCATTTTGTAGGTAGAATCTGAATCAACTTGAGCACATTGAATGGAGAATCTATTATGCTAATTTCAACTATTGAAATTCATGGTTTTGATTTTATCAACGTAGCTCACTATATTTCAATTGCATTTGTCTTTCTCTTAAAGACAGATTTGTGGTCGATGGATCATATCCCTTCGAATCTAACTACTAAAATCATATTTTGATAATGTACTTGGAATTTATTTTTCGTTTGCGAATCTCACCATATCATAGAGTCAATACGCTTAATGGCTTATCTTAACATTGGTAAGAAACTCATAGTTTCTTCTTTAATATGGAAGAATAATTACACACTCTAATGCTTTGCGTTCATTTATGGTTGCTTAATTTCATTTCATCCTTATAAGCAATTTTATCCTTAGATCGTATCCAAGTCCATTTTTACTACCAATTATTAAAAAAAAAACTTTGCAATGAAGTCGGTTTTCCTCGAAACAACAATTGTTTCTTATTGAAGAAAAACAGGCATTTCATACAAAATTTACGAATATCCATACATAAAACTAACTTGTTATTATTTCATAATATATAGGTTCATAATATAAATCAGTCATCCAATGACTATCATTCCCAAACTCCTTTGGGACAATTTATACAAGATTTCTTGTGTACAAATATTACATGCAAACCTTTGACTCACACAACCCACCAACTGCTTGGCTTGGGACATGATGAGGTTTCTTATTAACCTATATATTGTACAACTTTGCAAACTATTATTTGGATGATATCAATCTTAACCTTTTGTACTACTCTTAAGTACACACCTTATAGAAAGAATTTAACTTAACTTCACTGATCATTTAATTGTTCTTTGTCTAATGAAGTTTGATTACTCCTTATCAATACATCATTATATATTACAAGGAGGAGTAACGGTTGAAACTGAATCTTAATTCTTTTTAGGTTCGTTTGGAACTCTTTCCAATATACTCACACATTCGATCAAATCGAATCGTTTCTTTTACATGTTATTTTATTTTACCTCCGTTTTATATTCTATGAATTTATCACAGACATGTCCCATACGTATCAAATACATATATTCATGCTTGCTATAATTCATCGATGAATATAACAAAGTATGTGGAACCATTTTGGTATTGTTAGACTTGCAATTGCATATATCTAAATGTGTCAACTTGAAGAGTTCATCAACTCTTATTACGCTCTCATTGAATGGGTGCTTTGCCTTTATCACCTAAGGTATAATTCATTAGTGCCATATGATTCATAATCATATGATTGTAGAAATACTTCTCAAAACCATGGCTTAGTCTATAATTTCAAAATAATTGTAAATAATTTTAGATACTTTGATATTTTCCAATGCATCACTTTTATTATGAAAACAAATATCGCATTATAGTTTATTTCATAACGAATATTCATAATATTCTAATTGAAATAAAACTATGTCTATTCTTCAATCATCACCAAAAAATAGATATTATTTCATAAATAATGTACCAGTACATTTTACGAAAATAATTTTTATAACTTGATGCAATCAGCAAGTGTTATGTGGCATGTTCCCACTATTTTCATCATTTCTACAATAGGTTACTGAATACATGGGCCCATCATCCACTTAATATAGACTATATATTTTATATGCCGTAATGAATTTATAGTGGGGAGTTCTTTGATTAGTCATCTTGAACTCAAAGAAATAAATCTCACTAAAAGCAATTTTCTATAGGAAAAGTACATTTTAGAATAGGAATCATTTTTCTGTTCCCAATATTAAGTATCAACTATTATTTTACAATTTTCATTTCTAATGTTTCTTTATAAAGCAAAAGTGACCATTCACTCCCTTCATCCTAGTACCTTAAATAATGTCTACTCGTGTACATTCGTTTTCTTTTTAAGTCGAACCATTCAAAAGAATAACCTTACTACAATATCATGACGAACTCTTTACAAAAGTGCATTCGATCATCCTTAACATTAAAAACATCATTTGTAACGACCCAGAATTTCTGTCAATTAAAATTCGTTTATTTAATTGATTTTAAATATTAATAAGTGAAATTTATAAGTCGAAAAACTTATTTTTCGAATATCTGGATTTAATTGGATAATTAAATCGATAATTTAATAGTTGAAATTACAGAAAATAATTGGAAATAGGGTTAAATATGATTGAAAATAATTTGTAAAATTTTATTATATCATATTGGAGTTAGAATGATGTTGTAGAACTTTTAAAATTGAATTTAAAGTTAAATTGTGAAAATTGAATATTTTAATATTTAATTGACGAGTTAAAATAGCCATTTTTCAAACAGTCTCGGATTTCGACGAAACCAGTTTCATCGAATCCGTAATATGATATTATTATAAGGTTTCAAATTCGTGTCAATCGGATTAACGGTTTGCCCGGGACATGCTAAAACGCACAGAAATTTAGTTAATTGATTTAATTTAAATTTGATCGTTTATTGCCGTAACTCGCACAGATGATCGAATTAGCCTCCGAAACCTATTTCATTGTGTCCAGAATGCGGGGTAACCCTAGAAACGCCGGTCACCACGTGAGATTTGGAGTTCGGAAAATTCGGGATGAATAGTGTTTCGTCGTTTTTTTCTATAAAAGCCCCTTAAAATTCATTTTTTCAAAAGAAACCTAAACCCTAGGGTTTGCTTCAGCCTAGCCGCCACTTACTATTATCAATGGCCGAAACTATCTCTTCTTCTCCCTCAAAGTTCTTGCAATCCACTAACCAATTCGCGAAACTTTCAACATGAAAGTTGTAGAGCATCGAGTGATCGACATATTCAACGGTCAAGATCGTCTGAAGTGCATTAGATCGACGACAAAATGGAGATGAAGGCCGCGACTTTGTGCACGTTTTTCGTGAAGAATGCCTAGCCGAGCTTCAAACAAATCGAGCCCTGGGTGAAGCTCGTGATGGTCTTCGAAATGGGAGTTGTTGATCGAGCTGAACGTGAAGGATGGGGGCGCGACCTGGAGGAGTTCGAGCGTGAATATGGGTTTAGCTTGCGTACGTATTTCCTGTTGGGAAAGAAGGCAAAGCATGCGGCCACGATTTTGCAAAAGGGGAACGAACGGTGATGATCTGTTAGGGTTAGAAATAAAAATAAAAGTTGTAATTTATTTATATAAAAATTTGTATTAACTTCAAAATGCTATAACTCTTTCATACGAGGTCCGTTTTGGAAGAAACGAATTGCGTTGGATTCGTTTTGTCGAGCACTATGCAATGAAGCTAGTTTGGAGTCGTTTGGAGCTAGTGAGAATTTCGGGTAAAATTAAACGTGTGTTTAATTTTATTCGAAATAAAACGTGGAAACTGAATTGAAAGCAAGGTGAGAACTTCTCACTCAATCGAATAGTTTCGATTTAAATTTTAAATAGTTAGATTTAAAATTATTGATTGTATGCCTGGATGATAAATTATTATCTATTGATTGTTAAAATAGACATTATACGTCGTATATTAAGCGGAGTTTATTTATTAAAAACATATACCGCGAATATTCCACTTCAAAGTGAAATTGGTATTATCTATGTACTTGGAGTTGATTTCCCGCATTATATAGCGTATGAGACCCTATTGCGCCGTATAATAGCGGATAATAATTTATAAATCCCATATACCACGATAATTCCGTACTGGAACGGAATTGGTATTGTGCTAACATCTTTGGATGCAGAGAAACAGGTTGGAGGGATCCAACAGGATTCCTCAACTGTATTGATTTATTTACAGATATTGTGATATTTATTGATTAGCATATACTGATATATGATGTCTTTGTTGTCGTGATTGACTATTTGGTGTTGTTGCATCATCGGATCCATTTTTGAAGTTTTAAAATAATGATTTTTGATTTTAAAAAAAAATTTAAAGTGATTTTTGAAAGTATACGTTTTAGTAAATTTTGAGTTGTTAAAATAAATAAACATTAAAATTTTGTTGTTATAAAATTTATATTTTTGGAAAATGGTACTTAAGTATGATTTTGGAGTTATATAAGTTTTAAATAATGTTTTGTAAATTATTAAAAGGATTGGTTTATTTAAATTGAGATTTTTGAATTATTATAAACGGTTTATATAAAAGATTTCTAAGATTAATATTTATAAATTAAAAATATAGGAATTATGAAACGAGTTTTATTAAGTGTTAAAATGAAGTATAAATGGATTTCACAAGTGAATAAAATTTATAGATTTATAAATTGTGAAGTTATGAAATGAATAGATTTTGTAAAATAAAAGATTTATAAATAATTATAAATCGGATTTTGGGTATAAAGTTGAGTTATAAATTGAATTGATTTATAAAAGGGATTTTATAATTGAAGTTTTTATAAATAGAAATGGAATTTATAAACATTGTTTATAAATCCGAAATCAATTGAATTTGATAAATTTAATATAGAAGGTTATTAAAGGAGATATATTCGCGATTACGGGTAGCGAATTATCCTTGAAATAAAATGTGTAGAAAATATTGAATTTGGTTAGTGAAGTATATTCACGATTTTGGACAGTGAATATATTATTATTATAAAATGGATATGTTTTTGAGGAAGTGATATTATAAAATGAAGTTAATTATTTTAAAGATGTTTTAAAATGTATTAACTGTCAAAACCATAGATTTCAACATTCATTGTTGAAATAGACGTTTTCGAGAAATAGAAGGAAATTGTGAACTATAACACTGTTGTTATAGTAAATGATTTCCGAAAGAAAATGTTTTTTTATAGTATTGGGATTTATATATCTATCTAAATTTTGAATCCCTATACTAGTGATTTTGGGTTGTCGTAACGATGTTTTACGCAACATTCGTTTTGGCCCAAACAAATGTGTTTAAGAGAATGATGTCTTAAAGAATGAAATATATACTTAATTTCGATTTAAGTATATTGAATATTTTCCAAGTGTTGAAAATAAATGAATTTGTGAATTACTTATTATTAAATAAGTATGGAAATGTTTTCCAATATGAAGTGAATATTTTAAGATTTTATCTTTTAAAGATAAATTGAAAATGAATATTAGAAATCAATTTGGCAATCGTATATTCATAGATATTTTGGAAGTGTAAATTCACTATAGAATTTATAAAAGAAAGGAGAATTTGTTTAAAAATAGACGTTGATTTATTTTTGAAGTGTGGGAATAAATTTACGGATTTGGAACATAAATATATAGTAAATCGGTAAGGATTTATTTAATTGGTTTAAATGAACCATTTTGACAAGAAAATGAATAAAGATTTGTGAATATATCCCGTATAGGGAAATGATTTGAAATTTGTTTTCAAAAGTGGTAAAAGTGAAAAGTGATTTGAAAATTGTTTTCAAATGGTTGAAGTGTGCAAATTATATATCTTGTAAAGATATTTTTGGAAAATAAATAATTTGGGAAATTATTTGGAATCTGGTGATGTTGAGCATGCCTATTGATAGTTAAATAACCAACTATCAATATTTACCTTTAAATAGATATTTGTTGTGATTGCTTGAATTTGAATGCCACACTTATTTTCAAAATAAGCGCTCACTATTCGGGTTAGCCGGGAAAGGACCTTGGGGTCGTATAACCCATTCCGAATATGTGATACGTCGTTATGATTACATTTGATGACCGGTGTTGAAGATCGGATATTTGTGAAAACGGAAGGAGTACCGTCGAATGTTTCTGCATCGGCTGATCCCCGATATAGAAATTTATTACCCTTTGTGATGGGAAATCCGGTTGTGATTAGTGAATATCTGGATTGCAAGGACTTCTTTGTAAGTGCCTTCGGTTCCGTTCGATCCCAGAACGGACTTGTATGGATGTGTGTCTGACGTTACAGTTTGAGATGTAAAGCTGGTTTCTATCAAATATATTTCCGTTGGTGGCGGAGAATTTATTCTCTTAGCTTAACACCCTTAGAGGTTATGTAGTTGATGGTTACTAGTGATACATTCCCAAATTGGTAATGTGGCATACGAAGTGCTGTTGAGCATTTGCTGAACAAAGCACAGCTTTTGTATAAAGCGTGGCTTTATGGACGAGACTTCGTCGGACCTCACACCCCGTAAATGGTCAAAACAGGAAGGATGCAGCAAGGTTATTAGGGGGTAGCGCACCTTTAGTGTATGTCATTCCTTCTGGATAGAGGTGGTATCATGGTATGGAGCCCAGATACTTAACCTATGTTGTTGCTGCAAATTTATTGCTTTGTGGTTGTTGGAAATCGAGGATCCTCGGGTATAGATCGGTTACGATCGGGGAATGACATATTCGTGTCAGTAGTTACCTAGTTTGAAAGGTAACCCGGCCTTGTGTTGGCAGAGATCCGGTTAGGTTCTCGGGTCGTCTTTCCAGAGCCGTACCCATGTGGCAATGGGAAGTTCCTTGGCCTGACCATTTGTTGGAAATCCAAAGAAACAATACGATCTTGTACGGTTTTAGTTGTAGAACCTATCATTCACTTATGGTGGTGCCCCACTGTTTGGATGGTAGCTATAGTAGGCATAAGTGCGAAATGCCTATGCTGGCTAAGATTAATATCTTTACTTTCGAAATGATTTTTCCTACACGATGCACTAGTAATAATATCAAATGTTTCTTTTTAATGCGTATCAAGCATCTTTGACTATCATAAGGAGAAATCTCCTCCAATTCTACGTTTGCATTGTGTGTGTGCGCGGGAGTCCTTATGGTAGTCTCATTTTCAAAAAAAAGCATTGCGAATCTATTTTAAAAATTATCCTGTACCTTGTTTTAAAAATAAACTGTTTTTAAGTTCTCACACCAGTCACATGACTGACTCGGAGTTTATTGTTTTCCTTCCTAAACTCTGGGTGCCCATAAATTTTCCACACGGGCAGTCAAGAGTCAGGTTTATCAGGATATTCTGGAATTCAGGAGTTGCTAGAGGCAATGGATGGCATGGCGTATTCACTAGTATATAGTATTTCTTTTCCGCTGTTTGTTGTTGTTTGTTGTTGTACACTCTGATGATGTAATGTGATGTGATGTAATGTAATAACTGATATAGTTCTTTGTTTAAAGATTATTCATTTATCTGTTATATGTTGTTCCGCTGCGATTGTGAGATTATGATATTGTTCTGTTGTTCCTTTCTGTTCTGTTCTATCTTTTTCTCTCTTCTTCTACCTTTTTCTTCTTCTTTAACCATAACGGTACGGTTTTCCAGCATTCGATTATGCGGCAGTTGATACAGTGGACGTATTGATGTCGGTTTTCGAGCGACGAAAAGTCGCATACGTTACATTTGGTATCAGTGGTTAAGCGACAAACATGGCTCTATTGGGTATTACTCATTAGAGATAGAGTCAGTAGTACTCTAGAATGAGTTTGAGTGTAATAATAGCTATGAGCGCGTATTTGTTAGTGAATATAAATTGTTTTGTATTGTGTTGACTTATCGGTTGATTGTTTAAGAATTCTGGTCGATGCGGGAAGTACAACCGTGATCGATAGGGGTTTCTAAACTCTTAAACAAGATAAACTGACACAGTATTGTTTTAAATTGGGTAAATGAAATAATTTTACCTTGATTATATTTTATATATAAAGGAATAATTTTTCAGAATTATAAAGTGCATATGAATTGATTGTTTGATTATTAAATAAAAACAACAGCTGTAAAAGAATGAATTGTATAAGCAAATGAATTATAAGTATGAAATTATAATTAATGTGATTTACAATTGTGAAATAATCTTATATATAAGAAATGAAATTATATAAGTAAAAGATTTACAAATGTGATTTATAATCTAAAAAGACAAAATTCCAGAGAAGTGTTTTGAAAGGATTTGATATTTTGGAAAATTGTTTTGGAGAAATTAGAGCTCTAAACTCTTTTCGGTCGCTGGAAAATAATTTCGACGATGATCGCGGCATCATCGGTGTTCATTTTCGGGTTTCCAAAAGAGGGATTGCTGTCAAATTATTTTAAATGAAAGTTGTTTGGAAAATTTGAGTTTGGGTTTTGAAATTCAAAGGATAATTGAATTGGTTTCAAAAATGGTTTTGAAAGGTTGAAAAGACTCTAGAATCCTATTTAAAATATTATGGGAATGATAAATGAGTTGATAACTTATACAAATTGAATTTTGATAGAATAAATTTAACTTAGAGGATGGAGTTAAATTAAAGTAAGTATAAGTGAATCAATAAAATCCAAGTGGTAATTGTTGAATATAAGTTATATAACTTATAAAATGTGAAAATGAAAGTGAAACCAAATGATAATTGGTTAAACAATTTTGTTAAGTAAAATAATAAAATGGATTGAAAGAATGTGAACTTGAGTTATATAAATGAAGTTCAACTTGAAATGTTAAATGAAATTCAAATTTATATTGTTAAATAAATTAGCAATTGAATTAATAAATGGATTGAATGTAAATAAAATTGATATGAGATAATGGATGAAAGTGTCAATCCATTAGAAGCTAATGAAGTTGAGAAATTGAATAAATTAAATGGAAATCAATTTAATATGAACCAATTGGAATTAAAAGTGTGGGACCCAATTGAATGTAAATTGAATAAACATTGGTTGTTATTTGCTTGTTAGTTGATTGTGTATAATTCATTAAGTGTTAATGAAATTGAATTAACGGAATTAAAAAGCAATGTAATTGAATTCAGATTGAAAGTGAACTAATGTGAATTTAATTAGTGAATGCAAACTAATTGAAATTGAATATGAATGAATGTTAGTAAATCCAATGTTAATGAATCAAATGTGATTTAAATGAAAAACAAATTCATTGAATATTAATGAGAAGTGAATTCATATTGATTTGGTAACGGATTTGTTGAATGTTTATTGGTTAGATTGTTGTTTGATGGTTGCATTTGTTGATTGAATGCATTGCTATGTTGGCACATGTAGTTGTTATGTTGCTATATGTTGTATATTGATATTATTTTCATATATACATGTTTCTCATTTGTTTGTTGAGTGTTTAGTAGGTTCGGTTGCGCTTGCTTCGCATTTGGAGCTCGCTTTCGCGCTATATTAGCCGTATACGCTCGCTAATAATAAATAAGGTACATATCTCGGATTAAATATCGTACCTTTACACTTTTTTCCCTGCGGGATGCCTCATCACTTGATGAGATGTATATTTGTGATATATATACTGTCAATTTTTTTTCCGGATCGAGCTGCACAAAGGAGACTCTGGCGAATTTTTCCGAAAATTTAAGGCGTTAGAAAATTTTTGAGAAAATTGAGAAAATTTTGAAAACTATAAATTTGATTTGGAATTGGAAGTTAAACGATATAGTTGATTTTGAAAAAGATAACTAAGCATGATTTGAAAACTTAGTAAATTATTGTAAGAAGTTTAACTATGAATTTTGAGAACGTTAAACACTTAAGAGATTTGTAAAATTCTAATTTGAACGGTTTGTTTTGAAAAGTTAATGGATTTCAAGACTTTTTCTTACTTGATAATTTCGAGGACGAAATTCTTTTAAGGGGGAAAGTTTGTAACGACCCAGAATTTCTGTCAATTAAAATTCGTTTATTTAATTGATTTTAAATATTAATAAGTGAAATTTATAAGTCGAATAATTTATTTTTCGAATATCTGGATTTAATTGGATAATTAAATCGATAATTTAATAGTTGAAATTACAGAAAATAATTGGAAATAGCGTTAAATATGATTGAAAATGATTTGTAAAATTTAATTATATCATATTGGAGTTAGAATGATGTTATAGAACTTTTCAAATTGAATTTAAAGTTAAATTGTGAAAATTGAATATTTTAATATTTAATTGACGAGTTAAAATAGCCGTTTTTCAAACAGTCTCGTATTTCAACGAAACCAGTTTCATCGGATCCGTAATGTGATATTATTGTAAGGTTTCAAATTTCGTGTCAATCGGATTTACGATTTGTCCGGGGCAAGCTAAAACGCACAGAAATTTAGTTAATCGATTTAATTTAAATTTGATCGTTTATTGCCGTAACTCGCATAGACGATCAAATTAGCCTCCGAAACCTATTCCATTGTGTCCGGAACGCGGGGTAAACCCTAGAAACACCGGTCACCGCGCGAGATTTGGAGTTCGGAAAATTCGGGATGAATAGTGTTTCGTCGTTTTTTCTATAAAAGCCCCTTAAAATTCATTTTTTCAAAAGAAACCTAAACCCTAGGGTTTGCTTCAGCCTAGCCGCCACTTACTATTATCAATGGCCGAAACTATCTCTTCTTATCCCTCAAATTTCTTGCACTCCACTAACCAATTCGCGAAACTTTCAACATGAAAGTTGTAGAGCATCGAGTGATCGACATATTCAACGGTCAAGATCGTCTGAAGTGCTTTAGATCGACAGCAAAATAGAGATGAAGGTTGCGACTTTGTGCACGTTTTTCGTGAAGAATCCCTAGCCGAGCTTCAAACAAATCGAGCCGTGGGTGAAACTCGTGATGGTCTCCGAAATGGGAGTTGTTGATGGAGCAGAACGTGAAGGATGGGGGCGCGACCTGGAGGAGTTCGAGCGTGAATATGGGTTTAGCTTGCGTACATATTTCCTGTTGGGAAAGAAGGCAAAGCATGCGGCCACGATTTTGCAAAAGAGGAACGAACGGTGATGATCTGTTAGGGTTAGAAATAAAAATAAAAGTTGTAATTTATTTATATAAAAATTTGTATTAACTTCAAAATGCTATAACTCTTTCATACGAGGTCCGTTTTGGACGAAACGAATTGCGTTGGATTCGTTTTATCGAGCACTACGCAATGAAGCTAGTTTGGAGTCGTTTAGAGATAGTGAGAATTTTGGGTAAAATTAAACGCGTGTTTAATTTTATTCGAAATAAAACGCGGAAACTGAATTGAAAGCAAGGTGAGAACTTCTCACTCAATCGAATAGTTTCGATTTAAATTTTAAATAGTTAGATTTAAAATTATTGATTGTATGCCTGGATGATAAATTATTATCTATTGATTGTTAAAATAGACATTATACGCCATATATTTAGCGGAGGTTATTTATTAAAAACATATACCGCGAATATTTCACTGCAAAGTGAAATTGGTATTATCTACGTACTTGGAGTTGATTTCCCGTATTATATAGCGGATGAGACCCTATTGCGCCGTATAATAGCGGATAATAATTTATAAATCCCATATACCGCGATAATTCCGTACTGGAACGGAATTGGTATTGTGCTAACATCTTTGGATGCAGGGAAACAGGTTGGAGGGATCCAACAGAATTCCTCAACTGTATTGATTTATTCACAGATATTGTGATATTTGTTGATTATCATATACTGATATATGATGTCTTTGTTGTCGTGATTGACTATTTGGTGCTGTTGCATCATCGGATCCATTTTGAAGTTTTAAAATAATGATTTTTGATTTTAAAAAGAATTTTAAAGTGATTTTTGAAAGTATACGTTTTAATAAATTTTGAATTGTTAAAATAAATAAACATTAAAATTTTATTGTTATAAAAGTTATATTTTTGGAAAATAGTACTTAAGTACGATTTTGGAGTTATATAAGTTTTAAATAACGTTTTGTAAATTATTAAAAGGATAGGTTTATTTAAATTGAGATTTTTGAATTATTATAAACGGTTTATATAAAAGATTTCTAAGATTAATATTTATAAATTAAAAATATAGGAATTGTGAAACGAGTTTGTTAACTCCGCCCCGGTTTCGACTTAGCAACTCAATGGGATGCCGACCTAAGGCTTAAAAAGGTTACCGACCTAACAGGTTTGAGAGGCATACCGACCTAACAGGTTTGAGAGGAATGCCGACCTAAGGCTTAAAAAGTTTTTCGACCTAACAGGTTTGAGAGGAATGCCGACCTAAGGCTTAAAAAGGTTACCGACCTAACAGGTTTGAGAGGAATGCCGACCTAAGGCCTAAGGGGTATACCGACCTAACGCCTTAACAAGGTTACCGACCTAACGCCTTAACAAGGTTGCCGACTTAATGCTTTAACAAGGACGCCGACCCAACTGCCTAAAACAGAATTATAGCTACCGACCCAAGATAGCTACCGACCTAAGTCGCAGCTGACCTATGACTAATGTCAAAGGAAGACAAGTTCAACGCAGCTACTTGGCACAGTGGCCTCTTAACTCGTACACGATCCAGGACTTATCAGTTAAGCCGTGACTTATGACTTGCCAGTTAACTCGTTCACGACTCACGACCTAGCTTGAGTCATCCACGACCTAAAGCTACTAAATGTAAGCCCGATGCCGTATTACCGATGCAAGGATGTGTTAACTTGGAGGCGACCTAGGACTTATGCAAGGGAACCTTTGTGAAACCGTGAAAGGGCCAGATGAATCAGCCACGACCTACCTTAGACCGGCTACAACTCACCTTGGACCGGTCACGACTTACGACCTAAGGGGGGGATTTCCCCTATAAATACCAACCTACCTCAAGCATGAAGGGGACTTTTGGCCGATCTCTTTAAGCGCCAATACTCTGCTGAATTCTCGACTCACTCGACACTTCAAGTTCGAAAGGCATCTCAACTAACTTCAAGGGAAAATCTAACGCAATCTACATGGATTCGAAGAATTCTTCCTCATCAAAGTTCTAGTTGTTTGTCTCATCAGAATTGTAATTGAAGATCGTTGTAAAGTTGTAATTGATTCAGCAATAAAGAGAATTAAAGTGGACGTAGGCCTACCTAAAGCCGAACCACTATAAAAACTGTTGTCTTTTTTGCTTTCTCTGTGATTTTTCTACTTGTTTTAGTTCTCGTGTTCACGGGTGGTGCTTTCGCTCAACTCCAATCTACACCGGGGTGTTAGCGTCTGATTTTTACGTTAACATTTTTGGTGTTTTCACTGAGAACCCAACTCAGGAAACTTCCACTATTGCTCCGCGAAGGATTGTTGATAGAATTTCTTTTAAAACCAGAAGTTTATTGGAAATAATGGCTCCTAGGAGAAAACGAAGTTCTGTAAGATCCGACAATGTTCAAAAGAATACCGCTACCTCTCCTCCTTCAAGTCAAGCAGCACCAACTGTTGGAGTTACACGAGCAGAATTGGACGCCGTAGTTTTGGGATTGAATCAGCAATTGAATGCTCAGAATGCGCAGTTGGAAGCCCAGAATGCCCAGAATACCCTGATTTTGAGTAAATTGAATGATTTACTTGGGGCAAACCGTCAACCGGGTAATAATGATGGGAACCCTACTGTGGGAGTTCAAGATGCTGAGGGGAACATTTCTCAAAGAGCCGCAGACCCTGTAGAAAGGACTCCTCCTCAAGCTGGAGGATCAGGGCCGCAGCCGACCATCCGTGAACGATTGTCAAGACAGAATTCAGAGAGAGTGGCTGATGTGTGCCCTCCAGAGCCTGTAAATGATGAAGAGTATTTTTCGGGTATGGTTCGTCAAATCATGAAGGAAAATATGCGAAGAGATGAAGATGAGAAAGAGTGGGGTTTTGCTCCAAGCAAAACTCCATTTACTGAAAAGATATTGAAGGCAGAGTTCCCAAGGAAATTCGTTCCCCTACTATTCCAGCTTACAAGGGGGCGAGTGATCCTAACGAGTTTCTGTATAAGTACGACTGGCATATGACTGGTGCCAGGGCGTCTGATGAAATTAAATGCTGATACTTCCCGGTTTATCTAGAAGGTGTAGCTCTATTGTGGTTTACAAAGCTGCAGGTCAGGTCCATCGTTCAATTCTCTGATTTGACCAGGAAGTTCAAGGAGCAATTTCGATTGTATGCTTCTAAAGCAAAGGATATAATGTTGCTATCAAGTCTAGAGCAAAATCTGGGAGAATCTATCAGGTCGTTTTTGAATCGCTTTAACATAGCATTGGCTGAGGTAGATAATGCTGAGCCATGCATGGTCCTGACATACTTGATGAGGGCGATTGACAAATCGAGTGAATTTGGAAAATGGTTGAAAATGAAAGAACCAAACTCACTTGACAAATTCTACAAGAAAGCGGATGAATTCATGCACTTGGAGAGCCTCCAAACACCGGCTATGGTGGTATCAGCGCAAGCCGGGAACAATGGTGCTGCTTCGAGCAAGAAAGAACCAAGCACTCAGAAAAGGGGAAACAATGGTGGAAAGAAACAGGGAGACGCTAAGAAAGGCCGTTCTTTTAATTTCACACCCTTAACCGATACCCCTGAAAACATCTACTTTGCAACCAAAGATGATGTCAATTATCCGACACCACCTAAAATGAGAGTTGAAATTAAGATGGAAAAAAGTGGAAGGTTCTGCCGGTTCCACAACCAGCCCGGCCATGACACCAATGAATGCCGCCAGTTGAAAGAGGTAATTGAACAACTCTTGAAGGAAAACAAACTCCAGCATTATGTGAAAAGGAACAGAAATGCCCCAGCTTCGTCAACTCAAGGACAGCAAGTTCCCGCTCACCGTCCTGGCTCAAGTGAGAAGGCCGTGGAACATGAATCGGAAAGGCCTGTCATCAATATAATAACCGGAGGACCTCACCCAGCAGGCAAAAGCTGGGGTGAGATGGAAAGGTATGCCCGGGCCTTGAGGCATGTACCAGCTGAAGAGAATGTTTTTGTTTTAGAGAACGATGCGCCTTTAAAGCAACAAAAGACTTCCACAGATGATATTGTATTTAGTGCCAGAGATTCTTTGGGTATCGAGGCTCCGACCATAGATCCTTTGGTCATATCCGCTGGTATTGGGCCGGCAACTGTGAGAAGAGTTCTAGTTGATTGTGGAGCTTCATGCAACATCCTCTTCAAGAAGACATTTGATCAAATGAAAATTCCAATGGCTGACGTTCAAGCTTCATCACTTAAGATTGCTGGGTTTGCTGGAGAACCCAAACAGCCGATTGGAACCATAGATTTGTTTGTAGAACTTGGAAAGGGACCGAGGAAGGTGGCTTGAAAGCAAACCTTTATAATTGTTGAAGAATTCTCTGTCTACAATGCCTTTTTAGGCCGACCAACTCTTGCTGCATTCAAAGCCGTTCTTGCTCCATAGTGTCTGACTCTAAAATTCCCCACAGATAACGGAGTTGGTGTGATTAAGGGAGATCAAGATGCGGGGCGAGAATGTTATCTTACAGAGCTGCGTGAATCAAGGAAAAGAGAAATGGGAAAAGGTGCGGCGGCTCCAGTCCGCACCAAGGAACCAACCTTGTAGCAATTACAGGGTGGACCCTGCACTGGCGAATGTAGTGGCACACGAAGAGAGATGGATCCAAGGAAAGCCAGTGCAGGGGAGAATAGGGTAGTACCGGTAGAGGTAACAGTGCCGGTGCCCGTTGACCCAAAGGACCCAAACAAAGTGCTTAATGTGGGTTCACAGCTTAACACAACAGTTCAGAATGTTCTGATTTCATTTTTGAAGGCTAATTTGGATGTATTCGCTTGGACTCATGCTGACATGTGCGGAATATCCCCAGAGATTGCAGTACACACTCTGAACATTGATCCAAAATTTACACCTGTAAAACAAAAGAGAAGAACCCAGGGTCCTGAGAGAACGGCCGCGTTAAAAGAAGAAGTGGATCGGCTCATGGAGAACGATTTCATCAGAGAATCTACTTATCCAAAATTGGGTATCAAATCCAGTGCTGGTTAAAAAGGCTAACGGAAAGTGGAGAGTATGCATTGACTTTTCAGATCTGAACAAAGCCTGCCCCAAAGACTGTTTCCCGCTGCCCAGGATCGATTAGTTGGTGGATGGGACGGCAGGGCATGAATTGTTATCTTTCATGGATGCATACTCCGGATATAACCAGATTATGATGCATGAGCCAGATCAAGAGGACACAAGCTTCATTACAGATATTGGACTCTACTGCTACAAGGTCATGCCTTTCGGACTCAAGAATGCAACGGCAACTTACCAAAGGCTTGTTAATGCCATATTTAAACCACAGATTGGCAAGACAATGGAAGTTTATGTTGATGATATGTTAGTAAAGTCCAAGAAAGCAGTGGACCATATGGATCACTTGGCAGAGATGTTTGCAGTACTCCGCAAGTACAGAATGAAGCTTAATCCCCTGAAATGTTCATTTGGAGTGGAGTCCGGAAAGTTTTTGGGTTTCATTGTGAGCGCTAGGGGCATCGAAGCTAATCCAGCTCAGATCACTGCCCTGAGAGAGGTCAAGGCTCCTAGAACGAAGAGGGAATTGCAAAGTCTCAATGGAAAGGTTGCTGCCCTGAGTCGGTTCATTTCCAAAGCTACTGACAAATGCATTCCATTCTTTGATGCTCTGAAGAAAGGAAGAAAAAACTTTGAGTGGACTCCTGAATGTCAGAAAGCATTTGATGAGTTGGTTCGTCATATGGAAGTGCCTCCGATACTTTCAAAGCCTGACAGTGGTGAAGATCTCTTCATATATTTGGCAATTTCGTCTCATGCTCTCAGTGTAGTGTTGGTACGGGAAGACGCAAGGATTCAACGCCCAGTCTATTATATCAGCAAAGGATTCACTGGGGCAGAGATGAACTATTCAAGATTAGAAAAGCTCCCTATTGTTTGTTGATCGCATCAAGAAAATCGAGGCCGTATTTCCAAGCTCATCCCATCAAAGTCCTCACTGATCAACCCCTAAAGCAAGTCCTATTCCGTCCTGAGACTTCGGGCCGTCTTTTGAAATGGAATATTGAACTCAGCCAATATGACATCACTTACCATCCCCGGAAAGCAATCAATGGACAAGCTTTGGCGGATTTCATCGCAGAATGTATGGATAAGGGTGATAGTGAGGAAGAAGTCACTGATAGCGTCCCAATCCAATGGAAATTGTATGTCGATGGCGCAAGGATGATTACTGTTCTGGAGCAGGGGTTGTCCTTGAAACCCCAGAAGGGCGATCACGATGTTATGCGCTGAGACTAGAGTTCCCTTCGACAAACAATGAAGCTGAATATGAAGCTCTCATCGCTGGTTTAAGGATCGCTAAAGAACTAAACATCAAGGCATTGCAAATCTTCAGTGATTCTCAACTTATTGTTTGCCAAGTCAGGAAGGAATTTCAAGCTAAAGGAGGGAATCTACCCGCCTATTTATCAAAAGCCTGGGAGCTCCTTCAAGATTTTGACCATTATTCAATAAATCATATACCCCGAGAGGAGAACATGAAGGCGGATGCTCTCGCAAAGTATTCAAGTACTGGTGAAGCTCAACTATTGGGGATAATTCCCGTCGAAGTCTTGTCAGCTCCAAGCACAGATGAAATGGATGTTGATTGGATTATGAATGTATCCCAAGAACAAGAATCATGGATGACTCCGATACTTGAATATTTGCTCAATGGTTCTTTGCCAGAAAGTTCAAAATAACGACAGAAGCTAATGAGGAAAGCCTCCAGATATATAGATCAAGATGGTCGTTTGTATAGACGAGGATTTTCAATGCCGTTACTCCGATGTGTGACAAAGGAAGAAGCTAAGACAATTCTGACTGAAGTACACGGAGGGGAATGTGGGGATCATACAGGTGGTCAAACTTTAGCAAAGAAAATCCTCCGCTATGGATACTTTTGGCCAGAAATTAATCAGGATGCTGCTAACTATTCCCGAAAATGTGATAAATGCCAGAGATTCGCCAAAATTCCTAGAGCACCCTCTACTGAGCTAACTCAAATGGTCAGTCCATGGCCATTTGCCATCTGGGGAATAGATCTCATTGGGCCTTTGCCGACTGCCAAATCGGGGATTATATATGCTATCGTTGCTGTTGATTACTTCGCTAAATGGGCTGAAGCTGAACCATTGGCTACTATTACCTCTAAGAAAATGATAAGTTTTGTGACTAAAAATATCATTTGCAGGTACGGTGTGCCTCAGAAGATAATCACAGACAATGGTACTCAGTTTTGAAAGTGAGGAGTTCCAAGATTTCTGCAAACGATTTAGGATCCGAAAAAGCTTCTCAGTAGTGGCTCATCCGCAGGCAAACGGGCAAGTGGAAGCAGTAAACAAAATCATCAAATCAACCATCAAAAAGCAGCTGGAAAAAGCAAAAGGTGGTTGGGTCGATAAGTTACCGCTTGCACTATGGGCATACAGAACCACCCACAAAACTGCGACTGGGCATACTCCATTTTCATTGGCATACGGATCAGAAGCAATGATTCCAGTGGAAACTGAAGTCCCCTCACACAGAAGGATCCATTTTGATCAAGATGAGAATGATAGACTGCAACTGGAAGCACTTGACCTCCTTGACGAAAAAAGAGAAGAGGCGAGGCTTAGAATTGCAGCTCATCAACAAAGAATAGCCAGGCACTTCAATTCCAAAGTTCGTCAGCGCAGCTTTGAGGTTGGGGACCTGGTCCTGAAGAGAATCATGACAGCCACAGGTGTGTTTGGGCCAAACTGGGAAGGGCCATATGTTATAGCACAAAGCTTCTTGACGGCACATTCAAACTTACAACTGTCGAAGGAGAACCAATCCCAAGAGCTTGGAACAGCAATCATTTGCGTCCTTATTTTACTTGAAAGCTTTGCTGAAATGTTGTAAAAGAATTGCAAATATATGATTCTTGTATTGAAAGTAATTGTAAAGCAAGTGAATAATGAAAAGCTATAAAGTGGATGTAGGCCCAGTTTTTGGCCGAACCACTATAAATCTTGTGTTCTCTACTATTATAAACTGCTTTGTTTTATTTCGACATATAAAATATGTTAACTGTGTTACTAAAATGTCGATTTAATAATGCAGGCCATAAAAACAAAGCTCACCCGTCACAAAACCGGGCGATCTCCGACATCACCCAGCAAGCAAACGCTAAACCATTCAAAATTTCCATACTCAAATCCTACAAGAGAAGTGCTTTGAACAAAAGTTAGCGATGTGGATGGAAGTGGGCCATATCTAACTAACTGCGAATGTTTGAACAAACAAACAACCAGTTAAATAGCCTGTGTCTACCACCACCAACACGCTTAACTATGAAGTATATTTCTTTGGATAAGGAAAATTATTGGCAACTAAAAAAGGATGACACTTGCAAAAGATAACGGAGATCGCCAACATGAATAGATGGCAAGGAGACATGGGCGAGCAAGCATCAATCAGCAAAATACCTCTTCGGAGGCACAAGCCCTCTTCGGAGGCACAACTCTTCGGAGGATAAAGACCTTGAGCGGGCCTCGCCAGAAAAAGAGAGATCTTTCTCGATACAAAGTTGTGGAATGATCGGTCGATACACTCCCGTGAATCCGTCCTACCGAGAGAAAGAAACTCCAAACTTCCAGGCAAAAGCCCTACTCAGAGGCACACGTTTCACTGAGATTGAAATAAAACTTCCAAGTGTTGAAACGTGAAAAGCCCTCTTCAGAGGCCCATTTCACCACAGTTGAAATGCCAAAAGACCTCGAGCGGGCCTAACCAGAAAAAGAGAGGTCTTTCTCAACATAAAGTTGCGGACTGATCGGTCGATACACTCCCGTGAATCCGTCCAGCTGAGAGAAAGAAAATCCAAACTTCCAGGCACAAACCCTACTCAGAGGCACACATTTCACCATGATCGGTGATACACTCCCGTGAGACAAAATGTGAAAAGCCCTCCCCGGAGGCCCGCTTCCCAGCGAACAGGGAAAAAATAAAAGCCTCTCCCAAGAGGCAGAAACAAAAGGACCTCTTCCCAGAGGCACAACCAAACAAAAAGACCTCTTCCCAGAGGCAGAAACAAAAAGACCTCTTCCCAGAGGCACAATCGAACAGAAAGACCTCTTCGGAGGCACACGTTTCACCGAGATTGAAATAAAACTTCCAAGTGTTGAAACGTGGAAAGCCCTCCTCGGAGGCACAACTCTTCGGAGGCACACGTTTCGCCAAGATTGAAATAAAACTTCCAAGTGTTGAAAAGCGAAAAGCCCTCCTCGGAGGTACAACTTTTCAAAGAAGCATTTCGTCAGAAATGCAAAGCAAAGATCAGAAAACCCTCCACTGAGGGGCAATAAAAAAAAAAAAAAAAGAAGCCCTCTTCGAAGGCACACTTTAACTTTCAAAGGAAGAATGATTCACCTATTCTGGAAAATACTCTTCCTCAAAAAGAAGTTAAAGTGCCTTCAGAGGCCCGCTTTACCACATAGAACAATTCACTTGATAAAATGTGTGTATGCACAAAAGAAGAAGTGATATCTTCGAAGGATAAAGCATAAAAACTCATACGGAGGGAGCTGTACTCTATTTTTAACAAGATAATATTCCTCCAAGTATGGGATAATTATTCTCCAGAAAATAAGAGTACAAGTCCCCTCAAAGTATAAAATATTGCAACGAGCTTATGGTATAGGGGCAACATGGTATAGCTACATACAACATGGTATAACTACGTTGGTAAAATTACGCTCGAACAACATACCACAAGCTCACTTCAATATCATATAAAGAAACCTGTACAAAAATGAATAGTAAATGCATTCTCAAATACAGACAGAAGTTTGTACAAACAAAAAGAATCAATTTATTCAATACTGTCAAAATTTTGCACATGTACAGGCTTCAAAATAAAAAGAAAAAGAAAAGCGGAGGCCGGTATCCGCACAATCTCCGGCCAGTACATGCAAAAAGCAAAAAGTAAAAATAAATCGAAAGCAGGACCCCTTACTTCTTCTTGCCACCACCCTTAGAGCCTTCACCTGACCTAATAGGCAGCTTTTCAGGACGGCCTGGGAGAGTCGGGGATGAAGGAGAAAGGGTTACTACCGGGTCAACTTTCGATTCCTCCTCAGAAACAAGAATGTCTTTCCTTCTCTTCTTGGAAGTGACACGCTTCCTCCTCCTCATTGAAGAAGACTCACTTCCCGGAGTAACAAGAGCAGATAATTTTATGTTACCAGAAGTGGTTCGCTCCGGAGACTCATTGCCTTCTCCAAGCCCTTCTCCCCTGTGCTCTTGAGAAGCAATAGGATCATCTATGCCATGAAGAGCCTCTATTTGCTCCTCATGCGACCCGGGTTGCGAGGAAGAAGGAGGAGTGACCTGAAGAGACGGAGGAGGAATAACCGGAGGAGGGGAAGTTTGAACAATGCTCGATGCTTTCTCTACAGAAGAAAAGAAGTTAAAGTCAGTAAAGAGAGGAGATAAAGGCTCGCTGAGGTTCAGGAAATAGTCAAGAAGCTCATCAAGCTCGTAAGAAACAAATGAGCAGTCTACTCGAGCAAGGTTGACAGTAGAATTACCTGGAGAAGTCGGCTTCCTGATATCAACCTCGTAAGCCTATGCTTCAGCACTCTCGTCGCCTTCATCTCCATCCTGTATGCTTGTGATCTCAGTGGTAACTTTAGTAGGGGATGGAGAATGAGAACTGGAGCCGATAATGTCGATTTCGGCCGAAGGAGAAGGCTGAACTGGAGCAGTTGAGATAGTTTTTCCTAAATGTTCCCCTACTGCCATTTCGGCACTTATTTTCGCAAGTTGCTCTTTTTCCTTGGCAAGAGCGGCGCGAGCTCCGTCATCTAGATAATGTTCCTCAGGCTCTGTTTCAACATAGCCAGCACCTTTAGCACCAAGCATATCAAGTGCGGCCTCCCACACTTCAGCCAAAGTAATTTCATACTTGGGACCTAGAAAGGCGAGACTACCGCGCCTCAAGACGCTATGCAGGTAGAAGTCAAACAGTGTCGAGCTGATGCTGGTCTTCGTTGCCTCATGAGATTCTTCAGCTGCAATTTTACCGGCAACGGCCTCATCATGCTCTCTTTCAGCCTTGGAGAGTTGAAGCTTTAGCATTTGAATTTCCGCCTCCTGAGAGTTGACTTTCTCCCGTAACTCTATAACTTCAGCACGATACCTTCCCGCTGTTTTCTGCTCAGCTTCAAGTTGTGCCTCGGCATGTCGCTGAGCGGCGTGAGCATCGCAAACATGCTTTTGAAGTACTTCTTCTTTTTGAGTATATGAGGTAGAAGAAGTAGCAAGCTCTTGTTTAAGTTCCTCAACTTTCGCTTCAAGCTCTTCATTGTAAGTAGTGATGCTCCTCATTTCGGTATAATGCTGCTCAAGAACCTTCTGCCATTCGGCCTTGTCATTTCCATGGTCAGAATGGCCTCTATATTCGCACGGTTGACCCTTTGAAGCTCATCAACAAGCTTTTGCCACCCTGACATCCGCTCGATATCAAATTTAACAGCATCAAGATTTTGCAGCATTTCTTGTTTATCAATAGGGACTAAGTCAAGATCGAACCGCACTCCCTTTAGGCACCAGTGCGGGAACTGGCTTTGCAGAGTAGTCGGGCCTGGTCCAACTTTGAATTTAGGCCTGCTGATTATTGTCTGAATGTCTGTCTTCCCGAGAGCAGGAGAGCCAGAAGGAATGTCAAGTGAGATGGGGGCAGTGACCTTTTCAGGAGTAGTAGTTGCATGCTTCTCACCGTGCCTGGCACGCTTGCTTGGGTCCTCAACTGTATGACTTTTTCCCCGGTCATCATGGGATTTTCTCTTGTGAGAATCGTCACCTCTCTGGGAAGAATCATGGTGCTCCTCCCTTTCTTTTCTCTCATAACGCTCTTCTTGAGTCCTCCTCTCCTGAGCCTTTCGGGCGGCTCTCTCTTCATCGGTTTCTCTGTGAACGGGAAGGTAGCGCCTATAATCATATTGACTACGCCTTCCGTAGCGCTGGAAGTCGTCATAGTAAGAGCCGCTGCGTCCCATCGGAGAATCTGAAATAAAAAAGAGAGACAAGTCTTAAAGGTCTTCAGAGAAAAGAAGTGTAACTGTAGAATCTTCAAAGTACAAAGAATTAGGTATATGAAAATGCCGAAAGATTCTAAGTGTGTGTGATGTGCAAACTACGCGTATCAAACTACGAACCACTCTTCGATTGCGGAGTAGTTGTGGGGGTGGTAGTTAATGTCAACTCTTGGGTCGACGGAGCTTGTTGCAAAGAAGAAGTCGCTTCCACTACTGAAGAAGAAACCCTACTAGTGACAGGGTCGTCTTTAAAGATCTCCTGTGAGGTAGCAAAGAGGTCGCTCAACCCTTTGAAGGTGTCGTCCCCGCTCTGCCTGACAGGGCTTGTTTTCCCGACTTCTTCGCCAGACTTCTGCGAACGTTGAGGAGATCTCTGAGGCTCTTCTTCCTCAATAACTGGGGCAAGTGTGAATTTGCCAGACGACCCCGCAACATCGACAATAGTAGAGCACTTCACCAGAGAAGTCTCAGGAGCAGGTTCTTTTGGTATGGGTGCGTCAGAAGAAACCGGGGCATCTGATACTCTTGCCAGGGAGTCTGGGATCTCATGAGGACGTGTAGAGCGAGAGATGTGTAAAAGCCCGTACTGATGCAAAAATTCATCCCTCAACAAAAAATTTATACTTCTCTCTTCCACGGCCACGACACTCAATCTTTCAAAAATTTGCTTATGGCTTGGATCTCTAGAAGGGAGAGGAAGTGCTGAAAAGAGCAAAGAATGAGATTAGCAATTGGTAATTCAGATCTCGAAAAGTTTAGAAATGGAGAAAATAAAAACAGGTAATCTTACTTCCTACTCTCCAGATGGCATAAAACCCTGGGGGCAGCGAGCAAAGAAAAACTGATTCAAAAATTCAGGAACACTTTCGGTAAGATCAGAAATAAGCTTGCGGTTTCTAGCGCTTCTCACGATAATAAGGGAAGGATGGTCTTTACTCTTTGCAAATGAGCATAAGTAGCGAATTTCTTCAAAACTCGGCAAGCGATCAAGAGTTCTCCTAAACAAAACACACAACCCCATCAAGATGGCATAGCCGTTAGGATGAAGTTGGAATGGAGAGATTGTCAACCGAAGGAGAAGGGTTCGAAGGAAGTCGTTAAAGGGAGGAATCGCCTCGCTTAAACACATTTGACGATTGACTGCAACGAAACCATGGGGAGGACTGTCGGCAGTATCATTTGGCCCGGGAAGTATGGCATCATTTTCAGCAAAACCAAATTGAGTACGTAGCTGAATAAACGCTCTCGGAGTTAGGATAGTCGAAGTTCTCTCTGGAGGGTTCTCTATGGGAATAGCTATCGGAAAGGTCTCTTCAGCTTGAGCTACCCCTTCTTCTTCTTGATGGGAAGTCATTCTACACAAACAACTGGATATTCAAACATGAAGGTGCACGTTTCCTAAAGTGTGTGGAGTGTTGTGTAAAATCAATCAAGCAATGAGCAAATGTAACTGGAATAGAAACTAGCAAGTATTTGTCAGTTATAAAGTCCAGGGTACGTTGTTTTAATATGCAAGTGTAATGTTGATGCAAACAAATCAGTTCAAGTTAGCGATGCTTTGCATTAATACTTCACTTTAGTTGATTGGTTCACAGCATTTCATACAGTGTATTTAAGTTGATTACTTTATGTCGACTAATCTGTCATTTGATGTGGGCAGTCAATGGCAGTATATTCGCCTTGGTTTTTTGTGATTGTTGTTTTCAGTAGGTTGTTAGCCTATAAATTAATGTGGTCTGTGAAATAAGGCAGCAAAGTTGAATCAATCCAGAATTTAAGCAGTTCAGTACAATAGATCAAATTAAGAATTCAAATTGGAACTATGCTTTCAAGTGAGAACTCGAGTTGGGCATCCAAATGTTAACTCGGCGGCGACCCAAGGAGTCTCTCGCAAATTAAGATTAAGTTTCTGATTCTTAAGATCAGTGGCTCTTTAATTTGTAAGAAGTAGGAAGGGTAAAGGCTCCAGTTCAAAAAGTGGTGTGAAATTTCCCAAGGGTTAACTCGGCCACGGTTTAAGAGTTAACTTGGCCACGGTTTAAGGGTTAACACAGCCACGGTTTAAGGGTTAACTGGGCCATGGTTTAAAGGTTGGATCAGCAGAAGATTAGGTCGGCAGTTTTCCCCCAAGGGTTAACTCGGCCACGACTTAAGGTTTAGGTTGCGTCAAGCTAGATCGGCCAGAGGGTTAGGTCACCCAAAATCACTGGGTCGCGTCCAAGCCAATACCTCACTCCACTCAACCCGTTAACCCGATAGTTGCTTCATCAGCAGCAGCCTTCACCTTCATTCCTGATATCGGATCATCCAATAAGATAGTTCAAAACCACTACAAATTCAACATCTTACAATCCTGACGCAAATCAAGATCAACTAGCCTGAATCAGTAACCCATCGACATCATCTCATCAATCATTTGAAGCCAAATCGAGCAACCTAAGCTTCATCAGCTGAAGGTGCAATAGAATTCATGATGAAGCATTATGCAAAGAGGCGGTTTAAGTGTGAGTGATGGAGTTCACGAACCAACGGTAACCTATGATCGAAGAAGATTCACTTACGTAATGATTATCGGTGATTGATGGAGCAAAATCGCCTTTTGGAGCTTGGGAAAGTTTTTAATGGCAGAATCTAGGGAGTAGGTAATGAGAAGGAAGAAGAAGATGTGACTTATACCTTGCAGTGGAGGAATGTGAAGCGATATGTTACGACTCAACTGTTAGGTCGCGTACGACCTACCGACTTAGAGAGTGGATGAGTTAGAGGATATCGAAGCACACGACCTAACCAGTAGGTGTATACTTCGAGGGGAAATTGTTAACTCCGCCCCGGTTTCGACTTAGCAACTCAAAGGGATGCCGACCTAAGGCTTAAAAAGGTTACCGACCTAACAGGTTTGAGAGGCATACCGACCTAACAGGTTTGAGAGGAATGCCGACCTAAGGCTTAAAAAGGTTACCGACCTAACAGGTTTGAGAGGAATGCCGACCTAAGGCTTAAAAAGGTTACCGACCTAACAGGTTTGAGAGGAATGCCGACCTAAGGCCTAAGGGGTATACCGACCTAACGCCTTAACAAGGTTACCGACCTAACGCCTTAACAAGGTTGCCGACTTAATGCTTTAACAAGGACGCCGACCCAACTGCCAAAAACAGAATGATAGCTACCGACCCAAGATAGCTACCGACCTAAGTCGCAGCTGACCTATGACTAATGTCAAAGGAAGACAAGTTCAACGCAGCTACTTGGCACAGTGGCCTCTTAACTCGTACACGATCAAGGACTTATCAGTTAAGCCGTGACTTACGACTTGCCAGTTAACTCGTTCACGACTCACGACCTAGCTTGAGTCGTCCACGACCTAAAGCTACTAAATGTAAGCCCGATGCCTTATTACTGATGCTAGGATGTGTTAACTCGGAGGCAACCTAGGACTTATGCAAGGGAACCTTTGTGAAACCGTGAAGGGGCCAGATGAATCGGCCACGACCTACCTTAGACCGGCCACAACTCACCTTGGACCGGTACGACTTACGACCTAAGGGGGGGATTTCCCCTATAAATACCAACCTACCTCAAGCATGAAGGGGACTTTTGGCCGATCTCTTTAAGCGCCAATACTCTGCTGAATTCTCGACTCACTCGACACTTCAAGTTCGAAAGGCATCTCAACTAACTTCAAGGGAAAATCTAACGCAATCTACATGGATTCGAAGAATTCTTCCTCATCAAAGTTCTAGTTGTTTGTCTCATCAGAATTGTAATTGAAGATCGTTGTAAAGTTGTAATTGATTCAGCAATAAAGATAATTAAAGTGGACGTAGGCCTACCTAAAGCCGAACCACTATAAAAACTGTTGTCTTTTTTGCTTTCTCTGTGATTTTTCTACTTGTTTTAGTTCCCGTGTTCACGGGTGGTGCTTTCGCTCAACTCCAATCTACACCGGGGTGTTAGCGTCTGATTTTTACGTTAACATTTTTGGTGCTTTCACTGAGAACCCAACTCAGGAAACTTCCACTATTGCTCCGCGAAGGATTGTTGAAAGGATTTCTTTTAAAACCAGAAGTTTATTGGAAATAATAGCTCCTGGGAGAAAACGAAGTTCTGTAAGATCCGACAATGTTCAAGAGAATACCGCTACCTCTCCTCCTTCAAGTCAAGCAGCACCAACTGTTGGAGTTACACGAGCAGAATTGGACGCCGTAGTTTTGGGATTGAATCAGCAATTGGATGCTCAGAATGCGCAGTTGGAAGCCCAGAATGCCCTGATTTTGAGTAAATTGAATGATTTACTTGGGGCAAACCGTCAACCGGGTAATAATGATGGGAACCCTACTGTGGGAGTTCAGGATGTTGAGGGGAACATTTCTCAAAGAGCCGCAGACCCTGTAGAAAGGACTCCTCCTCAAGCTGGAGGATCAGGGCCGCAGCCGACCCTCCGTGAACGATTGTCAAGACATAATTCAGAGAGAGTGTCTGATGTGTGCCCTCCAGAGCCTGTAAATGATGAAGAGTATTTTTCGGGTATGGTTCGTCAAATCATGAAGGAAAATATGCGAAGAGATGAAGATGAGAAAGAGTGGGGTTTTGCTCCAAGCAAAACTCCATTTACTGAAAAGATATTGAAGGCAGAGTTCCCAAGGAAATTCGTTCCCCCTACTATTCCAGCTTACAAGGGGACGAGTGATCCTAACGAGTTTCTGTATAAGTACGACTGGCATATGACTGGTGCCGGGGCGTCTGATGAAATTAAATGCTGATACTTCCCGGTTTATCTAGAAGGTGTAGCTCTATTGTGGTTTACAAAGCTGCAGGTCAGGTCCATCGATCAATTCTCTGATTTGACCAGGAAGTTCAAGGAGCAATTCCGATTGTATGCTTCTAAAGCAAAGGATATAATGTCGCTATCAAGTCTACAGCAAAATCCGGGAGAATCTATCAGGTCGTTTTTGAATCGCTTTAACATAGCATTGGCTGAGGTAGATAATGCTGAGCCATGCATGGTCCTGACATACTTGATGAGGGCGATTGACAAATCGAGTGAATTTATATTTTAAATTGTTTATGTCATTATTATTATTTATACTGCATCAATTATAGGCTCTGATACTAAAACTTAAATAGTTAGCCCTAATATGACTAATTTATACCGCATCAATTATAGGCTCTGATACTATTAATAAAACTGGCCAGTTCGCGGTGGAGTTAAAGGGTAAAATTTAAAAAAATTCATTGAATCTTTATTGGGCATATGTAATCTAAATTCATTTAAAACTTTTCTACACTTTATTTGAAGTAAAATGTACATCTGATTATAATTATTTAAAATTATTTTTATTTAATTTTAAATTGTTTATGTCATTATTATTATTTATTTGATAAGCACATCTAATATGCTCATGTGTGGAAGTGTAAGTGTTACATATAGAATATGTGCACGGAAAATGTGAACGCTTTAGGTGTTGGGATTTACAGCACAATGGTCATATATCCCCTCCATATATGCCTTTGTCGTCAAAAAAACATTTTTTAAAATGTGCATACGTATATAGATGAAGATATCGAACGCAACCAAAAATTGATTTTAGTTAAAAAGGTAGTTCAAACATCATTATGTTACTTTTAAAGCTAATTTTGTAAACTTTACAAGGTACATACATACATACATACATATATTTGTGTGTGTGTGTGTGTATGTATATACTCACACACACGTGCAAGCGTGCACGCATATATATTCACATACATACATATATTTATATATATAGAAATTAAATTAACATTTTAAAACAAAATAGTAATTTCCAAATAAAATAGTTTGTCATAAGTCCAGGCATTAAATTAAGAAACAAATCAAGGGAAATTTAAACGTTTCCCTTTTTCCTTTTGGGAACAACATACGAAATTTAAATTCAATTAATTTATATGTAAACAACACTCAAAATATTTCAAAATATTTATAAAACACCCTTTAGTCCATAACTTTTTAATGTGTAATATGATCCATTAATAATGATTCAAAAATACTGTATAGATGATGTTTTCTGAATTAAAAGGATTACACATATTAGGCATTGTTATCACTATCAATTATTGATCCTAAAGGTGTGCGGCATGTTGACATAACCATGATCTCACATCAATAAGTAATGTTGAAAGCATACAATGTCGCTCCTCATTCATAAGGGCTAATAGACAGCGTCGCATGTCATCAATGAAGCAAAGGATGCTGAATGCCATCAATGTCGCATACTGCTCATAGAGTTGAATGAATGATGTCGAATCTCTCATATCAGTAAACAAAGTCGAATGGAACCAATTCTATATCTCATCATGGAAGCAGTGATATTGAAGAATACTATATTGAAAACCATCAATGTTATAGTGATTTGGTTCATCGTCCATGTAGCCCCTCATTAATGTCGTATTCTATTAATATAGCATTTCCTCCATAAAGCCATATGAATCAACGTCGCTTCAAATTAATGCCGCATTTCTCCAATGATATTGTTTTTTATCAGTGCTTCCATTAATACCGCCTCTTATTAATGCTATCTTCTATCAATGTCGCCTTATATCAATGCTACCTCTTATTGATATCACCTATCAAGCAATGTCGTGTCTCTTCAAGATTGGCAAATGTCAATATCGCAACTTAGTGATGGAGCACTTCATCAACTATTAAAGGATACCATAGGTCCTTAATGTGACATTGATGCCAGATGCCATCAATATACATGAAAGTCATCAAGGCGGATTAGATATTAAGTGTTACTACATGATGCCATATCCATCAGCGTGCAAAAGAATGAAGAAGATCATCAAAAACGAAGCATGAAGCCTAGCACCATTGAAATAGCCAATGATACCGTAGGCTATCCATACAGAAAGTAATTCATAGCAGCCATGTCGCACTTCTACCCCTATAAATACGGACCTAGGGGCATGGAGGAAGGGGAATCATTCTTTTCTCATTTCTCACATTTTTCAACTTTAACCCAAAATTGATTTGGGAATTTTTTTTCCAGTTGTAACACTCAAACTTTGTACACATAAGGGTTTGAATGCTAAACGTTTGCATGGCATATCTTGCATAAACAATGACTCTTGACTTATGGATTGACTTATGACTTGCATGTTGAATAAAAGGACACAGCTTGGACTCTTAATTTATATGTCTTTATGATTTTCGACATGACTTTTTCCTTGCTATTGAATACACATAAGACTAAAATGGATTTAACATGAAGCATATGCCATCCTAGCAAATTAGCCTAGGTTTGCCTTAACTTTTCCTTAACTAAGTCCGCTTTTCTTACACTTTTGAGGCTGCTGAAGAAATACGTTAATATAGTAGCACTAGATGGAGGCTTGAACCTCCGACTTCGCTTAACTCATTAGTAGAATTACCTCAAACTACATATATAAGGCTTAAAGGACTTATCCCTAACAAGCATATCCCATTCCAAATCCCATCAAACTTCATTTGAATAATACCTATTTTGAACAAGGATCCTTCGAGCCTCGAATGGCTAGACCATCCTACCAAATTACATGTGATCCTCGGCTTCATGAAGAGCAAGTATTGAGATTAGTAGCACTACAAGTAATAGAGGATAAGAAGAGACAAGGGACCCCTTATAATTCGGAAAAATGAGTCTAAATCCATCCCATATAGGGCCAACACCAATCTTTGCCCTTGGAAGAAATACAAAAGAGATAGCATCTTCATAAAAATTAGAAATGAAATCCAACTCAAAGCTAAGGAACCATCTTCCAAAAGGAAATATAAAGGGATTTCGATCGATTTACTACAAAGTAGAGGAGTATATTGGGTTGATCTTACAAAAGAATGAAGCACAAAGCTCCTTAAAAAGAAAGTTAACTATCAAAGATGAGGAGTTTGTCACAAGCAATAAAGGATTAAACTTCAATCAAGGGGATCATTCTCCAAAAAAGTCATGACTTTCTAAGAATGACTCTCTTACTACTTATTATCAGAACGTTTACCTCTTAACCAAATACAAGCTTAACTATTGGCCTTCACAAAAAAAGCGACCGAAGAATTATTGGAATCTAAGAGTATTATGCTGTCATTATCATTGTTCTAATGGATATGACATGAATCAATGTCGAAGCTTGGATGGGACAATCAACAATTTCCTAAAACAAGAAAAGAACAAAGAATTTGTAAAAAGAATTTGAACAAGTCAACAATAAAGGAAAATTCTCAATGCAGAATAAATATATCTACATGGTTAAGGAGAAAAAGAAACTCCAAAAATAAAGGAAAAAGCCTTTGATCCCTCGAAGATGGCCTGATCAAAGAAACTCTTAGAGATAGGACGAGTAAATCTTTCATCCTGCCTAAGATAGCTTCACCAAAGTACCAAATAAGCCATCGATCCTGCCTACGTGGCCTAGCCGAAGCATAAGCCCTTATTCCCGCATGAAAACGACCTATTTAAGGTACCTCCTAGAGGGAGGTCAAAGTAAGCCTTTGGTCCCGCATGAAAATGGCATGTCCAAAGCATCTGCAAACCTTTGATCCCTTTTACATAGCCTAGTCAAAGTGCCTCCTAGAGGAAGGATGGAGTAAGCCTTTGGTCCCGCCTAAGACGGCTGGCCAAAGAACTGAACTAGCCTTTAGTACCATCTATAAGGCCTGACTTAAGCGCCTCCTAGAGGAAGGTCGGGTAAGTCCTTGGTTCTGCTTAAGATAGCTAGCCAAATGCATCGAACAAAAGACCTATATCATCATTGGTGGTAATAAGGGGTTTGATCCAAGTTGAGATTATCACCTAAGATGGTGCCAAAAAAACCAATCGAGTAAATCACACTCTATACATGATAATGGATCAAAACAATCTTCTAGAGGAATATCAATCAAAATGAGCCGTTAGCACTTCAAAGTAAAAACAATCTTCTAGAAGAAGATCTGTCAAAAATGAGCCATTATTGCTCCAAAGCAAAAACCATCTTTTAAAGAAAGATCGATCAGATATGAGCTATTAAGGTACAAAGCAAAGATGAAGCAAATTTTAGTTGCCAGATAGTGTAACGACCTAGAATTTCAGTCATTGGAAATTTGTATATTTAATTGATTTTGAATATTCACACGTAAATTTAATAGCTGAATAACTTATATTTTGAATATCTGGATTTAATTGGATAATTAAATTGTTAATTTAATATTTGAAATTGCTGAAATAATTGGAATTTGAATTAAAAATGAATAAAAATGATTTATAAAGATGAATTAAATTCTATTTGAATTAGAATGATGTTAGAGAACTTTTAAAATCGAATTAAAAGTTAATTTGTAGAAATTGAATATTTTAATATTTAATTGACGAATAAAAATTGTCATTTTTCAAATAGTCTCGTATTTTGATGAAACCAGTTTCATTGGATCCATAATGTTAAATTATTATAAGATTTCAAATTTCATGTCAATCAGATTTACGGTTTGTCCGGGGCAAGCTAAAACGCGTAGAAATCTGTTTAAGTTAGTTTTAAATTTAAATAGTCGATTCGAAAACCTATCTTTCAAATACAATCGAATTGGCTCCTGATATATATTCCATTGCGTTCGAAATAGGGGTAAAACGTTATAAACGCCAGGCGACATGCTTTGTTTGGAGTTCGGAAAGATTTCGGGTGAATAGTGTCGTGAAATTTTCCATAAAAGGCCACAACATTTCACATTTTTCATCAAAACCCTAATAAACTAGGTCAAGCCGCCATTAGCTTAAATGGCCAGAAATTTCATTCCTTTTCCCCTCTCTCTCAATCCCTCGATTACTTTGAAAATCTTCCCACTAGAAACTTGTAGAGGATCGCGAGTGCTTCCAATCCATACGGTTATGATCAATTTTTATTGAGCCGATCGATAGCAAATATCTCTTGAAGGCCATGTGTTGGGACGCAATTTTCGAGGAGATGCCACGGCCGAGTTTCACATGATCGAGGTCGGAGGTGGAGTTCGTGGTGGCGCTTCGAACGACGTTGTCTTATCGTCTTCTCGGCGATCATAGTTCGTGCGAAAATTCGATTAATATGGGCGGCTATGGGTTATTTGTTGCGTTCGAACCTGGGTTGGGAAGAAGAACAATGCATGCGGCCAAGATTCTATGGCAGCAGATCGAACGGCTGAGATCATTTCTATATTTAAAAATAATAATTAAAATTGTAAATTGATTTATATTAATTCGTATAATGTTTAAAAAGCTATAACTTTTTCATACGAGGTCCGTTTTGCACGAAACAAGTTGCGTTGGGTCCGTATTGACGAAAACTATGTGATGGAGATGGTTTGGAGGTGATTGGAGCTAGTGTTAATTTTGGATAAAATTAAACGGTATTTAATTTTATTCGGAATAATACACTGAAACTGCGATTGGAATCAATGTGAGTACAACTCACTCTTTCTGACTCACTGATATTTTTATATAAGTGAGAAATAATTTATTATATGATGATTGATGATTGTTTGGATGATATATGATATATTATCTATATATTGATTGGTATTTGGATATATACCTGCCTAGTGGAGAAGATGACCCTATACGTTCCCGTGTATGAGCGGATGACCCTTTGTACGTGCGTCTGCCTCGAAACGGACATTGTACATATATTTCTAGTATGTATATTTGTTGCAGGTGACAGGTTAGAGGGATCCAACTGGATTCCTCAACAGTATTGATTTATTTACAGATATTGTGATATATGTTGTTGTCTTATGATATACAAGAATTGGCCCGTGCTTCGGACACGGGCTGTTTATATTATTGTAAATGGAAAGCAAGGATATTTTCGGAATTTGAAAAAGACGTCGAGTAAATTAATTCAACAAATTTTCTTTATTAGTAGTAGAGATGATGTTTTGGATACCGTGATTGATGTATTTAGTGCTGTTGCAGCATTGGGCCTATTTTTGGAATTTTAAAATGTTGAAATGGTGATTTCCAAATTTAGAAGGATTTTTAAATGATTTTGGAAATATACATTTTATTAAATTTTGAATTGTAAGTAAATATATTTATATTAAATAAATAGTTATAATTTTTATTGTTATAAAAATTATGACATTTGAGAAATATAATTGAAATGTGATTTTTTGGAAATATGAAGTTGATTATTTTATAAAGTAGTTTAAATGGTGATTTTTGAATTTATTATAAATGGTTTATATATAAGATTTATAAAAGTGATATTTTTATAAATCAAAATGAGGAAATTATAAAGGAGTTTTTATAAGTGTTAAAATGAAGTTATAAATGGAGTTTATAAGTGAATAAGATTTATAATTGTGAAGTTATAAAATAAATGAATTTGTATAATAAATGATTTATAAGTAATTAACTTATAAATTGGATTTGGCATATAAATGAGATGAATGGAATTGGTTAATAAAAGAATTTTATAAATAGAAGTTTTTGTAAAATATAAATGTGAATTTATAAACATTGTTTTATAAACGTGAAATCGATCGATTTTGATAAGTTAAGTATAGAAGATTATTAAAGGAGATGTATCCACGATTTTTGGACTGTGGATTATCTTTAATAAATGTGTAGAGTATTGAATTTGGATAAGAGAATTTATATTCACGATTTTGGACAGTGAATAATATGTTAAATAAAATGGATATTTTTGGGAAGTTATATTTTTAAATGAAGTAAAATGGTTTGAAGATGTTTTAAAAATGTGTTAAATATCAAATACATAGATTTCAACACTCATTGTTGAAATAGGCATTTTCGAGAAGTAAGGAAATGATGGATTATAACACTGTTGTTATAGTAAATGATTTTCGAAAGGAAATTTTTTGTATAGTATATGGGATTTATATATCTATCTTATTTTCGAATCCCTATACTAGTTATTTTGGGTTGACGTAACGATGTTTTATGCAACATTCGTTTTGACCCAAATAAAGATGTTTAAAAGAATCTTTTTCTTAAAGAATTAAATATATATTCAATCGTGATTTAAGTATATGCAATATTTTTTAAGTGTTGAAAATAAATAGATTTGTGAATTACTTATTATTAAATAAGTATTTGGAAATGTTTTCTAATATTGAAAAGTTGAAATGGTTTGAGATTATATCTTTTTAAAGATAATTTGAAGTGAATACTTAACAATTGATTTAATTAATAAAAGATTAATTAAAGGGCTTAATGATTGATATGGTGCTAAATATTTGTTTGTTTGCTTTGATAGTTAAATAACCGACTATCAAACATTAGCCAAATTTTAGTTCCTCAACTTGGTGTGGGAACTATTTAGTCATACACTAAGTACGTAGCCTTCTGTGTGGGCTTGATTATCGTTTGTGTTGAGGATGTTGATTCGTATAGTGTGGAGTATTACTCCAATCTATCGAGCTTCCTTCTTGGCCCGAAGGATAGCAAGTTGAAAGTTGGAGACGTGATAAGTCTATGAGACTTAGTTTCTGTGTGAGGTTGAGAAATGCTTTTGCGTTGTTGGTGCGTAGAGACCGGGATCAAATTTGCTTAGTGATGTTCGTACATGATAGGGGGTTCTCCCTTCTTGTTAGGTAGCGAACGGATAACTCTTACTCCTACATGTCCCTGAGATCGAGTATCGATGGGTTGGTTTGGTAGTTTTCCTTACAGTCGAGAGGCTGGCCGTAAAAGAAAATCGTGAGGTATCCATGTGAGCTACGGTGGAGTTTATCCACTGTCGATGGTTGAAAAGCCTAGATCGTCACAGCTGGTATCAGAGCTTAGATTTTGTATATTCCTAAGCTTTGATGTGTACTCATTATAGATAGGGACAGTAGCACCCTAGATTGAGTTTGAGTGTATTATATATATGAGCACGTATTTGTTAGTGATATAAAAATATTTTATACCGTGTTTGCTTATCCATTGAGCGGTTTGTAAATTCTGGTCGATATGTGGGTCGCCATGTTATCGATAGGGATTTCCAAACACTTAAACGAGGCAAGTCAACATAGTATTATTTTAAATTGGGTAAATGAAATAATTTTACCTCGATTATATTTTATATATAAAGAAACAATTTTTCAGGAAATTATTAAAGTGTATATAAATGAATTGTTTGGTTGTTTGAAAATGTAAATATATATAAGTTAATGAAAGATGTTTGAATAATCTAAATAGAAAATGCAATTGTAAAAGAATAAATTGTATGAGAAAATGAATTATACAGTATGAAATTATAATTAATATGCTTTACAATTGTGAAATAATCTTATATATAAGAAGTAAAAATATATAAATAGATTTTATAAATGTGATTTATGAATAAAAATAAATTTTTAAAAGAATATAAAGCACTGAATTCACCACTGTTGCTGGAAAATAATAAGGGTGATGACTGCAGCATCATCAGTATCATTTTCGAGTTTCTGTGTGATAAATTTGCTACCAATGGTAATGAAATTGAAGTTTTATGTAGATAAACATATTTGATTTAAAATCCAAGTTGAAATTGATAAATATAAGTAGAAATGAGTTTTGGATTTATAATATGAAATAAAATTTAACTTTGGTGAAGTTGAAATAAATTTGAGTTAGCATGATAAATATATGATTTGAAATTTAACTTAAGGAAAGTTAATAAAGTAAATTGGGTTTGAAATTATAAAAATGTGAATGGAAGTATACTTAGGTAAATGTTTCTGGAAGTTGAGTAATGAAGTTGTATAACTTATAAAATGAGAAAAAAGTAAGTAAAACCAATTGTTAAAATGGTTAACAGTTTTGTTAAGAAAAACAAAATCTTAATTTGAATAAGTAATGAAATTGACTTAAGTAAAAGTTAAATAAGATAGAAGCTGAATTAAAATTAGTAGTGAACTTAAGTTGTATAGTGAAAGTAAATGCAAGTGAGAACGAAATGAAATATAACTTAAGTAATTTTGAATCAAGTTGATTTTGGTATCAAAGTAAATTAATAAAGTGAATTAATAAAATGAAGTGATGAATGTGAATTTGAGTTATATAAAGAAATTCAACTTTATTTGTAGATTGAATTAGCAATTGAAATAATGAAATATGGATTGGACATTAATCAATCGAATTTAAATGAATTGATGTGGAATAGTGGATGTAAGTGTTAATTCATTAAAGCTAATTTAAAAGTGTTGAACCAAATTGAATGAATGTAAAGTAAATTAATTTGGTTATGTTGGATATACATTGTTTGTTAGAAGATTGTTAGTTGATTGAATAAAAATTCATATGGAATTGAATTAATGAAATTGAAAGTAAAATAATTGAATTCAAATTGAAAGTGAAGTAAGAATAAATAGAAATGAAATTGATTGATTTGGAAGTGAACTAACTTGAATATGAATTAATGAATGTTAACTAATTGAATATGAATAAATGAATGTTAATAAAATCCAATGTTAATGAATCAAATGTGATTTTAAATTGAAAACCAATTCAACGAATATTAATGAAAAGTGAATGCATATTGATTTGGTTATGAATTGATTGGATAGATATGGTTTATTGGATGATAGTTGTTTGATGGTTGGATTTGTTGCCTTTGTTGCATTTGCTATATTGGCATATGTAGTAGTTGTGTTGATATATTTTGTATATTGATATTACTTTCATATATACATGTTTCTCATTTGTTTGTTGAGTGTTTAGTAGGTGCAGATGGCGCTTGCTTCGCATCTGGAGGTCGCTTTCGCGCTGTATTAGCCGTATATGCTTGCTAATAATATATAAGGTGCATATCTCGAATTATATATCATACTTTTACACTTTTTTCCCTTTGGGATGCCTTATCCTCGTAGATGAGATGTATATTTGTGATATATATATAGCTATTTTTTTGGATCGAACCGCGCAAAGGAAATGCTGGCGATTTTTTTTTGAAAATTAAAGGCGTTGGAAAATTGTTGAAAATTTTTCGAAAATTTTTTATAACTAAAATTTTGATTTTGAGTTAAAAGTTAAACGATATAGTGGGTTTTGAAAAGATAACTATATATGGATTTGAAAATTTATAAAAGTTTTTGTAAGTTTAACTATTGGATTTTAGGAAAGTTAAACATTTAAGTGATTTTGGTAAATCTAAATTGAACGAATTGTTTTGAAAATTTAATTGATGTTGTGACTTTTTCTTACTTAGTAATTTCGAGGACGAAATTCTTTTAAGCAGTGGAGAATGTAACGACCTAGAATTTCAGACATTGGAAAATTCGTATATTTAATTGATTTTGAATATTCACAAGTAAATTTAATAGCTGAATAACTTATATTTCGAATATTTGGATTTAATTGGAAATTAAATTGTTAATTTAATATTTGAAATTGCTGAAATAATTGGAATTTGAATTAAATATGAATAAAAATGATTTACAAAGATGAATTAAATTCTATTTGAATTAGAATGATGTTAGAGAACTTTTAAAGTCGAATTAAAAGTTAATTTGTAGAAATTGAATATTTTAATATTTAGTTAACGAGTAAAAATAGTAATTTTTCAAACAGTCTCGGATTTCGACGAAGCTAGTTTCATTGATTCGTAATGTTAAATTATTGTAAGATTTCAAATTTCGTGTCAATCGGATTTACGGTTTGTCCAGGGCAAGCTAAAATGCGTAGAAATCTGTTTAAGTGAATTTTAAATTTAAATGGTCGATTCGAAAACATATCTTTCAAATACGATTGAATTGGCTTCCAATATGTATTCCATTGCGTTCGGAATAGGGGTAAAACATTATAAACGCCAAGCGGCATGCTTCGTTTGGAGTTCGAAAATTTTTTGGGTGAATAGTGTTAGGAACTGAGTTGATGATGTTTTGATGACAACAACCTTATATAGTTATTATTCTTTACTTTATAAAATATATACTAACATTTCCATATATATATATATATATATATATGTATATAGGAAGTATATGCAGGTATCATCGAAGACTAATCAGTATAAAGACTCAAGCATCAAGATGAAGATTAGAGATTCAAGATTCAAGACTCTAGAGAATCAAGATTTCAAGATCTCAAGATAAGTGTCTAGTATTTTGTTAAAACTTCATAATAGCACTCTCATCTTTCTTCCAATTTTCTTTTGGGATGGAACCCAATTTCTATCGAAACCAGTGGCTTACAAACCCATGACAAGTAGCTTACAAACCTACGACAAGTAGCTTACAAACCTACGACAAGTGGCATACAAAACCACGAAAATCAAAATCATTTAAACTACTTTGTACAAGTTCTCGAGTCCTATGGAGGAGCTCTGTAGGAAGGTTCTTGCAATTTCAGTTTGAATAGATTTTTCAAAATGTTTTTAAATCTGTTTTCAAAATGTTTTAGCTTTCAAAATCATGTTTTCAAAAATATTTTCAAACTTTGTTTTAGCCTTGAAATATTCCTCTATTCTGATTTTAAAAAACTTCTATTTTTAAAACATCAAAACTTATTCTGATTTTAAATATTACTTATATAATTGACGGTCTATATCAATTATATATATATTTAATAATGTTTTATATTCATTCTATATCTCAAAATATTGTTTAAACACTTTACTTTGCTTCAGAGAAGTTTCAACTTGTTTTAAATTCAATTGTCTTTACAAAACAACATCTCTATAATTTTGAACTAAGGGATGTCGACATAAGGGGATACCCCATGTCGACATGGTGACCGTTGGATTCAAAATTCAACTTTTCAAAAGAAGTGTCCATTCGTTCGAAAACCTTTCGCCAATGGTTATGACTGTTGTGCATCTATATAAAGGCTTCCAAACGAATTTTTTTAACAACTACTTTCTTATTTTCTTCACTCTTTCTTCTCCACCATTCCATATCCATAAAACTTCATATTTTCAAGATCGTGCCATCATTCTGCCAAATTCTCAATAGGAAATCATTTAGATACTCTCTCTATTTGATTCTCCATCATTCTACTAAAGATCAAAGTGCTATTCAGAGTTATAGGATTAATTTGTATTCAAAAAGTCCATAGAGTCTATCCATTCAAAAGGATTGGTATTAGAAAGTATTAGGGTGATCTTGTGTCCCGTAAATCAAGAGAGTTTACCCCAGACTCGGAGATAGGAGGGTTCCTCAAGGCCTTAGAAATTGAGGGTTGTAATTTGGATATTGGCTTATAAAAATCTATACAAGGATATTGCCTTGGTGCAGGACTGGATGTAGGAGGATTCCGAACTAGTATAAAATCCAGTGTGTTCTTTCCTTTTACTTGCTTTACTTTACTATTTGCATTCGTTATATGTTCTGTGATCATTCTGTGTTAGAATTCTGTTTAGATTTGTGTTGAAAGTTTTAATTTATTCATATAGTTCATATATTCTTTAAAACACTATTCACCCCCCCCCCCTCTAGTGTTATTTCCGCCTTAAGATCCTTAATCCGCATCCCTAACAAATAGTGTCGCGAAATTTTCTATAAAAGGCCACAACATTTCACATTTTTCATCAAAATCCTAATAAACTAGGTCAAGCTGCCATTAGCTTAAATGGCCAGAAATTTCGTTCCTTTTCCCCTCAATCCCTCGATCACTTTGAAAATCTTCCAACTAGAAACTTGTAGAGGATCGCGAGTGCTTCCAATCCATACGGTTATGATCAATTTTTATTGAGCCGATCGACGGCAAATATCTCTTGAAGGCCACACGTTGGGATGTAATTTTCGAGGAGATGCTACAGCTGAGTTTCACGTGATCGAGGTTGGAGGTGGAGTTCGTGGTGGTGCTTCTAACGACATTGTCTGATCGTCTCCTCGGCGATCGTAGTTCGTGCGAAAATTCGATTGATATGGGCGGCTATGGTTTATTTGTTGCGTTTGAACCTGGGTTGGGAAGAAGAACAATGCGTGCGCCTAAGATTCTATGGTAGCAGATCGAACGGCTAAGATCATTTCTAGGTTTAAAAATAATAAATAAAATTGTAAATTGATTTATATTAATTCGTATAATGTTTAAAACGCTATAACTTTTTCATACGAGGTCCGTTTTGCACGAAACAAGTTGCGTTGGGTCCGTATTGACGAAGACTATGCGATGGAGCTAGTTTGGAGTTGATTGGAGCTAGTGTGAATTTTGGATAAAATTAAATGGTCGTTTAATTTTATTCGGAATAAAACACTGAAACTCCGATTGGAATCAATGTGAGTACAACTCACTCTTTCTGACTCACTGATATTTTTATATAAGTGAGAAATAATTTATTATATGATGATTGATGATTATTTGGATGATATATGATATATTTTCTATATATTGATTGGTATTTGGATATATACTTGCCTAGTGGAGCAGATGTCCCTATACGTTCCCATGTATGAGCGGATGACCCTTTGTACGCACGTCTGCCGCGAAGCGGACATTGTACATATACTTCTAATATGTATGTTTGTTGTAGGTGACCTGTTGGAGGAATCCAACTGGATTCCCCAACAGTATTGATTTATTTACATATATTGTGATATATGTTGTTATCAGATGATATATGATGTTGTGGACGCCGTGATTGATGTATTTAGTGTTGTTGTAGCATTGGGCCTATTTTTGGAATTTTAAAATGTTGAAGTGATGATTTTCAAATTTAAAAGGATTTTTAAATGATTTTGGAAATATACATTTTATTGAATTTTGAATTGTAAGTAAATGAATTTATATTAATAAATAGTTATAATTTTTATTGTTATAAAAATTATGATATTTAAGAAATATAATTGAAATGTGATTTTTTGGAAATATGAAGTTGATTATTTTATAAAATAGTTTAAATGGTTATTTTTGAATTTATTATAAAAGGTTTATATATAATATTTATAAAAGTGATATTTTTATAAATCAAAATGAGGAAATTATAAAGGAGTTTTTATAAGTGTTAAAATGAAGTTATAAATGGAGTTTATAAGTGAATAAGATTTATAATTGTGAAGTTATAAAATAAATGAATTTGTAAAATAAATGATTTATAAGTAATTAACTTATAAATTGGATTTGGGATATAAATGAGACGAATGGAGTTGGTTAATAAAAGAATTTTATAAATAGAAATTTTTGTAAAATATAAATGTGAATTTATAAACATTGTTTTATAAACGTGAAATCAATTGATTTTGATAAGTTAAGTATAGAAGATTATTAAAGGATATGTATCCACGATTTTTGGACAGTGGATTGTCTTTAATAAACGTGTAGAGTATTGAATTTGGATAAGAGAATTTATATTCACGATTTTGGACAGTGAATAATATGTTAAATAAAATGGATATTTTTGGGAAGCTATATTTTTAAATCAAGTAGAATGGTTTGAAGATGTTTTAAAAATGTGTTAAATATCGAATACATAGATTTCAACATTCATTGTTGAAATAGGCGTTTTCAAGAGGTAAGGAAATGATGGACTATAACACTGTTGTTATAGTGAATGATTTTCGAAAGGAAATGTTTTGTATAGTATATAGGATTTATATATCTACCTTATTTTCGAATCCCTATACTAGTGATTTTGGGTTGTCGTAACGATGTTTTACGCAACATTCGTTTTGACCCAAATAAAGATGTTTAAAAGAATCTTTTCCTTAAAGAATTAAATATATACTCAATCGTGATTTAAGTGTATGAAATATTTTCTAAATGTTGAAAATAAATAGATTTGTGAATTACTTATTATTAAATAAGTATTTGAAAATGTTTTCCAATATTGAAAAGTTGAAAAGGTTTGAGATTATATATTTTTAAAGATAATTTGAAGTGAATACTTAACAATTGATTTTATTAATAAAATATTAATTAAAGGGCCAGGTGATTGCATATGGTGCTAAATATTTGTTTGTTTGCTTTGATAGTTAATAACCGACTATCAAACATTAGCCAAATTTTAGTTCCTCAACTTGATGTGGGAACTATTTAGTCATACACTTAGTACGTATCCTTCTATGTAGGCTTGATTATCGTTTGTGTTGAGGATGTTGATTCATATAGTGCGGAGTATTACTCCAATCTATCGAGCTTCCTTCTTGGCCCGAAGGATAGCAAGTTGAAAGTTGGAGACGTGATAAGTCTATGAGACTTAGTTTCTGTGTGAGGTTGAGAAACGCTTTTGCGTTGTTGGTGCGAAGAGAGCGGGATCAGATTTATCAGAAAACCACATTGGACCAACCTATATGCGACGATTGTGCAGGTTTCTTGTGATGATATTGATATTCTGGATTTTCATAGTGGGGGACTGCTTGTTGATCGTTTGGGGTTAAAATCCTAATATACATCCAGTAGCAGTGGTCTTTTCATTATGAAATATCCAATGCGAGGACTATTCGCTACTAATCCTAGGGATTTCCCGACAGGATGTTGTAGGAAACTACCTTCGGTTTGTCCTGTTCCTGGACAACTGTATGGATGTTTGTCTGACATTACATTTCTACAGATTACATACATTGGTTTTTACAAACGTACATCAGTGGTGGCGGAGAAGGCAACTTCTCTTAGCTTAACACCCTCCCTGAGACATATGAGCTTAAGGGTTGTATTTTTGTGGAAGACAATTAGTAGTTAACGGAAATGGCCGTGTGGCATTCAAAGTGATGTGATATGTGTTTGTGAAATTTAATTGTTACCTCGTCAGGCCTCATCAACCGAAAATGACCAAAACAGGGTTAGATGCAGTAGGGCTAAGTGGGTCATTCTCAAGTAGGTATGATCATCCTCTTCTAGATATATCTTTACACGCTATGACGTCGTGTGTCTGATTATTGTTGTTTGTATGCTAGAAGGCCCTCGGTAAAGGTCGGTAACGACTGGAGGATGACATATTCGGTACCATCTAGTTATAGAGGTGGGCCGGTCTTGTGTTGGTAGAGAAACTTTGTGATTGTTTCTCGGTACATTCTTCTAGAGATGTTCTGCCGAAAGGTAGTCCCTTCACCTGGTCATTTGTATGGAAATCCAAACCCCACTACGAGCTGCGATTTTGTTTGTAAAGGCGTAATGAATAGCCTCGAAATGCTATATGGGTTGCCATTTCGACTATGATTAATATTATTTGTATATACTAGACACCAGTATAATATAAGAGGATTTGATATGAAGAAATGTTTTAGTTATTGTAGGGCAAATATGTCTGTGTTTATGTGTGGACTTGTCCTACGAGATACTTTTGTTTTGATAAAGGAAAATTTTGGTAATTTAATAAATTCAGTTGAGTGTGTTTTTCACGCTGGTTTATCAGACTGATCCGGACGTTCTTCCCTTTCAATGCTCGGGTCAGACCGAGTATATTTACAGGTTACGTTTTGTTGCTTTTGGAGCTTCAGTAGGAGAGCTGGAGATCTTCATTTCATATACGCGTATCTGTTTTGATTATTGATTATCTTCTGTGGTTAGTTGTTTATATTATCAACAATTTAAGGACAGGTTATTATAACTGTTCAAGTTGATAACTCTGATTGATTGTTGAACTCTGATTTATGTATGTATATATACAGTTTTTGTTTTGTAAAGAAAATTGATATGATATTATATATTTTCCGCTGCGATGTGAGATTCTGTATTGTTCCGTTTGGTTCTATCTTCTCTCTTTCTTCTCTTCTCTTCTTCTCTCTTCTTTTCTCTTTCTTGACTTTCCGTCAGTCTGTGCATTTTGGATCGGACATGTATGGATTATTTTCGATTCAAAGGGTATGGATTTGCGGGTCGTCACAGATAGATTCTATCTAAATAAATTTTCTAGTCTCCAATTCATGTTATTTCTAGATAGATTTTCTGATCTTCTGGCCATATGGATTTTCTGGTCATCTATTCATATTATTGCCAGATGGATTTTCTAGTCTTCTATCCAGATGGATTTTTTGGTCTTCTATCCAGATGGATTTTTTGGTCTTTTTACTAGATGAATTTTCTGGTCATTTATTCATATTATTGCTTGATGGGTTTTCTGGTCCTCTATCCTGATGGATTTTCTGGTCCTCTATCCTGATGGATTTTCTGGTCTTCTATCCCGATGGATTTTTTTGTCTTCTAACCAGATGGATTTTCTGGTCTTCTATCCCGATGGATTTTCTAATTTTCTATTCATTGTTATAATGGATTTCTGGTCATATATTCAAGAGACATTATTTAGCCAAATGATCCTTTGGTTTTCTATTCATGATTTTGTAATAGACCATACCAAAGCTGAAAGGTATCTGTACCTTAAAACCAGAATATCAATCATCAAAAAACTTCAAAGACAAACCAGTGTTCGATTCAAGGTTGCGTATCATATTACTGGAAAGCAGGTTATATATTTAGTTTAGCAAAGTCAAAGGAAAAAGTACATATGCTACATTCAATGTAACGTTCATTCAAGTACAAGTTTATTTATACTTAAATGTATTATATAGAAAAATCACATGTACAAAAGTTGGATAATGAAAGGACCAATTTAGGATTCACAAGAAACTCTCTATTAAGGGTTAAGACTCTGTGACATCCTCTTTAGGTTTTTAGCAACTGATGAAGAGTCAGTAATATGGCAGATAACAATGTCTAAAAATTCTTTGAGTTTCTTTTCTTTCTTTTGGACAACATCTGCATCATCAAATGAATCAATTTGGGTCTTTAATGCACGCTTGAGAGTCTTATTTGCTCCTTTTAAGGTTTGAACCATGCTCATTAATTCTTTAATCTCTTGCTCGAGAGTATGCTTCACACACTCAAGCTTTTCAATCTGGCTTTTATAATCACTAAGACGTAGAGAAAAAATTTCAATCCATTTCTTGTTAAAAAACTACATGCACTTGGATTTGACTTGTTTGCTCCATTTAGAGATCACTTTATTATTCAGACCCGAGGGAGGGTTTAAAAAGGTAGGAAATTTCTTGCTAGCTAAAGATCGAGACCTAGTCGTTCTCCTGGGAGTTGGAGTGGGAAGGCAGAACTAGCCTCCTCTTGCAATAAGTTTTAAGGACTAGCAAGACACTTGGCATTTTAATGTATCCAATTCAAGGTCATTTATCCGTTAGTGCAATTTAGCCATTTTCGCATCCATTTCAAATGATGATCCAGACCGTAGGACCATATCTATTTTCTCTTTCAACTCTTGAAATTCTTTATCCTTTCTTTAACTTCTTCCTTTAGGCTAGACATCATTTCTTTCAAACGTCTAAATACATACCTTAATTTAAAATATTTCCTATGCCATTCTTGTGCTTTTGGATTATTTGAAATCCATGAAGCATCTTGGAAAAAGTGCTTATTTCCAATTTCGGCTATTAGTCTATCTTTAATATCATTCAGCTGAGAAATAACATCTAAAGGACCAGATGCAAGCGTTGGCTGGTTTTCCTATTTAGAATAAATAAAATGGAAATTAGTATATGGAAAGTAAGTCCTTTCATTAGTAATAGCAAAAATTTACAAACAATAAAGAAATTCAAATTACATCACAACCCAGTTTTAAACATTCAATTAACTCTAAAGTTTTGAAACAGTGATTTTGGCCTTTTCAAATGACCCAGCAGATAAAGTAAGGGTAGAATCAAAAAGAAGCTCTAATCCTCTCTGAGTTATCAACCGAAGGGAATTGATGATAGTCCCGTTTCCTAATCGGAGGGCTAGTATGACCACATAGCAATTTGGCATAATAAGTTCAAATTTAACTAAGTAGTTTATCCTTCTCATTACCTAAGAAATCAAAACGAAAGTAAGGAAATCACATGTAAACTTCTTGTAGATTTCTAATAAAGCAATATTTTGCTAATTGTGATGTTTTGAGAGTTAAAGACTTCTCTTTAAAATCCTTCTTTACTTGATAAATTTACTCAAGAGTTCCATAGGAACATGACTACTTGAGGATTCCTCAATCTGTATAATATATAAAAAATAGACTAAGAACAAAGTGACAAATTGTAAAGGTTATGGGCTACTTGAATTACACGTTATAATTATACAATCATTTAGGTTCGTACAATATTGACTCCTTATAAAATTCATAAACAAATCTCTCTTTGCTATATATAATCCTATTAGGAGGAAGAGAGTAAGAAGAAAGTGGAATAGCCGCTACCCTGGGAAGGTTCTAGCAATCCTCAGGATGAGGATCAGACCTATGTTCATCCACATATCTTTTATGAATGTGCCTAATTAAGCCCACACTATTATCGCCTAAGTAAGGAAAGTTAATAAATTTTCCCTTGTAGCAAACCTTATAGAGAAACTCTACCAAAGCATTTCTATCATTGATTAACATCCAAAAGAGAGCCATCAGTTTCGCATTCTCTTTCATAATCCTGTCTTGATGGAGGCATGCCCTTTTCAAGCAAGGGGCAACCTGTTTTTCCTTAAAAAAACTATAACCATGTGGCGTCACCAGAAGGACGCTTATATTTATCAAACAATTCATAATATTACTTAACTAGCTATTCAAGTTCCATATTCAATCGATGCTCATTATTTACACTCTTTTCATAAAGAACCTTTAATAATACTTGTCCTTTTTCCTTAACTAAAGTAGTAAGCTTATCTATTGAAGACTAAACAGAAAATCTTAAGCATTTAAATAATAATTTCCATATTTGAGAAACTGGGACTTGAGAAGTGGAAGCTTGAGTCTTTCCTTTTTGGTGGTGGCTGGGAGGAGTGCTTTATTTTGGAGTAGAGTCCTTCTTTATGGTGTCTTGAGGATGAGAGAATTCGATAAAGCCCGTATCATGGGCAAGATAAGTCTAAGTTATGATCACCTGATCCATCTCTCCCGTCTTTTGAATTTGAAGGACCTTTTCCAGTACCATCTCCACTATCATCATCATCATTGTCATTATCGTCATTGTCATCTCATTATCCTCTCCCTCCTCAGAATCTGTCTCCTCTTCGGGAAAAGGGTCATCAAAAGTTAGTGACTTTTAGCGTCAATCTTCTCCTCTGTGGGAAACTCTTCTTAAAGGAACTCCTAAGCTCTCTCCAATATGAGGCTAAACTTCATTTTTAATTTCTCACTCTAATCTATGAGAAAAGGAGAGTCTAAATCTGGACACTTTAGATGTCATCACCAAATTACACAAGCAAAGTCTTTTCGAAACACTTCTCGGTAATATCGATGAGAGCTTTAATGAGGACGAAGAGAACTTTCCCCTTTGCATCCATGATAATGTTGTTTGAGTAGGTCAAGAGCTCTGTTTTCCTCCTTAACTTGCCTTTCAGAGATTTATTCTCATTATCTAGTTCAATGGTCTCTTTGTTGGCCCTCTCAAGATTCGCTTTTAGTATTTTTACTTCCTTCTCAACTAGATCTGCTTTCTCATTATTGGCCTTCTCAAAGTCTGCTTTTAACGCCTCCACCTCCTTTTCTAGCAATTTCCTAGCATTTTTCTCCTCATTAAGTGAGGAGATAAGTTTCTCTTTTTAGTAACAGCTTCATCTCTTGCTATCATGACATCAATTATGCTATTATTAAGCGAAGGAATCTGTCCTTCAAGCTTGACAACTTCATTAGAAGGGCTCTTGAGAGGCCTCTTGGAGGAGAAACATATGCTTTTCTGCTTGGAAAAATAATAATTCTAAGTTAGAACAGGATCCACTGAGCTAGAAATTCACTAAATAAAAGGAAATACATACCAGTAGGAGCTATTTAAGATTAATGAAAAGATGATCCTTGGAATAAATTAGAGACCGCGATGACCCAAGAGAAGTAATAGAAGGAGATTGGATAGTTAATCGAACAAGATCGTTGAAACTTTCCATATGAGACTAGTATTGTGCCTCTGAAGGAGGGTCTTTTGAAGAAGGAGACAGACCAAGATCAACATATAAGTGGCTAAGAGTGTAAGAGTAGTAGGAAGAGAAATATTAAGGAGGGGATCCCAAGAGTGAGCTACCTTAGTTGATTTGAAATTTATGCCCAAGAGATCCAGATTAGCAACATCAGGGCTTAAGTCAACATTCACATATGCCTCTACATCCACAATCCCAGGAGTATAATCATCCATGAGCTTAGACTTTTTACTCAGGGGAGGAGGTGGAGCATCAACAAGAGCATTACCACTCGCTTTTCTTTTAAGCACCTCAATTTTTCTATTAGTAGAATCCTTAATGGGAGCAGGTTCGCTTGATTCAGTGAAGACGGAGCACTTTTTTGGTTTCTTCCTCTTTGGAAGCAGTAATAAGAGCAGAAGAGCCTAAGTTAAAGAAAGAAGCTTAAGAAACAATATTATAAAGGAACTTGTATAAGTTGTACTGAAAGCTTACTAGAAGATTCAAGTTGGATTGGAGAGAGAGTAGAAAAAGTATTCTGATTACTGATAACCATCGATCGTTTCTCTTAGGCGTTTCCTTTTATCATCGAAGACTCCTCCAAATATTATGTGATTATCTAAAATCAGGGAGTACTGACGAAGATTTACTTTCATCAAAAGTGTAAGCCTTTCTCCCAAGCTCTGGGAAGCTTGAATCTAGGATTGGATAGTGTCATTATTGGAGGAGCTTAACTGTTTAGAGGCAGGATCTAAAAGAAAATACTCACCGTGAGAGAATGAAAAATATAACATGGATGATATAAAGTAGAAACTTATTGATAACAGAGAAAGTTAAACTTATTGATGACAGAGAAAGTTCCCCTAATCTTCGAGTAGCATATGACATAGAAAAACTACTTTTCCCATTCCTTTGTTTTGTTGACTGGGTTCGTGATTAATCTTTTTGGAAGGGGACGAATGTGTTATAATGGATTATCCTACTGCTCACCATTCTTGCATGACCATCTATAGTATGGAGGATTTCATCACTTAGAGAAGAAAGTTTGGCATCTCTAGCAAGAATTTCTAAGCAAGTCAAATATGTGTAAGAGTTTGAAGTCAGTTGAATTGGAGAAATGTTTAGGTGCTCCAGGAATCATAAGAGAAAGTCACAAAATGGAAGATAACCCGAGTGTCATATATGAATTGGTGTGAAGGTAAAGAACCCTTCTGGACTATTGTCTATCCTATTAGAAGGACCGACATGCCTGATTTCTATACATATAATACCAAATTTCTTTAGAATGGTGTCTACTTCTTCTTGAGTGGTAATATATGATGGTTTAAGAAGATGATCTCCTTTCTTAGTAGATGGAGAAGCTTTAGGACCCTTACCAATCTTCTTGATTCATTTTTGGATCGCTTTCTTGCCTTCTATTAACCTGCCAGGTGATATTATTCCAAATTAGAAAGGTGCTAATTATAATGCTCATGATGTAAAATGAGACATTATATTTTAAAACAAAGAATAGCTAATTGATTGCCTGGATTATGACACCAAAATGTTAAAAGTCTAAAGTCCCACATAATATTTACAACAAGTCAATGACCATTTAATAGCCATGTCACATTCATAGAAAACTTAACTTTTAGGTTGCAAACAAATGTTGAACTTATGGTAAGAGAGTAAGCCTATAGGCGTTTATAAGAAAATTAAAGCAAGAATTATCATGAAAATATCCTAAGTAGTATGTTGCATCAATAAATCCATGTTGGATGGGTGAATTAATGTCGAATGGCACATTAGTTACACTATAAAATTATAATGTGATATTGCAACCATGGTCAATGTCAGAATGATAGAATAACTGACATCAATGAGTAATGTCAACATAGTTCAAAAACGCTAAAAGTATAAGTAAACTATAAAATTATTATGACAACTATGTCGTAAGGTAACAATGTCATAAGGATATTGGAAATGATTACCAAAGAAAGATAATAACATACAGTAAGGTTATCAATAGTGATCCCATATATCAATATCGAATCTAAATGACAATACTTTTAGTTAATGTTGAGTTCACGTATGTCGCATTAATAGCTAGTGACCGACATAAACTTTCTCATGATAATAACTCTTATGTTTCTAAATAGGCTGTCACACCTTGTTTCGGTTACTGACGACGTATGGGTTTTATACTAAGTTTTTTAAACTTCGGAATTGATTATCTGAATGAAAGATAAAGAGAAAACTTAATTAATATCGAACGTCAGAGTGATATCATAAAATATCAATCTTGAAGTAAAATAGGGTAAATTAATCATTGTCGAACATCCTAGTAATGTTGTAAAATGTTAGTGTCAATATAGAGTAGGGCGATATTGGGTTTTGGGTTTGATAGACTATTCATTTCATCATTAAACTAGAAATGTCCAGGCTTCCACATCAATGCTGCCTAACTTTAAATTAATCATCCAAGCGACATAGAAATTCATCGCTAATTCAATCTATAAGCACAATTGATCATTAGTATTAAGGATAATATGAATTTAACATTAAAATCATGTAATTAAACCCAAATGTCAATTTGAAATTGATAAAACCTAAACAAAACCATAATAATGATTTGGCATAAAGCTTCTTGATTCAAGTTAATCGATGCAATTAAAATTAAAAATTATACCTTAGTAATGGTTTGGATGCCTAAGATTTTTTTTTGAATATTTGTGGATTTAAAATCTTTTTCTCCTGAGTTTGAAATGCAATTGGAAGAGAAGAAGAGGAAAAGGCTTGATTATTTATAGTGGAGAGAAAGAAGAGCAGTCGCCATTGATTCATTTAAAATGGATGGTTGGATTTGCATAGAAGACTAATGGGTGGTAAGAACTATTTTCAAGATTACAGACTTGAAAAATCAATGCTTCCTTTACACTAGGAGGGCAAATGTTACTACCATTATTGATATCATAGGTATGCGGCATGTTGACATAACCATGAACTCACATTAACAAGGAATATTGAAAGTGTGGAGATAAGCCAATGCGAAAGCATACAATGACTCCCCTCATCAACAAGGTTTAATAGATACTAATGCCGGTCATCAATGAAGCTAAGGATATTGAATGCCATCAATGCCACATACCACTTATAGAGTTGAATGAATGATGTTGAATCTCTTATATAATGAAATAATGTCTAATGAGACCAATGCCATATCTCATCAAGGAAGTGGTGATATCGAAGAATACTATATTGAAAGCCATCAATGTTATTAGGACATCATGTCTCCCTTCATTGATGCCGTGTTATATTAATATAGCATTTCCTCCATGAAGCCAGAAGAATCATTGTTGCTTCAAATTAGTGCCATGTTTCTCTAATGACACTGCCTTTCATCAATGCCTCTGTTAATACTACCTCTTATTATCAATGTCATCTCATATTAGTGCTACCTTTTATTGATATCGTCTCTCAAGCATTGTTATGTTTCTTCAAGATTGTTAATTATTAATGTCGTGCCTTAGCGATGGCACACTTCGCCGGCTATTAAAAGATATTGTAGGACCTTAATGTGACATTGATGTCAGATGTCATCGATATCCATGAAAGTTATCAAGATGGATTGGATGTTAAGTGTTACTACATGATGCCATAATCCATCAGCGTGCAAAAGAATGTCAAAGGTCATCGAAAACGAAGCATGAAGCCTGACGTCATTGAAGTGGCTGATGATATCATGAGCTATCCATGTCAAAAGTAATTCACAGCAGCCATGTCTCACTTCTACCTCTATAAATACGGACCTAGGAAAATTGAAAAAGGAGGAATCGTTCTTTTCTCATTTCTCACATTTTCAATTGTAACACTTAAACTTTGTACACATAAGGGTTTGAATGTAAACGTTTGTATAGCATATCTTGTGTAAGCAATGACTTTTTGACTTATAGATGACTTATGACTGGCATTTTGAATAAAAGGACATAGCTTGGACTCTTGATGCATAGGTCTTTACGATTTTCGACATGACTTTTGCCTTGCTATTGAACGTGCATAAGACTAATATGGATTTGACATGAAGCATACACCATCCTAGCAAATTAGCCAAGAATTGTCTTACCTTTTCCTTAACCAAGTCCACTTTCCTTGTACTTTTGGGGTCGACGAAGAAGTTCTTTAACAAGCATACTTGAATTCATGAAAATCATTTCTAGATCAAAGTTACATGTATATATAATGATCAAACGAAAGAGGATAGAAGATAATATATAATTGATATTATGAATATCACACGGGTTACAAATAAAAAGGAAATCAAATTCAATACGATGACAAAATAAATGATTCAAAAGTAGAACTCTAATAACCATACATAACCCAAAAATATACAAGGAATAGAAATAGAAGATGTGGAGAATTACAGGCATGTGAACATGATAATTTACATATAAAACAAAAATTACATTTCAGATGAAACCTAGAGAATACACCTTGAATAAAGAAGAATTCCTAGATTTTACAAATCAATCTCTGGATCTGCAATTTTCTAGAGACAACAACCTTTTTCTCTTTCGTTTGGTTTGAATTTTATTTTGAAAATTTTAGAATCTTATCCCCTAGAAATTTCTACCTTGGAAAGAGAAGATAAGAATGAGAGAGTCTAAACATGATGGAGAGAAAATTTAATTGAAGGTGGAAATAAATGTGACGTTCAATATATGTTGATTCCTCTCCTTTTAATAAGGTTTTCTTTACATTTCAAAACAAATTCCCCTCTTATTCCTCAAAGTTAGACCAGGCATTACATGGGCTATTTGGGCTCCAAAACGTTACAAAACAAACTAGTATTATTTCCATTAAAATGCAATTTAAATTTCTATCGATATCATATACCGATATGCGCATTGATAATAGTTGTATATGCACATTATTAAATACTGATGGAAATGAAAAAAATCAAATAAGATATTTTAACAATTAATATTTAATAATTTATTTTATTTAAAACCCTTTTTCGTATTTATTCTATTTAAATCAAATTTAAATATTCTTCCAATATCCTATATGAATACACGCATTTATTACTTTTATTTACACATTTTACTAAATAATAATGGCATTCAAATAAACTAAATGAATTTTAATAATTAATATTTCGTAAATATTAATCAATTTTCAAGTATTAAAAATAATTAAATCACGTGGTTTATTTAGAATCTTCATCATTTTGGTTGTGTGACTCATATATGTAAATTCAGTCAGCAATTAATATTAAACAATTCATGTATTAACGTTCACACATCGCATTTTTTAGTGGTGTCACATTTTGGCTGAGTTTATTGCTTACACATCTTTTGATAAAATCCAATTTTTTTACACCAATTCTTTTCGTCAATTTTTTTCACTTTGAACTTATGGAATTTGGTAATGATCAGAATTCCAATATCGTCTATATTCAATTTATATTCCAAACACAAAGTCTTGGTTTAATAATGTTATCTGGCCACCTGATACGGCTACCAGATGATAGTTACAAAGGTTATGTTTAGGGACTTTGAGCCACTAAAGGACCGAAATGCAAGGCTCGGTATAACTTGACCGAGTTGGCCTGCAAATGTGGTTCAGTGTTGAGTAGTGGGTTGGTCATGGTAAGTAGATAGGACTGGTCGTTTATGGATTGGATCGACTTAGCTGGTTCGGTGATGGACGTTCGACGTAACTGGATCGGTCTAAGTGGGTCGGTCGGGGGAGAATGAGTTGAAATGGTACGATCGAATAGGGTCGGCCTAGCCGGGTCGGCCTAAATGGCTCGACCAAGATGATGAAGGAGAAGTGGTTCGGTGCGAATGGATTGGCTCGAATGGTTCGGCACGAACAATTTTGGATGAGTGGTTCGGCTTTTTGAGATCGGTCGTGTTGGTTTGGTATCCCTAGGTTGGTGCACTCCAGTGAAGTTAGCACGTTATCTGATCTATGAAATGCGAGGCGTCCGATATTTCTTTGCTTCGAGTCATGTCGCTACTTGCTCTGAGTCGCTTTGGTACCATGACTAGAGGAAGGTGGATGTTGGGAAGGATGAGGGGAGTAGGTTTGTTGAGGAGCGCTAGCTTGAGAAGGACCAAGATGTTCTTGTTCTTGTTGTTGTTGAGTCCATTGGTTGAAGGGAATGATATGAAGACTCTTTAGAAGATGCATCAGTGAAAGATATCATGGTCCACTATCTTTGGTTGGAATTTCTCCATATTGTGAGATTTATGAAGGAACTCCAAGTTTTTGTAGGATGCAAACATTATATATGGAGCATAAACAATGGAACAACGATGTGTAGACCAAAATCCTTTGATTTGGTTATGATAAATTTTGCCCAATTAACCGGTAGGCGAGCAAATATTGCATACAAAGCTCTATGGTCATTGGGATAAATTTGTTCATGACTTCTTAGATGAGGAATGACGGTATTAATTATCATTCAATTTAATAGTCTAGCTCATGGTCGAAGGTAAGTGGATTTCCATTATGGCATTCTATCTTCCCATATTTGATTAGCAACTTCATCCCTAGGTAGAACATTATGATCCGGTATATCAGTTAAATCACTCCCCACATAAGAGCATCCTAAAATACGACCAATGGTATACACATCAATTTAGCTTCTTTACCGTAAACACTTGACCATAACCAACCATCATCATTCTTCGGATTCCAAATCTTTGAACTAAATAGATTGGAGTATAAGAGGTAAATAGCTAGAGGATCAATGATTACCTTATCTTCATCATAGCTAATCAAATTGCAACGGTCAGCATAGTAATTCCTAAGATTTCATATTCCATAACATTGCCAAGGCGATAAAAGGACCTAAGTGGATCTTCTTTTGGGTAAGTACCTCGAATCATTTGATTGCATTAGGATTATTGCGGAGCCATTGGCTAATGTGAGCTTGTGTGACTGGCGCTTGAGAGAAGGATGAAGATTGGCCTTGCTTTTGCTTCTTGGAGACGGTAACCTTCTTGGGAGCCATTGATTTAATAATTTGAGTGTTTTGAGATCTAGGTTTTTAGGAATTTGGAGTTGAAATGAAGAGGAAGGATTTTTTTTTGATATATGGCTATTGGATAATTTTTCCCATAGTAGCGACAGACGTCTGTGAGGAAGTTACAGACGTCTGTGGCTACAGTGGAAATAAGGTAGAGACATTCGACAAATGTCTGTGATGGTTCCAAAGACATCTATGGATACAGAAGATTTAAACAGAGAGTCTTCATAGACATCTGTGAGGTTTCCATATACGTCTGTTGTTGCAGGGAAAATTTTCCTGTAATTGATGACAGGCGTCTGTGGTATAATCATAGATGTCTGTGATATGTAATTTCTAGCATCTAGAGGAAAATTTTAACATGAATGATTTTTTTTTAAAATTTAAATGTAATATACAATATACATACCAAAACAAATAAATATGATGTGTAACATAAATTTTATTTTTTGTCGGAGAATTCTGGATTATTTTTTTGTTGTATATACCACGAATTTGGTTCAACTTTTGTATCATCAAATAATGGCTTTGGTGGAAACCAACATGGACGAGCTGGAATGTCAATCCAAGCTTGGTTTGATAGTCTCGGTTTGCACAAATTTATCAGAGTAATGTTATGCGCTTTTGGAGGAGTTTCTTGTAATCAAGGATTGATGAATGTCCACAAATTGCTAGCATACATTTTTCGAGAAAATTTAGATGAGGTCCTTGACGTTTTTGCTTAACATCTCACGTAGATCATCGATCATTTCTTGTTGATAGTGATACATCTATTCGACTTTGTCCGTGAGAGATGTTGATTTCAGATCAGTTGATCATTTAGCTTTCTTTCCTTTGGGAGAAAAGCTGGTGTGGTATGTTGGCGATGCAACAATGTTTAAAGAGTCTGAATGAGTTGATGTCGGTGTGGATTTAGTTGGAGATACATAAGTGCTATTTGATGAGGGGATTTATAATCGATAGTTGAATAGGTGGAATTGTGATCAGAAGACATTGTATTATTTGTTGTAGTAATTTAGTTGTGTTTATTTATTTTTTAAGTAGTATACAACTGAATTTATAAGATAAAATTTTGCTATATTTAAAAAAGTAGTTGAGAAAAACGAGTTAACCCATAGGAAGTTAACAGATATTAGTTTGATCTAAATGGTTGTTATTAAAAAAATTATGTGGTTGTTGTTAATTCCAGGTTATAAACTTAATTATTCAGTTGAAATTGCATATAAACTATTACAAATTTAAGTTAACAAAACATTATTTCTATTACTTTAGTTAACCAATTCGTTGAACGAACAAATTCCTAGATCCCGTTTTAACTTAATAAAAGTTAGTTCATTTAATAGTTTTACAAAAATATTAGCTATTTGATTTTCGGCAGTAACAAATTCTAGAGTTATTATTTTTTTTCAACATTATCTCTCAGAAAATGGTGATATCTATATGTTTTGTTCGTGAATGGTTAATTAGATTTTTAGATAAATTTATAGCACTAATATTATCGCAATATATTGGAGATTTGTTTATTATTTTACCAGTCCTTAAGTATTTGTTGCATTAGTATTACTTGAGCGCAAGCTAAGGCGGCAGCAATATATTCGACTTTACATGTTGAAGGAGAAACACAATTTTGATTTTTACTAAACCATGGAACTAACGATTGACCAATAAAGTGACATGTCTTGTATTTTTTCTATCCTATTTACATCCACCAAAATCTGCATCATTGTAAGATACAGGTTTAAACATACTGCCTTTTGGATAAAATATACCATAATATTTAGTGTTGGACAAATATCGTAAAATTTGTTTAACTGCCCAATGATGTGATTCTTTAGGTTGTGTTTGAAATCTTGCACGTAAACAAAACTCATCATAATATCCGGTCTACTAGCGGTTAAGTATAGTAAGGATGCTATTATGCTTCGATATAGTTTTTGATTGAACTCTTTTCCATGTTCACCTTTGTCTAGATGAGTAGCAGTACTCATTGGAGTGGGTTTACTTGATATATTTTCCATTCCAAGATTTTTAGTAATTCTTTCAATATTTTTCTTAATTTATAAAAACTCCATTATTTAATTGTTTTATTTGTAATCCTAAAAAGAAATTCATTCACCCTTATAAGACATTTCAAATTCATTTACCATTATTGTAGAAAATTCGTTACGTAAATTTTCATTAGTATATCCAAATATAGTTCATCAATATAAATTTGAACAATTAATATATCCTTCTGTTCTCTTTTAATAAATAATGTTATATTTGTTTTACCAATTTGAAAACTGGAATAAATTAAATGCGATTTTATTCGATCATACCAAGCTCGGGGCGCTTGTTTTAAACCATATAATGCTTTTTTAATTTTAAAAACATTCGTGAACAAGTAACAGTGGTTGTTCTTCGTAAATATTTTCTTTTATAAAACCGTTGAAGAAAGAACTTTTATCATCCATTTGAAATAGCTTAAAGTTATGATGACATGCAAAAGCAAGTAATATTCTTATGGCTTCAAGATGTGACATAGGTGCAAAAGTCTCTTCATAATCAATTCCTTCTTCTTGATTGTATTCATGGGCCACTAATCTTGCTTTTTTACATATAATATTTCCATTTTCATCAGCTTTGTTTATAAAAACCCATTTTGTTCCAATTATAGACTGATCATTTGGCCTTGATACTAATTCCTAGACATTATTTCGTTCAAATTGATTAAGTTCTTCTTGCATTATTAAAATCCAGAAATCATCATTTGATGCTTCTTTGTAATTTTCTGGTTCAAAATTAGATATAAACGCAACATTACTTATTTGATTTATTTGTCTTTTAATCGAAACTTTGTTATCTAGATTTCCAATTATGTTATCAATAGGATGATCTTTTAAAATACGGGGTGGTGATTTCAAATTACTGTTATTTTGATTATCATTATTATTTTCAATTATAGTTTCAATGGCTTTATTTTGATTAGTTTCAAAAATTTCTTCGTCATTTTTATTTATATTTTTAAAGTTTTCATCAAAAGAGACATGAAAACTTTCCTTATAACATTTCATTTGTTAAAAATTCTATAAGATTTACTTTGATCAGAATATCCAACAAAAATTCCTTCATCTGCTTTTGAATCAAATTTACTAAGATTATCTTTTGTATTTAGAATAAAGCATTTTGATCCAAATATTCGAAAATACGATGCTTTTGGTTTCTTTTTGTAGAACATTTTATAACATGTATTTTTAGTCATAGGTCTAGGAGTTACATGATTTAATACGTAACATGCAGTAGCAACTACTTCAGCCTAAAAATCTTTTGGTAAACCACTACCATTTGGAGAGTTCGAGAACATTCTTACAAGGTGCGATTTTGTCTTTCAACTACTCCATTTTGTTGCAGTGTTCATGGAAATGAAAAATTATGAGTAATTCCCTTTTTATTACAAAAGTTTGTAAATAATTCATTTTCAAATTCTCCACCATGATCACTTCTTATACTTTTATTTTTAGATTCATTAGAGTTTTAATTCATTTAGAATTTTTTTTAAACATTTCGAATGTATCACTTTTATGCTTTAAAAATAGCGTCCAAGTATATCTTGGAAAATCATCTACAATTACAAAGACATATTTATTGTGATTTATCGAACGTACTTGAGTTGGACCAAATAAGTCCAAATGAAGTAATTCAAGCGGTTGTTTAGTAGAGATTTTCTTTTCATATTTAAATGAGTTTTTCTTTAATTTTCCATGTTGACATGCATCACATAGATTTTTAACTTTGAAATTATTTTTTGTAATCCTCTTACCAAATTACTTTTAGCTAATTTGTTTATATATTTGAAATTTATGTGACAAATATTTTATGCCATATCCATGGATCATCATGATTTGCGATTAAGCATAAATCATTAGTATGATTAATATTCATGTTTAAATGTAAATATTTAATTTCTTGTTCCTTCAAAAATTAAAGTTTTATTTTGATCATAGATATTGCATTTATCTTTTCCAAAATCGATTTAAATCCCTTATTGCATAATTAGCTTATATTAAGTAAATTATGTTTTAAGTTTCTAACTAATAAAACATTTGTAATAATAGGAGAAGTAGATATACCGATATTGATGACGTTTCCAATTCCGATAATATATCCTTTGGAATTATCCCCAAAAGTGACGGTGCCATCGTCCATGTAAGTAATGTTTGATAGCATGTGTGCATTTCCCGTCATATGTTTGGAACATCCACTATCGAGTATCCATTTCTCCTTATTTGTTTTGTTTTGGGTACCTGCAAAACAATAAAAAGTTTTAATTGGTACCAGATTTCTCCGTTAGGGTCCTATGTGTTAGCAGGACAAGATAGCCATACCCATGAGGGCTTTGAACCTTTAGAGATGTAATTTTCATTATGAACTGTGTCTTTTATATATACATCTATGTATTTTTGTCTAATCAATTTGTTATTTGTTTAAGGAATCCATATTTTAATCATTTTTTTTCCTTATTTTCATGTTTAGATTTTGTTTTTCTAAAATTTGTATATAATGTACTATACTTTTTGAATCTTTGATTATTATTGGAAACCAGATTATTTCTAGAATGTTTATGAATTTTTTAGTTAAACCCTAATCCCTTCTTATTTCCTGATGGTTTGAAATCTTTATCAAATCATCTAGATTTTACATCTCTTTATTAAATTTTGAAACATTATTAGTAATTTTATCTAATTTATTTTTGAGATCAGAAATTTCTAAATTAGCTAATTCTATATTTTGTTTTAATTCATTCTTTTCTTTTTCAAGTTTATAATTCTCTATTTTTTTATTCTATATATCATGTGTTAAAGTAGCATTTTGAGATGATAATTTTCTACATTCTTTTTGTGCTAATTCTAATTCTTCTTCTAAAATAGTTTTCTCGTCTTTTAACAATCCAATTTCTAATTCATCTCTATTTAATTTTCTCATATTTCCTTTATTTAATTTTTTTCTCTATACTTCTCATCTAATTCTATACTAATTTCAAGAATTTTATCATATGTTAATTCAGAACATACCTTATTTATGTTAGCCATGAAACAAACATTTGCTTGTTCTGAGTCACTGTCACCATCGGATGATGAGGAAGAGTCAGAGTCATCCCAATTTACTTGAAATGCTCTTCTCTTTTTCTTGAAATTTTCGAATTTAATTTTCTTTTTATCATTGTTAAGCAGTCTTTCTTCATATGGCCAAATTTATCACACCCGAAGCACTTCATTGATGTTTGATTTGAGGAATTTATGTTGCTTTTATTTTGAAATTTTATCATCTTTTTAAATTTCTTGAACTTGTTGTAATTTTTGGTTATGAAAGCAATCTCGTCTTCTTTCAAGTTGGAGTTGTCATTACTTGCCTGAAATGCTATGTTTTTCCTTTCTTGATTTTGCTCTTTTCTTGCCTGGCTTCATACCACATTAGATTTTCTATTAACTCTTCGATTTGACTTGGGAAAGATCGTCAGCTTCTTCGATGGCTAAAACTTTTCTTTCCCATTCATTTGTCAAAGAGTTCAAAATTCGAGTAACTAAATCAAAATTAGTGAATTTAACTCCTAGTGCCATAAGATCATGCTGTATAGTTTAAAATCTTGCATACATGTTAATAATTGACTCATTTGATTTCATTTTAAAAGATGAAAATTAATTTTGTGGAATAAATTTTCCTTTGCTTAACTTTGTTTGTGTCTTCATAGATAATTTGTAATGTGCACCATACATCATAAGCAGCAGCGGAAAGCATGACTCATGAAAATTCATTTTTATCGAGTGAGCAAAATAAAACATTCGTAGCTTTGGCATTGTTAGATGCCTCTATTTTTTATGCATCAGTCCATGTGATAATATCAATGTCAGGTGCATCATATTTATTTTGAGTTGCTAGCTATATTTCTAATCCATTTGCTTCCATAAAAATTCGCATGCGTGTTGACCAATAAGCATAATTAGAACCAGCAAATAGTGATGGATGAGAAGTTGATTGACCTTCTTGAAATGTACTTGCCATTAGAATAATTTCAATTACGTGTTATAGTAGATTGAAATGATCAAGCTCTAATACCAATTGAAAGTCTTGTGGATCGTATACTATCTAACTTGTTTATAATATGCAAGCGTATAAGTTAATACCATAGTAGGCAATAAATAGTAAAGTATAAAAAGCATGCAAACAAGAGTTTATATACTGGTTCGGACCTTCTGTCCTATGTCCACTCCCGAAGCTCCCCTTGGGTATTTCCTTTAAACAAATTACCCCCACTCCGCCCGAAGGAACATGCTAATACAAAAGTATCTCTGACAATTTTATGTTGCAATAACACAGTTTTTATTGACTCATAGTACAAAATTTCTATGATCTCTTTTGAGTATATGAATATGAATGCTTTGAGTTGTAGAAAATGATTTTAACCAGAATTATATTTTGGTTATAGTAGATTGAGAGTATGTGAAAAATTGTATATGCAAGAGAGTGCTTAGACATCAAGAGAGTAAATAATAGATTAATTTAAGTTAGATGATTTTTACTTCTCAATCAGAGTGGTATTTATAGATTTAAAACGATGCAGATGAAATATTGTTACTATTTGAGAATGTCTCTTCATTTTAATGGCTGCAGCCTTTCGTTGAAAGGTGATTTCCTTTAGTTTCAAAATAGAAGTGTCTATTCATATTTGATAGTTTTAGCCATGATAGACGTCAATGATAAAATTCTCAAACGTCTATGTCTTGTTTAATTTTTAATCCGAGACTTGTTACAGACATCTGCTGTTTTATCACATATGTC